>WHUZ01000026.1:0-692839 GCA_015179045.1 Kalaharituber pfeilii
CAGCAAATGAGACTACTTAGAAGCTAAAGGAAGCTATAGAGCAAACTTCAGACAAAGCCAGAAAGGCTCTTACAGATATTGTAAACCTCACTACCACCTACCAGTAACAGAGGCAGGCTGACCAGGCTATGATGATCCATAATCTGGAAGCCCTAAAAGATGAACTCCTAGGTTATATGCAATAGTAGTATAATAACTTCAACAGTCACCTAAACCAACAATGGGCTGCCTTGGATATTAAGTTTATAAATACTCTTCATCAATTTAGAAAGGACCTTATAATGGAATTCACTAATCAAATTAACCCCCTTGTTGCCGAATTCAATACAATGTCGAACACACTTAGGATCTTGGTAGAACTATCCTCGGCAAAGAAGTCAGATTTAGCTAAACCTTCTAGAAACACTCCTCTACCTAAAGCTCTTCCTGCTGCTCCTCCTAGTAGTGATCCACCTCCTCCTCTTAGTCCTCGTGGTGATGGTGGTAGTGGTAGTGGTGGTCCCCCTTCTGGCAGACATCAACCTCCCTTACTAAGAGACTCCTCTCTACCTCTGCATGAACTGAAAGTTCCTCTCTGAGTTAATATCCCAACTTTCAACAGACAATGAGACAAAGTGAATAATTTCTTCCACCAGCTCTACTCATGCTTCTAGATAACTAGAGCCAATAGCTATTAACTAAGGCTCAACCTACTTATCTAATGTATAGAGAGTAAAGCATCAGATTGGTGGTGCAATCCTAAGGACTCGGTAGCAACCTGGACAGAAGCCGAAGTCCTCATTTGAGCTACATACTCAAATCTTCAGGAAACTGCTGAAGCTGTACAAAAACTCCAAAAGATAAAGTATACTAAAACCATTATTGACTTCTTTACAGAAATTAATAGGCTTAACTGGCTTACTAAAGTACTGGATTAAGCTCTTATTACTATCATAATACCAAATTTCAAGGTTCAAGTTCAGAACCTAATAGTAACATACTCTCAAGTGATGATGAACTAGAAAGAGTTCAAACTACTCACTATTTCGATCACTAGGTATACAACTACCCTATCAGCCTTAACCCACTCTAGCCCTTCATAGAAAAATGCTAACACCTCAACTTCCCAATCATCCTCAGCTCCCTTGATACGTCATATACCTTAGAACTCAAGGAACCATAATAGCATACTACTGCAGGTTAAACAAGACTGAAGAGCTTAGGAAGAATAGGGGAAATATAGATGGAAAGGTTATTATTACGGATTGCAACCGACCGTTTGCAAACCGTTACACCAAAAGGTAGAACTACCGGTACCACCTGGTAGTGTGGTCGGTATATATAGGAGTATCCATATGGGCCGGTCAGTGACTCACTTACGTTTGCGTACATGGTCAAGGATCTTAGCTCCCTTAGACATCCACATGTACTAGTAATCAGCTTCCCTCTGCTGCCATGGCACGCCAAGCTGTGATATTACTCCCCTGCAGGCAGAGTACGTCCCGGACTCTCTATATATTAATCTCTAGCTACCCGTTACCGCCTTGGGGCTTCAATTTCATGTGCCACCACCACACTACTTTATAACCAGTGACCGGCATGTGACTGTAAGCCGCTTATCAAATTCAAAGGTCACCTATAGTATCTGATGTTCACTACAGGCAAGGTTTGAACCGGCGACCTGACCAGTAGTACTATTATGGATTGCAACTGACCGTTTGCAAACCGTTGCACTAAAAGGTAGAACTACCGGTACCACCTAGTAGTGTGGTCAGTATATATAGGAGTATCCATACGAGCTGGTCAGTGACTCGCTTACGTTTGCGCACGTGGTCAAGGATCTTGGCTCCCTTAGATATCCACACGTACTAGTAATCAGCTTCCCTCTGCCACCATGGCACACCAAGCCATGACAGTTATGAAGGCAAGGACTATTAGTTAGAGTGAACATACAATGAACCCAAGGGTAACAATAAGTGAAAGCGAGACGTAGGGACTGCCAAGACTCTCAAGAACTAGATAGAGAGAGCTCTGTAAAATAAATAAAGACGAACCGACAGAGGCACCCTCCATATCACTGAGCTAGACTCTAATAGTGAAGATATCAAGGAGGAACTCGAGTTAGGAAATGAGTAAGGAGCCCCAACAGCATCTTCGGCAAAGCTCTTGAATATTACCCTCTCCTCACTACTGACATTGAATTCAAAACCCTCAACCTCAAAATTAGAGTGATCATTGACATTAGTACATCCACTTCTTATATATCACTGGATTTAGTAAAGAGACTGGGTTGGAAGAAAAGGAAAAGGCCGATTGGGGTTAGATAGGGTGATAGATCTTTGTTAAAAGGAGGAACTATAGTTGTCAATACTTCTTTTTTTTTCCTTAAGGCTTTAGATTCCTATAGTAATAAAATGGATAGAACTTTTGATTTGGATATAGAATGTTTGAATATAGGGGATAGGGAACTTCCTTTAGGATTGTCTTAGTTGTCGGAAAAAGGTTTTTTGGTAAATTGTCCTAATCGGCATTTGGTTCATAATGTTTCTAGTTTAATTATTCCTTGTACTCTTATTAATCTTCTTTCTATTTCTATTTTAGATATGGATAAGAAATCTTGAGAGAAAGGAGACATACTGCTAATGATTAATGCATGTGAATGGTACTTCCATTATACTGAAGTTTTTTCCAAAGAATAGGCTCACTGACTACCTCCTCATAGACCTTGGGACTACAAGATCCCACTTAAAGACCCTAATGCTAAAATACCTAATGGCCCAATATATAAGACAATGTAGGAGGAAGATGAAGCTCTAAAGAGATATTTAGAAGAGCACCTCTCTACTGGGAAGATTAGATGGTCCCAATCAGCGGCTAGTGTATTGATACTTTTTGTTTGGAAGAAGGATAGATTGTTATAGTTATATGTAGACTATAGGCAGCTTAATAAGCTTACAATCCGGAACCGATACCTCTTACCACTAATAACCAACCTCCTTGAAAAGACTCAAAGAGTGAAATGGTTTACTAAATTAGACCTTAAAAATAGCTACTACCTTATTAGAATTAAGTCTAGTGACGAAGGGAAAACTACCTTCAAGACTAGGAAAAGGTTGTTCGAATATACCATTATACCCTTCGGATTGATCAATGCTCCTATCTTATTCCAAGAAATAATGGATGAGATACTAAAGGATATCGATGGAGTAGTCTAGTACATTAATGACATACTAATCTATAGTAGAAGAACCAAATGGGAACACTAAAAGATAGTAGAACAAGGCCTGGCTAAGCTTGCCAAATACATACTTAATGTCAACCTTATGAAATTGGAATTCCATATTAAAGAAACTATATTCCTCAGCCACCTTATTAATGGGTCCAAAATCAAAATAGAGCCAAAAAAACTTAGTACTATCGCCGACTAGCCCATACTAACAAAGAAGAAGGAGGTTCAAAAGTTCTTGGGTTTCGCAAATTACTATCACCAATTCATCCAAAACAATAGCCCCAAGACCTAACTGCTAATATAACTGACCAGAAATGTACTATTTACTTGAACTAAGGCATAATAATACTCTTTTAATGAATTGAAGAATGCCTTCATGTCCGTACCAATACTCTGGCAGTACGACCATACCCTACCAATAATTATGGAGACTGATACTAGCAACCAAGCTCTTACAGGCATACTCTCCCAATACTATACTACTAAACAAGTCAAAACTCTTCACCCTATCAACTACTACTCTAGGGCTCTTAACCCTGCGAAACGCAACTATCCTATTTATGACAAAAAACTCCTTACCATAGTTGACTACTTCTGCAAATAGCGCACTTAGTTACAAGGTATCCACGTCGACATATATACTGACTATTATAGCCTTACTGACTTTGCCTCTAAGCAAAGGCTTAACTCTCAGCAAGTAAACTAGTATATCAAATTATGTGAGTTTGACTTCCTTATCCACTACCAGAAAGAAGTAGATAATGGGAAGGCCAATGCATTCACTAGAAGGTCTAGTAATGAACTCACTGGACTCGAGATATAACTCCTTAAAGACAGGCAACTTCTAATTAATAGAGAACCTGTCAAATGAGACTATGACCTTGATGGCATCAATGTCAATGACTGGGAAAGAAGAAAAGATGGATTGTTGGTAGTGCCAGAAGAATAGAGACCCGAAGTCATGAAACAATGCCATGACTCTGATATCACTAGTCACTAAGGAGTGCACTGCACTCATGAAATTATTTTAAGAAACTTCTACTAGAATAGATAGAAGGAAGATACCCAATACTACATTATAAGTTGTGCCTACTATTAAAAGGCCAAAGCAGACAGATATCCACAACAGATACAACTTATCCCAATGCCTACAGGTATCAAACCCTTCAAGGAAATTGTAATAAACTTCGTTGGAGAACTACTACAGTCAAAAGGCTTCAATACTATCCTTATTATTACTGACTAATTCACCAAAGTACAATAATACATACTGGCCAAGATGACTTAGACAGCTACTGATATTATATCTGTTTATATTAACAAGATATGGTAACACCATAGCCTACCTTTAGCAATCACTTCCGACCATAGACCTCAATTTGCCTTGGCATGCTGGAAAGAGATAAACAATAAGCTTGACATCAAGCTTCGACTTTCTCCTATATACCATCCTCAGACCGATGGACTCTCCAAAAGAGCCATCTAAATATTAAAGCAATACCTTCATATCTTCTGTTATAATTGTCAAAACCATTGAACTACTTAGCTACCCTTAACTGAGTTTGCTTACAACTTCTCACGCACCTCTACCTATAGTTACATACCCTTCAAGAGCTTATATAGATTCAACCCAAAAACCATTCATATTTTGGATGACCATACTTTTACTTTACCTATAGCAGAAGACTGGCTCAACTGGATGACTACAGTTTATAATAATATCTACAACACTCTTAAGAAAATAAACAATAAGAGGTCTTAACTTTACATTGAGAAGTCTTGTCAGTTTCAAGTAGGAGACCAAGTCCTTATTAACTAATACAACCTTTAGGTTGTTACCAGTAATAATAGGGTACTTAGTAATAAGTATATTAGTCCCTATAAGATTAAGAGAGTTATTAGTCAGCATGCCTATGAGCTCGACTTACTTTGAGGTATCTGCCTACACAAAGTCATCTACACCAGCCTCCTGAAGCTATACTGAGTCTAAAACAAAGACCAAATGAATCTTGACAATAATAAACTAAAACTCTACTATGACATCGACCATGTCATTGATAGTAGAAGGGTCCAAGGTCAAGTCCAGTACCAAATCTGTTGGCAAGGATACAATGAAGATAATGATATATAGGAACTACTGGTAAACCTTCAATGTAGTATTGCAATAATTAGGAAGTTTCATAAGAATAATCTGTGTAAACCCAGAAACCCAAATGTCTAAAGGCTTTGAATTTCATGTAAGTACTACGTAAACTAGTACTTAACATATCTAATACTATTGTATAGGACATACTAGTCTTACTATCAGCCATTAATACAAAAGTTATTAATGAACAAGTACTATGTATTATAGTATGCCAAATTACTTAGCTATAAAAGATAACTTCACTAACCTACTGAAAGGTTAATGATACTCTCAGGTTGGCTGAGTAGGTCTTTAAAACGAAGGACTTTTAAGACAGGGGTTGATATTATGGCTAAAGGTAAAGACCTACCGAATATCGGGAAGGTACTACCCTGTACTATTATAAGACTTGCTAAGATATATTTGATTAATCCTAGGCGAGCCGTAGTACACTTTGGTTGTTCGATAGTTACCTTATAGATATGTGTATCAGTTCTTGTATGTACACTATACTAATACATGACAGTACTTATAAAGCAACTGATGTTGCTTACAATACCTTTACTAATAATGTATGGTTGTAATATAGATAATACTTCACTTACTTATTAGTTTTGGAAAGGAGATCTATATTATTATATGTTTCTATTATATTACTATTTCCATATTTATTTATATGTTTTAACAGATGGTGTTATCATGTTATAGATATATTATTAATTATTGATGAGTCATGTATGATAGGTGCTTAATATATAAGCCTCAGCTTCTGCCATTAGTTATAAAGAATTAAAATACTAGTAGTATCCTAAGTTTTACTCAAACTCTAAGTTTATTACTTACTTTTCATCTGCTCTTCTAAGTCACTTACCTTTAGCCATAACATTCTTACCGAACTGCTATTACTCAGCAATGTTGAAATGCCTGGCAGTAGCAGAGCCTAGGAATCTTAGTAAAAAAACTTTCTAAATACAAGAGAATTAAACGAGCTCAGAAACTTAGCAAAAGAACAAACTAGTATGAGAGAAACTTCAAGCTAATGCAGGAAAACATTCTAGATAAATGATAGATGCAAGAAAATATACAGGAATATACAGGTAGTGACTGAGATGTAAGCAGCTACTGTGCATAAGGACTTAGGGTAGGCAGTATGGGTTAGAGCTTTTAGGTACTGCTACTATATAGCAGCTTGGCAGGAGTTTAGGCTATAGTAGAGAATATGTAGGAATATACAAGCAGTGACTAGAATGTAAGTGGCTGCTGTGCATAAGGACTCAGGGCAGGCAGTAAGAGTCAGAGGTTTTAGGTACTACCACTATATGATAGCTCAGCAGGAGTTCGGGCTGTAGCAGGGTCTCAGAGCTTCAGGTCTCACAAAATACATATGGGAGAAGTATTTTCGCTATAGTGGAGGTTAGTTTATTATAGTAGCTTTTCTTCTAAAGAGAGAGCTTCAGTAAACTTCAGAGTTGAGGTACTAGGATACTAGGTCTTCATATGTGCTACTCGTCTCAGTGGGAGTCATGGTCGAGATTTTGGAGAATAAAAGTTATGGAAATATTAGACTAATAATGGAGTATTAGCATATAACTCTACAGGTTCCTAGGTAGAGTAGTCATAATCAGTCTAGTAAAGAAGGTATATTAGCTTATTATACTTTTGATGGAAGTTAAGGATTTCTTTAACTTTATACTCCTCTTTATCTTTAACAATGATTGAAGGTGGCAGTTCTTGGGTCTAGCCAGGAAGGGGGTTGGTAGTAAGAGGTTCAAGTAAGGAGGTATGAAATATAGGATAGACCTTCATTGAGGAAGAAAGTTCAAGCCTAAATATATGGAAAGAAATCTTTTCTTAGATCTTGAACCTTCCCAATCTCTTATAGTCAAGCTTTCCACAGAGTTACATAGTATGCAAGTTTCATCGAAGTAACTAGACCTCATTATCAACATCATACTTGGGTGCAGGCAGGCAATCCCAGTCAGAGTTTTTAGCCTATACAGCTTATATCTACTTGATTTCAGTTCGCAGGTACTTCTTAAGGGTCTATAAGCAGTCAATATACTCCTAAAGGACTAGAAGACTGAGTAACTTAGTATTGGGCTTAGGGAGCAGGGTGTAATGCAGATAGTAGCTATAATTAGTGAAGAAGGGGTTACTCCCATAGTTGAGAACAGGGTATTATTATATACGAATTTGGCTAAGGTGATTAGATCAGCCTAGTTGTCCTATTGGTAGTTGTAGTATCTCTGCAGGTACTATTCTAGAATTATATTGACTCACTCGGTTTGTCTATCAGTCTAGAGATAAAAGCTAGTTGAGAGTTTTTATTGGATTCTAAGAAGTTTGTAGAGAGTTCTAGCGAATTTAGATGTAAACTAGGTACCTCTATTAGAGACAATAGATTCTGATAAGCTATGTAATCTAAACACATGATTAAAAAAGAGCTGAGCAGTATCTTTGGAGTTAGTATTAGACCAGGTAGTAAGATAATATGCCATTTTCATGAGGCAGTCTACTATAACTAAGATCACATCCTTACTATTAGACTCAGGTAGTCTAGTAATGAAGTCTATAGATAGGGAAATCTATCTTCATTAAGGTATTTCTAAGGGTTTCAGGAGTCCATAGGGTACATGGTAAATAGGTTTAATACAGGAGCAAGTATTATAGTTTCAAATGTAGCGAGCTATAGTTGTATACATACTAGGCTAATAGTAGTTTTGGGACAAAATCTCATATGTCAAAGCATGCCCTAGATGTCCTACTATAGGATAGTTATGATAGGTATAAATAATCTTGGTTTATAATGCAAGGTTGTTAGAGATGTATACTAGTCTATAGATATATAAAACACTATTCTTGAAGTCATATTTTCTCAGAGGAACTTTAGGATATCATTTTTTCTCCTTTTTCTAGTGTCTTCTGTATGTTCTAAATAAAGAAGTTGGTTTAGATCAGGGTCTAGATCACAGCTTTATGACTAATTACTATAGTGTTCAAGAAGAGGGAGAAGAATTTTTCACTTAGGATAACTTCTTGTATTGGCCTAGTATAATTATCCCCTTCTTTAGAAAAATCTCCAGATCATCTTGTAAGTACATCAGCCTTCTCATTCTTATCTTTAGCCTAGAAGGTAATTCTAAAGTTGTATTGAGTGAGCTCTCCTACCCATTGGGCTTGGTGACAGTTTAATAGGGTCTTGGACTTAAATATTTCTAGGTTATGGTAGTTGGTAATGATAGTAAATGGCTGTAGTAGTGTATGTAGCTATATATGCCACTCATTGACTGCTTGTATGATGGCTAATAGTTTCTTATCTCCAATTCTGTAGTTACTCTCTGCTAGTGATATTTTCTTACTCATAAAGGTAACTGGGTACAGTACTATTTTACTATTCTTGAGGAATTTTTGTAACAGGATTCTAGATATAGTATGGTTAGAGGTATTGGTTGCTAGGATGATTTCCAGTTTAGGTTTAAAGTGCTGTAATATGAGTACAGAGGTGAAGGCTTCCTTTAGTTTCTTGAATATCTAGCTACATTCTTTATTTTACTTGAACTCAGTTCTTTTTCTGAGCAGGTTAAAGAAGGGTTGGCAAATTGCTAAGTACTAGTAAATAAACTTTCGGTAGAAGTTTACAAACTCTAGGAAGCATTGAAGGTCTTTGATAGAGTTGGGTGTTTCCTATTCAATGATGACTAAAACCTTTGTAGAGTCTATTCTGATACCTTATTTGGAAATAATAAATCCTAGAAAACATATTTCTGTGATAGAAAATTTGCACTTTTCTGGTTTAATAAAGAGTCTGACTTCCTAGAGTTTAGCTAGTACTTTCCGTACCTAATTCCTATATTTACTCTTGTTTTTGAAGTATATTAGGATGTTATTAAAGTATATATAGTAAAAGATGTTGAGATATTTCTTTAAGGTATTATTCATAAATTATTGACATATTGCTGAAGCATTAGTGAGTCCAAAGAGTATGACGAGAAATTCAAATAGTCTATACCAAGTCTAGAAAGCTATTTTCCACTTATTGTCTTCTTTGATTCAAATGAGGTTGAAAGCAGAGCAGAGGTCTAGTCGAGTCAAAATTCATACTTCTCTGACCTAGTTCAGGGTCTCTTCAATTCTAGGCAATGAGTATCGATTCTTCTTGATAATGTCATTTAAGGCTTAGTAGTCAATGCAGAGGTAAAGTGATTTATCCTTCTTCTTGACAAATAAAATAGGTAAGGTAGCTGAGAAGAAAGACGGTCGAATAAAAGATTTGGCTAGGTTTTTGTCTAGCCAGCAATGGACTTCCTATAATTCTGAGTCTAACATAGAGTACATTCATTCCTATATTAGCTTAGTCCCCTCTTTCAGGGGTATCTCATAGTCTATATACCAGTGGGGTAGAAGTATGTCTACTTCCTTCTTACTAAAGAGGGGTAGAAAGTTATAGTATTCAAAGAGTACTAATTCATTAGTAGGTTTGTTGCTAGGTTTGACTACTAGAGCTGCAGCAATGATGCTAATCTGACTACTGGGTTATAATAAGGCTATTTTAAAGATAGTATGGGATACTATGGTGATTCTGTATTATGTTATCTGAATAGGAGAGGTCTTTTGCCTAGTAGGTAAGTAGTGGGCTTGATAGTAACCAGAAGCCAATAGGATAGTATTCTTTTCCGAATTGATAACAGAGTTATACTACTGTAGTCAGATCTTGCCTAAGATTATATTCCATCTTTTCAACTTAGTTACCTAGAAGGTAAGTTCTTCTTCATGTTGGTCTATAGCTAGCTTTAGAGTATACATATGTATAATATCTCTAGTGATAGAGGCTTATCCATCTACCACCATTAGCTTCTTGGGTCTAAGTTTCAGGGTCATAAGCAGGTTCAGGGTTATAGCAAGGTCTTAGTCAATAAACTGAGAAATAGCTACCAAGTCTATCATACAGATAGATTTGATAGAATTATTAATAATACAGGACAGAATCAAAGAATCTTCTCCTCCTAGATTTCTAGAAATACAAATAAATGAAATACAATAACAAAGGTGATTCTTCTAGTTCCTTCTTTTCCTAGCCTTTCTTAAGATTCCCAATTCCTTATTATCAATTCCTTCTATCAGTACTTCCTCTAAAAGACAAAAATAATTAAGAGAATACAAAACAGAAGTAGAGTATAAGACAGAGATAGAGCACGAAGTAGAAGTGGAGGCAGAAGCAGAAACAATAGCAGAAACAATAGTAGGAGCAGGAACAAGTTCAGGATAGATGGTACTAGGTAGTATTCTAGTATTACTCTTCAGATAGCTATTATATACTAAAGAAGGTACTAGTTTTTTGGCTTAGGAGTAACATAAAGAGAGGTAGTGTTAGTAGTTCTAATCATTTGGATTTTTCCTTTAAAAGGGCAATTGGTGGCCCAATGCTCTAGTTGTCTATAGTATATGTACAAATTATTTTTCTATTGTCTCTTTTTTTCTTTATCTAAGAGAGGTTCTCACTTCTAGCTGATCTAAGTTTGAGTTACTGAAAGGTCTAGTGGGACAGTTCTTTCAGAAATATATGAAGAGTGAGGGGCAGTGGGTTTGATGATAAAGGCAGCATAAGAGAGTTTCTAAGTATTACTATTATAGTAGGATAGGTTAGTGTTGAAGATAAGGTGTAATTTCAGGGTCTTGGAACTTTCTATTACTTAGATAGTACTTCTCTGAGTTACTATTTGTACTGAGATGGCATTGAGTCATTACTGGATACTAGAATGGAAGCCTTAGTAATAGTACTTCTATAAGGTTTTAGCTATCTTAGTAATGCTATGCTTAGGTATATTGAAGTTTGCTGCAACTTTTTGGATTGCTAAGATCATTCCACTACTATGGGCTAAGTAGATGTAGGATATAAACTCTCTAGGAGTGCCAATAGGAATAGTCAAGAAGTCATCAGGAACCAGAGGGGTAGTAGTAATAGTAGTGCACAGGACTCTCTAGGCAGTCATAATTTATGCTGCTATATTAGAAGGGTTACTAGTTAGGTTGCTAGTGATTCCTGGGGTTCTAGACATAGTAGTGACTGATTAGTATAATATAATAAAGTATAAAGAATAGGTTAGGACTGGGGTTGAGATACAGGGTAGACAGCATGTACCAGGAAGGTAATGGGTACTAGAGAGGTAGTGGAGTTTATAGTGGGTAGAAATAGTCAGCACTATATAATATAGAGAGATGTATATAGAATTATATACAGCTTGAGTGTAGATACAAGTTATTATATGAGGAGTAGAGAGGGACATGAGGATAAGCTTTCTTTATAGAGAGTCTAAGAATCTTAGCAGAGGAACCTTCTAGATATAAGAGAATCAAATAAGTCTAGAAAACTTGGCAGAAGAACAAACTAGCACAGAAGAAACTTCGAGCTAATATAGAAGAATATTCTAGACAAATTATGAATGCAAGAGAATATACAGAAACATACTACAGGTAGTAACCGGGATGTAAGTGGCTACTATATGTAAGGATTTGGGGTAAGTAGTAAGGGTCAGAGCTTTTAGATACTGCTACTACATAGCAGCTTAGTAGGAGTTCAGGCTGTGGCAGGGAATATGTAGAAACATATAGGCAGTGACTGGGATACAAGCAGCTGCTGTGCATAAGGGCTCAGAGTAGGTAGTAAAGGTCGGAGCTTTTAGGTACTGCTACTACACGGTGGCTCAGCAGGAGTTCGAGCTATGGCAGGGTCTTAAGGCCTTGAGCCTTATATGTCATATATAGAAGAAGTATTTCAACGATAGTAGAGGTTAGTTCATTACACTTCTATATACTATTACTCTTACTTTCTTAGCTTCTAGAACTTGACTTTATATTCTCCTAGCTTTTAGAACTTGATCTTACATTCTTTTAGCTTCTAAAACTTGACTCTATATTCTCCTACCTTCTAGAACTTAACTCTAGTGAAAAAATTCTCTAAAATATCATACTCCTCTCCATTTTCTGCCTTTCTTTTCTAATCCTTTCCCATGTCACTCCAACTCTTAAAACCTTTTAAGTAGTTCTCCTAACTTCTGTATTAAAAAGTAAGATACTCTCCTATTTGTACTTTTCTACACCTGCACCTATTTGATTCCATTACCTCTAGCTTCTTTAACTATCTAGTATATCTTCCTCACTTCAGTTGTAATATAGTGAAGTTTGATATTGCCACTCTACTCTACTCTATAACCTTTCTTTCTTCAAAGCTTTTTACTTCTCTCTTCTCTTTCCTTCATGCCTTTATTCTCTAGTATACTCCACTTCCAGTAGTTACCTTCTTCCCTTATATTACTGTCCCTTTTTTTGCCTACTCATCTATCTTCTTATTACTTGTAATTCTAATATAAGCTTTTACTTACAATAGTTTTGTATTTCTTCTCTTTCTCTTTCTTCTCACTACTATATTCACTACCCTTCTTATATCTATTGTCTTTTTTTTTCTCTCCCTACTTACCTTCTGAATTGCCATGATAGTGGCTTCTAAATTCAGACAAATTAAGGCTGGAACCTTCTTCAGTACACTTTCTAGTACTCTTCTTACTCTTCTTATCTTCTTATCAAAAAACTATCACTATTTTTCCCACTACCTCTTCCACTACTGCTAACCTTTCTTATATACCTACCCTCACCTTACTATTCTTGATTTTACTATTTGAAAAGTATTATAGGTTTACTATGACTATAGTATAAGTATATAGGTAGCTAGTAAAGTATGTAAAAAGTGAAAAATGCAAGTATATATGAAATATACATATGTAATATAAGTGACATGTAATAGCCAGAAAGGCACTATAGTTGCATAATAAGTACTATATAAGCTATGCAGAGAACTAGTGAGTATTATTAGTTAAGTATCTTTTTAACTTAATGGATAGTAACTTTCTGTATTTACTACCTCTATAATAGTTGACTAGTAATAAACTAGTTACCAGTTTAATGCTTAACTTATCTTACCAATTCTCTAAGTATTAAGTATTAAAGCTACAGAAAGTAAGATCTTATCTAAGTTAAGAGCTAAAAAGTAAAAGCCAAGAGACAAAAAGTAAGAGCCACAAGCTAGAGCCAGAGCTAAGAGCAATATAGAAGGCCATATAAGATAGCAAAATATTAATATTAGGTGATGCTATATAATTCTAGCATGCTAAGTGATGGGTGGTACTTGTATAATACATTTGAGGTAGCAGTAAAAATAAAGTAATATATCAGATCTCTAGCTAATATCCTAGTTAGAAGAGTCATATAGTATAGTGTATAGGATAATCCATAATAGCTAGAATAGAGACAGACTTATATAGCAACTTAAAGAAGTTGTTCTAAAAAGGGAGATACTATTATGAGTTCATTATGACTATAGTATAGACAGCTAGTAGAGTACATAAAAAGCAAAAAATATAAGCATATATAAAATATATATATGTAACATAAGCAATATACAATAGCTAGAAAGGTGCTACAATTGTATAATAAGTACTATATAAGCTACATAGAGGACTAGTAAGTATCACTAGTCAAGTTTCTTTTTAACCTGGCAGATAGTAACTTTCTGTATTTACTATCTCTATAACAAAAAGAAGATGGCTCTCTCTCTTCTAGCCTTCTTAATCAAAGTCTCTTATTTCTCTTAGCCCTCCTTCTTCCTCTCTAGTTTCTCACCTCTACTACTTTACATTCTCCTCCCTATGAAATCTCCTACCCCTCTTCTAAAAAACATACCCATTGGCCCTACTAGTAGTCTAATACTATTTTACACTTATCTTTCTTCACCAGTACTTACTATACTTCTTAGTCTCTCTAGTTTCTCACTTCCTCCTCTTTCTTCTTATCTTCTCTAAAGTCACTCATATAAAGCTCTACTAGCTCTGACAGTACCTCTACCTCTTAGACAATCATTCTTGCTTACACACTATCTAGGATTATCTCTATATCTTCTACTCTACAAACTACATTCACTTCTTCTACTCTAATACCTTTCCTTCCTCTAGCTGCTCTCTTTAAAAACTTATAGCTATAATTATTCTATCTTCTTTTTCTACTCCTTTTGGCTTCTTTATCTAATCTTACTCCCCTATATTACTACTGCTCTTACTATCTCTATATATGCCTACTGCTAACTCTATAGTAATATCTCCTAGTCCTAGTTTTCCAGTCTTAAAAGTGCTCCTACTAGCCTTCTTATCCTACTTAGCTTATTTCACTAATGTATACTAAAAGTCAGCCTCTTATTAAAAATAACTCTCAGTTACTTCAGTATCTCCTCTTCCTTCTTCTAACTCTTTTTCACTCTAAAAGTTATTATCTCCTACTTCTACTCCTCTAGCAAGATCTAATCTTCTTCTACTATCTCTACTATTACTATCTTTACTTTCTCACTAAGCTACTTCATATCCTAGTACTCATACTAGTCTAAGATTATTACTGCCAGGTCATTAACATATAATAGCACTTCTATCTCCATCCCTATTGCTACTCCTCTTAGTCTTCTCTTCATCTTCTCAATAGTAGAAGCTATAAAGATTAAGAAGATAACTAGTAATAGTGGTAATACTTGCAGAACCTTTATATTTGACTTACCTCTCTCTTGATCCTCACTATCCTACTATACTCTGAACTTCCTGCCTCCTATAAACTTTTCTAGCTACTTTTACTTCTTTTTCACCCTTCACCCCCTTTCTTCTCAATCCTTATCAGAACTACCTTCTTCCTTATAATATTAAAGGCTCTTTTTCCTCTATTATCTATACTACTCTCCTTTTTCTGTATAGATATCTCTGTATCTTTGTCACTACCTTTACTATTACTTAAATCACATTCCTCCCCTTACATGCTCCTAGCTAGAGCCTGTAAAAGAGTTAGTCTTCTTTCTATAATCTACAAGTTATAACTTTTTCTTTGATTTTCTTAATATAATAATTAGGTTGATTAGTCTCTATACTTTTGCTATCTTAATATCTTTTTCTGGCTTCAGTATCATAACGACTTTTATCTCTCTCTACTCTATTAGGCTCCTGTTCTAGATCCAGTTTTTAGTGATCTCTCTTACTAACTTATTTTCTATAGGAATCTTTAGGGCAGCTTTAATTAATTAGTATCTGATTCTATTAGGTCCTAGTACTAAATTGTTTTTGGTACCCTGCAAGACAGCTCTCACTTCTTCTTCTACCTTCTCTCTCTTCCTCTCATCTCCCTCCTCCTCTGCCTCCCTATCCCCCTTCTCCTCCTCTACCTCTGTCTCTGCCTCTTCTCTTTATACAAAATTCCTCTCTACTAACATCTTTACCTTCTCTTCATTCTTCTCCAACTCCCTCCTCTTTTTATCTTTCAATCTTTCTATTCTCTCCTTTCTTCTAAAAGAGTCCTTCACTAGTACTCTCACTACCTTCTACAAGTCACTATACTCTTCCTCTTCTATAAACTCTCTCTAGTACTTCTTTTTCTCCTCCTGAATCTTCTACTTCATTCTTTTCACTACTACCTTCCACTCTTTTATCACTATTATAAACTATAAAGCAAAGTATATATTAGAAGCTTTTAGAAAGTTATCTGTTAATTACCAAATATCCCAATATGCAAAGCTAAGTATTTAGTACTATAATATAGTACAAAAATATATATATGTTAAGATACTAGAGATAATTCATAAAGTATTAGGATACTAGAGATAATTTATGAGGTATTGGAATACCAGAGATAATTTATAAAGTATCAGGATATATTAATATATAAGATGTATCTAATTGTCATAATATTATACCTGTATATTAGGACCTATTTTTATTATTACTGATATTCTTAAGTATTTTCAATATACAGTTACTGGAACTGAGACTTTGCTTAGAGTCAGAATTCTAGTCTTAGAATAGTAGTAAAGATAGATTGTACTACTTCTGTACTGGATTTTGAATTTATTTCATCTTTAGATCTCTAATAAACTAGTTTATTCTTAGTAGTTAATAGCTTAAGAATATTATATAATATCATTATTAGTTATTTGTAAGGTTGTAGTAAAATAAGATTTAACAAATATATTATTATAGGATATGTTAAAAGTAAGCTATTTACTAAATAACTAAGTATAATATAAAATATAGTTAAATATAAGTTATAGACAATAAAGTAATTAAGGTAGTAAGAAAGCTTTATATTTATTAGAGTTGAATTCCAGATTCTTACTCTTCTAACTCCAATAGATTAGGCTTCTATTTATATAAACTATAGTTCTTCAAAGCTATTAACAAATTTAGCTTAAATAGATTCTAAGAATTAAGTTAGACTCTAAAAAATACTAAGTAACAGCCTTTCTTTTTAACTAATCTTTATAATAAATTTTAGAACAATAAATATAAGAACTTAAAACCTCTAATACAAGCTTCTATTTAAAAATACTATCATAACTTCAATCTCTATACAAAAATTAATAATATAAGAAAATAAAAAAAGAATATTATATAATAAATAGTATAATAAGAGCTACTAGAAGAGTTAGTAACTAAGATTACTAATCTTAGTAATTACTTCTTAACTACATAAGTTCTATTACTATAGACCTAACTAGTATTAGGTTAGCTAAACTTTTGGCTAGTAGGCTTTATAGTTGATAATACCTTTTGATAATACTTAAATAAGATAGTGTTATAGTATAAGAATAATTATACTTATAATAACTAAATTAATTACTTGTTAAGTTTAATAAAAGATTTTTTATCTTTTGAATAGGGTAGTACTAAGAAAGTATATATTATTATTAATTATAAAATTTTTATACATAATACTTAGTTTATAAAGCTAATATATATATATACTTTACTTTATATTTATTAGTATCTTATATCTATACTATTTTATATATTTCTTTATTATAATTCTTAATATTATTAAATTACTATTTCTTTATTTACTTACTTAGCTATATATAATATACTTATTCTATTTAAGTATAAATAATAGTATAATTAAAGAATTAAAATACAAGTAGTATTTTATTTTGTTATTACTTTAAAACCTATTATTTCTTTATTATACTTATAAATTACTTTATTCTTTTATATATTCTATATCAAATAGCTATTCTTTTAGTTCATTATATATATACCTTTATAGCTATTTTAGCTTATAGTATATTCATCTTTATAGTCCTTTCAATCTACTATATATTAGTATACCTCTATAGCTATAATATCTAATATTTTTTAGTATCTATTAGAGTCTAATTCTAGCTACTTATACTTATAATAATATAGAGTTCTATAGTACTACTTTATTTAAAGAAGATATAAGAATTAATAGTTAAATTTAATAGATAATCAATCTAATTACTTAATATTAGTTTTATATAGTAATTTTAAAATAAGTATTTACGTTTTAATAGATAAGTTTTTACCTTAACTATAATATATTAGATTTATATTTATATTTTTAAATTTATAATTTAGTATTAACTATCTATATTATATAATTCTATATGATAAAGAATTAAGTTCTTCTTATTTTATAAGATATCTATTTCTAATTTATAAATACTTAATACTTAATATTTAACTATTTACTATTATAACTAAAGGTAAAGACTTATTAAATATTAGATAAAGTACTACTACTATATTATTATAGGACTTACTAAGATATATCTAATTAATATTAGATAAGCTATAGTATATTTTAATTATTTAATAGTTACTTTATAGATATATATATTAGTTCTTATATATTTACTATACTAATATATGTATAGTACTTATGAAGTAACCTATATTGCTTATAATATCTTTACTAATAATGTATATAGTTACTATATAAATAATAATTCTCTCAATTATTAGCATTGAAAAGAGAATCTGTATTATTATATATTTTTGTTATATTACTGCTTCTATATTTATTTATCTATTTTATAAGATGGTATTATCATGTTATAGTTATATTATTAATTATTGATGAGTCATGTATGATAAGCACTTAATATATAAGCCTTAGCTTTCACCGTTAGTTAGAAAGAATTAAGACACTAGCGATGTTCTAAGTTTTACTCAAACTTTAAGCTCAACGCTTACCTTTTGCCCGCTCTTCTTTGTCGCTCGCCTTTAGCCGTACCATTTGTACCAAACCGCTACCGCCTAGCGACGTTGAAGCGCCTGGTCTTAACATTACACCGCTTGACTTTTATTTATCCCCATGCTCCACATCCTCTTCCTGCTCGCATTACTTGTGTGCCTGATAATTGCTGATGACCACAATTTACTCACCCGCACGCAAGAATTACAGGAACAGATCAACTCCTACCAAGACGAACTCGCCTCGCAGCAATTACAGCAAGACAACCTCCGCGCCGATATTGAATTCCTCTGGCGAGAGTCTGACGAAAGCCACCGGCTCCGAATAGCCACCGAAGACCATATCCGTTGGCTAGCATCGCAACTAGCTACCACAAGGCAAGAACTAAGTGTTGCCCGCTCACATCTCTCCCCCGCGAAAAAAGCTAGACTTGCGTGAACCATGGCGTCAGAAGCTCCCCGAGACGACTCGATGGAGGTTATCTCCCCGCTCGGTGACCAACCATTTGACGAACCAGAAGAACATGAGGACTCCATCCACGAATCCGTCGAAGCCGACCCAGAGTACGACCCCGCGGCTGCCCCTCAAATTACCTATGCGCCGAAACTACTGCCGGGAGCCAAAGTTCCCCAGCTGATTAAACCTGCGGAAGTACCCCCACAAGGAACGCCGCACGTACAATTCCAGCCATTACTCCCTCCACCGGGATACCCTCAGTCGCAGCAATATCCCTGGCAGCAGAGTTACTTAAGCCCATTTTTACCACTGCAACCAGCCCCGACCTTTCCTGAGATCCCGGGGGTGCAATTGATATCACGAGCGATCGGATCCCTCATTGGATCCTCGTTCTCATCCTCATCCAAGGGGAAGAAGGCAGCACACCGAACCCCCACACCGGCTCCCGAGCCGTCAAAGAAGGTAGCGGCCGTCTACCGAGAAATACCGGAAATGGCAGCCCTTCGGAAAACCGCAAACGAAACTGCCCAGAAGCTGAAGGAAACCACGGAGCAAACTTCCGGTGAAGCCAGAAAGGCCCTTACGGACATTGCGAATCTCACGACCACTTACCACCAACAAAGGGAGGCTGACCAGACAACCACCACCCACAACCTGGAAGTCCTCAGAGACGACCTCCTGGGCCGAATACAGCAGCAGTATACCGACTTCGATAACCGGCTACAACAACAATGGGCCGGCTTGGATGCCCAATTTACGGCTGCTCTCAATCAACAAAGGGATGACCTCGTGAAGGGATTCGCCGACCAAATCAACCCTCTTATTGACAACTGCAATAAGATGGGAAACACACTTCGAGCCTTGATGGCCCTCGCCCAACCAAAGAAGCCGGATCCAGCCCAGCACACCGGAAATACTCCTCCGCCCCCGGCTCCTCCCAAACCTCCTGGAGGTGATCCATCTCCTCCTCCTAGTCCTCACGGTGGTGGTGGCGGCGGCAGTGGACCCCCTCCTGGCAGACGACAACCTCCCCCGCCGAGAGATCCCTCTCCGCCTCGACAAGAACCGAAAGTCCCCCTCCGAGTCAACATACCAACCTTCGACGGAAGATGGGACAAGGTCAACGATTTTTTCCACCGGCTCCAATCATACTTCCGGATGACTGAGGCTGACAGCCATCAACTAAGGCTCGACCTGCTCACCCAGTGCATGGAGGGTAAGGCATCAGACTGGTGGCGTGATACCAAGGACACGGTTGCAACCTGGACAGAAGCCGAAGCGCTCATTCGGGCTGCATACTCGAACCCTCGGGAAACCGCCGAAGCTGTGCAAGAACTCCAAAAGGTCAAGCATACCGGAGCAATAATCGACTTCTTCACCAAGATCGACGGGCTCAACCGACTTGCCAAAGTACCGGAACCAGCCCTCATCGCCATCGTTATGCCAAACCTCAAGACTCAAGTCCAGAGTCTAATGGCAGGACACCCCCAGGTGATGACGAACTGGAAGGAGTTCAAACAACTCGCTATCTCGATCGCTGGGTACGCTACCACCACCTCAGCCTCAAATTTCTCTGGCCCTTCACGGAAAAATACCAGCACCACAGCCACCAATCAATCTTCCGCTCCCCCGGTACGCCATACCCCCCAGAACCCAAAAAATCATGACAGCGTACCGCCTCAGGTCAAACAGGACCGGAGAGCCCGAGGGGAATGTGGAAAGTGTGGACGAAAGGGTCATGAAGAGAAGGACTGTTGGCTAGGTTGGACTTACACCGAGCCCAAAAGCGACAACAAACGAAAGCGAGACACGGGGACCGCGAAAACTCTCGAAAATCGTATAGAGAGACCCCAGCAAAACAAACAACGACGGACCGACCGAGGAGCCCTCCGCATCACTGAGCTTAACTCAGATGGTGAAGACATCAAGGAGGAACCCGAGTCGGGAAACGAGTAGGGAGCCCCGACAGCACCTTCGGCAAAGCTCCCGATCATCATCCTCTCCTCGCTACTGACATTGAGTTCAAAGATCTCAATCTCAAGGTCAGAGCGATCATCGATCCTGGTGCATCCGCTTCTTGTATGTCGTTGGATTTGGGAAGGAAACTTGGTTGGAAGAAAAGGGAAAGGCCTATTGGGGTTAGACAGGGCGATGGATCTCTCTTAAAAGGAGGAACTATGGTTGTTAATACTTCTTTTTCTTTTCTTAATGCTTTAGATTCCTGTGGAAATAAGACGGACGGGATTGTTTTGGATTTGGACACGGAATGTTTGGACATGGGTGATAGGGAACTTCTTTTGGGATTGTCTTGGTTATCGGAAAAAGGTTTTTCGGTGGATTGTCCTAATCGGCGTTTGGTTCATAATGTTTCTGGTTTAACTATTCCTTGTACTCTTGTTAATCTCCCTTCTGTTTCTATTTTGGATTTAGATAAGGAAGCTTGGGAGGAAGGAGATATACTGCTAATGATTGATGCACGCGAACGGTACTCCCGTTACGCTGAAGTTTTTTCCGAAGAACAGGCTCGCCGATTACCCCCTCATAGACCTTGGGACCACGAAATGCCACTAAAAGACCCTAATGCTAAAGTACCTAATGGCCCGATATATAAGACTACGTGGGAGGAAGATGAAGCTCTAAAAAGATACTTGGAAGAGCACCTCCCTACCGGGAAGATAAGACGGTCCCGATCAGCAGCTGGCGCACCGATACTATTTGTTCGGAAAAAGGATGGAACATTACGGTTATGCGTGGATTATCGGCAGCTCAACAAGCTCACAATCCCGAACCGATACCCCCTACCACTCATGACCGATCTCCTTGAAAAGACCCAAGGAGCTAAATGGTTTACCAAATTGGACCTCAAAAACGGCTACTACCTTATTCGCATCAAGTCTGGCGACGAGTGGAAGACCGCCTTCAAGACTACGAAAGGCTTGTTCGAATATACCGTCATGCCCTTCGGACTGATCAATGCTCCTGCCTCGTTCCAAGAAATGATGGACGAGATACTGAAGGACATCGACGGAGTAGTCTGGTACATTGATGACATACTAATCTATGGGGGAAGGACCGAATGGGAACACCAAAAGATAGTGGAACAAGTCCTGGCTAAGCTTGCCGAACATGGACTTGCCGTTAACCTCATGAAGTCGGAATTCCACGTCAAAGAAACCATGTTCCTCGGCCACCTCATCAATGGATCCGAAATCAAGATGGATCCAAAGAAACTTAGTGCCATCGCCGACTGGCCCGTACCAACAAAGAAAAAGGAGGTTCAAAAGTTCTTGGGTTTCGCGAATTACTATCGCCGATTCATCCAAAACTATAGCGCCAAAACCCGACCGCTGACCCAACTGACCGGAAACGTACCATTCACCTGGACTGAGGCACAACAACACTCCTTTAATGAATTAAAGGATGCCTTCATGTCTGCACCAATACTCCGGCAGTACGACCGAACGCTTCCAACTATCATGAAGACCGACGCTAGCAACCAAGCTCTTGCAGGCGTACTCTCACAATACCATGCTACCGACCAAGTCAAGACTCTTCACCCTATCGACTACCACTCCAGGGCTCTTAACCCTGCGGAACGCAATTATCCTATCCACGATAAGGAACTTCTTGCCATAGTCGACTGCTTCCGCAAATGGCGCACCTGGCTCCAAAGTATCCACGTCGACATATATACTGACCATCATGGTCTCACCTACTTTACCTCGAAGCAAAGGCTTAACTCTCGACAAGCAAACTGGTATATCAAACTATGCGAGTTTGACTTCATCATTCACTACCGGAAAGGAGTGGACAATGGGAAGGCCGATGCATTAGCCAGAAGGTCCGGTGACGAACCCGCTGGACTAGAGGTACAATTACTCAAAGACGGGCAACTACTAATCAATGGGGAGCCTGTCGAACGAGACTACGACCTTGATGGCATCAATGTTGACGACTGGGAAAGAAGAGAAGATGAGTTGTTGGTAGTACCGGAAGAACATAGACCCGAAGTCATGAAGCAATGCCACGACTCTGAAGTCGCTGGTCACTGGGGAGTGCACCGCACTCATGAAATTATCTCAAGGAACTTTTACTGGGATGGATGGAAGGAAGATACCCAACACCACGTTGCAAGTTGTGCTCACTGTCAAAAGGCCAAAGCGGACAGACATCCACGACGAACACAACTTGTCCCCATGCCTACAGGTATCAAACCCTTCGAGGAAATCGCAATGGACTTTGTCGGAGAGTTACCAGAGTCAGAAGGCTATAACGCTATCCTCGTCATTACCGACCGGTTTACCAAAGTACAACGATATATACCGGCTAAGACGACTTGGACAGCTACTGACGTCGCATCCATTTACATCAACGAGATATGGCGACACCATGGCCTACCTCTGGCAATCACCTCCGACCGCGGACCTCAATTTGCCTCGGCATGCTGGAAAGAGATAAACAACAAGCTTGACATCAAGCTCCGACTTTCCACTGCACACCATCCTCAGACCGATGGACTCTCCGAAAGAGCCATCCAAACGTTGAAGCAATACCTTCGTATCTTCTGTCACGATCGTCAAAACTGTTGGACTACTTGGCTACCCTTAGCTGAGTTCGCCTACAACTCCTCACGCACCTCTACCCACGGTTACACACCCTTCGAAAGCTTATACGGATTCAACCCAAAAACCATTCACGTTTCGGACGACCATACCTTCGCATCACCTGCAGCAGAAGACTGGCTCGATCGGATGACTACGGTTCATAACGACATCCACAACACTCTCAAGAAAATAAATGACAAGAGGTCTCAACTTCATATTGAGAAGTCTCGTCAGTTCCGAGTAGGAGATCAAGTCCTTGTTGACCGACGCAACCTCCGGGTTGTCGCCGGCAATAATAGGGTACTTAGCAATAAGTATATTGGTCCTTATAAGGTCAAGAGAGTTGTTAGTAGGCATGCTTATGAGCTCGACTTACCCCGAGGCATCCGCCTACACAAAGCCATACACACCAGCCTTCTAAAGCCCTACCGAGTCCGAAACGAAGACCAAATGGACCTTGACGACGATGAAGAAGAACTCTCCTACGATGTCGACCAATGTCGTTGATAGTAGAAGAGTTCGAGGTCACGTCAAGTATCGAATCCGTTGGCAAGGGTATAACGAAGACGATGATACATGGGAACCTCTTGCAAACCTTCAACGTTCCATTGAATCAGTTAGGGAGTTCCATGAGAATAACCCGCGCAAGCCCAAAGACCCGAACGTCTAAAAAGGCTTTGAATTCATGTGAGTACTACGTGAACTAGTACTTAACATAACTAATACTGTTGTGCAGGACACACCAGTCTTACCATCGGCCGTTAATACAAAAGATATTAACGAACAAGTACTATGCATATATGGTATGCCGAATTGCTTAGCTATAAAAGATAACTTCACTAACCTACTGAAGGGTCAACGATACTCTCAGGTCGACTTAGTAGGCCTTCGGGACGAAGGACCTCTAAGACGGGGGGTGATGTTACGGCTAAAGGTAAAGACTTACCGAATATCGGATAAGGTACCACTACCGTATCGTTATAAGACTTGCTAAGATGTATCTGATCAATACTAGGCGAGCCGCGGTACACTTTGACTGTTCGGTGGTTACCTCACAGACGTGTGTGTTAGTTCTTGTACGTTCGCTGCACTAATACATGCACGGTGCTTATGAAGCAACCTGCGTCGCTTATGATATCTTTACTAATAATATACGGTTACCACATAGATAACGATTCTCTTAATTATTGGTATTGGAAAGGGGATCTGCGTTATTATATGTTTCTGTTATGTTACTACTTCTATATTTACTTATTTATTTTACAAGATGATATTATCATGTTATAGTTATGTTATTAATTGTTGATGAGTTATGTATAATAGGTACTTAATATATAAGCTCTAGCTTTCACTATTAGTTAGAAAGAATTAAGACACTAGTAGTATTCTAAGTTTTACTTAAACTTTAAGTTTAATATTTATCTTTTGCCTACTCTTCTTTATTACTTACCTTTAGTTATACTATTTATATTAAACTACTACTGCCTAGTAATATTGAAGCACCTAGTCTTAATAATAACTTTCTTAATATTAACTTCTAAAATACTATAGCTAGCTAGTAATTTACTAAACTATAGCTCTATAATTTCTATACTACTATAATTAATATAACTAAACTAAACTTTTAGATTATTATTTTCTATCTAAGCTTAAAGAAATCTTCTTATACTTATAAAATATTTATTTATTATAAATATAATATTTATAAGTTTAAAAGCTATAGTATCTTATACTTTTTAAGTACTTATTCTAGTACTAGTTTTAGCTTTTAGCTTCTTATTTTAATTTTGCTAGTAGTAATTATATTATATTTAGAATATTTTAAAGAGTCTATTATACTTTATTATTAATAAACTTAATGTTACTTATCTAAAATTATTATTATGGAGATAGTAAATATAGAAAGTTACCATCTGCTAGGTCAAAAAGATACTTGACTAGCAATACTTGCTAGTCCTCTACATAGCTTATATAATACTTATTATGTAACTGCAGTACCTTTCCAGCTATTGTATATTGCTTATATTATATATGTATATTTTATATATGCTTGCATTTTTCACTTTTTATATGCTCCACTAGCCACTCATACTATAGTTATAGTGAACTTTTCTAAGTTACTATATAAGTTTGCCCTTATCTTAACTATCATAAATTATTCTATATACTATGCTATATGACCTTTTTGACTAAAATGTCAGCTAGAGATCCAATATATCACTTTATTTTTACTGCTGTCTCAAATGTATTGTACAAGCACTACCATTACTTAGCATACTAGGATTATATAGTATCACCTAATATCAATATTTTGCCATCTTACATAGCCTTTTATATTACTCTTAGCTTTAGCTCTAGCTTATAGCTCTCACTCTTTGGCTTTTAGCTTAGGTAAAGTTTTACTTTCTATAGCTTTAATACTTAATACTTAGAGAATTAGCAAGATAAGTTAAGTATCGAACTGATAACTGATTTATTACTAGTCAACTATTATAGAAGTAGTAAATGTAAAAAGTTACTATCCACTAGATCAAAAAAATACTTGACTAGTAATACTTACTAATCCTCTATATAGCTCATAAAGTACTCATTATGCAACTGTAGTACCTTTCCAACTATTAAATATTACTTATATCACATATATATATTTCATATATACTTATATTTTTTACTTTTTATATGCTCCACTGGCTGCCTACACTATAGTTATAGTGAACTTGTAATAATTATTATATAAATATATAAATCTTTATTAAGCTAGTACTATTAATATAGCTTTTATACTAAAAAAAAAGTTTCATACTAAATTTTTTCTATAGTTATAAAGTTAGTACAACTATACTATATATAACTTATACTACTTTTGTCATGGCTTGGCATACCATGGCAGCAGAGGGAAGCTGATTACTAGTACATGTGGACATCTAAGGGAGCCAAGATCCTTGACCACGTGCGCAAATGTAAGCGAGTCGCTGACTGGCCCATATGGATACTCCTATATATATCGACCATACTACCGGGTGGTACTGGTAGTTCTACCTTTTGGTGCAATGGTTTGCAAATGGTCGGTTGCAATCCGTAACAGTACTACCGGTCGGGTCGCCGGTTCAAACCTTGCCTGTAGCGAACGTCAGATACTGCAGGTGACCTTTGAATTTGATAAGCGGCTTACAGTCACATGCCAGTCGCTGGTTATAAAGTAGTGTAGTGGTGGCACATGAAATTGAAGCCCTAAAGCGGTAACGGGTGACTGGGGGTTAATATATAGAGAGTCCGGGACGTACTCTGCCTGCGGGGGAGTAATGTCATGGCTTGGCGTGCTATGGCAGCAGAGGGAAGCTGATTACTAGTACGTGTGGACATCTAAGGGAGCCAAGATCCTTGACCACGTGCACAAACGTAAGCGAGTCACTGACTGGCCCGTACGGATACTCCTATATATACCGACCGCACTACCGGGTGGTACCGGTAGTTCTACCTTTTGGTGCAATGGTTTGCAAATGGTCGGTTGCAATCCATAACAACTTTATTCAATAATTAACTTAAATATATTTTATAATTTAATAAACTAATTTAAAATCTTACTTATTTAGAAAAACTAATCTAATACCTATATCAAGTATAAATACTAATATTAAATTATAATTTAAAATAATTTATAATAGTTAAAGATAAGAATAGACTTATATAGTAATTTAAAAAAGTTATTTTTATAGTAAAGTAGTATTATAGATATATTATAACTATAAGATAAATAGTTAGTAAAAGTATATAATATATATATATAAATAATATATAATAATTAAATACTAGTTAGTACTTAGAAGTAAATTCAGCTTGCTAAGAAGTATATAAATTATCTAAAAGCAAACTCAGTTTATATTATAGCTTAATATATTATGGCAGTAAAAAGAAGCTAATTACTAGTATATATAGATATCTAAAGAACTAAGATTCTTGATTATATATATAAATATAAGTAAGTTGCTAATTATCTATATGAATACTCTTATATATACTAACTATACTATTTGTTATAGCTAAGGTAAGACTTATAGGAAATACCTAAAACTCTCACCTAAATTACTATAAAGTATATACTAAAGATATAACTAATTACTACTAGGTAATGCAGGGATTCATATTAGCTCATAGACTGACAGGTAGCTAATGAAGTATATGTCAAGTAGTAAATCATATGATAGTACTACATAGTACTTACTAATTATTATTAATATGCATACATGTATTAATTACTTCTAATATATATTTTATTATATTTTCTTATCTATAATTATTATATTATTATTATATTATATTAATAGCTAAAAAGTCTATATAAATGGGCTAAATAGATAGCTAGAAGAAATTAAGATACTAGTAGTATTCTAAGTTGAACTCTTATTTTATATTCTTATATAACCTTTTACTATCTACTTTGCTACTTTTGTGAATCTCAGAGTCACTCTAGTACTACTTTTATAAGCTCAGTAACATCTATACTAATACTATTAGATAGTACTAGTAGTTCTACTTTTTAATATAATAGTTTATAAATAGTTAGTTATAATCTATAATAGTACTACTAGTTAAGTTACTAGTTTAAATCTTACTTATAGTAAATATTAGATACTATAGATAATTTTTGAATTTAATAAGTAGTTTATAGTTATATACTAGTTGTAAGTTATAAAGTAGTTTATTTTAGATAAAATTGAAGCTATTATATACAGTAATAGGTAACTAGAAGTTAATATATAGAGAGTCTAAGATATATTCTACTGGTAGAGGAATAATATCCTAACTTAGTATACTATAATAGTAAAGAAAAGCTAATTACTAGTATATGTAGATATTTAAAGGAGTCAAGATCCTTGATCACATATGCAAATATAAGTAAGTCACTGACTACCTATATAGATACTTCTATATATACTAACTATACTATTGGGTAGTACTGGTAGTTTTATCTTTTGGTATAATAGTTTATAAATAGCCAATTACAATCTATAACAGCTTGCTGAGGAGTATATGGGTTGATTACAAGCTGCTCCATGTTTTTCATCTCAATTCAGTCAAAATGCCAAGACCCAATATCGGCTCAGAACAACTGTTGACTACCAAAATGGCTACTAAAATGGCTGCTGAAATGGCTGCCAAAATGGCTACCGAAATGGCTACCAAAATAGCTACTGAAATGGCTGCTGTAAAATGGCTACGGAAATAGGAATGGTTACCGCAATGGCTACCAGAGTGGATGCTGAAATGGCTGCTGAAATGGCTACCAAAACGGCTATTAAAATGGCTATTGAAACGGCCGCTGAAACGGCTACTGAAAGGGTTACTGAAACGGCTACCAAAATAGCTGATGAAATGACAGCTGAAATGGCCGCTGCAATAGCTACTTTAATGGCTACTGAAATTGGTGCTGAAATTGCTGCTGAAATAGCTATGTAAGATCCAACCCGGACCCCTCACTCAAGACCCCCCAGCTCTGGTCCCATACTGGCAATCAACGTACTATACGCTAGTATTCGTATACGTGCAGCTGACCCTGACCCCCTCGCAACTCGTCATACTCCTTCTAGCACTCCGGTATATATCTCTATACCTGTAAACTCACTCAAGCGACATGGCTGCCAGCATCCCGGTCATCCCTTAACAACCCGAACTCGAGAACCTGCCAGAATCTGCTAGAAGAACCCAGATCCCTAGAACCTGCCGGAAAGCCCTAGAATCCACCAGCGACAGGTATCACTGAGCTCATTCCCGGATATTCCTGATGCTTCTACCTGCTTCCAGTCATTTCCTTGGTCTTCCATGTACTTCGTTTGTTTGTTTGCTCGTTTGTTTATTTGCCTGGATTTGCCACCGAGGGCTTTCTATAAAAGAGGCCCTCCCTCCCCTCTCTCTTGCCTTTCCATGCAACAACTTGTATTCTACCCAAGTTGTGTATTTAGCTTTCAATACATCTACCTCTCCGTATCACATAGCTCCGACTGCCTCTGCCTCTGCCTCTCCCTCTGCCTCTGCTGTGAATTCGCCTCGACGTCCGCCGCCCGCCCCGTACCCGGATCCCGTACCCTGGACCCCCTGAGACCCTGAATCCCAACCCCGACCCGACCCCGACCCGCCGATCTGACCCGGACCCGTTTATTACAGGCTACCGAAATGGCTACTAAAATGGCTACTAAAAGGGATAATGAAATGGCTATGGAAATGACTACCAAACTGACTCTTGAAATGGCTGCCCAAATGGCTGCTTAAATGGCTACTGAGTGCCTCGGGTCAGGCCGGCCATACGTGTCAACTTCACTTCATCTCACGCCATTGGGCTATACCTGTCAAATTCAGCTCACTCTACCTCAGCTCATTCTCCCATATCCTGTGCCAATGGGTGGGATCTGCCATACCTGTCAAATTGAGCTCATTCCACCTCATCTCACGCTGGCACTTCGGGGCTGCCACGTCTATCGAATTCAGCTCATTCTGTATCATCTCGTACCGTCGGGTCAGGCCTGCAATTCATGTGAAATTCAACTCATTCTGACTCATCTCATGCCGTCGAATAGGGCCTGCCACACCTGTCAAGTTCAGCTCATTCTGCCTGCTCTTGTGCCGTCGGATAGGGCCTACCAAACTGTCAAATTCAGCTCATTCTGCATGATCTCCTACTGTCAGGTCGTGCCTGCGATACTGCCAAATTCAGCTCATTGTGCCTGATCTCGCGCCGTCAGGTCAGGCTGGCTATACATGTCAAATTCAGCTCATCCTGGATCACCCCGTACCGTCGGATCGGGCCAGCCATATGTGTCCAATTCACCTCATCTCTCGCCGTCGGGCTGTACCTCCTCTTCCTGTCAATTCAGCTCATTGCACCTCATCTCGTGCCCTCGGGTCGGAACTGCCACTACGTATCACGTGCCGAAATGGCTGCCGAAATGGCTGCCGAAATAGCTGCCGAAATGGCTGCTGAAACTGCTGCTGAAATGGCTGCTGAAATGGCTACCGAAATGGCTACTGAAATGGCTAGGGCCGGCCATGCCTGTCAAATTCAACTCATTCCACCTCATCTTGCACCATCGGGTCGGGCCAGCTATACGTGTCAAATTCAGCTCATGCCCTCAAGTCGGGCATGCAATTCGTGTGAAATTGAGCTCATTCTAGCTCACCTCACCCCGTCGGCTCAGATCTGCCATACCTGTCAAATTGAGCTCATTTTACCTCATCTCACGCTGTGCAGCCGGACCTGCCATACCTGTCAAATTCAGCTCATTCTACGCTATCACGTTGGGCCTGCAATCAATGAACCCAACAGGCCGGCCCAAGCCAATCAGGCCGGTCCAGGCCCACTAGGTCGGTCCAGGCCATTCAGGCAGGTTCAAGTCAATTAAACGAATCACTCCACAGCTATCCAGGTGAATTGAGGCCAGCATTTACCAGATTGTTTGAGTATTTAAATGGTCTGGACCGGGCTGATTGGCCTGGACCGGCTCGAATGGTCTGGACCGGCCTGGTTGGCCTGGGCCGGCCTGGACCGGCCTGATTGGCCTGACTGTTTCAGGCCGCCTGGGCCGGTCCAGCAGCTCATTCTGCCTGCTCTTGTGCTGTCGGATAGGGCCTACCAAACCTGTCAACTCAGCTCATTCTGCATGATCTCCTACCGTCAGGTCGTGCCTACTATACTATCAAATTCAGCTCATTGTACCTGATCTCGCACCGTCAGGTCAGGCCGGCTGCCCTACCATGGCGAACAGCTACAAGCGGGGTCACGTGAAATTGATCCAAATAGTACTTTGAAAACTGCATTCAGATACGTACACATCCTAAAGCCAAAAAACTCAAATCCCAATCCGATAATATCATGGACCAATTAGTCGCAGCTCTTCAACGCCCCAGCAGCATCCAGTACCTTGCAGAAGAGCTTGTACGAAATTGTGCGAATATTACAACCAATGTCTTGATTGCATATCTGCTCGCTTCAGTTAGATTCCCATTGAACTAAAATTCTCAGAAAAGAATGAGAAATAAAAAGTCATATAAAGTATAGTCATCAAGGAACCAGTAGTTCAATGGGAATCTAACTGAAGCGAGCAGATACGCAATCAAGACATTGGTTGTAATATTCGCACAATTTCGTACAAGCTCTTCTGCAAGGTACTGGATGCTGCTGGGGCGTTGAAGAGCTGCGACTAATTGGTCCATGATATTATCGGATTGGGATTTGAGTTTTTTGGCTTTAGGATGTGTACGTATCTGAATGCAGTTTTCAAAGTACTATTTGGATCAGGAGTATAGTAAAAAAAAAAAAAAAAAAAAAGGTCAGGCCGGCTATACATGTCAAATTCAGCTCATCCTGCATTACCCCGTGCCGTCGGATCCAGCCATATGTGTCAAATTCACCTCATCTCTCACCGTCGGGCCGTACCTCCTCTTCCTGTCAAATTCAGCTCATTGCACCTCAGAAAACCCCCAAAGTGCAGGGAAGGAGAAGGTGACCCACTACAGGAGCTGATGGAGATGATGGAAGAGGACGGAGGGTGACTTCAGTTACATTTCAGTGTGCCAGTATTTTATTTTCTCTATCTCATTTAGTTCCTGTTGATCACATGTACCTAACACATCGCCATAGCCCACAGGGCGGTAAGCGATAAATGATATTAAAAAAAAAAAAAAAAATCTCGTGCCCTCGGGTCGGAACTGCCACTACGTATCACGTGCCGAAATAGCTGCCGAAATGGCTGCCGAAATGGCTACTGAAACGGCTACCGAAATGGCTGCTAAAATGGCCCCTGAAATGGCCGCTGAAATGGCTACTTCAATAGCTACTGAAATGGCTGCTGAAACTGCTGCTGAAATGACTACTGAAATGGCTACCGAAATGGTTACTACCTCGCCATAGCCCATAGGGCGGCATGCGAGTAATTATTTTAAAAAAAATAAAAAAAAAAAATAAAAAAAAAGAAATGGCTACTGAAAGGGCTAGGGCTAGCCATGCCTGTCAAATTCAGCTCATTCCACCTCATCTTGCACCATCAGGTCGGGCCAGCTATATGTGTCAAATTCAGCTCATGCCGTCAAGTCGGGCATGCAATGCGTGTGAAATTGAGTTCATTCTACCTCACCTCACGCCGTCGGCTCAGATCTGCCATACCTGTCAATTGAGCTCATTCTACCTCATCTCACACCATCAAATAGTGCCTGCCAAACCTGTCAAGTTCAGCTCATTCTGCATCTTCTCATGCCTCGACTCAGGCATGCCATACATCTCAAATTCAGCTCATTCTACCTCATCCCACGCTGGCAGGTCGGAGCTGCCATATCTATCAAATTCGGCTCATTCTACCTCATGCTATCTCATACCTCAGGCATGCCATACGTCTCAAACTCATCTCATATTTGCACCATAGGCTCGGGCCGGCCATACCTGTCAAATTCAGCTCATTCTACCGCATCTCGCACCGTCAGCTCCGGTGGGCCATATATGTCAAATTCAGCTCATTCTACTGCATCTTGCAACGTTGGGTCAGGCCGGCTATATGCTTCAAATTCTGCTCATTCTGCATCATCTCTTGCTGATAGCCCGGGCCTGCAATTCGTGTGAAATTCAGCTCGTTCTGGCTCATCTCATGCCGTCGTGGTGCCGGCAGGTTGGGCCCGCCAAACCTGTCAACTTCAGCTCATTGTGCCTCAGGTAGTGAGCGGCACGAGCTAGCTCGAGCCGAGCTGGAGGGTGAGCTCGAGCCAGCTCGTGAGTAAGTGAGCTCGGCTCGAGCCTGGATTGATTATATACATAATATTGACAAACTAAACTAAACTAAGCTAAATTTTCATCTTTCTCACTACTATCAGCTAAATTGTGCATTTCGAAGTTGTTGGTAGGTCAGAATGAGCTCCAAGTCTCTAATTTTTACTATATTAGGTATTTACAGTTTATGAAACCTTGCACTGGCTAAGCATTTTAGCGAGCTGTCAAGAAAAACACAAGCATGATCTTGGCTCGTTTGAGCTCGAGCTGGCTCCGCTCACTATGTGCCTGATCTCGCGCTGTCAGGTCAGGCCGGCTATACGTACCAAATTCAGCTTATTCTGCCTCATCTCGTGGGCCGGCCATACCTGTCAACCTTCTTACGCCGTCGGGTTGGGCCTTTGATGCCTGTGAACTTTCTCACGCCGTCGGGTTGGGTCTTCTATACCTGTCAAATTCAGCTCACTCTACCTCATCTCACGGCGGTAGGTGGGGCCTGCTATACCTGTAAAATTGAGCTCATTCTTCCTCACCTGAGGCCGTGGGGCCGGACCTGCCATATCCATTAAATTCAACTCATTCTGCCACATCTCATACCATCAGGCCTGACCTGTTATATCTATCAAATTCAATGCTGGCGAGAGGGACCTGTCATACTTGTTAAGTTAAGCTCAGGTTGCAGGACTACTTGGCACTTCAGCCCTTTAGCTTAGGCGCAAGCTATATCCTTTTTTTTTATATCATTACTCGCGTGCCGCCCTTTGGGCCATGGCGCCCAAGCTATATCAAATGCGACCGGGTTCAATCCGGCGCGAGGCGTAACCAGCAGTACTTACGACGAGTGGCCGCGATTCCTGTATTATAGTTATAAAATATACTATATAAGCTATATAAAAGACTAGTAAGTATTATTGATTAAGTATCTTTTAGTCTAATAGATAGTAACTTTTTATATTTACTATATATATTATAAAAATATTAAAAGTATTTTAATTAAATATAATAAAGTATAATAAAATACAATAATTATAATATTATAATTAATTATAATAAAAAAAATAATTAAAGTTATTAAATTTATTTTTTTTAAAAACTTATTTATTTATTCTATAATATAATTAGTTTTAATTAGTTTTTTATATAATTTAAAAATAATTTAAATTATTTTTTAATTTATATTTTAAGAAATTAAAAACTAATTAATAAATAATATTTAATTATATAATATTAATAAAAAAAAAATTATTTATATTTAGTACTAAATTAAAATAACTTTAAACTTTTCTTTTATTATTAAAATAGAAACTTTTAATTTTTTTATATTATTAAATATACTATAATTCTCTACTTATTAATATAAATTTTAGCTAGCATACAAATATTTAATACTAAATTATACTCGTAATTAATAAATTCTTAAAATAAATTGAAACTATAAAACAACTAAACTCAAAGGTCTCTCAATTCAATTACTTTTCATTACCCTCAGATTTGCTTTCCAATGGCTTAATCTATACTGTATCAAACCTGCCACTGGCAAAACGGTGCTGCCTAATGCGTTGCCACCTCCTACCGCATCAGCATCATAGGTTGCACATCTTATACGAATACTTCGTTTACTAGAACGGCGTCATTGATCTCCGGATAGCAAGCTGAAATACACTGCGCGACGATACTCGAAGTACTATAGCCGCGTCACTGGCATTCAGATCGCAAGAGGAGAGTGACCGGATAGTAGAAGGCGTTAGTTACTCCACGGTGCCTGGGAGCAGGTGTGCACAAAGGATACCTAGTGGGCAGGTGGCATTCTACGCACATTGAGCGTCCTACTTGTCCCGGATTTACTTGTCTGGTATAAACTTGAGGGTAAACTTACCTATACAAATAGCCAAATCATCGTTCTTGTGGTTAAATAGGGATGCCCGTCATCTGATGCCATACTAAAATTGTTTGAGCCTCATGAGAACTAAGTTCACATGGATATCAGATGTTAGTAGCCTCACTCACGTTACAAATGATACGCTTTTCAACAAAACGGATTTATTATGAAGACACCTAATTCACTCATGTGAAAATGAACATAGAATGAGCAACGCTCCCTTATCCCCAATTTCAAGAGCAACTCATACTAATCAAGGGTGTGCCTTAAGAAGGTTGATGAAAGGAAGTTATCAACTAAGTATGTAAAAAAGCGATACCAAAAAGGGAATAAGTTTTGGATAATAGCTGAAAGTAGGCCAAGGAGGAAGGAGGAACGAAAACAATAAATGAATAAATAGAGAAATAAATAAATACTACCAGACATCGCGTAAACGTGGAACAATATGAATGATCGAGTCCTATCAAAGCAAATTTTACTCTATATGATCCTACACGATCACTGCTGCCTCTCCTCAGAACAAAGGAAATTCAGGCTTGTCACTGCGACCAGACTCAGTTTCTCCGAAAAGGGTTTCGTTGACCCCTTTCCCGCCTACTTTCATGAAGGCAGTGGTAGCAGCAGTTGTCCCTGCGAGGCCTGACTCGTTTGCAGTTCCATTTTCTTTCGGGCTACCATCTTCTTGGTGGATAGTAACGGGTTTCTTATCCTCCGGTTTCTTGCGGCTATTCTTCACGGCATTAGACAGCAGGGTCCTTTCCCTTTCAACTTTTTTCCGAGAAAATCCTAGAGAACAGAACGCCCCACTAAGACTTTCAGCGGAATCGGCTGCGCCACTCTTTGGTTCTTTCACCCACGGGTGCTCGAGAGCCCCTTGCACAGTTATTCGCTTTTCCGGATCAACTGTAAGCATGCGGTCAATCAAGTCCAAAGCTCCGTCGCTAATTGGGTCCCAATAAGGAGAAGGGAACTCGAAAAGTCCTTGCTTAATCTGAAGTTGTCAGTACCATTATCTGCACAAATTCCAAGGGTATGCTCAAAAGAATACCTGCTCCGCAAGGTTGTAAGGGAACTCCTCACTGTACAATTCATCGCTGAAGGGCGGGAATCCACAGAGACAAATGTAGAGCACTACTCCCAATGACCAAACGTCAACAGCTCTAGAGTATTTTCGGTTCTTGTGATACTCTAAAATTTCTGGTGCAACATCTGATGCATTTAGGTCAGCACCTGCTACCTCTACATAAGCTTAGATCTAACTGACAGCTAGGAGTGCCACACCTGCGCCTCAGAGTAAGCACATCTACCATGCCGAATTCGGAGGGTAAACCTACAGAGATGTGGTGAAAGAATCTTCTCCAATTATTTTTGCGAGGCCAAAGTCGCCCAATTTGACCGTCAAATTCTTATCGCACAATAAAATATTCTCTGGTTTGATATCTCGATGGACAATGTTTCGCTCATGCTGCACAGGTTAGCTATATTTCAAGATTTCGTTGCTTTGACACGGACTGCAGATTTCTCGGGCTACTAACTAAATATTTCAGTCCATTGAGCAGTTGGATGAAGACCTTTCGGGAATCACTCTCCGACAGCTTCCCTTTTTGAATAATATATTCGAACAGTTCACCTTCGTTCGCCAGTTCCAATACGAGGTAGACTCCATCATCTTCGTCAAAAGTTTCCTTCAAGCATAGGACATTGGGATGAGAAACGGACATCAAAACGGCAACTTCTTGATGTAGACCTGTCAGTCGTGATTTTTCGTCCGTCTTAGGTTTCTTGAATATCTTCACGGCAAAATTATTCCCAGTGCGCTTCTCTGTTGCTATATGAACAGTTGCAAAATGACCAGATCCTAGACGCTGGCCCAGTGTATAGGAATCTTCGAAACGACCAGCGGTAGCATGATGAGGGTATCGGAAAACGAACACTGCACCACCTGCCACAGTGATCTCATCACCTTGCTTAAGACTCCGACGTTTGTTTCTGCCGACAATCGTTCCATTAACAAAGGTACCATTGCTAGAAAGATCTTCAACAATTGCTAGCGGTTCGGCGCCGGCAGTCTCCTAATCATCCGATAAATGGTCAGCTCTGCGAGCGTCAATGTCCTGCCATGAGAGAGAAGAATATCCTCATGACAGCCTCAACAGAGTAATTGAGTACCTTGAAAATCACACAGTGTCTATTAGAAACAACGGGCGAATCAACGACAATGTCACACTCCGGGTGACGTCCAATCAGGTAGCCGCTGGTACCCACAGTACCCTTCTTCCCGGACTTCTTATTTCCTGTGCTAGTATCGGTTTTTTTACTGCAACCCGACCGCTTCGATAAGGTGAGAACTTCGCCATGCACACTATTCATCGGAGTCAAATAACCCCACACATCTTTCGCCTCCTCCTTGTTTTCAGCGGCTGACGAGAAGTAGACTTGAGATGCTACTTGAGTGTCGGCTGGAGGAGGGGAGGAGGTTGGAGTGGGTGCCCCAGGGCCGGCTGGTCGAGAAGGGGAAGCTGTTTGCTCCAGCCGTTCAGTTTCAGGCTCCGGTTCTTTTAATGGATTGATGCGTGAGGAGCGCCTAGGCTTCTTGGACAAGCTCTCTGGGGATGAAGGTGACGATGGAGGCTGTTTAAACGTCAAGTCAGCATCAGGAGTGGTGATACCACTATGGTATGAAGTGCTTTCATAGCAAATGGGCCGTGCGGAAAACCATGCTTACCAGATTTCGCTTCAGAGCAGTTTGATCTTTCTTTGGTGGCATGATGAAACTTTAATACGTAAGTTGGGGCGCTGTCAAAGCTTCAGTGTGCCAACCAATGCGACCGTCAACAACGGGGGGAAGTGCGCAGCCTACACAAGGAGGCAGTTGTCGTATCAAGAGCTATGTCAGCAGAGTAGGATGGATGCGTTGGACACTTTGGAGTGAATGTTTGTGAGTGGTAATTCTCAAAACGGCTCGCTGGGTGACTCGAGGTGACTCGAAAAGTGAAATATCTGTATCTAGGGTTCAGATTGTACCCGTTAGGACTTCCGCAGTGATGCAAACGTGGTATTGTGTGACGGCAACACTTGTATGGAAGGTGGTAGGTGGGATTCTGGGGGGGGGGGGGGGGGCAATGAGGGCAGCAGTGCTGCGGGCTCCGATCGTTGACAACCACAAAGCGCAGGCGTGGAGCAGGTGGAGAAAGGACTTGTGTGGTGCCTCTTGGGTCAGTGGGGCCTGGGAAGGTGCTTACTTTGCTTGAACGGCAGCCGCCGCAAACAATCTGCGCTTCTGCTGCCGTATGCTGCGTTCTCCCGCTTCAGCGCCGGGTGCCGGGAGCCTGTCGCAGCCCGCAGCCCGCAGTGCGCAGCGGACTCGGCAGCGCGAATCGGCCTTTGTAGCACAATCACTGGAGGCTTCGTGCGCGCTTCAGCGTGTCGCAGCGTGTCGCAGCGTGTGTCCGCTCAGCACGTCTCCAGGCGGGCTCCACGCGAGCTCGCTGTGCTTTCCACTGGGAGGGACGGCGTTGGTGTTGAGCGCTGCATGCGGCAGTTGCAGCCGCGGCGATTCGTGCTCCGCAGCGCGCGCATCCCGCTCAATTCGACGGCTCCGCTGTCCAGCAGCGTCCGCACACTCGCAGCTTATCTCCCCGCACCGATTTACGCCCTGCAAATACGCATCGCCCGTCTCCTGGCCCCCTCCGGTTCTCTCCAAGAATGACAGGAAACACGCCAAGCCCCACCTCCGCAGCGATGCAAATTTGCACCCCGTACACGCCCAAGCTAGCATGCTCGCGTTCCTGGATGTGCCCCCCGGTCGTGTTCTCTGCCCTCGCGCACCTGACGTGTCGCTACTGGGGCAGCCTGCCAAGGCTCCGTAGTGAGGAAGGGGCAGTCGCAGCAGCCCCAGCAGCCCAGCAGCCCAGCAGCCCAGCAGCCCAGCAGCCCAGCAGCCCAGCAGCCCAGAGGGTCTTGGCATGGGACTACAGTCGCAGGTCAGGTGCTGAGGCCAGCGCATCGCTTAGTCACAAAGTGGCTGAGCGAAGCGAAAGGTTACATGTCAAACTCACATCAAACTCATATCACCGCTTGCTGTGCACTAAATTGATTCTATTCCGGTAGTCAATCTTTGCCCCTTCTAGGGGTTAGTGCCCACCGGACTACGTAGACAATCTCTGCATAGCGTGCTTTCCACATGAATGGATGCTAATCTTTGTGAGCTCTCTCTGAACGATGTCTCAACAATGCCTCTCCGCGCATATTTGATGACGTCTGTCTTTGCATGGTGTACTTACTGTCATGATTTGTACGAAGGCAGCTCTGTGCAAATAATCCGTTCAGAGCATCTGCCAAATAGCATATGTAACATCAGGCAATACATACGGGCACATCAGGCGCCCTCAAGTGCATCTTGGTATGATAGGACAAGAGAGTACAGGTGACCCTGGCTATATGATCATGAAGGCCAAGAATCCGACTGATCTTCTTCACTATAACCCAGTTTTCACTATAGCAAGGGCACTTCCCTTTACCTGTGTACTCGTACACAAAGAATCTGGCCCATCCCTTCACTGTAGCCAGGTTTTCACTAAAACGAGGTTCATTATAGCCAGGGTCACCTGTACCCCTTCAATTTATTACTCTGTCGGCGCAGTGGCCGGCACGTTAGGACGCCGCGCTTGTGCATACCATCCCCGCCCACAAGGTACAGTACAACTCCGGCGCCGCCTTGGTACGGTGCAGTAATCCCCTCTTGCACATTAACATGGGCTTGAGCGCATTGGGAAACGCATTTCGGACTCCCGTTCTGCACGGCGGTGCCGCGTATGATATGATGATTATGATTGTCTGCGAGGTCGCTAGACGCCGCAATGTGCGCATGCTGGCTCCATTCTGAGATGGTGGAAAGCAGCTGTCAGCCCTACTTACTTCAGCACAGGTGGCACTAACCGCATTGCGTGCTAGCTGTGCCCTCATCCCAATGCTGCTGCCGGCCTTTAAACTCCAGCTCACATCCACATATATTTCTATCTCTCAAACGCCCCCCTCCTTTGCAGTCCAGCCCGCAATCCCCCCCCCCACCCCCACCCCCACCCCCACCCCACCCCCCCCACGTGGACCGATCCGCCTACTCTAGTGCAGGATACTTGTGTGGTGCTATCGGCCACTTCTTCATCACTGTGTCTCTAAGCCTCAACAGATAATCTATCAGAAGCAAACCCAGTCACTACTACTCACATAGGCAAGCCGCCCGTGGACTGAACTACCCACTCGCGTTCCTACTGTCTGCTATATACCCGCCATGCCTTCTGGATTCGCGGACTCGTTTTGGAGTGCCGACTACGCAACAGGTATTTTCCTTCACCGTTCACCAAGAAAAACCAGCGTCCAATGGCTGATCAAAGTTTTGCTGCATCGTTTCAGGCCTGAATGTTCTATTCGATAAGCTACAGCAAGGATGCATCGAGAATCAGCAGGTCATCCAGGTTGCTAAGCTACGCGCGGAAGCAGAGGATGCATATGGACAGAGGCTGCTTGCGATACCTGCTGCTGCTAACAGACCAGGAGGATTTGGCCGAGATGATGGGGCCAGTGTTAGGAAGGTGGGCAGCGCATAAAGCTGAGGGAGGAGTATAGTATGCTGATATCTGGTTTGTGAATAGGCGTATGATGGTTTAGTGAAGGAGATGGAAGAGGTTTGTCATTATCTAAAATGGGCGATGACTGTGTTAGTCTATGCTGACACCACAATAGGCAGGGAAGAGCCATCGTAAGGTAGCGGACAACATTCGGCAGCTGGTCATAGAACCATTCTCAGCATGGTGTCAAGCCCATGAAGATCGTGTTACGGGCTCTTTCGATGATCTCCAACTAAATATTAAGGCCCATGAGAGACAAGCAGAAGCTGTGAAGAAACTTCGAACTCAATATTTCAACAAGTGCCGACTGGTAGAGGATTTGGAGGAGGAAACAAAATTTCTTACGCCAGCAAGCCCAAAGGGCAGTGGTGATAGCTCAAGTACCCCAAATGCCCCAAGTGCCCCCCAGATTAAACTACCGGAGCCTGAAGATCCAGAAAGCGAAGAGCCATTAGAACTTGGTGATCTTTACTACCATCCAAATGAAGTCAGGAAGATTCTGGCCCACATGATGGATGTTATACCGATGTCGGAGTACAAAGTTGCAATTCTCGGAACCTACGACCATGTCTCTACAGGAGACAAAATTACGGAATTCATCCAACAGAACCTACAGGCTACGAGTGTCAGCCACGCGGAACGGATAGGCCAGGATTTTGTCCACCATGGATTTTTGCGACTAGTCGGAAGTGTCGGAAGTACATTTGCCAACTCAGCAAAAATGCATTATCAATGGCGTGACAAGGCCTTCACCATGGCGGAAGTGTCACCGAAGCCAGCTGAACCGAAGAAGCTGGAGCGAATTGCAACTTTGAATGCTGTCGATTTCACTGTTGACAGTCCTTCTACGGCTGTTGGGGATTTCTTCGGAAGTCTACTCAGCAACCCCCGTCCGGGAGAAACCCAAGGAGATAGGCTTCGCAGAGAGGTACGGGAGGCCGATGAAAGGTACAAGGCTGCGGTCAAGAAACTGGACCTTATGCGCTGCGCTTTGGAGGAGAGCATTATGGCTCACTTCAAATTTATGGAACAATGTGAATTGGATCGGTTGCGGGCTATAAAGGCCGGTAAGGATGTGTTTCATGAGGACTACGATGTGTACTGACGTCAAGTATCAAGTCATCCTCGATTTTTCGGGCGCTATTTCCAATGTCATTCCGTGCATTCAGTCCAGTGTCGATAACATGCTGCTGTATCAAGAGACAGTACAGCCACTTGGTGACTTGAGATATATGCTTGATAACTACCGGACAGGGTCATTCGTGCCAAAAGTTGTCACTTATGAGAATTATTACAATTCTGCAGACGGCGAGTAACAAGTGGTGTTATTTCCCTCATTGCAATGCTAACGAATACTGTAGAGCAAACATTTGGACTTGATCTGGAAGTACGTGCCAGAGCCGATAAAAAGAGAGTGCCACTCATCATCACTGGCATTCTCACGTATCTTGATCACCGTGAGTTTCCCTAGCCTTTGCCCATATTCTTTAACCGTACCTAATAATATCCATTAGACTACCCCGATCTGGAAGGGGATGAGGCGCGGAGAGGTATATGGCTGGTAGACGTACCTCTTGAATCCACCCACCATCTCAGAAATGCCATCAACAATGGAAAGGCGGTTCCGAAGGAAGTGCTTGCAAATTACGAGATACCAGTAGTTGCGAGTGTATTGAAATTATATTTACTAGAACTGCCAGGTATGTATGCCCGATTGTCGAAGTCTCAAAATCCATTCTTACAGCGGAATGGCAGACTCGCTTGTTTCTTGCACCAAATACGAAATCATTAAGACCGTCTACACAACACATGGTTCGGAAGGGGACGATAGGGCACGATTAGCAGTTATCCAGAATACTCTTGGAAGCTTACCACTTACCAATATCGCAACTCTTGATGCCATCACGACACACTTTACCCGACTCATTGAACTTACTTCTGCCGATGAAGCCTTCATCTCGAACCTTGCTCATAGTCTTGCAAACTGTACGCCCTGGCTCCTGATTTATCTTTCCATGCCAGCATTGACAATAATAACTAGGTATCCTACGACCTCGTTTCGAATCTCCGTTAACCCAGCATGAGCGCCACTCATACCGCCTTGTCCGCGATCTGTTTGCCCACCGCGAATCCATTTTTGGAGAACTCAAGCGCGCCAGTACCCTCAATTCTGGGCGTGCTAGAGCCGTCTCCACGGACGAATCCCAACGAAGAGCGCACGTTGAAGCGCGCAACAGAGCGGTAATATCAACCGCCCGGTCCCGACAATCGTCCCCAGCCCCAGGTGCAAGGCATAGACGGGACGTTAGCTCGGATATGTCGGCAACCAGGTTCCCCGTAGCACCGAGCAGTCCACCAAGCTCCAGTGCAACTGGAAGTCCTTCCACAAGATACCGACCACAGAGCTTGGAAGTCCCTGGCGGACTGCCGCTGAAACACCTGAATGAGCAATTACAGCAGCACTACAACCAGCAGGGTGTCACGCTTGAGGATCAAGCGCGCATTACGACAGAGCCGGAGCAAATACCTGATGGAGAGGCTGGACTGCAGAAGTCAAATTCGCTGTCAAGGTCAGGTGCGGCGAGCGGTGGAAGGTTCAAGAAGCCGGGTGCATCTGCAGGAGGAAGTGGACTGGCGAGGACGGCGCATGCAAACGCAAAGAGGGATTCGATGGGAAGTGATGTCGGGATGATTGAAGGATACCCTGGGTACTATGGATCTTCAAGCGCCGGGAGCACGGGAAGCAGGGGGGTGCAGTTGAGTGATGCACCTATGGATGATTGAAGATGGAGGTAGTGATACGATAAAATACCTCTCGCGCTTGGCCCTTTTATGGTCTACTATTCGCTCTGTAAAACTTTGTTATTTTACCTTCTTTTCTTGTTTTCGCTCGGATGCTATTGTGGTGATAACAGTGAGATGAGCTAGCTAATTGGATGATGTTTACCCTCAAATGAAGTTTGACATGACAACATATTACCATACTTGAGAATGTGCTTCATTTTGCTTGTTCAAGTTCCATTACTCATGGGGGCCTTAGAGAATTGGCCATTTGATATTACTTTGTTTAAGATTTACTTTGGTTTGCCCACTGAAATGAAACTGACCTTGAAGGTGTAGCACTTTATATAGTCTTTAAGTAGTATACCCTCCAACCGCCCCGGATCGAAGTTCTTATTGCGCATACAGTCACCTTCACAACTTCGTCGTTTCATACCGAATACCTAATATAGTAAAGCAACCAATTGTGATACATATATGAGTATGCATAACATTCTCATGGGCGTCGAAGCCCATTTCACATTCTTATCGTGAGGTTTCTGCATATACCCCCCCTTCTGAATAGTTATATTTATTCCCCACTTCAGAACAATATTTATGCCCAGCACTTACTTTTGCCTTCACTACCACCAATTTGGAACTATAAGATCAGAGCAGTACCAGTCTGGGTACGAGCACAAGACGCGGTCGTGCGAAAGGTTTTTTTTTTTATTTTTTTTATTTTTATTTATTTATTTATTTATTTATTTATTTATTTATTTAGATAATTCCTATTTCTGGGATTACTTTTTTTTCTAAATTTCAAATACATTTTTTTTAAAAAAAAATTTCTATCTAATGATTTACTCAAAAAAAGAAAAAAAAGAAAAAAGAAAAAAAAAAATTATTATTTGAAATTTACAAAAAAAAGTAATCCCAGAAATAGAAATTATCTAAAAAAAAAAAAAAAAAAAAGGCGAGATCTTTTCCAATGTTTTCATTTAATGTATGAAAACAAAGTACAACTATTTCTGGGATGTGCATATCGCTTGAAAAAAAAAGAAACCACAACGTTCAAAAAGTCGTGCAGAAACCAAGGGCCATGAGCCAAGCACCATGTGTTACCCTCAACCATCATGGATGCGCTACGTCCCTGGGGAGGTTACAATAAAATAGTACGAGTGTCCATGATTGTTTACAGAAGACGGGATATATAGTTCCTTCTTACGTCCTCTCCTCAATACTGAGCAGAAGTTGGAGGGGGGCGGGGGAAGTACCCTACTCGGCAGTTGATCCTCAATACCCTATAAATTCCTCAAAATTAAATGTAGGATCATTTCCGCCATGTATCCCCCTTAAGAAATTCAAAGTAGAGTGCTTTAGGTTTTTGAATTTCATGCTACCTTTTTATTAGAAAAAAAAAATTCACCTTATCTATCACTATAAGAGAAAAGCCCAGCCATCTCCATCCTTTTCCTTCATCCCAATTCCCAATCCCAATCTATCCTTTTTCCTACTACCCCCTACTGCCCTAAACTACCTCCAGTTCCAACTGTCCAAGCAAACAACCAACTTAGCAAGCTTAGCAAGTTTAGCTACAAATGCGTACAAGAGAAATAGAATATCAACCGAGCAAAAAACAAAGCCTAATAAAGAAATAATCTGGTCCACTCTTTTTGTTTGGATATTATTGCACAGGCTAAAGCAAGTATTCGCAAAGGATATCATAGCACACATACACATCTCATCAAATATCGCCAGCAAGCAAGACAAAGTACAAACACGACTCGAAAGCACCAGAGTTCAGAGACCACAAAGAAACCAAACGAAATAAACCAGAGAGACGAAATACAAACCTATTGTACAGAATCACTCTCCTACACCTGACACCCAATATCATAAAAAACCTATTGATCCGTAAATATCCTCGTCAAAATCGGCCCTACTTCAGTTACCGCCTGCTTCAGCTCCCCCTCTCTCACCAAACAACTCACCCTTCTCTCATCCAGCCCCGCAGTCGCCCCAACCGACCCCCCTCTTCCCTTCTTACTTGGGGTTCTTGGCGCCCCAACCCCACCAACCACACTCATTCCGACCACCCCCGCACTTTCCAACCCGGACACAACGTCTCGGAATTCAGTATTTGTTAGGGCGGCTAGTAACCTATCCCTTTTGCATAGCCCAGAGTATGCACAAAAGAGCTCCCTAATCGTCGGCGCAGAGCCGGTACGAGACTCCAAAACGCAGCACGCGCAGAGTACGGCCTTCTGTTGCAGGTTGAGTGTCTTGACGCGGAAGACTGCAGAGCCGCCAAAGGCCACGCTAGAAACCCGAGCAATGTGTGCGATAGTGACTCGGGGACCTGTGAGAAGGTTATAGGGGACCGTGGATTTAGCCTTGCTTGGCGTGGCAGGGACTGGTGATGCAGATCGTCGCATAGTCTGCACCTGATTTACAATGTTCATACTGACTTTGCTCTCCCCGAGAGGAATCCGCCCTACTGCGGCTGCGAGAGGGGTCATTGCAATCTGGCTTGTGTCGAGGGAAGCCGCCATTTCCTTCCGTGCCTTCTCCTTTAGTTCCGAATCCAACAATTCCAATGCCCGTCTGCACACGTCGAATGCCTTTCGAAGGTCCCCAGTATGAGCTGCTACCTTCCTTGCACAGAGCTGGATTGCAGCTGGGTGAATGTATGGAACATAGTTCCTGTCCGGTGCATCTTCTGGAAGCAGGGACTGTAGGCGAGACGTGATAACCGAGGTAATTTGTGGAGCTGAGTAAGGTTGGAATTGAAGTAGTTCTGGCTTGAGATTCCTAGTCTTTAGCCGTGGGAGGAAGCGATCTGTGAAATCAAGCGCATTTGCAATTCCAATAAGAATAAGACGAGAGGATTTGGCGAGAGACCATTCGAAGATGCTGTAGAGAATCTCTTGATCTTTTGTGAGGAGATGGTCGATTTCATCCAGGACCACCACACTGAAATATTGTAAGATATAATTCTTGAATGAGGGAATGATAAAAACTTACCAAACCTCGGAATTCCTCTTCCCCTGGCTTCGCAAAAATAGAGTCTCCAATTCTTCCATCCCGTCCTTACTCTCTACATCCCCCATTTCCTCCGCCCAGAATTCCTCTAATAATCTTTTGTAGATCCCCTTTGGATCCTTAACTACCATACAGTTGATGTAGGCTTTATTGACCTTTCCTTCAATCTCACTCAGAGTCTCGTTCAACATCGCACTCTTTCCTGTCCCAGGGGGACCGCTAATGTACAGACATCCTCCCTGACCCTTCGCGATCCTCCTTCCCAGGTATTTTGCCAGCTTCTCCCTCTCTTCTTCTCTTCCGACCAGCTTTCCTGGAGTTGCACCCCGTGCAAACATTGCCTTAGCCGCACCAAGTACCGATGGTACCGAGTCCCCGCGCGAAGACGGCGTCCCAGGTGCACTCCTTGGCGTCATTGGCTTTCCAACAATCGATACGCGATGTCTCGGTGTCATTGGCTGCTGCTGCTTCTTGATCCCATCCCTATGTCTCGGCGTTCGGAGTACCGGAGGAATGTTCTCAACGCCCGATGGCTTCTTTGTGGGGGATGCAAATCCGAACGCGTGGTTCTCGCTGCCTGCAGGCGAATAAGGTTCATTGATGACGTGCGAGCATTTCTGCTTCTTTGCAGAGGAGATTTTGGTTGGTCGGCCCTCGGCAAGAGTCTCTAAGGCGCCGCTGACGGCGAGCTCAAAGTCAACTTCGTCACCAGCGGAGAAAGTATGCCGCGTTTTTCGACTTGCTGGTGCGTTTGGCGTTGTTTGTTTCTGAACTTTAACTGCTCACATCAAATCAGCACCTATTCATCCCATGCAGCAATTTTGAGGACTTGACGCAGTCTAGGACCCAGGTTGGAGAGGCAAACTCACCCGCAAAGTCAGTCGCATGCCTCAACCTTTTTCCCAAAACCGTTGTAGCCATGATGGCAGAAGGCAGTACTCAATACAGTTGTAAGAGAACGAAGGAAGTAAAGAGTGGGGAAGGTGGGCTGTCAAGTTGACAGGAGCGATTAAATGAAGACCCAAGGTGGATGCTTTTGCAGGAAGGAACAAACGCGTTAATTGAAAATGAGCAACAATAATCGGGGGGACACAGTCCTAGAAGTACGCCTGCCGTGCTGGTATATTCGCACCAAGCACATCTGGACTAAGCCCGTCTGGGATAGCGACCAGGACGCGTCCGAGCCACTCCCGATTCAGGCTCGTTCCAATACTTCTTGATAATTGAAGAAACAAAAGCACGTTACACGCTTAGCTATGCTTTACCTCCTTTGAGCTGAAACGGTCAGTAGGCCTTTGTTATACTTTTGATCGCCTTAGACACACAAATGTACTATATCCATCTCTGTGCATTACCTGCCTTTGGTAAGATCTGTTTCAAGGGAATTCTGGGCACTTATTACAAGTATCAATTTGTATGACAGTATAAATGTGTTTTCATTCCGCTTTTTCCTTGCGCCCACTCCAAACATAGCAAATGTCAATTATATGAACATCGTATAAATAGAGAAACAATATCATGAATGGTATATCCGAAAATCATGCCAATATACAAAAATAAATTATAAGCAACATTATATTCCTCCATTCACTGACCATACTCAACCCTTGGAATCACTACCGGCCCATATTTCACCGTTGGGTATATGCCTTCACCCTGGACGATAAGGTCTACCGCCAGTGACAGCGGTGACATTCCTCCTGGCTTCTTGTAGTCGTAAGGCTGCACCATTGGTTGAGGGTCGAAGGCTACAAAGATTGCATAATTCCTTCTTCCCATCAATTTCTTCAATTCTCTAATTTGTCCATTAACGTCTGTTTGGAAGAGCTCAATCATGTCTTCCTTGGTGTCACTAGGGGAGTTGGTGCTGCGCATGCCATTTTGCGGTACGTAAAGTATCTTGCTGCTGTGTAGCATCTTGATGACCATATTTGGTGGTGGAACGTTGACGATGGCAGAGGTAATTATTTGATACATGGTTTTATGGTCATGCGGGCGATGAGGATCATGGAACAGCCCAGCGCCACAGCAATGTACATCTGTAGTATGAGTACAGTTAGCAATTTGCATCCACCTCGCATACTATGAGGGCGATTGCCCACCTCCACTGAGAAAAGTCATCCGTATGCCTCTCTGGTGAGAAATTCCTTGCAAAGTTCGGACCAAGTACGTCCGTTCCAAGTCCTATAGAGAAAGACATTAGTCAAAAGGCACTTAAATGATCAATCCCTAAAAACTCCCATACCTTCGATTCATGCGTCCAATGATCCCTCAAGTCGTCTAGAAGGTCCACTTCCCCAAATACAGACACCACTGAGCTCATCAATCCGGACTTGCCAAATGCCTGCTTCACACTATTGAAACCTGAATTAACAACCTGCTTGGCACCCACTACGCCTGCAGCAGATCCGACAACTTTGCCTAGTAGATTATAGGTTCCGGTAACAGCCTTTTTCGAAGTAGCTACAGTATTAACCACCTGCTCTGCCACTTCTAAACGTGGGTATACAATAGGAACAGCGAGCATCAGGACGACATGCTGCACGCTACCAGGGAGGTTTGCTATCCTAGGGAATAAGCCTTGATATGTTGGCCCCGCCATGACCTGCAGGATTGAAAAATGTTAATTCTGAGTATGATATAAAATAATAGTTACACATGGACATACCTGATGCAAATTCCTCTCGGACCTGGTATCCACACCGATAATAACCACGGATGGGCCAAGGTACTTGATAAAGTGCCATCCGGTTCCCGTTATTGTGAACAAATCTCTGTCATCTGGGATTGCCCGAAGAATATCCAGTGTGGTATGATGCTGGAACAGCAAATACCAGTGAACTGCTATCCGTCCAATATTCTTAAACATATTTGAAAACTGCATATACTCAGGATATGAACCAAAACCGTCAAATCTTGCAACAATTAGCAAATGTCAGTGGCTAATCTAGGTGTATGCTCATACATATCATGGTCATCAATCTGCAGAATGTGTGGTATCGAGGCCCATGCTTCTCGAATGTGAGGTTGGTCAAATGTAGTTGAATAATAATGGAAGTATGCATGATTGACTTCCTCTTCATGAGTGGCCGTCCAGGGTGCTACTTTTCTATTCTCTTTTCCTCTGATTTGTAACCATTCCTGGAAGATGTTAATGTTCATCCAATATATCTGTTACCAATAGATTGAACAAACCCTTAACTGTGGAAGCTCTTTCCACATCCGGTCCGCATAAATTTGATCTCCTCCACCAACTTGCACATGAAAGCCGCCAATTTCATGATGCTTCTTCATCAAATCGTTCCACATATGTCCTGGACCGTTTAATTTCGCTTTCTCCTCAGGTTTCACGCTAACTGAGAAGTCATTGCAGCTATGTGCAACCCAACGCCAGGTCCTTTCGTGCCTGCCCGCAACCAAGAACTCAAATCGAATACAGCCCATATTTGAGGTTATAGCATAGGTCCATTGAGTCGGAGTTTCGGCCATCTGGATATCAATGTCATATCTATAAAATGCCCAACTTCGGTGGGTGTATATTGGATTTGCTTTCAATTGTCGCGCTAATTACGATCTCAGCCTAAAATTTCTCAAACATATATCATTGATGATTCTGCACTCACGATTTGGAGAGAGATCATGGCTCTGGTGCAAGTGAACGGTTGGTGGCACTGGGTCAGCAGAGATAATAAGGACAGACCCACTACATCGCACATATCAGCATGCTAGTATCTTCGATACTCTAATTGATAACTCACAGCCATATTCCAAGGTCGATATCCATATTGGTGTATCGAAGATATGGTCCGAAGTACTCCCTGAAAACTTGTTAGCAGCTCGAAAATCTAATTTAGTAAATCACATACCCATTACTTGGGGCAATTTGGTACATGGTAATACCGGCTAGTGGCAAGGGGAAAGACGGCGTGTGTTGCAATGGAGGGGGGCCGAAACTCATGTCAGCGTATTGCAGGTATCCAGGTGGAGGAAAGCCGGGTGTATGTGGAGGGAACCCTGGTGTTGGAGGTGGAAATCCTGGCGTCTGAGGTGGAAATCCTGGTGTTGGGGGCGGAAACCCTGGCGTCTGAGGTGGAAACCCTGGTGTTGGGGGCGGAAATCCTGGTGTCTGGGGTGGAAATCCTGGTGTTGGAGGCGGGAATCCTGGCGTCTGAGGTGGAAATCCTGGTGTTGGAGGGGGAAACCCAGGAGTTGCTGGTGGAAATCCAGGAATTGGAGGTGAGAATCCCGAGGATGCAAGCGGTGGGTTAATCACTTCTGGCTGTGGAAACTCCCACTGCGTCCGCTGAGTAGCTATGTGTATGTAGTAGTAGTTTCCACTCGCTTGATCCAAGTGCGCCATCCATCCCTCTGGAAGTGGAGGCGGGGCACTGGGTCCGACTCCAGGTGGGGGAGTGAATTGCGGTTCCTGCGGTACAAACCCTTGCTGACCAGTAAGTCCCGGTGCTTGAGGAACTCCCGAGGGTCCCGCTTGATTTTGCTGCGGTTGGACCTGGGACTGGGGCTGGGATTGGGACTGAGGCTGGGATTGGGACTGGGGCGGACTTTGGGGTAATTGCTGCTGTAACGGAGGAACAGGGCCGGGTTGCTGTCCTTGTAACTGTGGGGCTGTGACCGAGCGTGGAATATGCTGTTGTGGTAAAGGTGCCGGTGCTTGGATCGGGGGTGGTGACTGAGCAGTGGTCATAGTGGCGTTCTGGAAAGCTGGGTGATTGCGCGGGGGGTCTGGAGCAGCAGCACCAAGCACCACTGTATGCTTCTCATCAGGGTAACCTTGCGCCGTCAATCCCGAACCACCTGCCTGCCCCACAATGGCGCATGCCGTTGCCGCTGAAAGACTGTCATAAGACGGTGGTGGACTCGAGCTCAGATTCATGCGCTGGAAATCTTGCTCTAAAGCATGTGCATGTGCATCACGAGCATTGAGCGGCGGTGCGCTGACAGGCATGGGACTGGTGTGCGCACGAGTCGGTGCAGGTTGAATGATTGGACCGGATGGGACTGATTTCGTAGATGCAGGAGGGGACGGAGCTGATTTCGCAGATGTAGGAGGGGATGGAGCTGGTTTCGCAGATGTAGGAGGGGATGGAGCTGGTTTCGCGAATGTAGGAGGGGATGGGGCTGATTTCGCAGATGTAGAAGGGGATGGTGCTGATTTCACAGATGTAGGAGGCTCTTGTCTGTTTGGGCCTTGATACACGGTAGGTGGCCCATGAGGGTTCTCTCCTGGAGCCTCTGTAGGCGTCCATGGCCGTCGTACAGGAGGAGGTGACTGTTGAGATGGTCGGGTGGGTTGTGGTTGCTTCACTGGCTGGGTTGATGTATTAGCTTGAGGCTGTTCTCTAGGAACACCTGATGGCACAGATGAAAATTCTCCAATACGTAAGGGAGGGGCCTCTGTCGTGGCTGTCAAGGGTGTCGCTGGTGGAGCCGGCGAGCCTCTGCGCCCGAGAGTGGTGTTTGTTGACGCAGTTGACCCAGGCCGATAACGACCAGATGAAGGTGGCCAATACTGCTGATGAAATTCGGGGAAAGGATTCAGCGGCGGCTCAGGGTCGTTTTCTTCGTCCTTTGCAGCGCTCGCAGCGCCAGAGGGTTCCTGCGACCATGTTGGAGCTGTGCCGGCCCTACCGGGCCGTTGGGGCCGAGATTCTCTTTGGCGGGTTGCTGGATGTTGAGAATGTGGATCCGGAGCTCCCGTCTGGCGCCCGGCCTGTGGAGGGGACGATGGCTTGTCTGGATATGGAGGCTTGTTCTCTCGAAACTCTGGAGAAAAGTGTGGGAGGGAGTTTTTGCGCTGCTGATGCACCATTCTCTCACCAGCAGGCCTGTCGGGATACGGGAGCTGCGAGGGTCCACTTGGCCCGGCTCCTGGTAGCCCAGGGACACGTGGAACAGAATGTGCAGATGAACGTTCGGCATGGTTTGGGGATGGTCCGCGCTTGCTAATACGGAAGGGCTGGTTGGTAACTGCTCCAGTGGTTGGCGGAGTGCGGGTTGTTTGCAGGAACAGCTCGTCCGATATTGACTCCCGTCGTGGCCGAGCCATTCCGGCGACCGATAAGGATCTCGACAAGTATTCTTGTGCTGAGGCCTTTCCGTTGCTTCTGAGTAGACGTTGAGAGCGATGTACTGCTGATGCTGCGAATCCAGATGTAGCCTCACCGCAAAACGCACCAACTGTAGAATATAAAACTGAAATTACAGCAATAATACCACGATGTCCGCTCACGAGCACCTTTTGTATCGCGCTCAGCACAGACGGATGGAAAAGGGCAGAAATCAGGCGCAGAATCTCAGAGGGCACGATGACGACGACGGACGAGAGGGGATGAGGAGGGGCAAGTTGCTGGGAAGCCTCTCAGGCGCTGCGGGGGTTTTCCAGCAGCCGTGCAGTGGCTGGGGGTGCTCCCCTACACATTCAACAAATACCTGTACTTAGTGCTTGCAATCGAACCAGAACTTCGGAATCATACACACAAAAGAGCTAGTTATTGTGTTTTCTCTTCTTTTCCTCTTTCTTGGATATTGCACTTCCACGCACTCCTTCCATGCGGCGACGTACCCATTAAGTCCGCCGCTGAATCCTGGTCTCAAACCAAGGGCGCTTATCGGTTATCCTCTGTGGCTATGAAATTTCCTGTGCACCAACCAGAGTGGCGGACAGGGATGAAGATGGGCAGATCTCTGCCAGTTTACTGTTGGTTCGTGAAGTCCGCTCGATGTTGGCATGCCTTCGATGCCTGGAGGCACCTTTTTTTTCTCATGCCCATCGGCTTGTGCGACGCTGCACTCCGGTGGAGTTCCGCGGTCCCTTAATATTCGCGCCATTCGCGCCCAGTGGAGTACGTACCTGAGATGCCGGTCCAAAAGATTGCATATTCCAGTAACCGCATGTGAGCAGAATCCAAGGTCGACCGCAAGCAGGCTACTTAAGAGGCTGGTGCCTCTACTCCAGGTCCTCGGGTTCCGCTGCTGGAATTGTATGCACATCACTTCTGAATTTCTGCAAACCAACAGTTCCAGTGGCGACGCAAAAGAAGTTTGACATTATGCTGGGTGAAGATCAACCCTGCGCCATCGGCGCTCATGAGACTGGCTTAGCCATGCCGCATTTGAGTGTCAGGATTGAACAGTAGCATATATAGATGGATTTCAGCATCTGAAGCAGCAATCCAGAAGGAAAAACCCGGCTGTGAACTAAGTGTGGATCAGTGAGCCTGAAGTTAACCACCTTGAAACATAATTGAAGTATGATGAGAGCCTACTTGTATGTTTTAAGTAGCCGTAGAAGTAGCAAATACTATGAAGCAGATGCATGATTGCAGCTTGTGCAAGACTCAATTTTTAGGTATAAAACGAACAGAGAGTTATACTCTCTAGTCTGCAGTCAGTATGGTAGGCCAATCTAGGGATATACATACTAAGTATATCCAGGCAAAAAACAATCGGAGTAACCGACTAACAGACGCCCCGTGGAGGTACTTTCTTATGATATGCGGGCCACATAGGCCGGGGTAGACGAATGCCTCAATTCGTTGGGATATCATAGGATAGCGATCAGCGTGGGGAATGCAGGGGAGAATTAAAAATGATACCACTATCATAAGCAGATAGTTGATTATCAGCTTTAATACAAGCAATTGCACGAGCCGTGAATGAGCATGGGAGGTGACGGATTTGGCCAAGTTCACGGTTACTAATAGGCGACTTAGCGCGGGGCACACCGGAATTAGCCGCGCCATGTCGATAGTTGGGCATACATATCATATGGCGAGCGAGAACCAGTACAGTACACGCCAACGAATCTCTGTGATGGCGGAAGCCCGCATCTTCAGCGGCACTTACTCCATCCTCCTGAAGCTGTCGCTGCTGTTGCATCTGCTATCGCGGCACCGAGAGCGAGAGAGCGCCGCGAGAACAGCGCGCCGACGTTATCTGAAGGCGCCCTGGGGTGTGCCAAGCCCGCAGCTAGTCTGGCTTCGGCGTCCAGCTGGATCTCATTTGGGTAAGTGGGTACCCAATTCGGCAGTGCGCCTTCCTGAGACGTGGGAAACAAGCCTTTATGCCAAGCGGGTACCCTCGACACCGACACTCACTTGCATTCCATACTGGCGAGAACCGAAATCCAAGACTTCCTGACATACACCAAACTTGAGTGACCAACACCCCAATTACGGTTCACACAGATGCTGGTAGGCTTGGTAGGCCTGATACCAATTATATCAGGAGCTTCGGCCATGCAAGGCCCCTCTCAAGCCCACGCACAGGGTGTGATCCTGCTAGCTGGTCCGGGAGGATAACTCTACTTTTATACAGTGGAAGATTTAAAAAACAAGGGATCCCGGACTGCTACTAGGTGTGAAGGTCTGTGCCGCTAGGAGACCAGCTAAGCGCCCAGGTGGCCTGCCGTGATCGTTCAGTGATGGTGATATCGAGCAATATGTGGCAGTCAAGAGTTGCAATGCCACTTACAACCAGCGGTGTTACATACAATGTTTACGTTTTGAGGATTGGTGAGCGTACGAGCGGACTGCAAAAATCAAGGACTGAGCGTCAGTGCGGTATGCAATGCTCCGTTGGGGACTCTTGGAGAAAAGCGACGTGGACAGCGCCCTAAAGTCAAAACACCGCGATGAAGGCTATTAGTGGAGCACGTTATCAAAGATGCTGAGTATGGACGTATGAGCTTACTAGAAATTGGTAGCATTGCCGGTATTAATGCCAGTGAAACTACAATCTGACACAGCATGAGAAAGGAAGGTTCTCATAGAAAGTTTCTTGCGAAAAATATCTAAGTCGAAAGCAAGCAACAGCGTCTACAATTTGTACTAGGACATTCGACTGTATGACTGCAAGAAGGTAATTTGGACAAATGATTGCAATAGATGGGTGGGCAAATATAATGGACGCATGTTCGTTACGCTGTATACGGAAGAAGAGTATCATGGACTATTCAATACCGAAACTCTCAAAGCAGCCTGCGGTTACTATGAAAAGATCTTTGGGCACATAATCGTTCGACATTGTCAACGGTCGCATTCGAGCCGAAGATTACAGGCTATTGCGGCGCAGTCTTTGCCGACTATGGTGATAAAGGCTCCGCCATCTGGTCTGCTGGGAGGGTTAGCAGGGCTGCTGGGAAGTAAGCTGATCTCGCATTTGTTGGTGATAGTTGGAGCAGCTTGATGAGACAGAACCAGGGCTTGGCTTGTAGTTGTGACCTCGGGGGTTGTGACGTTACATAATCGTAGGCAAGCCTCACGTGGCTGAGCCGGTTAGGCTTGGCATGTTTGCCAGGCATCTAACGAATTCTCGGAGAGGCGCGGAGCAAGCCCTATAAGCTGCGAGAGGATCGCTGAGTGTGGCTACTAGTAAATATAAGACAGAAGGCGTTGGAATCTTCATCGCTTGATTCATGATTCTGCGTTCGCCCCTGCAACTGCTGTAGCACAAGGCGATATGTAATGATGCGCGTCGTCTTGCAACTCTAACACACTGCCTGATATGTCGGTGAACGCCGCCCTGCCTCGAGACCCGCTAAAGCTGCATACATCCCGAGCTCCACCCCGCCGCTCGCCGCCTCCCATCTCACCCGAAACGACACAAAACGATCAAGCTGATGAACAGTCGACAATAGCCTCACACCGGAAATCACAAACATCAACAGACCAAACACAGTCAACCAGCCACCAGCTACCAGTTCCTTTGGGTACAGCTCCTCCATTTCCATCCTCAGGCTGCACCTCTGTAGGCACACAGCTAGACAGCCATGTCGGCCCATGTTGTCGTGATAGACAAAACTGCCCGTCGTCATACTGTCAAGGTGGGCCCTGAGACGATGCTGAACGAGGTGCTGATGCAGGCATGCAAGAAGGCCGGAGTGGACCATTCAAATCATGGGCTCAAGTACACAACAACACCTCCCTCTCCCTTTCATCTTCACCTATCTAGAGCCACTTGCTGACCCAAAATTCAGACACAATAACAAAATCCTCGATCTCTCACTCCCTTTCCGTTTCACCAAGCTCTCCGCTGCTGCCAAACTCGAGCTCGTCCAGCTCCCCAAATCCCGCACCTCCACCCCCGCTGAAGTTACTGTCGCCTTGCAAATGATGGATAACAACGGCCCCCGTCTCACCGAAAAGTTCCCCTCTGCAACCCCCGTGTGGTCAATTCTGCGCACCTTCGAAGCCAAGTCCCAGTCCCTCGGCGTCGCCGGCATTAACATCACCGAAGTTGCCGTCGCTTCGACGGATGAGGGAAGCGGAAGGCTGTATTATGCCATGCCGGTGGTGCAGATTGTGAATAGGGAGCTGGCAACATTTGACGATTTACAGACGACTTTGCAAACGATGGGGTATAGTGGCGGTATGGTTTTGCTGAGGCTAAAGATGAGACCAACAGAGATCCCGTTCGAGGAGGCGCTGGTGAAGATCACAGAGCTTCCGTTGGGGGTGACTTCATTGTTGCAGACACCTACTATACAGGCGGCATCGGAATCTCCGGCTTCTGCATCATCATCGGAGTCGCCTCTTCTACAGCCTGCTTCGGAATCACCTGCTGTCCCTGAATTGCCGCAGGCTGTCACTCCACGGCTGGAGCCGTCATCTGATGGTGCTCAAGATACGATGGAAGCTGATTCTACTCCGGCAGAGACTTCCCAACCACTATCCTCCCCTGAAGCAAGCCTATTTTCTGTAGAACCAACCCCGCAATCTTCCGCAGAAGCGGGATCTAGTTCGAACCCTCGCGCCATCACCGTCTTTGCACCTGCACAAGGGGCTGTGCCAGAAGCCGCCAAATGTGAGTCTTACTTCACTCATTACAGTGCAGGATAAGAAGCTAATTATACATATCGACAGTACGATTCGACGAATCTGAATACGAACTAACTGTAAACCAAGCCCGACAAATACAAGCGAATCTCGCCGCCAGCGGGCGACCTCAAAGACTATTATCTGACCAGGAGCTAGCAGAGAAGGAAAGGGAAAAGAGGGAGAGGAGAGAGAAGGTTACTGAGGTATGCAGGATGTTTGTGATATTAGATTTTATTTTTAAGGAGTGTCGGTGATACTCAGAGCTAATGGTAGAAATTGGAAAATGAAATAGATTGAAATAAGAGTGCGGTTTCCTGACCAGATGATTGTGCAGTCAACATTTAAAGGAACTGATAAATGTTAGCTATTACCCTCATCTTGCCGGATGCCTAACTCACTAACACTACATATCCACTGATAGCCGAAGACCTATACGCATTTGTCCGCTCTACTATACGCCATCCCAATGAGCCATTCTATCTTTGTAGGCCCCCCTCTCTTCCCTGCAATTAATGTTCACCTCTACAACCTCAATTAACACTTAACTGCAGACCTCACACCCCCTGTTCGCAAGATCCCCTGCGATTCCTCGCGTCTCGCTCTTGATCTCCAATTTACGCCACGCATGCTCGTAAACTTCTCATGGGATAAAAGCGCATCAGAGAAGGCACTCACGGCGCCGGCACTGAGCGATGAGTATTTGGCGGTGGCGCAGGCAATCAAAGTGTCAAGGCAGCAGTTGGAGATGGTGGAACTAGGTGAGCAGGACGAGGAGGACGAGGAGAAGGCGAAGAAGGCGTTGAAGAGGGAAAATGGAAATGGAAGAGGCACTAGTAGTGGAGGGTTGAGTGGGAAGGTGCCGAAGTGGTTAAAGTTTGGAAAGAAATAGGATGGGGCGCGAGACAGTTTGAAGATGGACTGGCTGCTTGATGTGACGAGAGGGCACCTTTTGGTGCTTGTTTTTTTGTTATCTATATGTTTCTAAAGAATTATACTGTTTCAAAAGGAAGCTATTTCCAGCGTGAGACTATGAGCTGGGAAAGTTATTATCTTCATAGTCTATTTGTGGAATGAATAATACAATAAAACGAACAGTCTGCGTTTGGTGCGAACTGGAACCTTGATCTGGGTTTACTAACGATAAGGTTTTTTTTTTTTTGTTTTTTTTTTAATTTGTGGGGGGGAGGGTGATATACGAGCGCGTTACCCTATATTCTGAGTGAGGGTTTTATGTATACCTCTTTGTCTCTTTTCAATATTTTTCCTGCTTGACCATGTGAAGCTTATTCAAGCCGTAAACGATGTCCATTAGAGTGCACATGTGTGTGTTTATATATATGTGTGTCTAATTATCAGCCTCTCTTGTGAGCAGCTTTGGAATATTAACTTTGACACATTCGGTGTTGCGAACATAGGAAACCTTGATGAACGCAATCGTTCCGCAGAATATATGTAAAAAGAAACTACCACAAGTACGCCCTCAACTCCGATCAGAAAAATGGTGGCTGCGGGAACTGATGTTACCCTCAGTGGTAGTGGTAATGGTTTTTTTTTTTTTTGGGGGGGGGGAAGGAAGAAAGTACGCTTTCTCCCAGTAATTAAAGCTAAAGTATCATTTTTATCAATGAAGATAAAAAGAGGGACTCAACGTTGCAGCATTTTTTTGGCCTTTGTAATGTTACGTACTTGGAAGCATTATTGGAAGTGATGACCACAATGCGCACGTGCTCAGGGGGCACACAACGCTCAGGCTCAAAGCATCAATCAGAAAGGCTTTCCTCGATCAAAGCGCCGGACAATCCGATGTACCCAAAGGCCTCTGAACCCCTTCTGAAGATCTATCGATGTCTTGTGATAACTTGCTATCGATAGGAGGATTTTTGAGGCTAGTTGGAGAGACTGGGCAATCGCAATCGCCTGGTATACGTCATGCAAGTCACTCGCAAACACAACATACACTCTTGAAAGTCTCTGGATAGCGCTGATATAATGAATTTCTGTGCTCTTTTCGAAATGAATTATGCAGGTGATACTTTACGCACAAGTCTGAGTGAGGTCCCCTGTTACTACTCCTGTTGTTGCTACTGCCGGTACGGAGTTATTGCCAACATCAATGAATGCGATCTACACATCCTATACATTCCTCTCCACCTCTTTACAACATGTGAATGTAATGCATGCAGTCTCCAACCATGAATGCAAATCGCATAAGAACAATGGTGGGTACACTACTAAAAATTTAAGGTACCAAGAAACTCTTTATATTTCTTGATCGCTTCAGACGCACCGAGGATCGTATACAGAAAACCGAGTAAAGTAAAAGCTGCAATAGAGGTGAGGAATAAAGAGCAATTGTACACCAGCCCCGAGAATCCCAATGCAAAAGATAAAACTAAGTGGAAAAAAGGGCCTTTTTTTTCCTCCTTCGCAAGGTCCGTTTCATCTAAACCAACTTTCAATCCCCTACTTTTTGCCCTTGCAGAATCACAAAAAAAACCCCGACATTAAAAGCGTTCCGTGCCTCACTATGCGAAAAAAGTTGCCAGACAAGAAGAATTGAAACATTAGGGACTGAAAAGCCAAAAGCGCATCCTCCCTTCGCCCATCTCCTGCATTCCCTTTTAGAGAAGGCACTCTAGAGAAGCATCACGGCAGCGAAAGCTGCGGCAGCAAGACCCACACCCTGGGCAACACTGTTTGCCTGAGCAGCACCACTTTCGTTTGCAGAGGTTGTCGAGGGTGTACCAGAAGTGGTGCCGTTTCCAGTGGAGTTGCCAGAGGTGCCGGTGGGAGTCACGGTTGGGGTTGGAGTCGATGATGTTGGGAGGACAGTGTTGAGCTCAGCACCAGCGCTTCGGCAGAACTCGTATGCGCCCTTGATGGTATCTGCACATAAATTATTAGTGTCCGCATTGCAAATTGGGCTGTCAATTCACCAAATATATGATTAACATACCTTGGAGCCCTTGTTCGTCACATGCAGCCTGGACACAGACTGATACACCGGCGATGAATGCGTCGTTTTCACAGATGCACTTGATACTACCACTTTCACAACCGGCAGGAGGGTTTGAGACGGCATCAACCGTGCATCGCACCTGCGTTGCAAAGATTAGAGCCAGAAACTTGAAGTAAAACCCTGTATCAAGCTACTTACAGCGCACTGTGGAACTTGCGGTAACTGTGCCTGAACGGCAACAGCAGCAGCGAGCGTCGCAAGAACAAATGTGGTCTTCATTTTGAATAAGGTGTCTGTTGAGCGAATTAAACGGGGTGAACGCAAGAAGGCAGTGACTGTGTGGAGGTATTAATACAGTTGAGAACGAGAAAACTGGATGTGCGAAGTGAGAGTGGTGGATTGGCAAGGACGGCCGTTCGGTGGGGATGGAAGGGGTCTTTAAGGGGAGGGGAGGGGAGGGTGAGCGTATGGGGTTGGTTGAAGGGGAGCGGAAATAACGTGCCAGCATCTATGTTTGGCAGCCATCGAGCTCTCTTTGGGCATGGCCAAGGTAAGGCCCACTAGGTAATATAGAGGAGGGCGGGAGCGGGGGGGAGCACCGAGCCCCAGACGTCGGAATGCGTCTCGCCGTACCCTACATACCATGAAAGGGGGACCGTCATTTCCACCCGTGCATGATGAGAAAGGGGCCATCCTGCCCGGCATAGCCCGGCAGCCGGAGAGGCGTCATACGGACAACAGATGCCCACTGTAAGATTACGCGTGAAGGCGCATGTGCTGCGGCGGCAGTGGGCCTGGTTCCTGACTTAGTCTGCACTCGGGTCTGGGATAAATTATTGCAGGTTGCACAGTCCGGCTCCAGCCAGTGAAGATGGAGACAAAATACTGTACGTGCAACCTGCAATAATTCATCGCAGACCCGAGTATTCCTGGCTGCGTCCTGCCCCAACCTACCTGCCCTCTCTGCCAAGGCTGTTTGCCGACCAGGCGTTCTGCAGGTGAGTGGGCGCCTTTTTGTGTGCCTCCCGAACTCCAGCAGCAGATCTAGCAGCAGCTGGGGCAGCGGGGGCGCACGAAGCCTATTGCTATTCGGCGGCCCAACCGTTGGTAACGGCGGCGGTAAGGTGAACTCTTCCGGCAGATTGGGCTTCCATCCCCAAGAGCCGTACTCTACAAAGTAAGTACAGTGTCATATTAGTTCCCATTGACTTCTTGAGTGGGGCCTGGCCTGGTAAACAGGGGGCCCATAGCCCATACCATGCAACTATCAAATTTGAGGGTGCCAGCGGTAAGAGTCAGTTTGCAGATAATACTGATAGTGTAGAGAATACTTGTGGAATACACAGCCTCGTTCGCTGCAGCTGGTACACTCCGCGTAGCAAGAAGTGCTGGATGTAGACATCAAAGACATAGTCGCTTCAGGGTCGCAGCTGCCTGCCTGTACGCTAGAGACCCTGTAGGACCATCCTACTCCATGAAGGTTTCCCAGCGGCTGGAGATTGGACCCCAAACTTGATTTCCAATCAATTTCTGGGTTCTTTGTTCCTCTTGCCTCAGCATCATCCCGAATGGTAAACCGCGATCAATCCTTTCAATTACTAGCAAATGGAAGCTTCATCAAGAGTCCAATTGGGCTACGAAAACGAGACAAATGCTCAGCTATGGCTGTGGTGTACTCCCACTGATGCCAACACATGTCTCGTAGTGAATGTGAATGCGGCGACAGAGTAGAGTACATCATCATGCTTAAGACTAGCTTATCATGAGTACCTCATTGGTTATGAGTACCTATTAATACTTACTGCTGCTTCACCGCTATTCATTAGCCAACTAATGAGGCTTATAACTCATTTGAGATCTTGAACGAAACTGCATTATATGACTATATATAAGACCGAAAAACGTCATGAGCTTACAAGTCATCTCCCGAATCCCGGTGAACCAACAGTGTCTAGAGTATTATTACTTGAAATTTTCAGGCCGTGAGTATGTATGTACTTGATATTGTCCTGAGTATTTTTGCTATGATAAAGGGAAGAAAATCAGGTCCTGAAATCAAAGCAAGCCAAGGTAGGTATTGTTCGAGGCTGGTTACGGGACTAGGTTCGAGGTAGTACAGTATTACCGCCAGCCCGCTGGCGACAACTTAATCCACACCAAAGCGTCTCGGAGTTACTTGCTTACCTAGTCTGGTTACGAGACTATTGCTTACCCGCTCATAACTAGCCACAATAGACTAAATCATGCAGCGCAGATCCCTAACTTAGTCTCATGCCAAGCCAACTATGTAGAGTACAGCACTTCTACCTGCGCCAATTAGATTTGGTAGCATGTTGGAAGCACGAGAACAGTAGAGTACAAATGGAAGGAACAACGCCAAACGTATCGTGGTATTTCTCCGGGTGAGGCTTCTGAGACGACGTAGAAGATAATCTCCCTGGCATTACTATTTGCACTGTCTTGTGCTCTCGAAAGGATATGCATGGCTGGGATTTTACCCAGAATTCGGTAGGACAATGCGAGAAAACTTCCTGAATGCTCCATAGTAAGAACCCGTGCAGTTACAGTAAATATGAAGTTCGGTTTAGAGATGAGAAGTCAATCCTCTGGTACAACTATATACGCACTTCATTGTCCACTCAGATCAATTTGAACTTTCAGAGAAACGAGGCCCGATGTATTGCATGGAACATTGATTCCAGCGTTCGGTGATTCGGTGATTGTAGTAGCTTGACGGATTGTAGTAGGGTGGCCTGCTTATGGACGCAGAGACTGCCGAACCCAAAAGAGAAGAGCGAGAACTCTGCATCATCCAGCTATATTTGGACCCTGTGCTCGCAATTGGGATCGCGAAGTCAAGCGCTTTCCCCGTCTGATGCTTAGGAGATTAGCTACATTGGCCAACTGAACCCTGTTAGGGGTAGAGAGCACGACCAGAACAGAGAGGGTCCACAAGCACTTGCTCATGGATAATCATTCGACTTCCAATTTACGTTCTAGAAAAGCGCAACTCCGTCTGAAGTATGTTCCCGTGCCTAGATTCGTCTGAGCAATGATACCAAGCGCATTAAATAAAAGCCGATAGGTGCTTACGGTACTGTGGTAAGTAGATACAGAGAGGGAGGAGAATGGAGAAAGAACCAGCATACCATTTGAAGCCTTAGAAGATTACAGCAGTGTTCTCGACGTATTGTCACCCACGATCGTTCAATTTCCGAACTTTGGATATAATGCACAACTTATATCTGCACACGTGATGTGACTGCGGGTTCAGTGCGTTGTACTCTACTTTGCTGCTGGCAGGGCCAAGAGCATTCCTTTAAGTTAACGTTGATACGACGGAAAGAACGTCACTTTTGTTATGCATAATCCACTTGAGCATTACATGAGCTTGTATTTGTGCCCAATGAAATGTCCAACATCACACATGCTCTTACCACGATGCTCAGCAGTGATAAACGCTCGCTCATGCCCTAATCCATAATATCAAAACGATGCCCTCCAGTTACGTTGGTTCGCTGCCTCGACGACAATTTGTAAGCGGCACTCCATTTCCTCAGCGCTCCTTGCCAGTCTCGGAAGTCCCTCCTTGGGCAAGGAAGCGGCCGGCCGTGATGAGCATGCGCCTGAAACGGCCCAGATCGCCTTCCTGCGTCTTTAGACTCCACCCACTTCACATCTTCAAACTGCCAATACGAGCTTCAAGACATACGTAGGCCTAGCTTTAGCTAGCAGACAAGATAGCTAGCCCATTCGCATCCAGTCGCACGTCGAGCATATCATAGAGACCCCGAGCTGCTTGAAGTGGAGACCAGAGTACGAGTACAGCGAGTCCTGCCGCCACGTTAGCAAGGGCCCAGCCCCCTGCTGCCATAGGTTGCATGTCAGTTGCAAGGAGAGCCCACAACGGCGATCTTGGTCCTGAACTTCGTCGCCAAACATTTCTCAAAGCTCAATCTATATCATCGTCATCCCGCCGGAGTGAGTACTCAGCGCAGCCTCGAACCAGCCCTTAATGACTTGCTAAGTTGCATCGCCCTTTAGACACGATGGGTTTAGGTATTCTTGAAGACCGGAAGCTCGATAAAGTTCCAGGTATATACCCCATTCGGTCACGCTTAGAATCTTCTCCGGAATACTACCCTAATCACCGTTGTCGTACACAGGGACCGTTTTTCTGGTGCAGGGAGATACCACAGATGAAGCACCACGCCAGCTTGACCCGCGACTGAAATATGACCTTAGTGGCCCGACACCGATAGTGCTAGTTCCGCAGCCGACGGACGACCCAAATGATCCTCTTGTCGGTGGTCTATACCAGAAGTCTCAACTGACTTTTTCGCATGATGCATGCTAATTTTGAGGAGAATAGAATTGGCCACTATGGAAACGTGACATGATCCTGTTCCTCTTGTGCCTCATCTCGGTAAGCTGTACAACCTAAACTTGCTTGAAGGCTCTATCTACGTCCATAGGACCCTTCTTGCTAACATGTTGTTGGCTCAAGATTATGGCAGCAACGTGAGTAGCTAATCCTCAGTACACTGTTTGGCTTTAGAACGGCATACTGAGAAACTCGGACTAGGCTAGGTCCAATTCTTGCTGCAAATGCGATCACGGTTTTGTTCGCTTTCGAAACCGGAATTGATGGGGTTGCCTTACTCACGGGATATCACCTTGTTGGGGTTGGAGTTGCTGGCTTCTTATTTGTTGCATCCGCGCGTATTTGGGGGAAACGGCACCTATACCTCCTGGGCTCAGTACTGCTAGTTGCGTCTTCCATATGGGGAGCCCTTGCAACTTCTTACAAGTCATTTCTTTGGGCGAGGATACTGCAGGGTGTTGCAGTATGTCCTTTCGAAGCTCTGGTGAACGCCTCAGTTGGTGATTTATATCCAGTTCACGTGAGTTCACTTCCGCCGAGTGGCCTTAGGCATAAGCTGATAGACTCTAAAGCAACGAGGATTGAGAATGGCCTTCTCGAATCTTGCTTTGTATGGAGGCGCTTTTTTTACCCCTGTAATTGTGGGTATAACAACGGAACGTCTTGGTTATCGGTGGAGTTTTTGGTTCGTTGCCATCTTCTCTGGTGTACTTTTGCCTTTGGTATTCCTGTTTGTCCCAGAAACAGCATTTCGTCGGCCTGCTTATCTCAATACGGACTTGAGTTCCCAGGAAGACTTAACAAATGGTACTATGCAAAGCGGCAGGTCGAATGAAAGGCATGAGGCCAAGGACGAGTTGGAGGCAACAGGAGATGAGAGAGTACCAGAGAAAGTCCCATTTGTTAAAACACTTCTTCCATTCAATGGTAGGAAGACGGAGGATACATTTTGGAAGCTTGTGATCAGGCCACTGCCGCTTCTTATCCATCCTGCCATATTTTGGGGTATGGTCACGCAAGGGACGCTAATTGCATGGACAGTGCTGATTGGTGTTGACATCGCATGGTTATACTCAAGTGAGTTTTTTTTACCACTGAAAAGTTCCCGTTACTATACTGACATTTTATTCACCCAAGATCCTCCCTTTTATTTTACACCTGCAGAAACGGGATATACGTACGCCAGCGCCTTTTTTGGCGGTCTTTGTGGTTTTATTTTGTCCGGTCTTGTAGCGGATTGGTCTGCTAAATTCCTCACCAAATTAAATAAAGGTGTATATGAGCCTGAGTTCAGGATTATCCTTGTGATTCCACAGATGATTATTGGATGTCTTGGTAAGTTATTCAAACAATAAGATAATTTGTATTTATAGGCACTAATAAGTGGATCAGGTATTTTTGGTTTTGGCTTCGTTACAGCAGACCTCGAAAAATACGGTGTAGCACCTTCTATCTTCTTCTTTGCACTTGAGTAATGTGCCCAATCTATTTCCATGCAATTGCAGCCAGATTCTAACTGCTGAATTCATATGGTTAGGGTTATGGGGATGGTTATCGGTGCTGTTGCCTCTGCACTCTACATTGTAGACGCCCATCGTGATATTTCCATTGAAGCTTTTACGTGCATGCTGCTGTTTAAGAATTTCTTCTCTTTTGGTATTACATGGATTGCATGGGATTGGTATCGGGAGAAGGGAGTGTGGGAGAATTTCAAGACTGTGGGATTAATCCAGGTTTGCCTCCTTCACTATTACATATGTTTTACTGTGCTTTTCTGCATTGCATTCTGGATTGCATATCCTCAATATTATCATGCCTCACTGTCACCATACCTTCATTTTCGGTGCAAAGCAACATTTTTTTGCTTTTTATTATGATGGCGATCACTACTTGATATGGCAATACCATCCCCACTCCAACCCACAATCAGACTACCCCCACCAACATTATTCGACCCCCCAAGCGACCATTTACTAACCACCACGAATTCACATTTCTGTGAGTTCTCAAAGGGATACAGGTCGGAGTCTGTCTACTTTCAGTACCAATGTACATTCTCGGCAAGAAAAACCGATCACTGATGCACCGATACGACATCCTGAAGATGCTTGGCCTGACGAACAAGCCTGTGACTCAGCCGTTCAGGCCACTGAAGGCCAGGGAGGAGAATCTTGAGTGGAATGCGCAGATCGCTCACCGAGGGTCCTTGAGCCAACCAGACTAGCGAAGGCTGCACAAGGCTGCGTCTAAAGGAGGAAAATGGTAGTGTGGATAATCTACTCGCTCACTCTCAGAGAACGTCGTTGGCCCTGCGAGTGACTGATTAATTTAATGATTGTCTTTGATCCCCCCCTCCACCCCCGCCTCTACCGCCTGGATCTGACAGGGCCTCGTTCTACCCACTCATGCTTTGACAGACTGATGAAAGTGGGGCGAAGCACAGGGATGGATAGGTAGTGGCGCAGGCACTTGCGTTTATATTGTAACGAATAGCTCCCACATATGATGTCTTTTTGTCCGAATGCGTATCATTGTATTGCTTTCTATGGAGATATTTTCTTATACTTTAGTATCCTTATTGATCGCGCTTTTCTTGCTGGTCTGCTTTGGAAAGGAAAAAATCATTGCTATGCTATTTATCAACAAAGTATACTACCCATCATGTATGTAATCTTAGTATGATCTTCTTAACCTCTCACTACAGAATTGTGTAGGGAGGCGGTGCTCTTTTCCATCTATCTTTGGGCTGTGCTGATGGGGTAGGGATGAGGAAGAAGTAACTAATATCAAGATGATAAAAAAAGCTCGATGCACATTTACTATTGTGGATTGTACTCTACTCTATATGTGGGTATTATAAACATTCTTTTGAATTTCAAGTGTAATAGCGTACGGGAATGCAGCAAGAAAATATGATCATCATTTTTTGCTCCCAAAACTTTACTTTCGCTTTGCATTGATTTATTTATTTTTAATTTTTTATTTCATTTTATTTTATTTGTTTTCTTTTTTTTTCTCATATTTTCTTACTACGCTAGGATGTTCGCCGGTAGGACAAGTTTAGACGTTTTACTTACTGACTATTGTGTAGCGACAATAAAAAAAAAAAAAAAAAAAAAAAAACAGAAAAAGGGATATTCCTTCCAAATTCTATTCCCAGGTGTTAGTTTATTTTCTTTGTCAGTTGGAAATGCTAGTAGATTGAGACGCGTTGAACACTATGTCGATGTGAGGAGTCGGCCAAAATTGCAGTTTACCTAACTCAAAGGGAACGAGCAAACGAGACAGCAGAGTTGCATGCGCTATGGTCTGGAAAGAGATTGGTAAATGGTTAAGGAAATTCACATTACCCAAGACAACAGAAGACAAGAGAGGGGAGGGAAGCAAATAACCTCGTTCTGATTTGATCCTCTTTCCCTATAGTAGAATCCCACACCCGCTCCCGCACGCTTACTCTCACCTTTTTTAATCAAAAGAGGCATGGGAAAACTTTTACGGTCTGAGTAAAGCTCCCTTCGCCAGCCCCTCCTCCCCAAATTTCAGCCTCACGCGCTTCCTTCTTCACACTTAGAAGAGTTGACAGGCATGGACTGGGCTGCGTGTCTTGCTTTTGCCGTCCACTTATTGTGAAGAGTTTGCTCACTCATTTGCGGAATAGTGACCAGAGCCCAGTTACCTCCTTCAGCCACCAATCGATAACAAGCGAGCAGGTTTGGTAAGCACTGTACAAGGAAGGAAGTCAAAGTGGCAATGATCAGCAGCAGCAGATACAGGTTCAGAGCCCCTTTGAAGTGCGGGCCAAGAACATCACAATCGATGAGTTTGCACATCAGTGTATGCAACGTATCTATGCATGAGGGATGGCCACCAATGGTATTTTCTGGAAAAGTTTGTGTGAATTTGCTTTGGATGGAGGGGGTTATGATAAGGGGAGGGGTAAAACAGAGCGCACTACAAACTTTGTATAGATGGGGAAAATGTCAAGAAATCAGTAATCGAGAAAAGAGATAGCAAGGCCGAGAGTAAAATGGGTCAACATTTCGCTAGAGAAAAAATAAAATGAATAGAAGTCTCCTCATGCCTGTTTCCAACCCCTTCCTATCATTCCTGACATCACCACAAAAAGTGCAGATTCTTATTTTTCAGCACCTTGATAAAAATTAACAAATCCAAATTCAACTCCTAACCCACACGTCCAAATGCTCCATCACTCAACTACTCATAATCTATTCGCCCTTTGGAGCTTCAGTTGGAGCGGACTCTTCAGGCTTTGGTTCCGATGCCTTAGGCTCCTCCTTTGGCGCTGGCTCTTCGGCTTCTGCGCTGTCAGAAGATGTCCAGAGAGTCAGGTTGTCTCTCAGGAGTTGCATAATGAGTGTGGAATCTCTGTAACTCTCCTCACTTAACGAGTCAAGCTCAGCAATGGCATCGTCGAATGCCTGCTTGGCGAGGTGGCATGCTCGGTCAGGGGAGTTCAAGATCTCGTAGTAGAACACTGAGAAGTTTAAGGCCAAACCGAGACGGATTGGGTGGGTAGGTGTAAGCTCAGTTTGGGCGACATCAGTAGCGTTCTATCCACTATTAGTATAACATCATGAGAACTACTCGCGAGCATAAACCTTGCCTTGTAAGCTTCATGGGCAGCTGTGGCTGCCTCCTTTCGCTTGTCTCCCGAAGCGAATTCAGCAAGATAGCGGTGGTAGTCACCCTTCCTATAAGATTGTTAGAATCATCCTGAGAGGCCGTAAATTCACATTTCGTACATCTTGTGATAGAAAACCTTTGATTCCCCGGACTCGGCCTTAGGAATTAAGTATTCGTCAAGAACACTGAGAACGTCACCACAGACTTGCTCAAGCTCCTTCTCAATCTTGTCTCGGTATTCCTTGATCTTGGCAACATGTTTGTCGGAGCCCTTGGTCTCCTCCTTCTGTTCAATAGAAGAGATAATTCTCCAGGACGCGCGTCGTGTTCCAACGACATTCTTGTAGGCCACGGACAAGAGATTACGTTCGTCTACAGACAACTCTCCTCCGATCTAGTTACTCTTAGCATCATGTTCAAAGATACAAACCTCTTAGAAACTGTCAGGGTCACATACCTTGGCAACCTCCTATATTTACCACAGGGAATTTGTGAATATCAAGTTCGAATTCGTTCTTTCATGGCGTGGGCAGGCCTGTCTACTATTGTCCTTACCTTCATGTATGTAACCATCTCTGCAAGTGGGAGGGCGATTAGCAATTATCGATAAGGGGGAGCGGGGAAGCCTGTGGGAGATAACATACCATCGTACCTCTCCGCCTGCTCACACAACCTGGCGAGGAAGGTTTTGCTATATCGATGTTAGAATCAAGCAATCTCTGATGGGAGAATGCAAATGAAATGAGTGTACCTTTCACGCTGCTCGGAAGAGGTTCACGTTAGCGGACATGATGCAAAATAGAGGTAATGAGGCAGGTTATGGTGTTTGTCTTCGGAAGTGGGGCAGACGATGATGCAACGGCAAATGGATTTCAACTTACCTCAGAAGTCATGTTGCTTCGTAGGATAAGAAAGTGAACTAGCGGGTGCGGGGTGGGGTTTGATTTCAACTGTGAGGAGTCGTGTGCAGGCTCGAATGTGGGAGAGGCTGAACGTGAGGTGGACTGTGGACGTGGGGCAATAGTAAGAAGATGTAGTAGGAATGGAAGCGCGGCAGGCTGATGGTGTTCGTTGAAGTTTCTGCGGTGTTGAGGAAGAGAAGAGGAGAAAAGGAGAGAGAGAGACACTAAGAGAAATGAGGGAGGGGCCGGTGGGCTGGGGGGACGCAGTGCACGCTAAACGATCTGAAAACTCCACCTTGCCATACAGTATCGACACAGACCACCACCAGCATTGGATCGGCGCAGCACTGCTTAACAATGAACTGGACCGCCAGCGGGCTCCGAGGGATGACTCTCTCGCTGCATGCCTGCTGCTAGGCTCCATTCTATTGATGCCCATGCCCCCAGCCTCTGAGGTCTTGCCCAGTAGATAATGCCTACCACCTTAAAGAACGGAGTCGACCGTGGGGTTTAAGCACTGGCAGGTGAAGCAGCCGGTGCAGGGACACCCTCCGCCCAGAACTGAGTCTCGCAGTCTCAGCCAGCGGCAGAGGGCCCATTCATGCCCGCTCTCAGCATCCTACGCCGCCTTGTGTTCTCAACAGCCCACTGTGTGTGCAATGTATGGCTGGAGGTTTGGTTCAGCTGCGGGTGATGTAGGGTCGTCGTGCCCGAACTCACCAAGACTGGACCCCGCTCATCCTATTTCCTCAGTTTTGAGTTGCAGCCAAAAAGCAAACTTGACATAACGCAAGATCCGGACTGAACGTCACTGCGGACCAATCCCTACAGGGCCATCATGGGGAGTGGAAGCTTTCCAGAAACCTTCTTCATAGAGAACGGTTCTTCGAAATCAAGGTCAGGCTCTTACAACGTCAGGCACGAGAAGCCTCTACTGAACTTGGACGTCTTAATACAGTGAATACTCGCGAATTACTGAAATGATGAACGAAGTTACACTGAGGAAGCCGGGGGCACGAGACAGTACATTGTACTAGTAAATTGAGGCACGCACGAATAATCAGGCCATTTCACTACTTCCAGAAGCTTCCATATGATCCGTGTCAATACATGTGGAAGAAAGTCACACAACACTAGATGTATACAAATCATCAAAAAAGAAGGTAGAATACACACAAAATAATTGTTAAGTAACTGTGAAAGAAATTCGTTAGAGGTAGTAAATTCATATACAGGACATGTCCATGGTCAGAAAATGGATGTACTATCCCAGTGCGAAACAAGATGTAAAAAATATTGATGCAACACAAAACTTATCAGGTAAACCGACCCACAATCGGAAGTGAATGTGTCCCATAAACGCCTCGCTTTCCTGATCCCACAGCGCTAATATACAAACAAGCTCAATAGACCGCGTAAACCTGCAAATGTTAAAGCTACTTTTACAAAGGAAGAGACCACCATTATTGTTCACTATCCAATGAATAATTTAGCTACCTTGAGGTTATCCCTGATTTGTTTTTCAGATTAGACCTCGCTGGTTGGCCGGTTTTGTTCAGCTTGCAAAGAAAGAGGATATTCCAGCATTCCTCATTTAGTTTAAGAAAAAAGAAGTAGGCAGATTTGCCCATTATTCAACCAATCTGTCGAGGGACTAAGAACTTGTCAAATCGTAGCTGATGAAGATGCATGGATTGACTGATCGGAGTGGTAGGTGAAAATGTAAGTTGAGTCTTTGTAAGAATTCCCTGGTAGTATGTTACGCATGGTATTAGTCCATATAGAAATCACCCTTGAGAATTCTCTCTTGAAGTGGATCATGATCGATTTGCTCCTTATTGGCAGAAATTGCAGTAACCGGGAGTGGCATGGTGGAGACAGAGGGTCGCCGTTGGTGGTGAGGATTTTCACCAACTTGTGGTTGGTTGCTTTTGCCATTATCAGGCCAGGTTCCTTGATTTAAATGTTAACACGTCTAAATGAACTTTAGACATTGCAAACTTACCTCGAGAAGCTGTAGGCGACGTAACAGGGCTTCCTTGAGTACCCAACTTGCCTGGTAGTCGCAACGCCCTTGCACCAAAGCTCATCCTTCGCATGAATGGACTTGTCGGAACTCCAGCAGGGCTCCCCTCTCCCTCATCAACAACGTTTTCATCAAGGTTGGAGGCAGATGAATTGATGGAAGACACGGAACCACGTCTGAATGCCGGATTGGAAGCTATCCCATTGACAGAAGGCCCGGAAATACTAACCCTGCGGGCTCGTTGGGCAGCAGTTACATTTGGTCCTGGGTATGGCGGTGGGACGGAACGGCCAGTGAAAAGTTCAGTGAGCGTTGTTCCAGGGGAGAAGGAAGCTCTCCGGTGGTAAGTGGAAGCTTGGGGTTCATTGCGGTCGTCAGAGCCAGACATTGTGTTTAAAAGCTGGAAAGGGGTCTGTTAATGGGGTGTTGTGCGGCAAGATGGTAAGACCTTCAACTGGAGTGTTCTTTCTAACTAATTTATGAAAAAGAGCTGCTTGGACCTTTGGACAGAGGTGCAAGCTTCAAGAAAGCCACGTAAGGTAAATTAGCACACTCAGGGTGCTCTCAGAGGCGAACGTTAGAGAAGGTAAATGCCAACGTATCCAGGCGGAGCGTCCAGCAGAATAGAGATAAGAGGAATGTAGAAGGCGGACTGCCTGGATGGAGGGTCTAATATATAGTTCCCTGGGGCAAGGACTGGGCAGGAAGCTCTCTCAGGGAGGGCGCAATCGAATATACCAGTAGAGTAGGAAGGATTAAGGGATTACAGAGAGGTGGTGGGGAGGGATGGGGGGGGGGAGGGATGGGCACAGGATAGCGGGGGGCGACGATCGAGTGTGTAGTAGACCACCATCACAACCACAAGCAACAGCCCGAGATTGGTCGAGATGTTCAACTGCAGCAAGCTCGCACTCGGTCACTTCTGCTAGCGACGCACCCCTCCCCACCAAAAGCTCAAGAAGCTCATCGGTCAGGAGGGCCGGGTCAGAGCCAACGGCAGCAGTTTCACGGCCTCTGTCGACTTATGCTTCGATGAGTGTCAGAGCTTGCCGGAACAATTAGCACAGAGCATTACAGCTCTGTCGTTTCTACGCGACGTAAGAAATGCGATCCAATTCCTGCTACAGTGGCAGCGGTTGCAAGCTACGAGCCAGCTGGCTTCGAGATATCGACCACTCGAGAAAGGTGGTGTCGTGAAATTGTGGGGAAACCACGCTAGTGCTCGAAGATAAGATGGCAGCACACAAGCCTCCTGTTTCTCATGCTAAATCGCAGAGTCAAGCCTCCAACAGGACAAGCAGAATTGCTTGGAGCTGCCCCAGGGCCCCACTAGGTTAGGTACACACCGCCGCCACCCCATGCACGCAGCTGCAGACGGGGCAAGCCAAGTCTTTCATCCCCCTGATCCCCCCACCCAGCAGCGTCATGTACCTGCCCTGCACTGCAAACTCGCCGGCGTTCAATTTACTATCCTAGTGAGCTCAACATCGTGATAGCATTGTACTCTAGAGCTATTAGCTAATTCCGTGGCTTGTACTCTACATCGTGCTTTACACACAGCAGCCAGCGCACGTAAGAATTCTGCACTGTTCCAAGTGCGGGGAAGCCATCTAGGTTTAGGACCGCAAATGCTCGGGGAAAGGGCGGTTCCGCGTTGTTTTTGTCTCGGGAGCCAAAAATCGCTGTAACTCAAAGATGTCAAAGAACTTTTATTGTTTCAGGCATTCCTGTTTCTTGGTCCTGGGACTGGGGTCCTGTCTTGCCCTCAGGCAGATGCGCACGGCAGAGGGCCTGCAAAGGAGAGATCCCAATTGAGGAATTTCCGACGAAAGGCTAGTTGAGGCAACTACTGCACCTAACTGGTCACAATTGATTTCAAATCCACATACCATCGATCCCTAACCACTCATTGCACTCAGCAATATATTCACAATAAAGCATGTAAAAGAATCCCACATACGCATCCACATGTCCCAATGCACGTTGATATAAGCTAATACTCTGCTGTATAGTACTTCATCTGCAGCCCACATGTGTGCCTAGTGGTAAGTAGATTATCCATTGGTGCAAGTCCGGACAGAGTTCATCCTTCCGTTAAGCCTTTTGTCTGAAAAAGCAGAATGGAAAAGGCATACTGATAATTAGTCGGGGACGCACGTACCATGTCGATATCGACCTACGCTAAATTTTCACACAAAAGACCTAGATATGTACCTACTTGCACTTGTTTGGTATATTGCTATTGATATGTGCTAATAAGTTGTAATCTATCTATATACACTTAATTGATATTAATCGTTAGCTTTCTATGCCAATTGAGCGTTGAATATTTACCCTGTTGTTAAAAGAGCAAAAAGGATTAAAATTCTTATTCATATATAAATGAAGAAGTCCCATGTCTGTCGGAAAAATTTACAAAGGCTGTTCACGTGATCGCCGCAATTGTCCGAGTTGTTTTATGATATGTTTCCCCCCATGATATTCCTTATGGCAAAAGAATTTTCTGGCCTCATTGATTATAGAATAGATGTGAAAAAGTTGAAACTGAGGTTGGTGCACTGGTGCCAATTTCCTACGCCATTGTACGTGTACCTGCTCAAGCCTGGGGAACGAGGGTAACAATTCTGCCAAGACAGCGTCAACAGATAGTGAGATCACCCACGTAGAGACCAATAAGCTTTGACTTTTTTCCAAGTCACTTATTGCCACCGGGGATACAAACTTGAAATCCCGTCTTCCTGCTCATCAGGATGTCCTTCAAATGCGCTTCATTAAAGAACCTGTACAAGCGCTCAGTCTCAGCTCTTCTCAAGCTTCAGGATGAAGTCAGTGGCTGTTCACCCCAAAGCAAAATGACATCCAGTTTTGTAGTCAACTGGTGTGTATACAGTGTAACCTTGTTGTAACGAAAACCAAAAATCTGGCACTTTCTTTCGTTATAGCAAGGTTGCAGCTGAATTTAGAAACCCGAGACCCGAGCTCCAGCCGAATGATTTTCCTCCTTACGGAAATAACCGGAGTAGGAAAAACGAGAGTACAAAATCAAGAGTACAGAGGTATTGATAAAGTTCTATGCACATGTTATTGAACCAGAATTACCTACAAAGCCAAACCTTAAGTTTGGAAAGGCGGCAACTATGGAAAAAGAGGACTGGAGCTACAAAATCAAAAAGAAACTCTAGATGCAGTTCGAAAGCATTTCACAAATGAATCTGGTACAATCCAAGCGCTGACTGGTTATGCAATTGGGTGGTCCTTGATTAGTCATGAATTCCACTAGCCGTATTTCGTTATAGCTTTGTATGTAGACAGAATTAACTTTTGCTCAATCTAATTTTCGTTTGGTTATAATTTGGTGGATTTTCGTTATAGCAAGAGGTGTTTGAGTGCTAACTGAGTGACGACTCTGTGCAATATTCAGTATAGCGAGGTTTTCGCTATAACGAAAAGGTTACACTGTATGCATTCAACTGGATGATATACTGCTTAAGAAACAAAAACAAAAAACCCTATGGTCCGATTCGCCAGCATCCCATACTCCAAACACGAAGAAGAGAAACGCGACGCAAGATCTCCATCCACTCTCACCAAACCTGTCCTTCGGAATCCGAAGGCCATCACCAGCTAGACCCTAAAACAGAAACCACTAACCATGCAAAGAAAAGAAGAGATAAACAAAATATCAACATCAAAAGTGCGATCGCGCGTTCCAAATAAACGAATGGTATCAAGTAGTGGTAGTAAAAGAGTGGATAGGGGTTTTCAGATAGGGAAGCCCTCCAAGCCACAGGCACTTTACGGTTCTTAATCACGGGACTTCCCTCTCTGGATTAAGAATTATGGATAGGACAAATAAAAGCAATCGTTGGCTAAGTCGGAAAATATCAAAAAATAACAAAAATAAGTGCCTCCAATTAGTTCACCTGAGTGAGGCGAGTTTTTGCAATGCAAGAAGTACGCCTTTAAATGATATGCGTCGTTAGCACTGTATGATCCAATGAGGAAAGCATACGAAGTAATTCCTTACCCGCAACACCTTGCGCCAAGGTAGCGCAGGCCTCTGTATTCCTCATTCCGACGCTTACTGTAGTAACGATTGGAATCTTATCTCGCTGTTCATTAGCCCAACGGAAGATAACTTCATCATCTCTGTCATCACCAACGACGAGCAAGAAGTCAGGTAGAGCCTGCTCTTTATCCTCTGCGGCTTCCTGCAGGAATCCCATTACTTTCATTGCTGCAGTGGCTTTGTTGCATTCAGCAGATTCAACAGTCACGGCCCCATCAACTGGAACAGCACGGATGCCTTGGTTTTCGAATCGATCATTTACATCGTTTGCGCATTCCGCTGCCTGACGGGCTGCAGTGGCCATATCCTCAGCATTGCGGTAATGGAAAAGGCAAGAGCAATGGCGCGATTCAATGTATGTTCCTGGCGTCCGCTCCACATAGTATTTCAGTATATCCAGCACTTGGTTTTTCCATTTAACGCATTCGGATTCTGAACGCGCTGCTCGAATCCATTTGGATTTCTCGAATGGGCGAATGAAGCAGCCTGTCTCTGCAATCAATCCAACACCCGGGACCCGACGGAACAAGCGTTCCAGTTCCTATGGTATGGGTTAGCATTCGTACAACATATGGGGTAATGGTTGACTACCTCTGGGGTTCTGTTGCTCATAACGTAAACAATGTTTCTCTTGTCGGATAATAAGTCGTTCAGTGTATCAATAGTGCGTTGCGGATTAGTCATAATGACATTTGTCGGTGCACCCCATGATGCAAGAGTACCCTCGTAATCCAAGATAAGCAGCCTCTTCTTCGAATTTACATAGTCCTCTCCTAACTTCTTAGATGATAGCCTGGGAATTGTGCTCAATCCTCTTCGCTGTTGCTCTTCATATGCAGCATCCCATTGTTTGATGAAGCTAGCAACCCAGTGAGAAGCGGTGTGATGAGTGGTAGCACTGTACAATTTCTCCCAGCGTCGCTTTTTCTCTTCCTCTGACATCTCTAGGGCCTTTTGGAAAGCCTCTGCGCATTGCCTGTTGTTCCATGGATTTACCGAGATCTGAGCACCTTCAAAAATTGAAGCGCTGCCAGTAAATTCCGACAGGATGAGTGGACTGTGTTTCTCGCCTTGGAAGTACACAAATTCGTGCGATGTTAGGTTCATGCCCTCCCGTAAGCTTGTGATAACAAGCGCATCCGCTATTGTCAACAGAGCAATATACTGTGAGAAGGATATGTCTTGATGTAGAAAAACCACTGGACTATGAGCAAGATTCGCATGGGAAGAATTGATCCGAGTCACGATATCCGAAACTTGATTCTGTAAATCCGAATTTTCGGTTGTTGAAAGAGCAACTTGAATAAGGACAACCTATGCCAAATTAGAATCGGGCTCTGTATATCCTGCAGGGGTATTAATACCTTTCCATCCCACTCTGGATGCTTATCAAGGAACTGCTCGAAAGCAAGCAGCTTCTGACGTACTCCTCGAACATGGTCAAGCTGAGTCCGGCTTCACGTTAGCAAACTATCGACATAATTACCAATAAAAGGCGTGATATACCTTATCACGAGCCACAATCAATTTCTTCCCACGATATCTCTCTGCAATAATCTTAATCCACTCCTCAACTGCTGGGTCCTTCCTTCTGACATCCAGAGACACAGGATCAATACCAATAGGCAGACTAGTAACATGTATGAATCGATCTTCTAGTTGAATGCCATTTGGTGTGGCTTCAACGTAGAGCAATCTGCTGCAAGTTTGTAGGAAATGTCTGGTATACTCCGGAGTTTGGAACCCTATCAAGCAAGAGCCGAGAATTCCTTCAAGAAGCTGCTTGCGGACAGCTAAGCAACGGAACACCTCGGATGATGGGAAAGCAACATGGAGGAAGAATCCAATCTTTGCATCCGGTATCTTATCCCGGATCATTTTAGGGACAAGGAGCAAATGGTAGTCATGTACCCAAATCATGTCACCACGCTTGTAATCGCGGATGATGGTATCAGCGAATTCCTGGTTCAACGCAACATAGTAGCACCATGAATGGTCTTCGTATGCCCTGATTAACTTGTAAGTAGAAACGCAGATACGAGTGACGTATTTACTTACTTTGACCGAGGATGGTCTGGGATCTGATTATGGAATACTCTAAAGGCAGGATACTTAGCATTACCTGAAAACCACAATGACATTATTGTACTTACGGCCAAAGCATCTATTGAACGCATACGCACATGTAAGTTAGCAGCTGTTTTAGATGATACCTTGGTTCACCATGGTTGAGGTACCTCTTTGCAGTAATGTGCATAATGCCCTTCAAAGTCTGCGTCTTTACAGTAAACCACTAGGGAATCATAGTCATCCCGCAACTTCACATCTATCTCTGCTTTGAGTGCCTCTCCAAGATGGTCTGTAGGAATACCTAACGTTCCAACCCATGTCCTGTTTTCAAGCACACCGGCATCTAAAGCTGCAGATACGGCATTCTTAAGACCGCCATTTCCTTGGTCGCATGGCTCAATGAACCAGGAGGCACCTTTCATCATTCCTGATTGCTCGGAAGACCGCCTTCTTGAGGTCCGCCTCGTATTGCGATTGGACATTGAGGCTCGTGGCGGGGATGTAGGAGTCGAAGTCGAATTCGAGCGGCTCGGCTGAGAACTATCTGTATCCTCCTCTTCTTCGGCAATGTCTCCATTTGGGCGGGGCTGAAAAAAGAAATTGCCATCGTCTTGAACGACGGGAGCTGGTGGCGTCTTTGGAGGGGTGACCAGAACACTCCGGTTCAAGGTGGTCAATAGATTGGGAATTGGTGCTGTAACATCAAAGGATTCATTCTTGGAGAAATTGAGGTCTTTGTTCCTTTCTCGTTTCTGTAGAATAAAACCAACAGTATAAGGAAGATGTCTAGACATGGCTTGTCAGCTTGCACAGCCAGCGGAGCAGTGAGAATATGGAGAGAGATGGGCAGCGGGAAAGGTGGATGCATCAAGACATACAATGACGCTACGAACGTAGTCATCTTGCTGGTGTTGGGCCGTGTTATTGTTAGAGTTCTGCGGGAAGGGCAGCGTCTAGATGGAGGTCAGCTTTTGAGACAGGCTCACTGAAAGATACGGGAGAGATCGGGCTTATAAGTACCAGCCGAGATAATGGCAGGGGTCCTGGCAGCTGCTGTGACGAGGGAAGGGTCGGAGGATTTAGCACGGTTGTTTCTTATTCTTCCTTTTTTTTTTTCCCCTTCCCTTTTTTCCCTTCTTTCCATGAAATTTAATCATATGCAGGCCCGATGCCGCATTCCCCTACTACTTGATTATGCTCTCTCGCGGGGGTGTCCTCGCAGACGTCCACTACAGCAGTCTCCATTTTGCGCTGTACACTCTAGCTAAACATTAGCTTTCCTCATCCTCTCAACTAACGAAGGCGGCCAAGGAACAGTCGACAGCATGGCTTATTGGGTCACAGCCTCCCGTAGATCATTGGGCTGTAGAGGAAAAGCCCTCAAAACGCATTCTTGACGTAGTGGTTTATCATCACGTCGACTGCACAATCCCTGCCGATAAGCCAACACCATTTGCTTCTCAGTTCCGCTCTTCCAGTGCTCCAAATACGGCCTCCTCGCAATGGGCTGCAAGGATACTGGTACCGAACGTAGGCACGTCTCTGGTTTGTGCGGTAAACTGAGAACGGACTAAATACTAAACTAGAGAGGTACCTTAAAGCAGTGTTCATGCTTGCGATACAAATCAAGCCTTGACTAAGTCTTAGCAATGCAAGAAGATATGGTATCGGGGCATGCGCTCGTGAGGGAAGCCAATCAGGGTTTGTGGCCTGGAATGATGGGAAACCTGCTATGCACTGCACACAACAGAGCTTTTCATCGTAGCACTTGAATTTGAGTAAGATCGCAGAGGGGTGGAGATCTGTGTGTCCGATGTTAAAATTAAGGGAGAAGAAGAATTGACAAATTGTCTTCTGCTGTTAACACTAGTGCATACTTACAAGTACATACCCGAGAAACTCGAATCGAGATTTACCACTCTCTGTAGTGCTGACTGCAATCTACATTTACTAGGATCTTGCACAGGGCAAACGCATGAGTGCCAAATTGAGTTGGATTCGGGATGCTAGCAAGCATATGCTCAGGTGGATTATTCTCAGTTCCTTCCTCCAAGACACATCATATTACTAGTACTGTTTAGCACAGACAGGAAAGCACCATCTTCCATGCTACTCCTATTGCACGAATTCACAAACAATGAACTAGAGTTTAGGAAATGAATTAATGTATCAATATAAGATCTAGTCACAGTACTCCGAGCGTGCACGCTTCCCACAAAAATGGATACATATGTTAAATGTGGATACTATGGTTATCTACAGAAAGTGCTTAATTTCATATATTGATACCGATTGACGAGAAAAATGCTTACCGCACAGAGCCCAGATCACTAATGGCGGACATCGAAATGTCAGCAGCTCAGTCGCGGAGACATGCGGTATTTTCAACTGTGAAACTGGGCGTGTGATAGTATAGCACTTGTTGAAACCTTTTCCCTTCATACTTAGCTCATTATCTGTCACTTCCGCATTGAAACATCCATTTCAAACAACGAGAAAGGTTTTTTTCGTTTTTTTTTTTTTCTTCCTTTTTTTCTTTTTTCTTTATAATTTATAACAGGCGGCAGAACATAGTTCAGACCGGATAATTACTCCATAATCCCGACGTGCTCATAAAATAACGCATAAAGTCAGTAAAGAGCGAAATGTGTGACCCAGACGGCTTCATATGCAGTCAAAGTAGACAATTGGGTATTTGTTTAGTGCGCTTATGCCTTATTGACTAATTATGCTCACGACATCTATTGAGCATGATTTATGCATGAGATGCTATTGGGCGATCCCGCCGATTGCAGTGATCATGGGAGTAGGGATATGCTGGTAAGATGGGTTCCAATGCTATTCTACTTTTTTGCTCTACATCCCTCTTCAATTTTCATTTGCAAAGAGACGGGAACCGGGTGGTGGAAATCAAACTGCCGGGTTTTGATAGTTGCGTAGAACGTACTGGAAGGACAATGTGGCTGGGCGCGCGAGATTCTAGGGGGTGACGTTATTATTTATCAATAGGAAAAGCTTGGGTAGTTGTGCTAGAACGGAAACACGATAAATAAGCCCAATAATATGAAGTTGATGATCTATTACCTAGTTCTAGTTAACTCCTCCAAATTATTGGAGACCTGTGATAGGAATCTCGGAATTTCCTCCACTTACTCCCTTTGTACTAGAACATAAACAGCTCGAATCGAGGCGGGTGATCTTCCAGTAGCCTGGTTGTTGCTGCCTCCCAGCAAGCATAAAGTGGTCTGGCTTGGCAAAGAAGCCTATACAAAAACTGCCTAGTCTTTATTGCCATTTTTGAAGTTGGTTGCCTTTTCAGGTAATATCCTGCTCCAAACCAAATCCTGTGCACTGCTGAGTCTGCTGGAGAGAGGAATGGGGGCGGACATGCCAACGACAGGCCTGAGAAGTGTAGGCATGCCAAAAGCCGGATAGTCAAAGCCTACACCCACAATGACCATATGAGGGGTAAAAATGTCGTATAATTTATGAATAAATGTAATTTATAATTTATAAATAAATAGACGCATAGAAAGAGGATGCCCTATACGAAGCTCTGGCAGAAGGTTACACCTTCTCTAGCACAAATCACCACCGTACTTGTTAATAAACTTCTGTTATCAACAGTAGTGGCGTGAACAGCGATGTGGAAGCCTAGACTAGCTAGAGTAGAGTGAATTCAGGCATGGAGCTTGGGCAGTGTTGTGTTGCCTTTTTCCCGACCTACCCTGCTAGCACTTATGTAATATGCAGTCTATACACAACGAAATGCAACTATTCAAGTCTCCATATCTTGTCATGGATATTCAAATGGCATAGCTGATGCAGTCTCAAATATAGCTGACGTACATTTGATCACACAAATACATTTTGACAATTCAAATTATCCCCCTCGACGGGAACAAACAATTAGTTGGACTTGACCAGACTCGGAATAGACTGACAAAGGCTCATCTGCCGTCGCTTAGCTTGCGTGAGCTAGTAGGAGCAGAGTATGTATAGACGGAGTTGTCATTTCCACAAAGCTTGAATCTCTCAACTGCCGACTCTTACTGTCACCAGTAATGAGCAGCCATCTTAAAATAGATTCATACTCCAAAGCTACTAGTAGCAAGAATTGAGAATTGAAATTATAAATCTCCACATGGGTCCTTTCTGAAATCACCAGACTGAATAGCGCACACGGATACAAGCAGCAGACTATCCCCACTGTTGCACTTGTTCATGGTCATCTCGCAGAGAGACGAAATGGAAAGTACGGAAAAATATGGGTAGTGTGAATGCACTCGGAAATGAGATCAAGGCGACCAGCGTCATTGATGATTTCTGTCATACAAAATTCGTGGTTGTCAATTCAAGACTGGTTGTTGGTCTCGGCATGCGGCAACCAGCGTTAAACTCTAGATACCATAATCCCATTACGTCCCATTCCCTGGAAGAGAAGCGAAAGCTACCTACGATAACACTCTCAAGATTTTAGCACTTGCTCTAGCTAACTCCGTGGTGCCGGAAGTTAAAAGCGGACATATCCACCCACCAAAATTTTCCAACCCGATCAGCTCCACCAAATCAACTCTGATTTCAATGATTATAAGATAAGATTTGTTCCTTTTCAAGTGCTGAACAAATATTTTTAATTTGAGAAGAGCCTTATGTTACATATTGGGGCAAACTGCCAAGCGGCTGAAATGCCAAGGCAAAAAGTGCCTATTTAAGTTAGATCGCAAAACACTTAGTCTAAATTTGGCCTAACACTAGCCAAAGAAGATTAATGATCGGCAGCAAGAGATGTTACGCTCTTAACTTCCGGCACCATAAGCCGGAGTAAGTGGTAAGGTCCGGGAAGCCTCGCTGCGTCAGTGCGTCAGTGTTAGCTTATGATTGTGAAGATTACTATGTATGATATGTAGGTAATATAGAAAAAGTCGGTTTAGTCAGTTCAAGTTTATCAATTGAACTTGAATAATGAACTACCCCTGGTGTGAAGTTGGCGCTGAAGTGTAAGCTTTGGATATTACGGCTTTCAGGGTACAGTTCGACATGGGAGTCTGATATACAGCGCCATTGGATTATTGATTATAATCACGGCCGCAGTTTATGGAATAATACAGTTGAAATTGAAGGGGGAGGTCGAGTGGTTACATCAACGGGTTTTGCAGGGGTACAAATGCTCCAGTTCATTCAGCAGCCAATAATATAGTCTGCTATTAGCTGTGGCATGTGATAAAGATCAAGCCCCAAGAGTTTCATACCAGCATGGCGGTTGACAGTGTCCGCAGTCCTACGGCGTTTGCAGGCCATGTCTGTTGCAACCGTACGCGTGCCGAAGTCATAGGCCTTTATCAATTGGGAAGGATTTTCAGGTAGCAGTGGACTCTAAACAATGAGATTGTCGGAGTTGCACAAGTACTCGGTATCAAGGGTAAGTCTTCAGAAGCGCGAAAAGTTGCATACATTGTGATAGGGATCGTTGCTAGGGCAGTTCAGCTGTTTGTTATGTAATACAGCACTTGTTATCTACAGGGTTCCATAGTTACACACTTCAATGTTTGTTTTCAATCAGCCAGCACAACTCTTTTTTCCCAATCACAGTGTCGAATCACCCACTGAAGCCTCATACAATAGCGAAATGGAAACCCGAGCTCGGCATGCAAAATTTCAGTATAAAATTCACAATCGAGAAACTACTCTAGTTGAGCACATCTGAATTATTAATATACACAACAAATGCGCAAATGAAGTGGAAAAGCCTCAAGAAGAGTGGGATAAAAGAATAAAAGAATGCCTCATACCATTAGTTAGAAGTGTGCAAGATTGGCTTCGCGTTTGGGCAGCCAGGCTGTAGTTATGCAAATTATGCAATGCTTTGTTGACTTGAATGCAATTAAAAAAATACGTGTGTCGTACTTTTGTGTGTAAATCCCATACAAAAGTTCTGAAGACTTTTCGACAAAAAGTCATACCTACTTCACTTTTGACCCCTTGTCCGGTGGCGCACATTAATGCATGCATAACGCTTCTGAGTATTTTCCCCTACCCCCGAGTACAAGGAATTGTCAGGTAACATGCTGATAGGAAGCTGGGGTATTTCACCTTGCGAGTTGAGGATTTTGATCTATCTGGAATCAACTACCCATTCAATCCACTACAACTCTGCCTATGATAGACTGCCATTGCAGAGAGTTGAACAAGCGAACTTCTCCATAGTGTCTGCCAGTTGGCTCCATCTGTGAATTTGGGCGCGAGGCCAGGTGTATTATTCCCGCTTTGAGGAGACAGTTTCTGATAGGATATTTGGCTTTCCAAATGATTGGTCTCGCAGCAGGTGGCTTCTTAACGGCCCCTCCGCAGCGGCAGCCAGCCCCTGGACTCGCCCGCCGTCACTTAACCAAGCCCTCCCTGCAGACCCTCTTGGCCTTTGTTCCCACGGAGGAGTGACAGATCTCAACCCAATGCAATAGTAGGGAGTGCCTGAACCTGACTCTCCTCCAACTTTCGAAGGATCATCTCCCGCAATCTCACAAAGGTAGCTCGAACAATTCAAGGTATACAATCTAGCCTTTTAGCCTTTGATCATGCAATCATATTGCATCATACACCTTGCCAATACAAACTGCATCCACTGCTTTCTAGCTATGGTAGCTAACCAATCTCTTTGTATCAAGTGAAATCCATATTCCCTAATTCGTCTCGGAGTCCTTGTTGGCCGCGCTCTATTCCTGCTGCCTGCAGCACTCAGTTTTGAATTGCAATCATGCTTGCAACAACTTCTAATCCAGCAACAATTCCTCTACCACCTTCACAGGTAGATTCACTGATTATAGTAGGTTCTCACTCACTCGGCGGAGTAGAGTCACCTATATCAACAACTTTAGTGGGTACTTCTGTTGAACCTAGTGAACAAAATACGCGTTTAACCCCTGGAGCTTACCCTCAAGGTATTGGTAAAGCGGGTGACTTTAGGGAGAAAATGGATGACAACTTTGAATGCACAAAACCACCAGGGATGGTTTTGTCGCCTCTACTATTAGTTAAACAACAAACGTTAGGGCAAAGGCAAGAGCGTTTTCTGCTGGAACGGCAGCCAGCACTGCCGTTCGAGAACATCGGCCAGTGCAAGCTTGGAGTCCTGATACATCGGGCTCTGCTGGGCTTATAGCGACTAGAGCGGTTAGGGAGCACAAACCCGTCTAGATGCAGAAAGCTAAAGCTGCTTCGCTTGCAAACACCACTGCTATGCTGGCTATGAGGCCGCCATACCAGCTGCGCGTGCTGCAGGCACTGCAGGCAGTGCTGACCTCCACACTCCCTTAACTTTCGCACTAAGCCATGATGCCCTTATCTCTCCTAGCCTGCCGCAGGATAGGTCATTAGGTGATTTGAGAACAGCTTTTACTACGTTAAACCAGCAACAGGCCTCTGACACTCCAGGAAGAAAGAGAGCGTTTAATCCGCATCTCGAAGAAGCTGCGAGGAAAGCAGCTGCACGACGTTTGGCTTTACTGGACCAAGAATTAGCTGAGGCTGGATATTTACGTATGACCTCCATGGCAAATGCGATATCAAAAACTCGTGGCAATAGAGGCCAATATAGTCCTAATTTCAGTGGAAAAAAACACAGAATGCGAGGCCGTTCTTTGACAGTGTCAACTAGTGCTAGTCTGGAAAAAACTGCTGCTAAAGATTACGGGAACCTGACGGCAATTGCGAAGCGGAATGTCGAAAACCGGATGGCTGGAATGGATAGCCAGATAGCAGAGAGAACGGGGATAGTATATCGTCGTAATTGGAGTGACAAAGCGTTGCAGCTGGCTGAGGAAAGGGCTCAAGGCAATAGAAGGTCAGAAAATAAGGGAAACATTGATATTGGCGGTGGGAGGTTCATTGATGCAGAAATTGTGGATGCGATTGCTTTCAAGAATGTGAAGCCGGTGCTGGATGACTTGACTGCAAAAGTGGAAGCCGAAAGGGCTCGGATTGCTGCTGAGCGGCAGGATATGGAAGAAAGAAAACAAGCAGAAACTCTAGAAAAAGAACGTAATAGGAAAGCACGGAAGGAGATGATGAAGGTGAAAGGTTAGTTTCACAATTTTTGTCAGGCTTTTGTTTAACTCCACTGACAGCTCCTTCAGCTACCGAGAAGGCTGAACATCTAAGGCGCAAAGAGGAAGAGAAGCAGGAAAAAAGGCGGTCCAAGGCAGAGGTTTGGATGTCACCCCCCGACATACAACTGACTCAGACAATTCCAAGCAGCAAGCTTCAGGGACCGAAGTACTTCCCACAGCAGATCCGAAGTTCAAGCTACGAAAGTTGATCAGAAGGATCAGAAGCCCAAGCTTGAACAGCTCCTCACCGTCACCAGCATCTCCCAGAAGGGAACGACAATCTGATGCCGTAGTATTACCGCCCCAACCAATTACATCGGGAACCGAATTGAGAGCCCAGAAATTGCCTGAACAAGATAGGGTTAATGGTGATTCTAACGGAATTTATGCTGATTGCCCGCTGCGTCGTCATCATGTACCAACACATTAGATCACTGTGGATAAGTCCGAAAATATTGAGCCTGGAATTGGTGATGCGGGTGGCTCAGAGCCATCTATTCCTAGACCTGGTGGCCCTGAGTCGCATATTCCATCTCGTTCCCCAGCTCCAGAGGGTGACACAGGAATCAGCGCATGTACAGAAACTTATAGCGTCCTCAGGAAGAGAAATGGATAGCCACTTCAGGAAGGAAATGTAACTATATGGTCTGTTCATCTCTACGTTTGGAATTGTTGGCGCGATGTGGGCGGTGGTAAATTTGGTCAAGGGCGGCATAGGGTGGTTGGAGACAGGTGTGGCAGCACTTTATGCATATGTGTATCTAAAGTGAGTAATGGGAATTTGGATTTGGCTTTTTGTATTGTTTCTATATGTCAGGTTTTTGGATTTGCGGAGAAACGGCGATTTCTAAGAGAGGTGGTTGGCGCTGTCCCGCGTTGCGGGGGGAGGGGGGGGTTGGGGTCTGAGGTCGTTACGTTGGGTTAAAAAGAATTGTAGGTTATTACGTGGCGTGTGGGAATTTTGTGTTGGGATGCTCTAAGTTACATTCTTCTCAAATGCTCTTGTGTACATTACAAGACACCCTGATGCTGTAACGATATTATGTAAGTATAGATAAATATATGTTATGGCTCTAGAGGAAAACAGGGTGCTAGGTCAAAAGCCATTGGGTAATATAGGGCACAGATAGGCTATACGGATATATGACATGATGAGTGGCGGTATGTTCCCTTGGTTATCAGAGTAGTGTATGTACAGGAAAAATCACCATACAGTGTATGAAGGACGAAGAACCTCATAAACCTCTAGTACCTGTAAAAAAAATAAGAAAAAAAGTGTCGCCTGGGGGGAGAAGGGGGTAGGCTCATGTATACAACAAAACTGTGATATATATATAAGCAAAGCTGTTTCTCACCAAAACTCTCCCGACCTGCCTGCTGCGAGGAAGCCATCCCCGGTAAAACATGGATAGTTAATTTTTGTTTTCTTCCCTAAATCTATATAACCTCTATTCTTTTTCGTGATTTTGTGTTGTTGAGGATGAATGATCCCTTTTTCTCTGAACGCCATTTAGGAAGACTTTTAGTACAGTGTCGAAGTATGCAATGTTCTTCGTGCTATACCCTCCCCATGCCTTATGCATTGGCAAGTCCAGATATTCGTAAAAATTGTGGACAAACTTCCGCACCTTTCCATCGCCACGCAGCTCCCAGAAGTCATCAACCCCAAACTCATTCGTATACGCTATCCCGACTGCAACACAGCTCTTGTGCCCTCACCAGTGCCGATCCCTTCAAGATGCCACTCCACCTCTCTCCTTCCCGATTACCTCCCGCGCACCTCAAACGCATCAACCATGCCTCTGCCACCTTCGGCGCCACCGACTTCGTCAGCGCCCTACAATCAGCGAGACCTTTGCTCCGCCCTCCGCCTGCGGATGCCCACCTCTTTTAACCCTTCATTACCCTCATCATACTTCAATGGCACAATCTCCCACCTCATCTTCAACACTCCAAAGAGCTCATTCCCAAATGAATATGCTTCTACTGGCCTCAGCGGATCGCACCTGACATTGCTTCTAGACGTCTCATCGAGGAGCAAGAAACCGACCCTCATGTCCGCGAGGACAGTGGACTAGTTCGTGCGGTTCTGAGAGATGATGATGGAGGAAAGGCAGCAAAGGAGGAAGGTGGAGTGGGAGGAGATATCGGAGACGAGGCAGTAGAGGGAGGTAGGGGGTAGGGGGAAGTTAGGGTTGCTGAGATCCATTGTGGAGGCTCGCTAAAGGGAGAGGGGAGAGGGGAGAGGGGAGGGCACAAATGCAATGGCCGGGTCGCAAGTCGGGTCGTAAGGCAGAGACGTGTGGGGGTCCGAGAGAGGGGCGTAGGGCGGCGGTGCGGGGTGCGGCCACAGTGATGGAGGAGTGCGTGGTTGTGTACGCATGCCCTGTGCACTGTGCTATGCAGTCCTTCTGCGATAGTCGGAACTTATTGCGACCGATGCCACCCGATCCCCGGGACTGCGATTCTGTTCTATTCCTGTCCTCCCCTTATATCTCCACTGCACTCTGTTCTGCGCCTCGTTCGTCGTCGTAGTCCTCCCGACCACCGCCGCATGTAGTGCTGGGATGTATCCTCGTAGCCACACAAACCTTGCTTGAGTTTATTTGCTGCGCGGAACCTGAGTAAGCTACTCGGAGCAACGTTGTTGGCCCTGCTGACGGGACCACCGTTGGCCCACAGGGCCCTTGGCCACATGCTTACATGAAGCCGGTTGATGATGACGCACCAACCAGCGAGCCCCTCCCTCCCCAGCCATACTTACTGTAGTGATGCTTGACAGGAGCGGGCAGCGGACGTCGCTCCGAAAGCGGTGAGGTGGGCGAGACTTGACATTTGCTGGCCATGGTTTTCTTCGGTCGTTTCGCGAGCTATATATCAGCAGGGCCCAATTAATAAGCCGGGGGCACATACGTTATATCCGTCTCTTACTTCCCAGATCATGTACCTTTTTCTTAATTGTGTTACGGGTACTTTCAGTTTCATTTATTTATTTAAATCTTAACATATCCTTCCAACCTTTCGGGAGCCGGAATTCGGGCCATTCCAAGGTTGAGGTTGAAGAGGCACGCGACCACCACACTGTGCCATAATTCAACACTCCAGCATTAATATTCCCGTCCATATACCAAAACTCGAAGGAAAGTAAGGAAGAATCGCACTTGCGCCCAATTCCGAAAAGCCCATAAAAAGCTATCCGCATAACTCCATCAGCAGCTCAAGTCAATCCCAGCTAAAACCAACCACAAAACCAACAGCTGTAAATTCAAAAGCAAAACAAAAAAAAAGCAGAAGAAGATGCCCTTCCCCTTCTTCCGCTACCGCGAAAACAATGGGCCCTATTGGATCTTCCCGCTGATCTCAGCTACCGCGTGGTTCGGTACGTCCCCAATGGATACTTATCCACTCCCACTTCCCAGAATACCAGAACAATGGACTAACATCCTCCTATAGTAATGCTGTGGGCGATGCTTATTGTCTACCTCGCCCAAGGTAGGCCGCGGTACCCAACAATGGAGCTCGGCAACGTCGCATACATATCCGACATTGGCGCACAGGAACTCAAGCCCCTGTTCGTCACAGGATGTGCGATAACTGGTCTGTTTTTCTTCTTGAGTTTGCTGTCCATGCGTTCGTACCCCTTCTTTCCCCAAGATTCCTAATTGCTATTGCTTACAATCATACCTTTCCAAACAGGCCGTAACCAAGCTCTTCCCCGCCGCCTTGACCGCGTCCTAGACGTTCTTGCTCTTCTTTGCGGTCTGTTGGGTGCCGTCTCCCTTGTCCTCCTCGCAATTTTTGACACAGAGGGATATTCAGACCTTCACCGGCTGTTCCTATTCCTCTTCATGCTGGGTGTTATTCTGTCTGCAATCTTCACCACCCTTGAGTACCGAAGTCTCGGGAAGTCGTTCACAGACCATCCGGTACTTAGGTATAGCTATTTAGGAAAGACGGCATTGTTGGTTACGGAGGGTGCACTGAGCATTGCATTCATTGTGTGTTTGTCGCAGAAAAGACAAACCGCGGGTGGGATTTTGGAGTGGGGTAAGGCGTTCCGTATCACTTGGTATGAGAAATTGAATAACTAACGAACCTGTTAACAGCCATCGCCTTCATCTTCACCTTCTATGTCCTCACATTCGTCTTTGACCTCCGCCCCAAAGCCCGCACCCGCAATCGCCTCGGTCGAGAAATTGAGGAAGGAAGGCAGAGGAGAGCAGACAAGGAAGCGGATGCGCAGGAAGCTATACCTGCGCATGAACCAGAGGAGAGTCAGGAAGTGTTGGGCGGTGGCAATGGTGGTGTGCTAGTGCCTTTACCACCCGCTGTGAGGGCGTAGTGAGAGTATATCCATCGTGTCTGAGTTGCATGTTGAAGGAGTTTTCATCTAGACTTTTTTGTATTCTCCTCATTATTTATATCTTTTTATATTTTTATTTTATTTTATTGTTTTCCCTGCATTTAGTCTATGTGGATCTGGAGTTGTATTTGGGAGCGCTTTTTTTTTGAGTTACGTTTTCGTTTACTTTCATTTTGTTAGTCTGATTATTGTGTTGCATACATTAGATCTAAGCGTTATGACCCTCCGTTGTCACCTCATGTTTTTTGGTGTTTTTTTGGCATTTGTACTGGCTTTCGGTTTATGTTTGGGTTCGTTGCATAAATCTTGCGTATTGTTGTACTATGATGCTGGTATGTACAGTAAGCTTTCTCAATTGGCCTATCGGTGCTTACATTTTTACTTTATTTGTATTTTTTACTTTATTTTGTGTGCGTATCTATGCGTTTTTATTTTATTTTATCTCATTCTAGTTGATTCATTTCATTTTTTCAGTTATTCTCGATGTCTCGTTGGGCAACGCAGACTACCGCTTTGGGTAGTGGGTTCCTAGTTGGGATGTGGTGAAGATCACATGGTTGTGAGACATTCCAATTAGATGCGGTCTAAGGTATGAAACGAACGTTTTACGTTGGGCGGAAAAATCACTCGTACGGAGATTTTGTCGCTTCGCTCATAATAGAACTCGTACGGCAAAAAATTTTTTTCAATTGAACTAAAAAGACACTTCAATTATCATGAACTACTTTACAATGTATATCAACCCTTCATCCAACTCTAGCGCACCAGCAAGCACAAAAGCCAATTTATACCGCGCCTTCCGATATACAAACGTCCTCTATCAATGCAAGCAAGATAAGAACTCCGTAAACCAGTTGCAAATATCGCTTCAGCCTCTTTAACACTCTTCTTTACCGCCTCTGTGACTTCCTAAGGCATGGCTAATCAATTACATCCGTTCACCAGTTTAATCAAGAAACGAAATCAAGAACGGAATCCACAGCTTACTGCCTAATTGAAACCCCGTCAGCCTTTGCCTTTCTTCTCGGCCTTCGGGATACCCTTGATCAGGGAACATTCTTTGCCGCTAAACTCAACACACTTTACGATATCGCCCATTCACTTATTCATCGTTCTCTTGTCTCCAGAGAGACATTTCATGGCCACAAAGGCAGGTCCCAAAGCGATCACTTGGACATGCTGAACCTCCCAATCTTCGATTCGAGTATTTCGAGTTTGTCCTTGGCGTCCTCGCTGCCCTTGCCAAGTTGCCAGATAACTGTGACAGAGCCTATCACATCAACAGCAAGAGTGCTGAGGGAGTTTGCATAAGTGTGAAGGAATTCTATCACAAGAACACGTCTCGTTAGCGAACATTCATCGCAATGAACTCGAGACAATGGCAAAGTACTTCCGGAATTCATCTTGATACCTAACGGTAGAATCTGACACCGGTACTTGCTACCGCTACCTTGGCTGAAAATGTATTCGCGCAGAACTGGTAACTCAGTCCTCGTAAACTTAACAAGTCAAGTCAGCCCCTCCGATAACCTGAGAAGTTAGAGATAACATGGCTGTCACAGACCAGCCGAGTAGGAATTATCCGCATCAAAAGAATAAAGCCCCGAACCCTCCGGAATAAAAGATATGCCCCGCGCCCCGTCGGATATATTGACCAAGGTCAGGAAATACGTAGTCTGGTTGAAGGAAATAAGTCACCGCTCAAGAAACTATGGAATGATAGTCCCCTATGTTGCATTCAGCTTTTGTATTTAGCTCATGCCTCCCCCTCATGTACATAAGTCCTTCAGCAACGTCTTATACCTCTACCTATACATCCAGTACAGACAGCACCCTAGTAGAACCTGCGACAAGCCATGTGAACTGCCTCTGTCAAACTTGTGATAGGGGCCTGAGTATCGCGTACTACGGGCTTTCACAATGGCATTAAATGCACTCAGCTTTGGTCTGTCGATTGCGGGCATTACCCCTGTGGAAGTGTTATCGTCTTCCTCTGCCTCGTCAAGTCGAGCTTCGTCCGTCGTCTGTCCTTGAAGAAAGAAAAAAAGGGATGATTCTTGTCTGCACGCCACCACATTGCTATAGCCTGTGCCAATCTCCATGGCCCAATATGCTAGTAGAGTGACGGCCGGCACTGCTAGAACCATTGCCGCTGAAAACAGTTCTAGTTTTCAACGCCATTTTCCAAGGATTCTTCTATCACTTTCGTTCTTCCTGAATTCTTAAGGCAGCGTCACTGATGCCATGTGCCTCAGTGCCAGAAGGAATCATAAGAATGGCTGGTGCTATTCCTCTGGTACTACTTTCTCCATACGAAGCGGAATCCTTCACCTTTGGGTATAAAGGAGTAAATCCCTTCGCGTCACGTCCCACGAGGCTTCATTACCCATCGCCTTCGGCTCAGTCATCCAATACGCAAATCCATTCAATAGTATCAATATTCCAAAGCCCAACCACCGCAATTATTCTACGGAGACGCCGAAGAACAAAGCTTCTCCTAGCAATAAACTTTATTATTAAAAATACGTTTCTGTATTAAGAAAACCACGTCCAACTAAGGCCATGATCATGAAGCGAAGCAACCCGAAGTTCTGCGAAAGCAATCCGTGATAACACCGTTCTGTATGTAACCAGCCCGAAACCATGAGCATTTATGCCGTTGACAATAAACCTATATCATTTTCAATCAGCTTCAGCATTCTTAGATTCAGCAACAGATTCCAAACTTACCAACGTAAACATTGTTGGGTCACCCTACTTTGCATTGCGATTATTATCGGAAAAGAAATCAATACCTTCTTTAATTATAAAGATGCCCATCAGTCCTAAGGAACCAGGTGGTCATCTTCCTATTCGTCGCTTCGAATCTCCTATTCAGTTCAGTATCCATGGTGTCCCTTGGTTTTCTCGATCGCCTTGTCAATCTTCTTTCCAATCTGTCAAATTGCTTATCCAAGGACTCATATTGCAGCTTCATCGAGATGCCCTAAACCCCTGTCAGCATGAAAATCTCCAAATACTGGTTTTAATGCCTACGTTGCCATGCCCACAAAATTCGGCAGACGAGTTACGAGTAATAATTCCAGGTAATAAACTTCTCCGATTCAATAGGGAGGGTCAGAAGATTTAGAATCATTATTAACCGAGCCATGAATTAACCGAGCCATGAATTAACCGAGCCATGATGTGATGCATAGTATCTTCGGCCATAGAACGGTGGAAATCCCGTCTAAGAGAGATGATGCTAATGTAAATGCAGCGTTTGATTGTCGATAGACAAAAGTCACGGGCACGTCCTTCCTAATGCAGTAATAAGCCAAGACCACCACGGGGCCGTCACTTCATATCTTTCTTTCGCTTCACCACTACCTCACTATAGCCAGTCCAGCAACCTCTGGAACCGCACGGCAGCATCCGGTGGAGCAGCTAATCAAACGCCACGTGCCCTGCCCAGCGTGTTGAACATAGCTCGTTGCACAGCTCATTGAATAACTTGCGGATTAACGTGGTTCAACGTTCTGCGGAATAGCTCGTTGGACAGGCCGTTGGTGATATAGGAGACATGGGTATATCATACAGTACGTTTAAACCATTAGGTACTATAGCCACTAAGCCTGAGCCGACTGGCGAATCCTCGCGGCGAATCGAGCCCAGCCGCGTGCTTTATCTTTTCAATCCAGATTAATTCCTCCCATTTAACTCAGCTGCACTGGTGGACTCACAAGTTGTCCACCGGCTACCTATAGCCCGCTCCACGACTGTTCAAGGAATCGCTCAACAGGCTGTTCGCAAATTAGTCAGTGACTTTGAAACAATATCGTACCATCTGCAAACTCCAACAGTTGAGGGGCACAAACCGTAGTATCATCGATATTTAATCTCCCACAAAAAAATTATTAGAATCGTCATGTATGTTGCTCTCAAGAAGGAGCTTGATGATCATGGAGTTGATCACGGCGTTTGCCAATGCAGTAGCAATACCATTGTTGCCAGTAAACATCTCCAGATAACGGAGCATAGTTGGTTTGCTACCGCACTTGAAAGGCACAATATGGGCGACTCTCAGCGTGACAGCTTTGATCTGTACATTTGCTGGCACATAGTTCTCATAGTGCGTTCATATAGACGAATTATCAAGCATTGGAAACCATCTCGCTCGTAAATAGCCTCATGCATTGAACTCTGGTTCTGAGCTCTTTTGCGGGGCCCTCTCTTGGTTGGAGAAGCCCTGGAGCGAACAGCATCTCGTTAGCAACTAACGACATATGAAGGAGAGCGAAACACAGGCGGAGTAAGGAATCTGGTGAAGAAGTCCGTGGCTATACTTTCAATTGTGACATAGCAGCATGTTCTGACTTGATGATATCCGCGAAGGTAAGAATAATAGCCAGGCCTATATTCGGCCACGGATAGCTGGTCACGAGACTACATGGATAGGACGAATGGAGCAAGGCGGAGAAGCCGTGAGGCGGCAGGACGGTCCGCCCAACCTGGGGCATGGAGTAACAGTCATATGCGTTGGAAATTCATCCTGATTTTTCTTCGATTACCCTCTTTTGTCAACGAACTCTCGACTTTGCTGCCCGATGGTTTCAAACCTACCAGTCAAATACAAAAGAGTAAATGTGAGATGTAATGTCGTAAGCAGGTACATTCACGACATATGTCAGATGAAACAGAACATCAGCGTAAAGCTTGCGTCGGACCGGAAGAGAAGACATACGTATTTTTGGTAAGACACACAAGGAAATAGCTAGAAAGCAACAAAGAGGAAATACATATACAGGGAAATTGGTCGAGGGAGAAAGAGAATATCTTGCCCTAAAATCCAAAACAGTCGTAATGTGTGGAGATGTAGAGTGCCACCATATTTCTGTGCTTTCGTTCAAACAAGAGGCATGGTGACCGTGAAGTGCAGTCTCGTGCCCACTGAATTGGTACCACACTTGTAGCTGATCTGCATACGCCAAGAATGAATCCCGTTGGAGCAACATACGCAGTGTCACAGCTCCATAGTTGCAGGTGCTCGCCACACGTTTCTCTCCACTTCACCCCTCCTGAGATTCGTCAAGTGACTTCTGCTGCCGGTTTACTGCAGGCTATTCCCCGCATCAGTTGTTTTCCTCCTTTTCTTGACCTGCTTCCTCATATCACTAGTCTCGCAGTTTCCCCCCCTTGCAGCATTGGTCGCCAGAGACGTGATGTCTTCTTCAAGTTGTGAGTGGTTTCTATTACTGTGGTATTGCCCTATCACACCAAGCTCGAATCGAAGTCCTTAGATGGTCATGGATGGTCGCTTCATCCCCTGAGCACAGCTGACCACTGCATACTACGGCGATGGTTGTAAATAGCCTTCCCTGACTACTACAAGGTCCTCGGTGTTTCTCCGACCGCTTCCCAACAAGAGATCCGTGACGGATACAAAAAGTTGACTTCTCCCGCTCTCTCATAACTCTATAATTTGTACTTACCCTTTCAGAGCTGCATTGAAAACCCACCCCGATCGAGTCGCCGCCAATGATCCCTCACGCCCGGCTCGCACCAAGAAGTTCCAGGAGGTCAACGATGCATACTACGTTCTCTCCGATCGCACACGAAGAAAAGAGTACGACCAAGCACGGCGCTACCAGTCCCAGTCTGCATGGGAAGAGCCAGCCTCTGCCCAGCCCGAAAATCCAGAATGGCGGAACGAACAGTTTGGTAGCGTCTTCGAAGAGATGCTTCGCGAGGAAGGCCTGAATAATGAAGCACCTGCAGAGGGCACAGGCGGAAAGCTTTACGGAATCGTCGGCGGAATAAGCGGCGCTGCGCTTGGCTTTATTATCGGAAATGTTCCTGGTATGCTGGCAGGTGCGGTTGCGGGTAATAGGCTCGGAGCTGTGAGGGACGCCAAGGGCAAAAGTGTGTATGAGGTATTTCAAGAGCTACCGCAGTCGGACAAAGCCAAGGTGAGCTGCAATTTGTGAAAACACTGCCTAATCTATGCATGTTTTGTTTTGAGATTATGCTGGTGATGATTGAGATGGTGGTGAGCAACAGGAGTAGGGACTGAGTTTATGATATTTATCTTATCGATACAAGTTTTATTATTTTGTTGATCTGTTTTAGAGGGTGCAAGTTGCTACTTTTACGAGCTAGGCCTACTAACGCGGGGATGATGTGGTGGAGATATTGGCAGATCTCGCGACTAAGGTCCTATCACATGCAGCTAGCGCTTAATTTGAGACCTCGAAAGTCCGAAATGGCGATCATTTTTCTTGGGATGGTGGTTGTCGGTATGCTGCTCAATCCCGATAGGCGGTGGTTTCTGAAGCTGAAGAGGGCAGTATCCACGTCAACGGGGTAATAATGAATTTTTTTTTTTTTTTTTTTTTCGTTTTGTTTTTCCTTTAGCAGAGCTGTGAAGACATCAAGGCGTTGAGGGATGGGAGCTTGAGGCAAGAGAGATTGGACGGACGGAATTACGGACCCGAACTTGCCAAGTAGTTGTTTTTGGTTGTTCATCACTTTGATTACTTTATGGGTCTATGATATCACAGGGCGTGCATTGGCCATGAGGGTGCAGTCAGGAAAACAATCGTTTATCATATTTTGTCAATTTCAAACATTCTGTTGCTCCAGGCTATGGCAATCAAGCGCGAACTCATTCCGGGCATATAAGCTGTAAAGCAGCGACTTAGCCTACTATGTAGTTGGCACTGCATCCAAAGAGTGAGAGACTGTGGGTGTTATCATATTCTGGAGACTGTGTGGTAGTTAAGTATTTCCCAAAACCATTACGTATTACATGTGCACCGGAATGCCAGTAGAGTACTCTACTTGTGCAGCCTTGTGCAGGTTGGACCGCTGTGATTGCAAGGTTCTTATGGACACGTTACATGAGGCTCCAAGTTGCGACGACAGTCTCGCCTCTACTGGTTCATCCGCCATGAACATCGGGCGTTGGCTTCGGTGAATGCTGCAGGAGGCCGATATCAGTAGAGGAAGGAGGTAAAGCTTTCTGCAACTACTTGTTTACACTTCATGAACCTGACCGTGTATGATACCCAATTGAGCTATTTTAGAAGAGGTAGAGTATAAGGCTCAGGGCTATCGTGACAAGCATCATACAGGATATCAATATTGGCCTGTTAACTTGTATACCTGTTCAGAAGCTCAAAAAAATCAAAAATAAATCCTGTATATATCATGGCCATAAGGCTCCGACCGCTGGTTATCTTTTTCCTCCCCATTTTACGGACGATAGTAGCTCGGAGAATTCTGGCCTACAAAGGGTGTGGGACAAGGGGTAGGACAGACATTGCTTACCAATTGCACACCTGTGCGGCAACGGGTAATCTCGACTTCAGGAAGGTGCAGGTGCTCCCTTCATTGGATGTCGGTTTCGCTCGTCGAGAGATCATGAGCTTGGAATTATATGATCTCGTCTTGGCCCTAGCAATTAGCTGCTTGCAATGCAAGTGCAGTACTGCTGAGGTTCTTGACCGGCGGGCAGGGGGACTGATCTGATACGTCTGTGCTTGCATGTCGAAGCTGCGCTTTGAGCCGCAGCGGGCCTGCGGGTAGCATAACCTTGCTTGGAGGTGTTCAGAATTGTCAAGATGATGCCTGCCGCGACAAAGCACCTGCTCGAGAGCGGACCAAAGCTTATATAAGCAACTTCTAGAAGGCGGCTCACGCTCGCTCGCCTGCGAACCTTGCGCTCCCCAGAATTGGACACATACTCAGTTCTGCGTGTTCTGTGGTCCCAGAGAAGGCGTTTCTTATTCCCTGTCTGGCAGCCGCTCTTTCATCTTCTATTTCTTTCGTCTCACTCTCTCACTTCTAGATCTCTTCTCCCATTCTTTTCCGAATCCCGCGACGTGATCTGATCCTGACCCCCCCCTCCCCTCCCCTTACGCACGTCCATCTCTTCCTACAGTAGCTCAAAAGCCCAAGTATTTCAAGGGGCGAGCTTCTGTGCTATCTTGCAAGGATTAGTCAATTGTATTCTACCTCTCGCAGTGCAAGTGTGTACCTTGTGTGTGTGGCGTGTTCACAAACCAATCCCTATTCTGACATTCGTGGGACGTCTTCCCGCATGTGAGGAAAAAGACACCTCTCCTTACTTTCTTGTTCATATTGAGCCAGGGCTCTATTTGTCTGTGGGTTTTGCATTGAAAATTTTTTTTTAATTCCTCCTTCCAATCTTCTGATTTTTACTTGGCTGCTTCTACGTCTGAAGCACTTCCATCCTTCTCTACTTCGAATATCGACAAGCTGTCAACTTAGCAAGGCAACAGCAACGGCAACGGCAACCGCAAAAAGCAAGCAAGAAGAGAAAGTACAATAACCCAACGAGCATTAGAACAACTCCACAGAACTGAGGTCCCTTCAGCTAGCATCATGGAGGACGCGTACGCCGCCTCGACGGAGGAGGTATTGAATCACTTCGAGGTATCAGACAAAGCTGGGCTTTCGGATGCTCGGGTTGAGGAAGCGAGGAAGAAGTATGGCAAGAATGGTGAGTTACAGATACGTAGGGTGGAGAATTGCGCTGGCGCAAATAGACGATGTTTGGCGAAAGAAACTTATTCCGAATCTCCCTCGTTTGGAGTTGCGGGAATTCAAATTGCTAATTACAATTGGAATTTGGGACAGCCTTACCCGAGGACCCTCCAACACCGCTATGGCAGCTTGTACTGGAACAATTCAAAGACCAGCTTGTCATCATCTTACTGGTTTCTGCGGCAGTCTCGTTTGGTTTAGCACTATTTGAGGAGGGAAATAATTATACAGCCTTTGTGGACCCCGCTGTTGTATGTTTCATCCTGTTGATTAATCTGCGCTACTCGAACTACACTGACGCCATTACGTTAAGATCCTTACCATCTTAATACTCAATGCAGTCGTAGGCGTCTCACAGGAATCCAGCGCAGAAAAGGCCATTGCAGCACTCCAGGAGTACTCCGCCAACGAAGCAAAGGTTATTCGAAACGGCCACATTACCCGAATCAAAGCTGACGACCTCGTCCCTGGTGACATTGTCGATATCGCAGTTGGAGATCGGATCCCTGCTGACTGCCGCCTTCTCTCCATCAATAGCAACTCTTTCCGCGTCGACCAGGCAATCCTCACTGGAGAAAGTGAAAGTGTGGGCAAGGATGTCAGGGCTATTAAGGATAGCAAGGCTGTCAAGCAGGACCAAGTCAACATGCTCTTCTCTGGGACTACTGTGACAGTTGGACATGCAAGGGCGGTGGTTGTGCTCACTGGAAGCGCAACCGCAATTGGAGATATTCACCAGAGTATCACAAGCCAAATCTCGGAGCCTACGCCTCTGAAACAAAAGCTGAACGACTTCGGAGATTCATTGGCAAAGGTTATTATGGTCATTTGTGTTTTGGTCTGGGTAATGAATGTGCAACACTTTAATGACCCTGCGCATGGTGGTTGGGCTAAGGGAGCTATCTACTACCTGAAGGTTTGTTCAATTCAATTCCCAGAGAAACAATGCAGACATCAAGCTAACTTATATGTAATATAGATTGCGGTTTCATTGGGTGTTGCTGCCATTCCGGAGGGTCTCGCAGTAGTTATCACTACATGCCTTGCCCTCGGAACCAGAAAGATGGCCGCAAAGAATGCCGTTGTGCGAAGCTTACCCTCAGTCGAGACCCTCGGGAGCTGCAGCGTCATCTGCTCTGACAAGACCGGAACTCTTACGACCAATCAAATGAGTGTCTCTAGGGCGGTTGTGATTTCCCAAAATGGACAGGACTTGGAGGAAGTTCATGTTGAGGGAACAAGCTTCAGCCCGGTGGGCGAAATCAGGAATACCTCTGGTGCTGTCTTGGAACATCTTGCAGCCCGATCTGTTACCTTTAGGCGCCTGGCTGAAGTTGCTTGTGTATGTAATGACTCGGAAATTGCTTATGATCCAAAAACTCAGACATATTCCAATGTTGGCGAACCGACGGAAGGAGCTTTGAGAGTTCTGGTTGAGAAAATTGGAGCGCCAGATGTCAATGTCAATGTCAGGCACGCAAGTTTACCTGCAGAAGAGAGACTTGATGCAGCAAACAGATACTACGAGAAGCAGATTCCCCGCTTGGCCACTTATGAATTTTCTCGAGACAGGAAAAGCATGTCCGTTCTTGTTGGTTCACCGGATAGGCCTCAGCTTCTAGTCAAGGGTGCTCCGGAGGGCATTATTGAACGATGTACCCATGCGTTAATTGGAATGAATGGAGACAGGGTGCTACTTACATCCGAACTAGTTAATGTGCTTAACCGGAAAGTAACAGAGTTTGGAAATAAGGGGCTCAGGGTTATGGCATTCGCCACAGTCGATAATATGGCTGGACACCCGTTGATTGGACACGCAACAACGACACAGCAATATGAGCAACTGGAGCAGAACATGACCTTAGTTGGACTTGTGGGCATGTTGGATCCGCCCCGCCCGGAGGTCGCTGAATCTATCAGGAAATGCCGTGAGGCTGGTATCAGGGTTGTCGTCATCACCGGTGACAACAAGCAGACGGCCGAAACCATCTGTAGGCAAATTGGCGTCTTTAGTGAGGACGAGGATCTTACGGGTAAGAGCTACACTGGTAGGGAATTTGACTCCCTGTCTGAATCGGAACAGATAGAGGTTGCAAAACACGCTAGCCTATTCTCTCGAACGGAGCCTACACACAAATCCAAGCTCGTTGATCTTCTACAGTCCAGTGGTGAAGTTGTTGCCATGACTGGCGACGGTGTCAACGATGCGCCGGCTTTGAAGAAGTCTGATATTGGTGTCGCTATGGGAAGCGGAACGGACGTAGCCAAATTGGCAGCCGACATGGTTCTCGCCGATGACAATTTTGCGACAATCCAAGTTGCCGTCGAGGAGGGAAGGGCGATATATAATAATACCCAGCAATTCATTAGATACCTGATTTCATCGAATATTGGTGAGGTGGTGTCGATTTTCTTGACGGCGGCCGCGGGGATGCCCGAGGCGCTGATTCCGGTGCAGTTGTTGTGGGTGAATTTGGTTACAGAGTGAGTTTGGCTACAGTTGCCCCGAAGATGTGTCTGACTTAGCGCTTTTAGTGGGCTTCCGGCGACGGCATTGTCGTTCAATCCGCCTGATCACGAAATCATGAAGAGACCTCCGCGGGGCCGGGATGAGGCGTTGGTGGGTGGATGGCTCTTTTTCAGATATATGGTTATTGGGACCTATGTTGGCGCAGCGACGGTGTTTGGTTACGCTTGGTGGTTCATGTTTAATACTTCCGGTCCACAAATTTCTTGGTATCAATTGGTACGAAAGATTCCATTCCTTCACCTCAGAAACATTCAACTAACATTTCAAACAGTCTCACTTCCACTCCTGCTCCACCAAATTCCCCGAGATCGACTGCTCGATGTTCAGCAACCACATGTCCCGGTCGGCCTCCACCATGTCGCTATCTATCCTGGTTGTGATTGAAATGTTTAACGCCATGAATGCGCTGTCGAGTAGCGAGTCCCTGCTCACTTTACCACTTTGGAAGAATATGAAACTAGTCGCGGCGATTTGCTTGAGTATGGCCCTGCATTTTGCGTTGTTGTACACTCCAGTGCTGCAGGAGTTGTTTGCAATTGGGCCGTTGAGTTTGGGGGAATGGGGGGCTGTGGTGGCGATTAGCGCACCAGTAATGTATGTTTGAATATCCCGTTTCCTTATATATTGTCTTGAGCAATGAAATTGGGTGAGATACTAATATGTGATGGGGATTGGATAGATTCATTGACGAAGCGCTCAAGGTAATCGAGAGGAGCCTGTATGCGCCGAAGAAGAAGAGTGGGGATGCAAAGCCGAAGATGGAGTAGAGCACCACTGCATTGGCTGGGCATGCGGGGGGGAGGGGGGTTGGCGAGCGTGCATGGGATGTAGGTGATGATGAGGGAATGATGATGAGGTGGAGGTTGAGGTGGGGGCGGAAGGGAGCTGTGTTTTTATTGTGAATGGGAGGAGTAGTGGTGGTATTAATTCCTTTTGTTGAGTGTTTTCTCTTGTCTTTTTTTTGTTTGTTATGTTTTTCATATGCCACGGAAAATTGGGGAAGAAGTAGAGAGGTGGTGGTCGTGGTTTTTGCACACTGTTTTTGGGGGCGTGAAGGGGTGGTCAATGGAGCATCAAAAGATGGGCTTCGTAAGTAGATCTCTACTACTACTACGACTACATTCTACATTAGAGGACAGGGCCTGCAAAATTCTTACCGCTTGAAAGTTAGATATCTATCGCATTCCTTTCTACTTCCTTTATTTCTCGCTATAGATTGAGCTATAAATAGATGTCATAGAACGAAAAAAAAAAAAAAAAAAAAAAAAAAAAAAAAAAAAAGAAATAGGGTGTGGAATTGAGAGCTTGAAGAAAATCTATACTCATTGTTTTCAAAAATTTTCTATACCTGTATTGTATTGCGCCCAAGCTTATTTCCCGCTTACCCTGAGCTTTCAGAGCTTTCAGAATATTGAGCAAGTCACGTGCCAGAAGTTCTCCAACACCCTTCCCCACTGATTCTGGTCCCTCCTTTTTTACGAAAACATCTCCCTCGGCCCCGTGTATGCCTTACTCGGTACTCTTGCCGCCACCACATTCCAATCTACAGCTATCCACCAATTCTCTAGATACTTTTTCTTGCCCTCCAACGTGACTCCGTAATCAGGCAAGTATGTGTGTGGCCAGCAGGATACATTCAGTAGCGGCGCTGGCCACACATAGTGGCCTCCCGGCCCCGTGCCCCCCGCGGCAGCGGCCGCGGCCGCCTGAGTCGAGTTTAAGATCTCGTCTCCGTACGATCCAGGCGGGTAGGCGGGGTACCCGTTCGGCATCGACATTGTATTGGTGTCAATGTCCTGGCGGCGGGCGTGGGCGGCGGGATAGGGCGTGCCGGAGTTGTAGGTGGTGAGGATGCGCAGGCGGTTGTTGCGCTCAAGGAGCAGCCAGACGTGGCCGGAGCCGAAGATGGCGAGGGCGGTGGCGAGGAACTCAGCTTTGATGGTATCGAGGTTGCCGAAGGTCTGCAGGATGAGGGAGAGGAGGGCGTCTGGGATGACGGGAGGGGTGCCGGGAGGGGTTTTGTTCTGGCCCTATACATATCGAGGATGGGAGAAAAGGAGATTAGTTGGGATGGGTATGGGGAGGGACAGGGAGGGAGATTACGAGTGACTCAAAGAAGAAGTGGTTGTTGTGTGCTTGGGAGGCATAGTTGAAGGTTGCGGCAGCTTCGGGGCGGCGAGAGGTCATGATGGCGATGTCAAGGGCGGTATTGTTTTCGATTTGGGTGCCTGACCTCGCTCCGTCCAGGAGTGTGGGGGGCGGGGGATGTTACTTAGCCGTTGTACAGATGGAGAGGGGAGGAGAGGGGGAGAGGGAGCGAGAGTGGCCTATACGTACCGGCAACCAACTCATTTAGCTTATCGACCAAAGAGCCCTGGTACTCTGTCCAGGCGAGTCTGAACCCATTCTTAGTGAACAGCGGCGGAATGCCTTGGTTTTGAAATTCCTCCTGCCGGTGGAGCTCTGGGACGTTATGGAGGGAGCGAGCGGGTATTGTGGATGCAGCGATTGAGGGCGTCGATATCGAGGGACGGATGGTGGGGCGTTTCTGGGAGCGAGGTTAGTTGAATAGATTGGCGGACGAACGGCGGTGGGGACGAATGCGAGGTTGTGGTGGGAGGTGAATGCGGTGGTGGGGGTGTGGGAGTGTGGGGTGTAGGGGGGTTGGAAGGACAGCCACCCACAGCGTGTGCAAACGCACGCAGCGCGCTTATGCCCTGCTGCCGCAGAGCTGACGAAGCGGGGCCCAGCATCGGCCTCGTGCCCTGTCGTTACCAACGGCCGCCGTCCGTTGAGCCGTGCGTACCTGACTGTATGTATGCCTGGGCCTTTGCCTTTCCCAGATGCAATTCGTGGCTACAGGCTCGAACTGCGCGCGGTCGGTGGACACTTTATGGTGTACGTATGCTCGGGCGTGATAGTCAATGGGCGCTGGGGAGGCGGGGGCAGTCGATGTCCAGCAAGTTCGCCCGGGCCGGAAATGTGCGGGAGTGCCAGTGAGCGCCGTGCTAGATTTATGCAGTATGTGCGTCGCATCAGACTCTTTTTTTTTTTTTTTGGCACTCCGTGAATTACAAGGTTAAAAAACCAAATCTAATCTGATCCGGACCTGGTCGCGGCCCAGCTTACAGGACGCTCAGGGTAACCCCAGCCTCCCTCCGCCAAAAAAAAGCGCAGCTTCAATGGAATTAGGCGTCAAAATCAAAAAAAATATATTCTCGAATTTTAAAAATTTCCACGAGATGATTGGTCACTATAACTTGAATAGAACAGCCCAGCCTGGAAGCTAGGTAGAAGCTATTCGAATTCAAACTCATGATATCTCACACCTTCTAGATTACAGTTCAACAAGCACCCCTTTCCCGCCTCGCTCACTCTCACGTAAATGTGATCGGGGCCTCCATCAACGACCTATAGACCTCATCCAGCACATTTCTCCCTTGCTTTTTCCTCTTTCTTTCCTCCAGCTCCCTCTCCAGCTCCTCCTCCTCTTCGTCGCTCATTAGCTGCGGCGACCACGCAATGATCGTGCCGTCGTCCATGCCAGCGTAGAGTCCGATTTGGCGTGGCCGTGCTGCAAAGGCGTTTATGACGCGCTTGCGAAGGTCGGGCTCGAGGCGCTGGACGAGGGCGCCCGTGAATAGGTCGAAGGAAAGGATCTCTGTGCGAGAAATGGCAAAGACGAGGTCCGGGGAGCTAAGGCTCTGCGGGGTGACAATGGGGTTCTGGGTACGGGAGCGGGCGTTGCGGAGGAGGAAGCCAAAGTTCACCTATGAAGGAGGGCAGTCAGGCCAATGATAGCCATGCACCACTTGAGCTCAACTAAACTCACTAGCGTGTTCCTCCCACTGTCCATGTCCCACACCCTCATATTCTGCTCCCCCCACTGCCCATACTCACTAAATACCTCCCATCATCCGTCCACGCCAGTCCATTCACCGCCCCTCTATGCGCTATGTTGCTCCCCGCGGTCCTCCTGGCCCACTCGTCCGCATTCAGGCCAGTCGCTCCACCTTGCCCCGCCAGCACCCCTGTCCCCGCATGCCTATTCGCATAATCCAGTGACGCAAGGCACGCCACCGCCCTGCGCACATCCCACAGTCTAACCGTCCCATCCGTCCCTCCTGACGTGAGGATATACTCGTCCCTCGGCGACCAGCTCACGGAGAGAACTTGCCCCGAATGACCCAGCAACGACTGCGTGTCTGCACCGGACTTCAGGTCGCACAAGCGGATTGTGGACGACGCCGCACCGACGGCGACGAGACAGTGCGACGCAACGGGTGAGATAGCCTGTGTGCTGATGCGGGTGTCGAAGGTGAAGGCAGAGGCTTCGTCAAGGGTGTTGGTGTCCCATACCCGTAGGGTGCGATCGTAGCTCGTGGAGGTGAAGAGGCCGAGGTCGAAGGGGTAGAAGTGGAGAGACGTAACGCCGAACCTGTGGCCTTGCCTATTGCACTCAGCTCGCGAGCCCCCGCAGAGCAAAAGCTCGCTATGGTAGCCCTTGCAGAACGAATAATACCCACCTCCTAGGAACCTCATCTATCGCCCTCAATACCTCCACTGGCTCACCATTCTTCCCAACCTTCTCCACTGCCCTCTCGCATTCCAAATCGAACAGCTGTATCGCCCCATCTGCCCCACCCGACAACATACTTCAACGTCCCCCGCGGCATTCCTGCAGTGTCAGCATGTCAAAACTCTCATGTGCGCAAAGATACGACGCTGCTTCATTCGTGTATCATCCAGGCGCTTACTATCTCTGCTCTATCCCGTCTATTGCGAGTGCGTTGACCCCGCCGTCCTGCAGCGGCGGGCGTGGAAGGTGGTGTCCGGCGCAAGGGAGGTGCACAGGCGGTAGCGGTAGTCGGTGGCGACGTTGCGGGATTGGGGGAGCCCGAGCTCGCGGGAGAGGAGATAAGCGGACATGCGCCTTTCTTTTTTCTTCCGTATTTCTTAATAATATATATATATATATATATATTTGTTCTTTCCAGCTGTTTATCTAGTGATTTAATTTTCTCGTGCGAATTTATCTGGTGAACGTACAGAGGCATGTGCCATGTGTGGCACCAACGGTTTCGAGGGCCGAGTGAGCGACGCTGTTCCTGAGTTAACAACTTACCGGGAGCGGTAGTCGAGCGCGCATTGCGGACTGAGCACGTGACTGCGTAAGTGCAGCGCCAAGAGTGCGCTGCGGCTCCAAGTTTCAACGCTCAACACTTCGCCCCCTCCCGCCCGCACTGGCACTGCCCCACCCCCACCCCACCCCCACCCCCACCCCACCCCCACCCTCAACAATGCCTCGCCGCCGCTCCCGCGCCGTCACTCTCTACGACGCCGTTGCCGGCCGCGCCAGCGCTCAAGGCCTCATCACCGACCGCGACCGCCACAAGCGCCAGTCCCGTGCCCCCATTGGCCCGGACGAGGTCCTGGGGCGCAAGGCGAACGCCTTCAAGCGCGGCATCCCTTACGAGGAAAAACCGGGCCTGCCAGACTCGGACTTGCTGAAAGCGGTGCATCAGTATGCTATGGACTTTTATCACAGGAATGGCATGGACGGGGTCGCGGCGTGGGCGATGGAGGAGACGGCGCTGTTGGCGATAGGTGCGACAAAACAATTTTCTGCGTTTCCGAGTGGGCTGCTTGAAATTTTATATTATATCCTTTTCTGTGTTCTAATGCTTGTACAACAGGGATGCTGCTCGAAGAATCAGTCAAGTCGGCGTTGGGCCCGAACGGGGATTTAGCATTTGTCGACGAATCAGAGCTTGAGGAGATAATGTGCGCAGACTTTCACGACAATGACGACGATGAAGGCGAAGACGATGATGACAAAGGTCAGAAAAACAAAGGTCAGAAAAATCCCAATGGAATCAATGCTCCCGCCGTGCATAAGGATGGTGACGACGATGGCGCACAAGTCACTCAGACATCGTCACAGGCTGCTAGTTTACCTGAGCCCGTTTCCAATTCCCCTTCCCCTTCCTCTCCGGCAAAAGGCGCAGACCCACAAGGCTCCTCCAAATTGAAGAAGCGGAAACCCACCAAAGACGCTCATCAGACACCACTATGACATTAATTTTCGTTTGTTTCATTCTTGCCATTACTCTAATTCCGATTCCTTGCGCAACAACATAACTGTATCATATGTAACTATTCCATACTATGCATATTCTCCTGTATAATAAAAACCCCAATGAATTCCTATCACGACCCACAAAGCCCCAAATCATGACGATGCAAAGATTACAAAACACAGGCACCGAAGTTAAAATGAACCCCAAGAACGCCATTGCCCTATCATCTCCCATTATATCCAAGGTCACGACTGCGTCTTCGCCAGTCGTCATCCCGACGCCGGCTGCGGTCCCCATCACGGTCCCGGTCTCTATTAGATCCCCTGTCTCTGTCATAGTCTCGGTCCCTGTCGCGTTCGCGGTCCCTGTCCCGCCGACTGTCCCGGTCCCGATCCCGGCGGTCTCGGTCGTACTCGCGGCCGTAGTCCCGCTCCCGGTGTCTATCGTGATCTCGATGCCGATCACGACTGCGCTCTCGCCTTCTGTCTTTACTATCATTCCATCTCCTCCGCTTATCCGACTGATCGGTATCGCATTTATCCCAATCATTGTCACCGTCTCTACGGCTCCTCTCACGAACTTCTAATTCTCTTCCAGTCCCATTTCGTCCATCGCCATCCCCCTTCCTTCCCTTCGTATCCTCCGGTATCTTATCCACAATCTCCCCCGTGACCTTATTTTTCAAGACCACAGGCGTGTACGTCTTATCAACCCATCCTTTCCGCTTCTTATCTCCCCTGCCCCAACTTCCCAGCTCCTCTGCCACGCTCTGTGACTTGGCCCCCAGCCCCAAAAATGCCGGCCTTTTCTCCACGGACTTCAACTTCGGCGCCTTGCCCCCCCTCTTCCCCAGCTCCATGCCCTCCTTCCACCCCATCCCTCTAAGCAATGCTGCCCCAAACTCCTCCACCGGAACATTCTCATAGTCCTCCAGCGTCGGTATATCAGGCCGCGTGGCAATATCCGCCTTGTATGCATCCTCCTCGCTCAACGCGATCCGTGCTCTTGCCTCCCTCCAGTCGGCATTATCCGCCGCCGCTAGCACAAGGTTACTTTTCCTCTTGACATCGTCGCCGGCCAATAGCGCCTCGAGTGCCAACTCATCCTCTGTCTTCTGCTTCTCTGGCCCTGGTGCTAGCGTCTCGTCCTTCATCGGCACGTCACCATCTCTCTCAACCACCACCATCTCCTCCTCTTTCCTCTCCACAATCCGCAACCCATACTTCATCGCCTGATCCTTCCCCGTGTTCCCTCCCACCGTTTCAGTATGGCTCTCGTCACCCTCTTGCCCCTCGCCACCATTCGCCCCATTCTTCCCCGCCAAAGCCTCTGGCGGCAAGTAGATCGTAGTCTTCCTCCGCATACTCTCCTGCCTCCAATCCTTATTCTTCAGCGCCGGGATCACCAGTGGCTTCTTGCCGCCCGCGCCGCCCTCAGCCGAAATGGCACCCTTTTTGGCATCGAATGCCATCACCAACTCGACTTTCCCGTTGCCGTCGCCTTCATCATCAGACTCGCCTTCTTCCAGCCGGGGCTTTCCCGTGCCACCGAATGGGGGGAGGGGTTTTCGCGTTGGTGGGGGTTGCGCCTTGCCCTTGCTGCTCGCGCTGCCAAAGGACATGGAAAAGGCGCCTGGCTTCATCACGGATTGCGGCGCTGGCGCGGGCGAGGACATGATGGACAATGTCGTGGTGGTGATGGTGGTCGTCGCGGTGGTCGTGATGGCAGTGGTGGATGAAGTGATTGGAGGTACAAGCATCTCAGCCGCCGCCCAGAAATGCACCTGCGTATGCAACTGCGCGCCGGAGTAAGATGTGACATCCTTGGCGCATTGCACGTGAATGGCTTGAACCATGCCAAGATACTCTAGCCACCAGCAATCAGACGATGTTTGTATCATACTCACTAGAGCAGTGGGCTTGGCATTAGGCCTGCGAAAAACTGCCAAGAGTGCTACATTAATGTTGTTGATACGATGATGGATGGCATGCAGCAACCAGGCTAACTTATGCGGCGCATAATCACTCTATGAAAACAAAAGAACAGAATTATATACTCGAACTGAGCTGCGGTAGAAAAAAAAGGATCAACGAAAGATTGGCCACCTGCACGCACTGGCTCGTCCTAGATAAAGGAACATATGCTGATATGAATCGCCCCTTCTCTCGCTCCTCAATTCCCAGCCTGGCCACCGCCGAAGCTGGTAGAAACTTATGACATCGTCAGAACACATAAGGGAAATACGAGTCGCCCAAGACTCCAAAACCATGCCGTGCTGGTTCGGGGTGGATGCTCCGGATCGGTGCCAAGAGCCATGCACCTCCGCCGCTGATTGGCTACAGTTTCCATCTGCTACAAGCGGCACCTTCCCAGAACCGATCGCTCAGGAACTACGCGGCGCTGGCGGGAGGGGTGGTACGCTACCTGTTGTCGAAGGGTCGGAACCTGAAGTGGACGCCGATGAGTTATTGCCTTCAGAGGGAGGGGTAGATATTGCAGAAGACAGGTGTGGGTAGGAAGAAGAATGAACTAACTGTGTAGGCCCAGGCCCAAGCAGTGGCGGATATGTATGCGACCGTGGGGACCGTGACGGGCTGATGTGTGGGCGCTGATCGAAGTATCCTATGCTGCTGGAGTGCTGAGGGGCAGGAGGTGGGAGGGGCAAGGCTCGATGGTGGTTCCCGCGCCCCTCATCGGGCAAAGGATTCGGTGCGCTCCCAGACCTGCTGGGTGACTCATCCGTTGACCTGCGTACTGGCTGGCCTGGGATCTGGAGAGGGCCACTTGGGCGCTGTGGATATGAGGACGGCATATTCAATGGCGGCGGTTGATGCCTCGAGTAAGAAAGCTGTTGCTGTATATGGGGATTGTGCATGACTGGTGAATGTATACGGGGAAGACTAATGGGTTCAATCTCATGACTAGCATGAAGCATAAGGTTTTCCGCCTGTTGCTCCTGCGTCGTTTTCATTAGGCTCTCACGATACCGACCCATTCCAGGTGTTGGGGAAGATGTGGGAGAAACAGGTGGCTTTGACTGCTGAGGCAGTGAAGACGAATGTATTAAAGGGCTCTGGCCAGAGGGAGAAGGGAAGGAGCTCGTATTCGTCGTCGCAACAGAGCTGATGGAGCCTACCCTACCAGCCGAAGTAGCTGTTGCAGGTCTGGGAATGTTGAAGATTCCTGACGTCGTAGTCATCCCACCGCTCCCATTGCCAGTGTTGCTCAAAGTTGCTGTAGTTCCAGCGCTGGAGCCATTCCCAGTTTGCAAATTCTCCAACTTCGGTCGCTTATAGCCATCTGTAGGCTCTAAGGAAGCCCTGATCAGTATCAAATTTAAGCTTTGGGAGGGACTCCTACCACTGCCTTCTTTGTTTGTCCGCGCCTTGAATTCTGCCAGGTATTGGAGGTATTCTTTGTAATTGTCAGTTTTCTTATACTCGGCAAGCTCTGAATTGTACTTTGATTTGGCCACAGAGGCGGCGAACTCGAATTCCTCCTTGTGGTCTGGATCGAGTACTTTCCATCTTTCACCCACAAGTTTTGCAATATCCGTAAACGATAAACTCTGCCCTTTAAGTTCATCGCGTACACCTTCCAATTGTCAGTTTACCGCACGCAAATGACGGGATAGGAGACCAACGGTTCGCAAACATAACATAAGCTGAGGGTGGTTTTTCAGGGGCATGCTCATCAGGCTACCAGTTTCCACATCAGTAAATTGACTCAAAGAGTGCGAAGGAAGAACACAACCTTTGGATGACGCCTATATTTCCGCTTTCCAGTTGGTGTGGGCTTACTGGATTCCCCTTTAAAGCCCTTTGGAGAGGACTTTTCTTCAATTTCATCCGGTTCTTCAAGAGAAGCAAACTGTGGTTGGACTAGAGGCTGTCCCACAGGTACACCCCGTGCACTTGCAATCTCTCTTTGGAGTATCTAGTGCAAAATAAGCGTCACGAACAAATCTGGGTATATCGAGGAAAAACCGTGTTTTTTTCACTACGGCCTTCGTTTGGCGACGGGGCACTCATACCCTCCTGTGCCCTAACTTGAAACCCAGCGCCGCCCTGAGAAGAAATTGTCAGTGTAGCAGACCCACTTATATGATACTTCGAACATACAGATCCTGTTCCGTGATGTCGAGGACGGTTTCCCATCGCTCAAAACCCTCCTCTATGAGCCGTCCCAGATACTGCGACAAGCCCAATCGAGCCAATATCTCCTCCAACTCCGTCATGCACAAATGGTGATATCTGGGGACTACTTCCTCTGTGATAGAGGGCCTCCCCAGACAATTCCAAAGTCACCAAGTCCCCAGTTCGAGGAATCCTGTATCTTGCACGCCGTGTTGTAGTTCACGCCCCCTTTCTGTTAGGATTATTGCAGTCCGGCCGCCAACGTTCCAGCTGGTGAATACGCAAGGACAGGAAGCTGATGAAGATGCAGTGACAGCATAGAGAGCTCAGAGATATGAGGGGCTTCACACTAAATCAGATATAGCAGATACTTGACCTCGAATCCAATCGAGTGAAGTGGCAAAGCCTGTATGCCGCAGTGTAGTCCTGGGGTTGCAGCACGTAGCAATACAGGTGGTATCTTAAGAGAAATAGGAAATGGAGAAGTTTTGAATTGAGATACAAACGTGTGAATTACTTGATACACAAGCGGCTCTCCGCCGACCCTACCTCGATCGCCCTGCGGCCTGTCTGAGGGGGACAACTGCACAGTGTGGACCTTTCTCCTGGTTGGTGAGGGTTCAGCAGTCAAGCCACCCAGTAGAACCATAAGTCTCACCCTGTGGATATATCCACAGCTTTTTGGGCGGCCGGTTCACCAACAGTCGAGAAAATACCAGCACTCTGGCGCATATGGTACAAATCGGAGAGGCAAAACTAGCATAGCGCAAGGTGCAGTAGTGCAATTCCAGCATATAGTGCTATTGCTAGTCGGTGGGGACAGATGTAAATAGTGATGTCAAGTTGCAGTATTCTGTAAAATGCCAGCATAAAGTTTCAGGGATATGCTGAGGTAGCCTTGTTGCCCAGATGCTGAAGTGATCTTGTGAAGATGCTATTTGTCAAAAAGAATTTCTACGAATTTGAAATATTCTCCCAATCTGGGCATGAGATCATCGCCACTATGTGTATGTTTATACATAAAGATTGCTCAAATGAATCTATATTCCATAATATATTTTCATGTGGCTTTTTCTCCCCAAGTTTCTCATTTTTCTATTTATGAAATTATCTTGAGTTTTTCTATATTGTACCGTATGTTTTTTAAAAGAAAAAAGGAAGGAATAAACGAGGTTCATATCCAAGAAATCAAACTTATTTATTCTTACCTTGTATTGCAAGGTGAATACAGGGTGTTAACTCCACGTCAAGGTAACAAACTTGTCATTTTAGGTAAAGACTTTCAGATTGAATCCATGCTTAGGAACCAAATCGCAGCTCCCATGCACGTGGTCTGCACAGCTTTCACTCACTCAATGGGAGGGTCCCGATGGCTTCTCTCACGCTATGCTCGCCATCGAGTCGGCAATATTGTGACATAGGGGATAGAATGGTATAAATACGCATGACTTATCTATTTCACGGTGTTATGAGTTTAGCTATGGATATACACCAATTGTACATTTTCGCCTTTTTTTTGCACAATGGCTGGAGAAGTCGTGCTGACAAAGTAACACGTTACTGGGCCAATCGTCCGAGAACATCTGAACCGGTATAATACCATGCCTGTTATACAGCCATTCACAAGAAAGACAGGGAATAACCAAACCAAAAAGTACAGTAATTTGTCCACAGATATTGCTTAGACCAAATGCGCAGGTGTGCACTACCTTCGTGTGGGAGCCAACGATGTCGATCATCAGCGGAAACCAAATGTGAAAATGCCGTGTGACAGCTAGGAAGGTAAATTGGAAGTGGACCGCTGCGAATGGTGTAACCAGCCAGTAAACTTGTTTGACTGTTGAGGAAGGAATCAGAGTAAGGAGACCAGCGAACAGTTAGGGTCATCTAGAATTTTAGAGTGTCTTGGATTGGCCGAGGGATGTACGGACTGTACAAAAGGAGGGGGCCGATGTTGGTGGCATTAGGTTAGTGAATTCTCTCCATTTAGGAAGCTCACTATCCCCGATGTATGATTTTGCGTTTGACATTCATGCGTCTGTTACTTTTCTCAGAGTTGGCTGAGGATAAAAGAGATGTTGACCATGCGAGTATAGGATGCGGACTGCGTACTCCGTTCAAACCCAACAGTCGTGTGAAGTGCAGACTCGGCACTTTATGAGAATCAGCCAAATCCCCGAATCTATGACGCTTCTCCACAGAAAGAGCACTGCGCGAGCACAGCAGCCCCGGGTCGCTACCGAGATAATTAAGAAGCTGCGGCTGCGTAACAGCCGCAATGCTGCACTACCTTCCTCTGCCGGAGACAGCGCATTGTTTCTTATCAAATCATTGAAATCTTTATCTTTGTATTGGCTTCTATCCTATCAGACTGCATCGCTGTTTCCCGTCCTCTCTGTACTGGACTGGGCCGTACAGCCTCCCTATTTCTAGGAGGCACTTCGGATCCAGATCAGAATTAGGGTAAAATCGTTCCAAGCGCTGTTCCATGGATTCTATCGAGGGGAAATGCATGTCCAGACCTAGCTCGCCTGTGAATACTGCTTCGTTGATGCTACCAATTTTCCTATCCTTACATCGGCATAGCTGCTGTCACGGCTCACGGCCGGCTACTCTGGCAGTGGAAAACGGAGAGATGATGTTCATATCCCTGTTTTTCTTCTGGCCTGCCCATGCGCAATGACGTGACCGATCCAAGTTGTGTCTCAAACCAGCACTGAAAACGATATGAGGTCCTACGAAAATGCCCTGAGTGAGTCTCGGCGACCGCTTGGGTGTGCTAGCATCCGTGGGAACAGGAACCTTTTTTCCCTCGCCCTTTCATCAAGTCGGGGACTTCGATGCAAACCCGTAGGATGGCCTACATCAATCTGCTTTGGGTATCGAACGATTAGTGACCGCTGAGCGGCGGTTTTCAATTGGAGAAGAAGCAAATTTTTGTTTCAGTATGACGCACATGCTGGAGAAGGTCCCAAGGATTGCTATCCACGAAACGCAGCCAGATGATCAAGCTTCGGGGTAGGAGGAATTGGATGGAGACGGACGCGACAGGGTCGCTGTATGTAGTCTGGCCTGGGGCAGCTGAGCGGGAGCAGGGGGTGGGGATCAAAGATTTGCTGGTCATCGAACCCTGGTGGGTGCCTTAGTCATCGGCTTGGCGGGTGCCAAGAGGCGTCATGGCCTCCAGCAGCAAAATTCCCCGGTGCCGGATAAGTGAGTACGAGTACTGTACTCGAGTAGTGTACTTTGCTGAATATGTGGACTAAAAAGTGGAGTGAAACCCGCCGATCCTGCATCACTGGTATTGGCGAACAGGTGACAACAGAGGCTCCAGACCCTGCATCCTCATGTGTCCAGTCTAGCTTCATGCCCCCACACTTGAAAGTGGTGCAGGAAGTGAACTGACAAATTTGTCCGAACACAGAAACCCACATTGTTCAACGGCAGTACCCGTCGGACCTTTAAGCGCGTCTGATTCTTTGCGCACTCTACTTCGCTTCACACAACCAGGAATAATTTCCCAACTAGCATGATGTCCGGAGAGGATGCGGAGCTGGCGAGTGTAAGTTGGCACACTGTGAGAGAATGCCGATGTATAATAGAGCTAACGCAGCTCTTCAAACTCCTAGGCGTACGCTGAAGTGGCCAAGTGATACCCCTCCCTAATCTTGTTGCAGTCGCAATTCTCCAGCATACTGACAATCGCGCACAGAGCAGAGGAGCAGGTATCCATAGTTGAGCACCAGTTGAGGCTACTAGAGGAGAAGTTGGACTCGTTTCTAGCCGAACACGACGAGAAGGCCGGTCAATCGGCTTCTCACAAGCACGATGCAATTGCTAGTCCCCATATAGCTCCCGAAGCCCAGTCTGTACAGACACAGCAAGAGAATTATGCATCCTCAACGGGGCTGGAGTTGGAAGAGAAAGACGGACGTCCATAGGCCGCTTTGGATATGCTGGAGACAAACAGGGATATCTTAATTGAGATGGGTCAAGGGGGGAAAGGTTGAATCTATTTCTCATTGGAGATCCTCATCTACGGTCCCACCGCAAATATCGTACGATTTGTCGAGCCCCACCTTTTTGGGAACGGTTTCAGCCAAGGCCCCGTCGTAAATCACTCTGCAGCCTGACTAAACTGCTCATGCACAATGATATGCCTTTTGACAACGAAGATCTCTTCGCTGGTTGCACGAAAAATCGAAGATATCCTGGTTTCCGGAGATTGAGCTGAGGCTATTGGCGTTGTGTAATTAACCACCAAATAGATGTCTGATAATAGCTGTGTATAATTCTGCCTGTAGCAGATCTGTGGAGTGATGTTCTAGCTACATTTCTGGACTGCAGTTTATGATGACCTGAGGAGGTAACGGCTAAAGTGACTACAACAAGCCCATGTAACTTGTCTCGCCATTTAGTAGAATGGATACTGATAGAGTTGAACTGCAGTGGGGAGCTGTTCGTGGAGAAAGTGGAATAAACTAGTCCCCAAACAACATTTGCCTAGAACCGCGGGTGCTTCCTCCTATCAACTGCAGATGTATTTATTCTCTTCCCCTTTTTTCTTATTGTGTTCCTTTGTTTTTGCTATCTCTACTCAGTTCGAGCCAGTAGTAAGTGCACCCAAATGAAATTTGCCCTCAGCATCCTTGACTGCAACACCCTTCTCAGTTACAATAGCGTCAATCAACTCAGCAGGTGTCACATCAAAGGATGGATTGTAGACACCAATATCATGTGCTGCTGTACTAACCGTACAGACGTCGTTGAGGTCCAAAACTAAGCGGTCAGCTTCAATCTTGTTCACCTTAGGCCCTGCAATCTTCACAACCTCATGCCATCCTCTCTGCTCAATGTGGATCTCCCTCCCGCAGCTTGTCGCCATATCAATTGACGTCGTAGGTGCGGCAACAACAAATTTGACGCCGTGATATTTTGCCAGGATTGCGAGCTGATAGGTCCCAATCTTATTTGCGGTGTCGCCATTTGCAACCACGCGGTCAGCGCCCACGACTATTGCATCAACACCCTTTAGATGCATGACTGAAGCAGCCATTGAGTCTGTGATAAGAGTGGCCGGAATTTTCTCGTGGACAAGCTCATATGCAGTCAGCCTAGAGCCCTGATTGTAAGGCCGGGTTTCTGTGCAATATGCATGGGCAAGTGAACCCGAAGCCCACAACGAGCGAATAATTCCCAGAGCCGTACCATAACCAGCAGTTGCTAAGGAACTACTGAGAGGTCAGCAAATTCTGTTCATTGATCACAATGATGCATAATTCACATCATAAAACAAACAACATGCGTGCTCAAGAAGATCCCATGCCAAGGTGGGGATTATGCCCGGGAATGCTGCGAGCTTGCTTGGGAAATGGTGGCAGCTGTGGATGAATTGTTGAAAACGTACCCAGTATTGCAATGCGTCAGAACTGAAATTTTGTTTTTCCCTTCAACAGCGTTCACTAGCCACGTTGAACCAAATTTCCCGATGTTTTTATTGTCGGTTACATCCTGGGACAGCATATCCTCTGCACGGGTAATGTAGGTTTCAATAACTGACTGTACTGTGCTACCATCTCTCACAACCTCTTCGCCTACCGCTGCCTTCAATTTCGTCACTGCATCCGAAAGATTCACTGCTGTGGGCCGTGAGGAGTTCAGGCGATCCAATGCAGTCTCAATATACTTCTGTATTCCCTTGAGGCTGTACCCTGATAGCTTGTCCTTTAGCGAATGTAGCTCCACAGCAAGAGATAAAGCCGCGACGATAGCGATGGCAGGAGCGCCGCGAACAACCATATTGCGAATGGCGAAGTATCCATCGTCACATTTGCTAATCCTCATATACTCCGATCTGTGCGGCAGCTTCAACTGGTCGAGGATTCGAAGCTCCCCACGGGTATATTTGATGGCCTCGAGAGACATAGCAAACTGCTGTGGGCGGAAATCTTTAGTGTTGGGGGACGAAAATAGGATCAGCTAGGAGCGTTTTAGGGGAGGGAAACAATAAACGTGCCCTCTGCGCGATTGGGAGGGGTAGACAAGTGGACCTACGAAAATAGATCTGTACATCCATCTGGCATGAGGCTAGCATCCCATCCTTGAAGTGGCGGCAATCAAGCTTATTACATAATCCGCCAAAGGTGTGTGTTCGAAGGTTGACATGCTCGCGATCACGTGAAAGGTTTTCATTTTCAGATGTTGAAGGTAGTCTCTGCAACTCGCTGGAGCTCTCCTCTATACGGAGTATACCAATCAAGCTTAGGCTGGAGGCTCCTCTCTAATAGATCAAGAATAGATACAGACGATAGCAGCAGCCGGATGGGGTCGGTTAAACAAATTATAAACTCCAAATGATTGAGAACGAGAACCAAAACTCCTACAGCTCCATGTATGGTAAAGTGGAAGTGATGAACAAGGAAATGAAAACTAGTATTTGTTTGTTCATCCGCTGAAACGAATGTAGGGCACCAGAGGATCTTTCATCCGACACAACCAGCGTCTCTTGTTCCCCAAGTACCAGAACATGTGATCAGAGTCTGGGCATGAGATCGCTCAACAGCCACCTCCAAGTCAAATGCTTGAGCCTTCCAAACGTCGGGCAACCAGACTGGGACGTCTAGTGAATCTTGAATAGTAATCTGCCGCAGTATAGCTCGGCCCCCTTCGCGAGAAGGATTGCGAATGGCGTAAGAGGCTATTGTCAGTTTGGATGACAGGGCTAACTGCATAATCTTGCGGTTGATGGATGCCTCGATTACACAAATAAACAGTGGTTGGTGTTGATTGCTCCCTAGCACTAAACTCAAGACTTTGGACACTGCGAAGCCGCGTTTGCCGATATGTGAGGCCAGAAACGGCGAAGTCTGTGTTGAATTCAGAATACCCCGTATGCCCAGAGGACGAGACCGGCGGGGGCTTTACTGACGCTTTCGATCGAAGATCGTTACTAGAGACGACAGCGCGAATCTTCTGGCGAATACTTCTCATGGAGCGCAATGAAGGCTCACTGCCAAAAGGGGAAGAAATGCTCAACTTTCGAGCGCGGTGTGAAGACTTTGTCTCCTTAAGTACCGGCTCTGGGCCTTCCTTGGCAGACCGCAGCCGGTATTCGTCGGTGCACCTAAGGGCATAATCACTCTGAGGAGCACTGGAACGTCTCGAGGTCTTTTGATCTGGAGCTCTAGAAAAACTTCTGGAAGGGAGGTTGCTGTAATCATCCTTGCTAGACTGAGGTTCACCTTTACTACTGTTCCTAGACAAGGTGCCCCAAGACCTGATGCTGCCAGTTGAGCAATATCCGCTGTCAGTGCCACCCTTGCATGATGGGCGGCGGGATGGCTTGACCACACCACGATACTCTGTTTCCCATTGCTGTTCGAATGGGCGCCGATGTGTTAGTGAGGGCGCATCAGAATAGATGCTGGAGCTGATTGACAGTTTCCGGGGGATTACGGAGATCTTTCCATCCAGAGCACCTGGCTCAGCTGAATTCACCGTCACAGGTGGAGGAGAATCTGAATCAGGATTTGGCATGAGCGGGCCACGAAATTCTGTGTGAGACGGTTCCGGAATTGCTATTGTAGTGATATCATCATAGGTTGGAACTGGTGGTGAAACATCAATGGCATCGCCAACAATTTGAGACGAGGAATACACTTTGGAAGGACTAGGAAGTGATGCAAAGAAATTTTCGATATCGGGTTCTGAGGGGACCTTTAAAGCAGTGCAAAATGAGAGAGGTGTGCCTACACCCGAATCTCCTCGAACGGCTTGCTTTTCCACGGATAGCTTGTCAGTCGTTATGGAATAGGATGATTCAAGTTTTTCGTATGTGAAGTAATCTTGGGGCTCCATGGCAGAAACGGAGAGCTGTGGAGTGGGCGTTGCATGTAGTGAGTAACAGGAGCCATTTAGATGAGCAGGAGAAGTATTCCTGCGTTTCGGCCTCACATCGTGGGTTGACGGTGCCGGTGAAGCACTACCATTCACAATTCTTAAACTCCCCCTTTTAAAACCTCCGAGTACTGAATATCCAGATGGTGTTTGTGCTCTATCTCTTTCAGAAAGATCAAGGGCAAAAAGTTGGGAAGTTGGCAGCTCAATGTCTTGTGTACCTATGGTCTGGCGCCGAGTTGCGGTTGCTGGTGGGGCAGCAAAGATTTGGGACCTGCGGCGCAGGATACCAACAGGTGGATGGCTGACCTGGGCGATGTCTGTACTAATGAGGGGATCTGGACCGCTCCTGGAAAACTGCGAACCCAATGTGGAGCGCCTATGGGACTCATACCGTGCCAAAGGTATCGATGACTCTGCAATGCTTCCTACTAGAGATGACTGTCTTGGGTGGGCATAAGCTTCCCTAGAACTGCTTTCTGGCGTATCTGGGTGTCCTGCAGCATATAACGGCGGGAGAAACTGCGATTGACGAACAGCGCGGCTAGCAGCCTTGGCTGAACTTGCCGCAGATGCTGACACCGGGGGAAGGCATGATAGCTCACGGCGGCTACTGTAGCTCCCCACTCGCGGTTTCGAGAGCTTATTCCTCCCCATAGGCAATGGCATGCGTGGGGACTCTTCACGGCCCGGCACCGAGTTTGTATTGCCCATTTCCTCGAACACCCCGACGTGACTAGCTGCAGTCACCCAGCTCTCGAGTGCGCAGTAGTATAGACGCACAGAGGGAAATTGGCATGCGTTCCAGATAAAAGGATGAGCGTTGGGGTAATCTCAGAGATAACGATATGCAATGACGGCACAGCAATGCCTGGGTATATATGTCAGCATTTGAGAGGAACAAGTAGGCGAGTTCACGCATGAACGCACTTCCGGGACGCTGCAGTACGTAGATTTCGCTGTCGTGAATGAGAGCGGCTTCTGCGGCCAGTACGGTCAATGATGGGATTGATAAATAACTTATAACAATGAGCAGTATGCCTCAATGATTTAACCCTCCAAGAAAATGCAGTATGAGAGAAGGTCAAAAAAGGAAAAGGAAAGATAAGTTTGTTGAGCGCTGCTAGTTGAAGGATGAGTGAAGGAACGAGCGACGGGAGCAGCAAGGAAGCATTGTTCTTGTAAATTATGAGCAGGTCATAGCAGGTTTCTGTAAGGCGCAAGAAACAAGCTTAGATCCCCAGGCATGTAAGGATCTAGTTCGGAATGCTTCAATCGTCATGCAGCAGCAGGTGACATGATGCTTGCAGACTGGCTTGACGCCGCGCCATTTGAGAACGGAGAATTCAGCAAAAACCCCATGAGACGAAAGCTAACACCCGTTCGCTGTTCGAATTCAGGGGGCAAAGGTCTGGTTTGGGGTAGAATCTGAGAGACATTATTGCACGGTTAGCGTAACAGCATCGCGTCAGAATGTGGAGGTTCAGGGCAGGGGGAAGGGTCATAGCAGTGCAAGCGCACATTCCTGGCTTTGACAGCCGAATTAGCCACTTTGAGCCCTGTCGGCCGTTCCTAAACCATCAATTTCAATAAGAAACCGTTTCCAGCTCTGGGCTACCCTGGTTGACAGGGCCGAACTGTATAAGTGCACTGTTTTTACGTTAGGATTTGACGGGAGCGGTACCTTAATTTGCAGTGCTGGAGCCGATATATCATCTGGGTTTGTATTATGTACCGACATGGCCTACAGATACAAGTAAAATGAAAATTTTGTTGCAACAGCAAAGATCGTCATTCCGAAATGGCGCATCAAAGGACGTGCTGGGTGATGATGTCGATAGTGTATGTGTAAGTACCAGAATGTATGGAGAGATTGCTTCCAAGTTCATCCCCTCATCACGTGTTTTCATTCTTGGCATTGACCACACAGGACTCTGACCAGCAATATGATTTACCGTCTGTTTCAACTTTTATTGCAATCACACTATCATAGTGGTTTGCATATCTGATAAACCCCTGTCAATTGCTTTAGCACCTTTCAACGGACATATAGCTAAAAGCTCGCTATCCATATCATAAAGCCCTGACGATAAACTTTCAGTGATCAATTGTTTGCATAATGCGTGCAGTTCTCACTAATACCGTCAGACACTTAGAAGTGCTAACCTAGTTTGAGACCATACCAATTAAAGGTGCCCTGCAGGTGAGGCTTGTCTGCAAGTGAAAGTGGTTTCTGATGGTCTGAGCACTGACAGCCAATATCTGTATTCCCCTGAGAGCTTTTTTTTTTACTGATGGGTGGAGTTGTTGGAGGTCGGAAGCTAAATAAGGATGACCGAATGCTGCTGGTGATCATACGAAGGGAGGAGCAGATTTCGGTTCTAATGCCTGGCTTTGACCGTATCAATTTATTTATAAATGATAGAAGAAGCGGTATTGATGCCTTCATGCTGGGCACGAGACCACCTTGAGTGGTATATGGAGGCATAGGAAGAGGTACGAAAGAGGCAGAATGCACGATATTAACTTGATATTTTTTAGTTTTTATACTGATCACAAAGGATAGGAGACTATTATCACAATCTGTAAGTACAAAATTGATTGATACATACGATTCCTTTGAATCAGGGTAATGGTTATATTTTTTAGGTTTCATGACGCTTCTCATCTTGGAACCCTGCATACACAATGACCAAATTGAGTGGGACTTCAATTTTAGGAAATCATGACGGGGTAAACAATTGCGTTCTCCGAAACCTACGTGTGAAAACTCCAACCAACCTTCCAACTAAGTATATACCTTGCTTTTAATGTGGGTTCACTTGGTGAATTCCAACCCCAGCTAAATTTGAAAGTCATTGAGGTTCCTTGATTAATAGATACATGCAACCCGGTAATCTTATTGAAACAAACGACATACCTGGCCCTTGCTTTCCGCGCTTTTAAACGCTCCTTGAGCAGTTGCTTAACTCATCAAAACCTTGCTAGATTTAGCATTCCCTGGGCAAAAAAACCCCTGCAGGATGAAGAATACCCGTTTCTCGTTTATCCACTTCCTGTCATTTTCCCCCGCTAAGCCTGCTCTCCGCCGCATCTAGCGAAGTGTTAAACATGAACTTACAAACAACGAAGTTATGATGTCCCTAATAGAGCACTTCTGAATAAGTATATTATACTTATAGGTTCTCAGCCACAAGACCCTTCACAATTGCCATGACTTTCAATACAATGATCGCGATAATGCCTTGACGTCCGATGTTACCAAAGCCACAGTTTATATGCAGCCAGAGTGGCAGGAATTTGTCCAATCTTATTTTATAGAATCTTAGAGACCTCTGCTCTCCATGAAAGGATTGCTTAAAGATTTGTGCGGTACCGTACGACATATGTGAACTGAATGGCGTCGAGACATGGCGCTGAGTGTTAAATGGGAGCAAGGATGAAGTTAACGTGTTTTCTAGACTAAAAGGCACGAACCTGAGGTCAACTGGGATGAAAAAAAAAAAGAAGACTGATAGGAGGCCCAAGCCTGCCCTGTGGAATCGGGTTTGTGCGACTCACGAGTCCAGAAGGTCTAGAAAGGGTCTAGTAGTTTATATACATGAGACGCCCTACAAAAGAGAAGAATACTAAATCCTTTTGATGATCCACAGCTGATGTAGTCCTTGGATGATTCTCCATTTCTTCATGATCTATATTTAACTATGAAGACTGATACATATGTCTCCTTGCTGCTCATATAAAAGGAAATAACCTGGGTAAATCACCACCAACACAGCCTTGAATGATCCTTCGCCGTTGACTGAAAAAGAAGAAAGAGCAAGAGAAACAAGGCCCAGGACATTATGTCCAACCTCGGGATTAGATCTGCTCATGTATAACGTGAAGTTATAAAAGGGAATTGCGTCCACCCATGCTGGGGACCCACGGAATCCATATTGGTAACTATTAGCCCCCCTTCTTCCCCTTCCTCCCCCTCTATTTCTCCAAGTGGAATCGAACGATCTCCTACCGCCTACACGGAAACAGGACATGATGGGGCACTTCCGTTGGTGACTCGCTCTATTCCCGATGTGGCCGAACTTGCGGATTTTGGGCTCTTGTATGCGCTGCCATTCGTGCACGTTACTTTACTCATGTCTACCGGTTGCCCAAACTCAGTCCCATATTTCTTTTTGTATTCATACTTTATTACCAGATATTGTTAGCGTGTCAAGCGTACGTTTACCTCAATCCTTCGTGGACTGCTACTTACCAACATACTTATATCAACGTTACTTCCTCCGCAGATCACCACTACCACCCTGTCTTGTTTTTTAAGATTTGGGATAAACCGTTTCACTAGCCCTGCATAACAAACAGCAGTACTTATCCCACACGCAGCCTCCACCATCAACCCTTCCTCCTCCGCAAGCTTGACGCAACCCCTTGCTGCGTCAGCGTCGTCAAGTACGACGCAGCGGATGTCTGTTTGAGGGTGCTTGCAGAGGTTGTAGCACTCTTTTGCAATCCTACTTGCGCCGAGTGAGGTGGCAATCGTGCGAATGGGATGAGGAAAGGGTGCCGGCGTTGGGCTAGGAGTTGCCGTCGCAGTGGTAGTATTTGAGCAAGTGGTAGTAGTGGAGAGCGGAGGGGAGTGGAGGGCATGGTAAAGGGATGCTGCGCCAACGGGTTCTACGGCAAGGATCGGAATTGAGGGAAGGCGGTGGTGGAGGAGGCCAAGGAGGAGGCCAGCAAGGAGGCCACCGCCGCCTACAGAGGCAATGATGGCGGCGGGAGCAGGGCCGGGTGGAAGTTGAGTCAGAACTTCTTCAATTACCGTGGAGTTTCCTGTGTCGAGGAATTGTTGTTAACTTTCATCCTTTTTCCCCTTCGTAAGGTACGGATGCAAATCACGCAACTCACCCTCCCAAATATCCGGATGATCAAATGGGGGACAATAGACTCCCTCTATCCCTTCCTGTGCCATCTCCCGTTCCATCAAACCCTTCAAATACTCATCCGCCTCAGCCCAACTTTCACCAACTTGCAGTACCCGGCCTCCGGCCTTGCGAATTTTGTTCATCATGAGTTGAGTTGTCGTTTCAGGGACCACAACAGTGCAGTCATATCCCAATGAGCGGGCAGCGGTGACAGCGGCGAGTCCGGCATTACCACCAGAGGATGAATAGAAGCGGATGAGACGAGGAGTTGAAGGCCTGGTGGAAGAGGTTGAGGAGTAGGGGGAGAGAGCAGAGGCTGTAGAGATAGGGCGACGAGATTGAATGGCTTTGAGACAAAGGTTTCCAACACCACGGGATTTGAAGGAGCCAGAGGGCTGAAAGTTGTCTAGCTTCATGTAGACTTGACTGTTGGGAAGGGGCAAAGCTTGTTAGTGGGCCTGCATTGACTTTATCTAAGGCCAGGGAAGATGTGGGGGTGAGTATACCATCCTGCAGCGGCGGAGAGGCTTTTGCTGTATATCAGCGGAGAGGTGATCCAGGGTAACGTCAACTCCTCCCTACGAACAGGGTAATCCTCATTGTTCTCTAGAATGACCATTTCGTGTGATCCTTTCCTCGTGGACGTCAAAATCAAGCAATGCAAACCTAATAAAGATAAGGTGAAAAACAATATCTAGCTCAACGGAGAGCGTCTCTATGCCTTGTTTTTACCAGCCGATAAAATTCTTCAAGCCTCAAATGCCAAACTTTCGAATATGCAAGACTTAAAATGCAACCAGGTATCAGAGGTATACCAGAAAGTTGGGTGAAGATAGAAAGATAAGAAGTGAATGAAATTGTTGCAGGATTGAAGATGGAGAGATAGGAGATAACAATGTCTGTATTGGCTACCGATCTAATAGTCTCAGGACCTTATCTCTACTGGAACGGAAGTGAGATAGAGTTGAAATGAGATGGCAGAGGAGGACCAGGAGGAGATGACGTTAGATGTTTAAAGGAAGATAAGCAGGAAAATCCGGAGTCGTTGATCGAATTAGTAGCATACAGACTCTAAGGTATATATATATCCCATAGAGAATCTGCACCATCCGTTGAGAGCAAAGTACCTTAGTTGCTAGAAATAGTTCTCATCCTCCTCCCCAATAAATTTTATTGAATATATAATCCCCTTTAATAGCCACCATCCCGGAGCTCATCCGTCACCTTCGCTTCTACGCACCTCCCCCTCCCCGAAAGCTTTCTCCTTACTTCTCCTACTGAACAACACTTCGCAAGCTGGTGCAATATGGGCCGCATGCCCTTCATCACCCTCCTTCCCTACTTTATTCCCCAGATTTCCGAAAGGCGTATCTCGATCCTAGGTTCCGTGCGTGCCATACGCACTTTTTACTTAAGAGAAATTCCCTTGCGAGTCACCAACATTATGCTTGACGAGCTACTAGGCATACACGTAGACGGCATGGAGCTCAGCTAGGTACCATTCCTTTGAGGATCTCAAACCAACTAGGCTAACTAGCCACCTTCTGAACTTCGAGTCATGACCTAGTGTCTTTAACCCGAACGCATTGAGAATGCGAGCGAACACCATATTGACGCAAAGTTCAGCCAGCCGGTATTTGCCTGGGCTCCTGGCGCCATATCTGGTAACTCTGTCGCCCCGTTGCATGAGCAATCCGGGCGTGATGCAGTAGTGTGCCATGGAAGCTGGCCTATGTCCATCAAAGTAGTCACACTGTCATTCAGTCAAGATAATCCTCAACAATCCATGGGCCTCAATGGACAAACTCACATAGCCCGTAATGGCGGTGAAACCAAGCTTATACCATCGCCTTTGAGTGCTTTAAGTAATCTGTAGCAAGCCCATCTTACCATCCCCCCCTGCTAGAATCCCCGGATCTACCCCTATACGGGAGGAGCTCTTTAGTGCCAAACAATTGGATATCTTCAAGCTGCTCCTGCTCCTCCATCATGATGGGCTCCCAGCCAGCATGTTATATCCCAAAGCGTACTTGTCTAGTTGCACCCAGAGCGCATCTCGGCATCCTAGCATCTTTTTGGTCCTACCAATCGTTCTGCATGCATAAAAGCCATTCCGGAGCTCTACAACTCCAGAAGCCACCCACATTTCATTCTTGTCCATCCGAACTTATGTTCCGGGCCCCTAGAAAAGTGAGAAATAGCGTATTTGCGCGCGATTATGTATTACATTACCCAACAATGAGGTTCGTTCTCGGAAGACGAAGCTGATCCTTGTCGATAGCCGGTCTTAACCGCACTTACAAACCTTGATGGATCGCTTGGCAACGGTTTTGTCGGGAATTTCAAGGAATGTCGAGCTGTGTGATTCATCGCGCTCGTCCTGTAACTTTGCTCGCGAATGAATACGATGTACTGCCTTGTTATTCTGCAAACAATAGAATTCCAGTTTTCGATTTTCCAAGTCGGAAAACCCAATTGCAGATGTGCATGTATACTCAACTCAACTCAATATATGCACTTTATGTATGTACTAAGTATATATGCACATATGTGCGTGCTAGCAATGTATATCTCACAGAAGCAACGTTAATGAACAAAAAAGCGAAGTGCAACCAAAAATACGTTCAAGTAAACAACAGCAGATGAAAAGCAGCAATGAACCCCAACGTTATAATGCAGTAGTAACCGTCAACGAATTCGAGTGTACCAACAGCGTTGGTGGGAGGCCATCCGTTAGGATCTATTACGCAGTTAGTGGTGCCCACACCAACGATCGTAGAGCATGCTTGATACTTACCTCTAACGCCCCCAAATACTCCAAACTCTCCTCCTCGCTTTTATGTGTCCCCTCCGCCGGGCTCGGCAACGTCGTAAACACGACTGCCGTGTCATCAGAGTACTGTTTTATCAGCTCGTTCAGAATCAAGTGCTGCGCCTTGCCCGGTAGATCGTTGAACGAGATTGCTGCAGGAATATTGGCGGGCTGGGAATACTCGCGCTGCGCAGAAGAGCCTTGCTCATTGTTGATGGAAGCAGAGGCCCTGGCGCGGCTGGGGCCAATGCCGCCGCTGGTGATTGTAGTCGTGATCCTGGAGGGGGTGCTCCTAGGTGCCTCACTGGAGAACCCAATCGAGGGGCCGCCATCGTCGGTCGAGATTTCGGTGTCTGGGATAGCCCTAGACGAAAACGTAGGTGAGGAGACGCGATGTATCAATTCTGGCCTAACCCTCTTGATTGATGGGTTCGCTGGCGGTTGTGTTGGAGGTTGCACCGTTGAGGCAGCCGCAGAGGCACCAGCAGACGATTGCTCACTCCTACTTTGCGCTCCTGAAATCCTCCGCGGTATATTATCATGGACCAAGTACCCCACCGGTGTATGCCTATATGGATTATGCCTCAATGCATCCGTCAACGCATTCCCCGTACTTGCTCGCCGTATCTTCTTCACAAGCGTCTGTTCCTCCGGTTCCTGGTAATCTTCTATATCGTTCTCACTGAGTGCCCCGTCACTACTGGACTCATCATCGCTTGACTCGGCCTCGGTCTCTGAGAACTCAGAGTCGGAACCGAAGACTTCAGAGCGGAGTTTGTGTGTGCGCATGGTCATGGAAAGTGGCATTCCCAAACGATTCAGACCGGAAATTGTGTGCCGTTTCTTGGTCTTCATGAATTTATTGAGACTTTTGAAACGGGATTCGATTTCCTTTCTGAAGCCTTGCTGGAAACTGGTACCGAGCTCCATACCGCTAAAGAGAGTAGAGAGGTCAGTGACATTCTTGGGTGCTGTGGACTTCTTTCTGCGTTGTTGTAGCTCCTTCCACCATTCTTCTTTACCCAAGACAGCATCAGCTTCGGGGTTTTCTTCTGAAGAGCCATTGACAATGGTTTCATAATTTTTCAGCTCGCCGTTGGAGAGGTAGGTGACGACGACTTCGGCTTGAATTCGAAGGTTCTCAAGAAGTTTCTTGACCCTTTCGCGTTCCTCTCGCACATCGTCTTTGTATTCAACGAAAACGAGGACCCGCACCTTGTACGCTTGCTTCCAGGCGGGCACGGTGTGCAGAATACAACCCTGTGGCATGTAAGTTGGTGCAATTACAATGCCGTTTCGTAAAAACTCACTAATTGTAGAATCAACGTATATGTGTCAAAGTTTGTCGTTAAAATGTTTCCCTTTGCCCCAGAATCTCCGATTTCTACTGACATTTCTGTTTTGAGTCAGTATAAACACGAATTTTACAAGATCAGGGATATGACACTCACGGATAGGCCATAAGTCGATATACTTCTTCTCCCCTTTGACTCCCTTTTCCGGTAGTTCCAAGCCACTAAATCCTTTAGCGATAGCTACATTGATTTGAAGGCTTAACAAAAGGTCCTCTAGAATATTAACATAACTTTGCGGCCCAACCGCCTTCTCCGGTCTACAGTTATCCGTAGGAAGCTGTCCCTGTAACGGGATCTTGATACTTCCACCCTTCGACCCAGGTTTTGATCCTGGTTTGGATGAAGATACACTTATATGTGGAACATCAATCAAAGGCTGCGACATCCGGAGTTCTTCCATATTGTAGAAGCCTAGAACTGCAATATTTGGCCTCATCCCACCTAGGCCCGCAGACAGTACTATATTGCGAGCTCCCCACTCAACTGTTGGAGCAACTGCAATTTGGACGAACCCTTTAATCTTACTGAAGTCGATATATTTCATCCAAGCAGTTTGCTGGCGCTTGAGCTCTGGGAAGGACTCTTGGAAGTCTGGAGTGACGATAATATGTCCCAGGACGTAAAGAGCACCTTTTTTCATTGCTTTGTGATAATGTTAGTGGAACGTTTAAGGTAACTATTGACAACATCTGAATAATTACCATTGCAGAATTGTATCAGTTTCCAACTATTACGGGGGTCATTCACAAAAAGAAGGACCTACATATACATGTTAGAACGGTAGCATAGAAAGCATAAACACAAAAGACTGTACCTGCGGTCTCCAGAATTTGACATGCTCCGTTTTTAATCTCAACAAGTATTTTCTGACTTGATGGTATATCAAGCTCTGGGAGACATCTCCCCAGCTCTTCGGAGGCGTGGTGTAATGAACAATTAAGAACAGAGTAACCAAAATACCAACGCAACTTGTTGCGTATAGGCCGTCAACCTATCTCAATATTAGTACCGGTACAATCCTAAGGAATGTTCTTTCGAAGTCCCACAAAAAACATGATGACGCCGCTGAGGACAGCGCCGGAAGCTGCAGTCCACCAAGTAAAATATTTAAAACTTGGTCTGAAATTGGGAGCTGACCCTATTTTCAGAAGGAAACAAGCTAGGTTTGTTGCAAAGAAGGTCATGAGGTATGTCATGGTGATGAAGCTTGCAATTTGATTAATATCAAAAAGCAATGTTAATTGGGATAGCAGGTAAGTGAACAAGATAGCATAAATAGGTTCGTCTCCCGACTTCGTTCCTTGCCCAAACAATGAGAGCCCAGGGAAGACATTATCCCTAACCATAAATATTAGAAATGAATGACACAAATGATGATAGCGATTTCTTCTATACCTCGCTAGGGCTTGTAGTGATTTTGCAGAGCCGATGACCCCCATCAAAGCAGAGAAAAACGATGTAGCAAATTCCCCCATAAGTATCAATTTCCCAGAGATGTTCGTCTATGTATTGGTCAGCTAGAGATGTTATGTCATAGAGCACAGTTCTTCTTACATTTTGGATAATATTCAAGTCCTTGTACATTGAGTCTCTAGTGATTGAGGCTCCCATGGATAGAATCACAAGGGTGTATGTCATGAAGGTCAACAGCAAGCCTTGCAAAGTTCCCCTGGGGATTGCCTTGCTGGGGTTCCGCAAATCACCTGACATGCTTGCGCCCCTGTAATCGAGATCTGTGAGAAATTGTAACTCAAGAACCACAATACTTCAATAACTTACGCAAAAATCCCACTGCAAGCTGGGAATAAAATACCAAAGAGGTCTTGAAAATTCTCTCCTTCTTTACTTAGGTGTTAACAGGAGATCAGAGTAAAATGTAGAGGTACACTATACCTGGATTCTGACTACCAGCCGCTTCTTTATTGAAGCGAGGCAAGAGATTCTCCTTAAATGTTTTTACGCTAAGTCCCGTAAACGATATATCAAGTCTCGAGTCATAGAAAGGATCAACAACTACAGCCGAGAATGGAATCGCAAGAGTTGCCAGCAGCAAGATTATAAGGAGTAGGTTTGAGGCTTTTGCAAAGATGGAAGACCCCAACAAGCAAATAATGGTACAGAGAACCAATACCCCTGTAGCGTATAAGTACTTCCACCACTACAGGCTTCAGATAAGCATCTGCTCTAAGGGTACTTCAATAGACGTGTGCTCACATAATCCTCAGGTATCAGTTGCCTAGTAGTGCCTGACTCCATTCCGAAGTTGTTGAGAACACAATCCACCAAACCAACAGCATTCAACCCTGTTCACCAACAGCATGGATATTCTATTAACCGTTGTCCCAGTTATTGCCCCAGAAATTTCCCATATAAGAACCTACCTGTATTGAAGACACACCCCAAGTAGAATACCAAGCCAATGGAACCGCCAAATTCCGGTCCCAGACTCCTCGAAATCAGATAATATGCTCCACCGCCTCGCACTGTTCCGTTGCTTGAAATGGCCGAAATGGAAAGTGTCGTGATCAAGCACACCACATAGCTATTGTCATTCCATCAGTTGACGAATTGATGACGGAAGTAGACAGGACAAGATAGCTCCGATTTGGGCGTTACCTGGCAATGAGCATACCTAGGATCACAGAATTAGCAATTGCACTCCAACAGATGGTAGAATATTTAAATTACCCAATGTTCCAACAATACCACTCTGTCCTAGTATAAAACCAAAACGCAAGAACATAAGAATTGAGAGAACATTGAGCGTAGTCGGGACGAAGACCTGTTAGATGCACGGCTCTCAGCCCTCAGTTTCAACTACAACATTTGTGCTTGGCTTCCATACGGACCCCACTGAAGGTTCCCAGCTTCTTCGCTTTCGAATGTGATAATTCTTTGTGCTCCTCATCTGCCAGAGTTATGCTTTTTGTCATCCGGGGCAGGTCGGTCCGTGAACCCATCCATTTTGGCCGCCAACGTGGACGCACAGTTGTTGAGTTCTCCTCTTCGTCATAGGTTCCGCGAGTGCGACGGGAAAGCTCAGAAGTGAAGTCGCCTGTTGGTCCTAACTGGAAACGCAAAGATTTCGCGGCCATCCAGAGCTATTGTGATGCTCGGGTGTGAATAGAGTACTAAAGCACTTAGATATGTTCAGATAGGTAGGGCTATTCTTCAGTGGAGGAGTTGTTTTGCGACTAGCAATGAGGGGTGAACGCTCGAGAGGTTTATGGTCGCGGGGCTGACCGTAGCCAATCGACTTTGCCTCCCTCTGCAATAGAGGGGCGTGTTGTTGAAAAGTTGCTACCCCGGCGGTATGTGCTTGAGATAGGAGGGGTCCCCTCACGCGAATTCGACGGGGGGTGGGTGGGGGGGGCTTGAATGAGACAGCCAATCCACCAGCAGGCCTTTGCGAGCGAAAAGTACTCTACCGTACAAGCAGCTCTACGTAGCGGGCATAAGAAATATGTATGAGCTTAAGCTTTTCCTGCAACAGGATTGGCATTTGGGCATTTTACTTTTTACCGCTCGCAACCTCGTATGCAAAGCAAGTTTATGGTGTGCATAGCTCCAAGTTATACCACGCCCTGTACTCTAACGGCGGGTTGCGGCATCTGCTGGGCCTCAAGCTGATTTGCTCTCACAAGCTTGCAGGGAGCATGCCGGGGTGGACCGGGGGGCATCGCATTGGGCTTCTCAACGTCGGCCTGCCCGCAGCAACTATGCATAGTAGTAAGCAGCTTGGTATGGGCTCGCAAGCGTAGGGTGCTCCACACCGGCAAGCTCTCTCTCAGGCCTTGTTCAGTACGGTGAGAGCTCGTTCTTGCTTTCCCATCCCCACATTCTATGCAAGTAGAACCGATACCCTGCACCTCGCGGCTTTTCTCTCACATCTCTGGGGCACTGCTTGTCTTTTCCATCATGAGACACTTGGTCCGTTACCATCGGCGGGGGAGGTCTGACAAAAGCACGATAGGACATTGGAAAAAAGCAAGCATCGCATATCATCCGGTATCATAGTCAGAGAGGTGCGTGGGGGCACGAAGGGTGCTTTGAATCCGAGTCGGTGTTCAGGGTGCCAGGTACTAGCCATGGGTGTCCCTACGCGATCATCCTTCTTGGCCTCATACAAGCAGAAAAAGCTGCCGTGGGGTAACTCTCTGCTCTGAAGCTCAGTCTCCATTCTATTAGCCCCTTGGCTCCATCCGCTCTCCCGCTCTCCCGCTCTCCCGAGCTGTTCAAGGGTGGGATGGGAGCGGGGAATCCTCTGTGTCTTTGCCTATGATACACCATTGCTTGTGCACGGGACGAGGGCTGCAGGGCCGCTGCATGGGGTTAGTCCGGCACGGGGTGGGGTCACTTCACACCCCCAGGAGCCAAAGTGCTCGTGGGAAGCCGCGCGCAGCCGCCTCGTTGCACAAACCCAAGACCAAGAGAGCATGACGCCATCCAATGACTGGCCGTGATGTCCTGTCCTTCTGCGCGGTATGAATCCCGTCCGTAGCTCTCGAACGTGCCTGAATAGATGAATAGACACCCGTCCACCTACCTGCCGCCCTCGCCTTCACCTGCACACTTCACGAGGTTTTGCACAAAGCAAACAAGCACAGTACGAAAGTGCAACGTGCTACGACCAAGCGTGGAATGGCACTTGGCCGCTGCTTCGCCCGGCCGCTCTGCTTCCAGATCCTGCGCCCGGCCTGGGGGCGGCGAACAGCGTGGCATCTGCTCAGACGGCATTCTGGCCTGGCCGGCTCGCAGGCATGCGGCCCCGGGCAGCCGCACGGCACCGATGCCAAGCCCCATGTAAGTCAGCCCGTACCACGCTGCTAGCCCGCCCTGCCCGCCCGCGCTTGCCCCGGCCAGCCCTAGTCCCGAGGCCGGCACAGCTTCCAGCTAAGCTCCAGCCCCCCCCCCCAGCAGTCATGCTCTGCTCCCCCGTGACCTAATGAGCCTCGTGCCGTGCTCCCCCAAAGGCCCACGCCGAGCTCTTCGCTGCTTTTTCACGCGCCAGCTCTTCAACAAAGCCCCCCCAGCCCCCCTCAATCCAGCAGCTGACCCATATTTTTCACCTTACCATCCAACCCCCCCCCCCCCACCCCTCCGTCTTAGTTCCTCTTATCATTAGACTCACCGCTAAATTGCCCAGGTAGTCCTCTTGGATATCCCCAGTGGCTGTGACCCAAATTCTCCAGCAGACAGTGCACATATTCTATAATGGTCTACACTCATTCCCCCTCCCCGTCCCGATCTCCGTCGCGGAGACATCGGGGCACTGATGACTCAGGGCCCGAGTATCCGTCGATGAGTCGGTTGGAGGCAACGATACGTCTGGGATCCCCGATACCCTCAGCGGGCGGATCCCCTGTGAGCCCAAGCTTCATGCCGAACGCAACCTTGTTCGCCGGCGGCACCCCCCGCGATTCGGGACTCCCCCGAGGTTTGGGACTCCTCCTAGGCTAGAAACTCCCGTGGCGGGTGCTACTCCAATCCCCGGTGCAGTATCTCAGATCAATTCTATCGCTCCGAGCGTGTACGGCTCCTTCGATACTCGACGTGAAAACCCAGAAATCGTCAAGAAACATTTGGTGACGGACGATGCTATAGGAAGCTTAGGCCGGTGGAAAGGGAAAGGTAACGGAGATGAGGAGTTTTCTTCATTACAGCTTCAGGGAGGCGATGTGACGAGACCAATCTACCGTTACATTGAGGGAGCCGAATCTTCTCGGGGGTCTCGAAGACGAGCTCGCTCTCACTCTTTCCATCTTCCACGCCCTGAGCCGGAGGATGCTTCTCTTGATATCAATCGAATAAAGGTTCCAGGAGGATTTCGACGTAACTACATACGAACAAGAGCCGGGATGAATGGAGGAGATGATGGAAGTGCAGTAGAACAAGGATGGATAGCCGATAACTTCATAGAATTCTTGAGCATCTATGGCCACTTTGCTGGTGAAGAGTTGGAGGAGGAGGAGGAGGAAGATGATATAGAAGGTTGGTCATCTGATGAGGCGCAAATTGAGGAGGGCAGAGGAAGAAGAGTATATCAGGATCACGGAGACGATGAGCCTCCCCCTGGAGAGGAAAGCCAATTATTACCAGCTAAGAGAGGGAGAAGAAGAACCAAATCCATAAGCATTCAGGGAACTGCGGGATCTGGGAAGGCTGTGCTGCTCTTGTTAAAGAGTTTTGTTGGTACTGGGTAAGTCGAAACTTGACATTGTCAGATAATATATTTCACGCTCACACTCTACTTCTTAGGGTTTTGTTCCTGCCCAAAGCGTAAGGATATTCAACATCAATCGATCTAAGTCAGAATTAATACAGTTTTAGATACCTCAATGGAGGCATGCTTTTCTCCAACCTGGTGCTTCTTTTCGTCGCCGCGTTATCTTATTATTGTTTTGTACTATTGGTTAGGACCAGACTGAAAGTTGATGGGAGTTTCGGAGGTAAGGGGTTTCTCTGACCATCATGATCCTAGGAGGCTAACATCATGAATAGACATTGGTGGAGTATTGTATGGACCTAAGATGAGATTCGCCATCTTGTTTTCTATCGTAATATCCCAGGTATGCTTGCTTAAATTGAAAACTCAACAGGAATACAAGACTAACTGCTGATAGATCGGTTTCGCAGCCGCATATATTGGTGAGACTACTTGACCATATGCTATTACACAAGTTAACATTGTGCCGTAAAGTTTTCACGTCCGAAAATCTCCAAGCTTTCATTCGTAAGTGACCTTGAACCTCAGTTACCACATCTTATGCAAGTCAGCTAACATCGCATACATTCAGGCGCCGTTTCACCCGATAATAAGATCATCAACATTAAATGGCTGATCCTCCTTCAATTGGTCATTTTCCTACCAATGTCAATGATCCGTAACATGGCAAAGCTGGGGGGAACTGCTTTGGTTGCAGACTTCTTCATCATGTTGGGGCTTGGGTACCTATATTACTACAATGTCTACACTATCGGGACGGAGGGCATTGCCGATATTGTGAATTTCAACCCCAAGGATTGGACTTTATTGTAAGTATAACCATAATCCATAATATGGGTAAAACTAACAACAGGTAGTATTGGAACCGCCATTTTCACATTTGAAGGCATTGGGCTTATCATTCCTATCCAGGAAACCATGAAGCACCCAGAGAAGTTTCCGAAAGTTCTGCTTGGCGTTATGATCGGTATTACAATGATTTTCGTGTCTATGGGAGCATTGAGCTATGCAGCATACGGGACAGAGACCAAGACCGTCATCATCCTGAACTTGCCTCAGGATAACAAGATTGTGAACGGGTAAAGAACCATTGCTGACCGTTTCAAAACTAATACTAATTTCCTTCCAGCATTCAATTTCTCTACTCCCTTGCAATCTTGCTCTCCACCCCACTTCAGTTATTCCCAGCTATCAGAATCATGGAAAACGGGCTTTTTACCCGGAGTGTAAGTTGACAACTGTGGCACGCTCACGCACTGGTAGATCGTTCAATATGACAACCTCTAACTGGAATTTCTATTAAGGGAAAATACAACCCCTATATTAAATGGCAGAAGAACATCTTTAGATTCTGCACGGTGTTTGCCACTGCCTTCATTTCCTGGGGTGGTGCAGATGACCTCGACAAGTTTGTGGCCCTTATTGGGAGCTTTGCGTGTATTCCGTTAGTGTATATGTATCCGGTGAGTTGATTCCGTAAATTTAAGTTGGAACTGACAATATTCTGACATCTATTGATAGCCTCTTCTCCACATGAAGGCGTGCGCTACTTCTAAACTGGCAAAGGCTGGTGACATAGGACTGTGTATCTTTGGCTTGATAGTCATGATTTACACTACTGTTTTAACCATCAATAGCTGGGCAACGAAGTAGGACCTTAAGGTTCACAATGCACCTTAAAACAGCTGGCCCTTGGCACACACAGAATCAATTTCTGCTATGGACACACGTTCTGGGACCTAGCTCGGTATTGAGGTGAGGATGGCAGGGGCACAAGATACCCCAAATTCGATGCGAACATATTCTACAATATAGCCGAGACACAGATGTTTTTTCCTTTGGGGGTGTGTGGTTACGAGGAGTCGGTGGAGAACTGGGGGCGATAAGGTGGGGTTTACAAGTTGGTCTTGGGTTAGGTTTGCTGGATTTAAAGTTTTATTTTTTTCTTTATATTGTGTTTCTATTTTTCTCCCATCATACTTCCTTGTGGGTGTGTTGCTGCCATCACCGTCATATCATGTTACATCATGTCAGATATTTATTCGCTCAACATTAGCCTGCGCTTGTCTTGTCTGTTCCATTTGATTCTGGCACTATTCCTCCCTGTGTACTCTTTTGTACTTCACATATCTTCTCGGTTTTCATATCCGATCGATTCTATATTATATACTACAGGTACATCTATTGGCTCCCATTGAGTATATCATGTTACATTACCTTGCTGATGCTTTTCGGAATCTAGTATGTAGTAATCCTTAGTTATATTGTGATGTTGGAATTAGATTTCTTACACGCCAGTCGAAGCACATCAGTGTAATATACCGATTGGGTGCTTGCTGGTGTCTGTGAGTGAATGTCCTTGAATTGAGTTTGAAGCTGCTCTAGGATATTGATACTCCTGCACTTTGTCTGACTCATGAACGAAGGCCAGCGCACCGTTTCCATGATTTTTTCGTCCTTTCGTCTACAATACTGTTAATGCGTAGCAGTTTTCCTTTGCTAGCTCTTTCATTTTTCCCCTTTTCTTTTTTCCCCAGATTCGTTCTGTGTATGTATCCATTTGTGCCTTCGCTTTTTTTTTTTTTTTCTTGCTGCGAGGGGGGGAGGGTAACACACTCGCATGCCTGGTGCTATTTATTTTCAAGCGTGCTTAAGATATTTACGTGAGCCAGACGAGATAATTACACGAGAATTATGGATATTGTTTTTGTTTTTGTTTTTTCCCTTCAATAATCTTTCTTTCTTTTTTTTTCTTTTCTTTTCTTTTTTTTTTTTTTTTTCCCTCCAACTTCACCTTTTCCCTCTGTCTCTCCATGTGGCCGCCTATGACTCGAACGTTGAAGCATTGCTCCATCCCATGTGGAGCAACTATTACAACTTTGGCTTAGTCTTGTAACTAGAGGAAGGTCTTTACTAGCGTTCTCTTGTCACTTACGGCAGTCCCTTTGGGTTGCCGAAACAAGTAATCGTCAAACTAAGGGCACTATTACGTCTATAAGCCAACAAATTTGAACGTTCGTCCTCTTCTTGACGACCGCGTCTCAATTGCACCCCCCACCCACACACACACACTCACTCACTACATTGCAACATTCTCTCACCGTCCACGATCCATCTGCCCACGACCCCAATCTTCTCACTCCCATTGGTTTTCTGAACATCTCCTACTGGCCAAACACCCTTCCTCGCTTAATCTCACTCTTCTTCCTCCCTCCACCTTGCCCTACTCCTCAACTCTCCCACGCATAGGAAAGGTACATGGTCTTTCTCACAGCCCCGATCACAATCGACTCTCTCGATCGCCTGGTGCTGCGGGGGCCGAGTCAACAAAAAAAAAGAACGCGGCTGCAAATCGCAACTTGAACCAGGACAGGGTACATGGTAGATACTTTCGCGTACCGTATATCTCCGATTCACAATGTGCAGTGGGGAGGAGGGGCGTAAGAGGGGGGGGGGGGCGGTGAGGGGTACTAAGTAGCACATTGGAATGTTCTCTACTCCCACTATGAACCTGAGAGTTACACGGCAAATCATCGCGAGACTGTCTAAGTTGGGGTTTAAAATTGTAGCGAGCAGGAAGGTGCAATGCACCTTTAGGTTTGAATATCTCTCGGGCTAAGACACATGAGCAGAGGCAATAAGCCCGAAGAAAAATTCAAGTTAATCGCACATTCGACCCCTTAACTCTCCACCACCCCTCCAGTCAATCGGAGCACACTAGGATTTCACGCTTCGCCACCATATCTTCAATTGCCATTGCCAATCACAAGCACTCTCGCAAAAGAAGCAAAGACATGGAAGAACCAAGAAAGGAGAAGAAAACACTTAAGTACAGAAACCCAAACTAAGTATCCTATCTGCCACAATCCGCCGAACTCCGTACTATTCTGACAGACACACATGCACCAACATGATGGGAGAAAAAAAAAAAAAAAAAAAAAAAGGAAAAACAAAGGCCGAATTTGCCAGAGGAGAAAGCGAGAATCGTTGAATGAGACCGAGACAGGAGGTTCCATGATATGCAATTGAGGTCATGTAAGACAAACCCATTTAGTGCTCCAAAAGTAACTCATCCAGACGCATAGATTATTATAATGGAGTGAGATGAAAGTAGAGAGCTTTCAAACTATTACTTAGACACGAAGGTAATCAGTCCTGCAAGGTTTCATGTTTATTCCGCTGCAGTAAAGAGGGGTCTCAGTTAGCAGGTCATCACTGGGGAGGCAAGGGCGGAAAGAGAGGAGAATATCGGTACCTGGATCAGTAGCCGCAGATGCTAGGATGAATCCAGCGCCGGATTTTGTGCAGGCACAGGCGCTGCTGCTTGCACTGCCGCCGGCATTTGAGCTGCCGGTGCCTGCGCTTCCGGTGCCTGCGCTGCCGGTGCCTGCGCTTCCGGTGCCTGCGCTTCCGGTGCCTGCGCTGCCGGTGCCTGCGCTGCCGGTGCCTGCGCTGCCGGTGCCTGCGCTGCCTGGCCCACTGCTCTACGCGAGTATTGAGGCGTCGGCTGGCACGAGTGATTCAACCTGCGCCACAGCCACAGTCGTCAGCTCCAATACCACAATAAGATGAACATCCAACTAGCTTTAACTAACTTTTCCGCATGCCTCGGGTTTGTTCTTTGGGTCCAGCAGTTCTTCCCATACCAGCACTTTGCGCGATTATCTTGGAAAGCGACCCTTTCTCGCTCGTAAATCCACCAGTCGATGAAGTTGTTTTTTATTATGACCTCCATGCAATAGCTGCAGAGTAAGGTATCTCGCGTGAAAGGGCGGTTGGTAATGGTGAGGGGCGCGATGTTAGCTATAGAAGAGGAGAACGTCAGTTTGAGGAGCATGAGGGAAGCAAGAGGAGATGGGAGGAGATGCTTACCATGATTCAAAAGCCATTCTTTCATCCTATTAACTGTTAGAGGCCTTAGTGTTAATACAATGCAAAGAAGAATATAGTTTGATCGGTATATTGACATACAGATGTCGACACGGCTGAGTCCATTTAAGCGTCTCCACCCCTCAAATATATCGTACTCAACCCTGTTAAATCTCGGCCCAATTCCGAACGGCGTTGCACAATCGATTTGGTGTTCCCGTAATACCAGAACTATATTTCCCCAACATTAGCAAAGTTGGAATCCCAACGCCTCTTACCGGAATGCCAAAGGCTCACCATCCACCCTCCTCAACACTTCATACACCGGGCATACAAACACAGTCCCGCACCAGACTGCTCCACAACTCTCACACAAGACTTCCTCCATTGCCGTCGGGATCGACCCAAGACAGTACCTGCACTTCCTATGCTCCTGTTCTGCTACTAAATAGTCCTGATACGACTGTCCATCAAGTACTGCCCCAATCGGATGCGGGCACCGATAATTATATGGATTCGGATCCGGAGGATTGCAGCATCTGCACGGCATCATCCTCGGCTCTCGCACCGCAAATAGTGGTAGCTCAGGCTCATCCGGTTCGCCGTCGTCGCCGTAGTCAGACCCATCGTAATCGTGATCGTGCTCGATCGGATCCTCGTCGTCTTGGATGACGACTTTTTGTCCAGGTTTGTAGATTTTGTCGAGTTGGGTTAATTGCTCTGCAGTGCGAGATTTGCTAGGGTATATGAGGAGGTAGGCGTCAAGGAGGCTTGTGGTCCGATGATCGTCTTTTACGGAGGTAATACGGCGACGGCAGACGGGGCAACTGTGGGAATTGCGGAGCCAGGGGATGAGGCAAGAGCCGCAGAAGGTATGAAGGCAAGTGAGGGCGGCAACCTGTTCAGTGTATTGATGAATATTGTTAGAATTGTGTCCATCATGTTGTTTTTGCTTATAGGCAATTCAATTCAATTCATCGTCTTCACCATCGTACCCCACACCCATCCTCCGGCCCCAAATCAAAACAATGGGAAAATAAGCATATTAAGTGGAATACTAACCGGCCTCCACACCAATTCCGCGCAAATCGGGCACGTCAACGCATCCTCTAACGAGCTCTCCATCTCTGTGTCCGTATCCTTCTTCGCCGCTGTTTCCGATTTCGAACCCGAACTTTCAGCTTTCTCCCCGTTCCGACTCGCCTTTGCCTTCCGTATCAGCTCCGCAATGCTATCCCCTCCAATTCCGGTATTTAGTGCCTCTGCAGATCGCTTATGCGGGATCGATGAACCCATAGCTGTATCTGCATTCGTACCCTGTCCAGAGTCGTTGCCGTCTGCTGGTGCAGCTTGATTCTGCAGTGGTTGTTGTTGTGACATAAATAATGAGAGTGGAAAATCCTATTTTCAAAACAGAAGCGTCTAATTGCAAACCACGAATTATGATGGGAACACGCTTGACAACTCCAGGAACCGCGTTGCGGGGCACAAAAGTCGGGGAGACGCGTCGCAATTTATGCGCAGACGAGTTAGTGGGATGTTTAACCTGTTACGTCGTTGATGAGGCCAAGGGGGAGGCGCGATGATGTGCGTTGGCGACATGACAGGGGTTGGGAGATGGGGGGTGAGTCACGAAAATGGACATGTGTCATCGGTGCCCTCTAGAGTACCTAATTAGGCGACAACGTGATCCGCATTGATTGTTACGCAGAAGTTAATATGTAGCTCAATGAGAGCCAAAGAGCTGAAAGATATGACTGTAGAGTACAGCACTTATTCTACTCTACTAATAGACTAGAACGACGTGATCGTAAGACGCGCATATATATAACAGGCCACGAGCCATGCTCTGGCTTCAAACGATAAGCAAGCCACCATTTTAGGATCGAGATATCACAATGAGCAACTAGACGCCAATGTGTAGAACATGATAATATTGCATATCTTACATGAGGAAAAACAATTGAAATAGGATAAATAGCGGTTTTCATCTTGAACTCGTTCTTTCCGTTCTTGAACTCTAATTCTGGAACAGGAATTGCATGTCTGCCGGTGTCAATTTGTCCATACTCTTTTGGTCACCATTGACTGTTGCCTATACCACCATTCCATTAGTTTTGCGCCCATATGTTAGCAGAAGGATAACTCACATGGATCATTCGTGCTTTCTTTTCTTGCAATTCAATGATTCTGCTCTCGATACTGTCTTCAATAACCAACCTCGTGATCTTACAAGACCTTTTCTGGCCGATACGATGCACACGATCTCCGCTCTGCCACTCCACAGAAGGGTTCCACCAAGGATCAAGGATAAAAACTTGAGAAGCTTCTGTGAGATTTAAGGCTACACCACCAGCTTTCAGCGAGACAAGGAAAACCTCGACTGACGTATTTTCCATGAACTGGGTTGCTGTCAGCACTATCTTCCGGAGACCGCATGATTGAAGAGACTTACATGTTTAATCACTGCGTCACGCTGTGAAGGAGACATGGAGCCTTCAAGCATAGCAGTTTTGAAACCGCCTCGATGTAACCTCCACTCTACTAACTGAAGCATACTGGTGAATTGAGAGAATACGATACTCTTGATTGTATGCGTCCTGCTTCTCAGCTTGTACAGCTCTTCGACAAGAGCTTCAATTTTAGTGGAGCTTCTCCAGTTGCTCATGTCGATGCGATTGATGATACTTCCCCTCTTAACATTGGAGAAGTCTTCAATAGCAGGCTGGGTGAGGTCAATGCTGAGTGGTATATGGCATTGTGGACAATCAGGAGAACCAATTCCAACATATCCATCCATATATTTCGAAACACACATACGACAGAACTTGTGATGACACTTAGAAGCAATTGGATCCTCGGCTTCATCATCACAAATGCAACAAACCAGTATGTTCTGACCCTCTTCCGCATGTTTTCGGAGTACAAGGTCAGGATGATCAGCAAGTTGTCTCATACGGGTGATGAGAGTGAAGATGTTCGCATAGTTATTCTGTTGTCTATTAGCCACCATCTTTATTGTGTGATAAGAATATACTTACCAACACAACTCCTTGAGCAACATATGTATCGAATTTCCTACGACTCTCTCCATAAATCGAGTCGTACAAATCCAATTCTTCCTCATTAAAATAGTCCCTGCGAATTTTAACGATCCTTGGAGGAAGTCCCAGGTCATCGGCTTTCTCAACTTTCGTTCGTCTCAGCATGAGATGCGCTAGCAGCTTCCGAAGGTTTTCAAACGCCCTCTTTCCATCCCCTACATTACCATGTTGCTGTATGGGCTTCAGAAGCTCGGTATTGAACCAGCAACAGTGGTCCATTGGCCTGCAACCGCAGGAATCGCAAGTCCTATTGTCAGAGAACTTCCAATACAACGACTTGCAAGGGCATCGTCGACAAAAGTAATATGAAAAAGGATCGGCTTCAAGAAATCGAAGAAGAGAGAAAAATTCCCCGATGCGATTTTGTAGAGGAGTTCCGCTGAGGCACAGCTTATACTTGGTCTTTAGTGAAAAGACAGCTTTGGCCGTATTGCAAGTACGATCCTGAAATTTTCTTAGCGGAGGCACATGGCACACGGGAAAGGGGAACAACTTTTATATTATGGGCTTCGTCTAAGACGACTCTGTGGAACTGAATTTTGTGCAGAATGCTGTCCTCTTTCACAAGCCCATCTTTTCTCTTGAAGCCATGTTGCTGCTTTCGATACATACTCTCTAACACAGAATCTAAATAATGGGTTATTAGCAAGATACTGGCCCAACACAGGCAGGATTGATGAAGCCTTACAAGTGGTCATTATTACATCAAAGTTCTTCAACGTCTTCAAGTCCCATGACCGATTTGCTCCATGGAACACAGCGACGGATAATGCATTGGCAGTGTGTTTTTCAATTTCGTTTCGCCATTGCATCAGCGCTACCGTGGGGGCAACGACAAGATTTGGCTTCTGACGTGGCTCAGACATAAGGAGGGCGATAGTTTGAATTGTTTTACCCATGCCCATCTCATCAGCCAGAATCCCACCATGGAATTCTGTTTTCTCTTGCTGGCGCATCCAGTAAAGGCCTTCAAGCTGAAATGGCAGCAAGGTCAGCGTGAGGCCGTCAGGCTGTGCGTCTTTTTCAACTTTGATTTTTTCCCTTTTATCCAAGTCATCCCAGATAGTCCTGAGTGAGGGGTGCCATCTATATAATTCCGCCATTTGCCGCTCTGCCTATGATGAAGTCCAGTTAGGTGAATTCAAAAATGTGTTGTAGTGGAGCATGACCAGGAAACAGTTCAAACATATTTTGATACTCCAAAGAATAAATATATGCACGAAGATAGCATAAAAACATATAAGGTGCGAACTCAAATCTGTGTCATGGAAATATTTATGCAGGCATCCACGAGAAAAACGAGAAGGCTCCGAACAAAGAAAAAGCTTACCCTTGTTAATCTGGGTGCCCAATGGCCCCGTGACCGGCGGTCAAGAATAGGCACTGGTGTTATGATAGCATCCTCATCCATGTCCATCTCACTAAAGTCATCTGGCAGTTCAGAAAGTTCACTAAAGTCTTCATCCTCGTCATCAGATCCTAGCACACTTTGATATGTTGTCATATTACGACCTCGGACGGTAAGTGTGCGACGACGAGTATTCGAGGACGAGCTAGATGCAATTGCTCGTGCTTTTCCTTTGCCCTTATTCGATATAACCCCTTCATCATCATCCTCGTCCCCCCCTACCTCGCTTACATTGTCTGATAGGAAAAACTCCTCGCTCCCTGAGATGTCACCCTTAAACTCTGCCTTTGTATCGTCTTCATTATCTGAATCATCTTCTGTATCAGGAATGATTTTTTTGACGTGAGAATGCCGACCACTTCTCCTTCGTGCTGCAAGTGGGGCATCTGAGTCTTCCCCATAAGAGATTTTTGCAGTGGCCCTTTTCAATAAGGACTTGCTGGAGGAAGCCGAATCCGTGCTGATTGTGGTAGCAGGAGTCTCAATATTAGCATCTTCACCGTCTTGAGTGACCGATGCAGAGCTAGATCCGGCACTGGAAACGGATCCAGGCTGCGCAGAGGTCTGCTCTGCGCTGACTTGAGCAGTTGCTCTGGTTTTTCTTCTCTTAACAGCAGGGCCGCTTTCAATCTGGTCGCCAAGTCTCACTGAAGAGGTCTTTGTTACAGACCGATCAATGGTGATACTAACAGCAACTTCCCGTGTTGCTACATGTCTCTTGCATTAGCACTTCTGCAGAAGTAGAACTCGATAATTGGATATGCGTACCTCTCGTGGCCGAAGGCTTTGCAGCACCGGCCCCTGATCGGGTTCTCGGCATCACTGGCGAACTCAATGAGCTCAAGGCAAGCTGGAAAGGTGAGATTGGGGGAAAAAAAACTGAGAGGGTAAAAGCAAGGACGCTTGAATTGGCAGCTTGATTATCCCGCAGCTTCCGAGGCCACCATAAGGTTAGGGGGTGAAGGCGCTTAGGTTATGAACGTTGTGAGAAATCAAGGAGCCGTTTCTAGGGCTTATCGTGGCAGTGTGCTTTTATTTTATTTTATTTTATTTTATTTTTTTGTGGGCAAGGAGGGGTACGCGTGCAAGGCAGGGAGACGTGTAAAGTGCCGTATCCACACACTTAAGAGGTAAAACACAAACGCGCGCTAGTGTGGCCTTGGCAGAGCTCCCGGCGCTATTAATCGCGCTAGCGCCCTCATTGGTGCAACATTGGTATTACTAAGCACAGGAACGCAATTATACGCAACCAGACTACAATTATACATGGGCTATTTATTTCTTTCTTTGTTTTTGTTCCTGCTTTTCTTTCCTAGAGGGGGAAACCCCGTTTTCTCTGTGAAGCTTACGCCGCGTATAGTCCCGGAAAAAGTGCAATAGCCAGGCACCCGTGGGGACGTAAAATAATAACAAAACTCAGTATCTCTACTTGACTAGTGATGCTCGCTACTGTAGTCTTCTGTTGTGCGACTGCGACACATTTGCGCATTGCATTTTTCGCATTTTTTCCGTCTTCCACCCAGTGACCCCGTATATCATATTTCGTATACTACCCTTTGGGCTATGGCAAGACTAACTACAAAATAAAGGAATAAAGATACACAGTAAAATAGCATACCATACTCTGTTCTCGTGCCCAGACTCTATTATAGCACGCTTAAATAAGAGAGTCTGGGCACAAGAACAACCATGCTCCACTTCTGCCACAGTAAGGGATTTTTTTTTTTTAATATCATTACTCACATGCCGCGCTTGGGCTATGGTGAGATAAAGTACATGAGGAAGTAAAAGAATAACAAAGGCGAAGAAGGAAAAGAAATAACCAAGTGATGACATTCCAATGAATCCAACAGTCCAGGCCTGGATCGTGAAATTCTGGGCTGTTCAGGCCAGTCCAGACTATTCAGGCCAGCCCAGGCCATTCAGGCCAATTAAACGAACCCCTCCACAGCTATCCAGGTGAATTAAGGCCAGTGTTTACCAGATTATTTGAGTATTTAAATGAGTAGAATCTTCATATATCTAGAATTTTAAACAGCAGCGGTCTACGACTTTAGTCAAGTATGTATCACGTACCTAAATCCTCGCCATAGCCCACACTGGCAGGGTGGCACGCGAGTAATGATATTAAAAAAAAAAAAAAAAAAAAAAAAAAGTATGTATCACTCACACTCTATATTCAAGTATATATACTAACAAATATTTTAGAAATGACGGACCTTCCCCGAGCCATTTCTGGCTTCATACTCTGCACTCTCCCCATATGTGTTTAGTTGATTCTTCTTTCTCCCCGCACCATCGGTCAGTAAGGAAAAGCTCTTCCCTATAACATACTCGATATATAATATCTCCTACTCTTCAGCACCCAAAAGCCAGTCTATTAATCACCCTGATCCAGTCTCCTACTTCAGCACTCAGATCCTTCATAATATCAGTCTCCCTGGTGTTGAGGTTAGCATCGCGGTAATTCGGGGATCATCACGTGCCCTTGGGTAAATACACGCGCACTGGCGCTAAGAGGCTTACCAAGACCACCATAGCGCGCGTTTGTGTTTTACCTCTTAAGTGAGTGAATACGGTGGTCGGCTAAGTTATGTAGTGCCCCCGTGACAGCCGTGAGTCTGGGACGAGGCGCAGCCAAGGGCCGGCGCTCGCGAATTTCCATGGCCAACGACGCGTCGGGGGTGCGCGAAGCTCAGCAGGGGCACACACCACGTCGGATAGGCGTCCCTAGCCCCTGCAGCACTGGCCGTCCAAAAGGCGGATTGGATAGCCCATGTAAGAGTAGCCTGCCGCTGTGAAGAACAGTGCTTAGGTGGGTGCGTACAGCACATACCGCTTCGTTCACATTGGTGCTCTCCGCTGATCTTCTAATCTACCCAGCCTACTTCTAGTATTCCGACCCTGGGACGACGAGAAAGCCTTTGGCCCTTTGCCTCGGGTTTACTCCCGGCTGTATCACAGAGCAAGCCCTTCCTAGCTTCCTCATAGGTGTCCACTGTACCCCCCACGACAACAGGCAGCTACCCATAGCCTCGTTCGCTTGCCTGCACACCCGGAAGGCACATAGGATACTTATAGTACTAGCAGTGCGAGCACGTTACATTACATACACGGCGTGCATTGCAGGTTAGGCTGAGTCATACCGCTACCGCTGCTGTAGTCTGGCAGGGGTCTGTCCGGTAGCTCAATTCCTAATTGCACCCACACTACTTGTAATTAACGCGAAACGCGTCTTCTCAGAGGGCAAGTGAAAGAAAACTTTACAAGTACCGCTTATCCCTCATAGTGTGATTGCTTCTTACCCCACTACCCTAATCTACACCCCACGTAGGTTTGCGCTTTACGCATATCAGCTTAGACTAAGGCACATCTGAGGTATCCATACTTCTAGCAATTATTCCCAAATATCACTTCCCAAAAATCTCGGATCGCTTTGAGGCTACAGCGGGCGGCGCTGCACACGCCAACACTCAGCAATTTTTGTCACATTGAAACCACTGAACAAGTGCCATCATGTCTCGCGGTGTTCGGGGACCGTAAGTTGTCCATTTCCGGAAAAACTGAAGCTTCCCTCGGCTAACTGTATCATTAGAAACTCTGCCCTGACTGAGTTCCTTCGGGTTTGTTCCCTCGGGCTCTCGTGCGTTTGAGCAGACCACTGATGCCATTGATTGCAGTCCCGAGGCATCGATGCTGCCGAAATTCAGGCGCGTCACATCCGCAGGCAGAGGGAAGCTGTGGCCGCAGCGGCAGAATCCGCGGCAACGGCGACAACAGCTTCAGCATCTACAGCGGCAGAGGTTACCGAGGAGCCAAGAGTTACAACAAGATCCACCCAAAGGAGAATTGTCACAGAACCACCGGTAGAAGCAGAAGCTTCAAAGTCAAAGAGGACTCAGAAAAAACGCAAGAAGCCTCATTTAGATGATGAAGATGGAGACGCAGATTTCAATCCCTATATAAAATCTGTGCCTCTTCCTGGCCAGATTTCATTCTGCGAGATTTGCAATTGCCGATTCACCGTAACCCCATATTCAAAAGCTGGGCCTGGAGGCGAAGGTCTGTTGTGTACACCATGTGGAAAGAAAACGGCATCAGAAGACAAAGAAGCAACCAAAAAGAAGTTCACCGCCAAAAAGCATCGGAAACAAACAATGAAATCCCTTCTCGACGGGGAGTCAATGGGTGTAAAGAGTCTTCGAGATCTGGCTATAGATGTTGGTATTCTAGGCGTGTTTCTCTTTCGATAAATCTTACTAATTAAGTCAGGTGATAGCTCGACATATTGATGAAGTAGGGCAAGTAATGGATTGCCTACAACTTGGACGAAGGGATGTGGACAGGATCTGCCAAATAATTTCGCGCAATCGAGCTCTGAACGATCATACACTCAAACTCTTCTTAGACCCTGGGATTACACGCTTGAATCTCTATGATTGCTCTAGTATGTTATCCCATTTGGCATTGCTATTGTTCTTTTATTGATAAATCGTAATAGAAATCAGCACAAATGAATTAAGAACCATTGCAGCTATTCTTCCTACTTTACGGTATCTTATGCTTCGATTTTGTGGTTCCATGACAAACGATGTTTTCTCATATTATACCAGTCAGCTTAAGAATCTTCGTGGCCTGGAACTTGGTGGACCATTTTTAGTCACAAAAGATTGTTATATCGACTTCTTCCAAACTCGTGGCGCACAGTTAGAGGAGTTTACTATATCAGACACATTTCGATTCGATGCAGAAGTTGTCTCCGCCCTTGTCGACAATTGCCCTAACCTGAAAGAACTACGGCTCAAGCAAATTATCAGACTTGATAATGAATCAGTCAGGTTGCTCGCAGGGCTGTCGAGTTTGAAGATTCTAGAAATTTCAGACCCTGGAGGCGAGATAGAAGATGATGCCGTGATTGACCTTTTGAACTCCCTTGGTTCAGGTCTCAAAGAACTTGATCTCAGTGGCTGTGCCTTACTCACGGATAAAGTCGTCCTGGCTATAAAACAATGCTGCCCACGATTGGTATCTCTATCATTGATGGAAGCTGAAGAAGTTACCGATGAAGGTATTGCAGAGCTATTTAGATACTGGGATATAAATCCTGGCCTGCAATCAATCAACCTGTCAAGGATCCGCAAATTGAATCAATTCGGAATCGAGGCACTGCTTCAGCATTCAGGGAACACTGTGGAAATATTAAATCTCAACAGCTGCCCCTTAAAGCCTGAGATTTGGGATTCTTGGGGAAAGATTGGAATGAAGTTGGATAGATTGAGGAGCTTGGATATTGGCTTTGTAAGATCCGTTGACGATATGGTGGTAGAAAGACTTTGCGAAGTCTGTCCGAATCTAGGCGAATTGAAGGTACCTATTATCCCATTGAGCAAGGTTACCAGTCCACAATGATGCTGATGTAGACACAATTACAGGTCTGGGGAAACAATCACATAACTGAAGCTGTCAAAGTACCTCCGAATATCCGATTAATTGGACGTGAGGCCGATCTTCATTACATACATGTATGATTACTAGCATTTACGTCCTCGAATAATACTACAAAGTAGCTACCAACTCCCTTAGCATTGTTTGTAGCTTGCAACATTCTGTTTTGTTATACCTACAACCCCGTATATCCGCATGTTTAAGCCCTGTGTCCCAACAGCTGCTTGTTTCTTAGAAGGTAAACTTCCTCTTGCATTGGAATTCACGCCCAACTAAGCCAGGCATTCCCCACCGACCATATTACAGACCTGGTCCTTCTGAAGCCCATATACCCACATGTTTAAGCCCCCGTGTCCGTACAAGATAAATCCCATGTGCCCACTGAATTTTGGCACAACGCTGCCAGCAAGTACGCACCCGTAGTTTTTTTATTTTATTTTATTTTATTTTATTTTTATTTTATTTTATTTTTATTTTTATTTTTATTTTTTTTTGCGAGGTAATACAATTTCTCGCTTTAGATTTAGTGAGGAGGAGGTGGACTTGTGATTTTCGAACTGACCTATAGCTATGGTCTCTAGTGATGGAGGTAACAACAAGCGTCATGGATAAGGTATAGAATCAAGTGCCCCAGTTCGATTGTGAGTTGGGGGAGGAGGGTTGTCCAGCATCTTTTCTAGGATATTAGAAGGACTGTAATGCTCCGGTTCCATATGATCAACAACCTGTTGTCAATTTTTGATTCCTTTATTTCTAATTTCTTAACTTTTATCTATGGCAAGATAGTCTGGTTGATGGTTCACCGGCTGCTTCGGAGTCTTTACCGAGGAGCGAAGTTCAATAACCATCAAATGAGTCAAGTTAAATGAAGCTAATATTTCCACGTTCTCTTTGCATCTGTAATGTCTTTTACCTGAATATATTCCTCTACCTATTTTACCTAGCGATACTTTTGCATAGCCATCCTTTTTAGGATCTTCAGCCGATATCCAAGACTTGAGGATATCTGCTCAACGCAAATTAGCCACAAACACCTGTTCTTCTCTATACATTTGTCCTACCAATTGTACCTAACTAGCCCGTTGGGAACCAGTAAACAAATATATCTCTATGAGGGGGCCCTCCTTATCCATCATATATTCACTGCAGAGTACTACTAGAGCTCTAACTGCATAAGACCTCTAGTAGGATGGTAGTTCTCGTTCTATTATGCCTAATCACCTTCAACACAAAGCCAGTTAGAGTTGCGGTTGTTGCAGTGATATCACCGTGAGTAATATAGCACTGATCAAAAAGATGAGCTCAAGTGACATATCCTGTATCACCCTAGTTGTATTTGATTTGTTATCTAATAATAATGGATCAGTGAAACTTCCAGATTTGTGTAACTTACAATATTTTAATTTAGAAGGACCAATCCTTGTAATATTTCTCTAAATGCTACAGGGGCTAGCTTAAATGTGCGGGTGGGATCTGGCATTTCAATCGCTTAGTTCTGGTTGGTCCTCGACGGTTTGGAGGCGCCTGCTATCAAGTTATCTACGTTTCTTGACATCTGGTGCTCCATATATCATATTGCAATGGCAGAAACTGTGGAATGCTGTTGAGCTTGATCACTTTAAACACGCGATCCTGATGTGCCAACCAGACTAGTTCCCTACTTGAAAGCAAATCTCCTCGAACGAATTGTGAGGAAGACGGGAATAAGAAGTAACAATCAATGGCTACTAGTGTTGCAATATAACCATGCCCCGGGACAGTAAAGCTAAATGGTACATGGTTCAGAACTTGGGACAGGGCTGGTGCTATAATGGCTAGTTTTTATCTACAAGACATCATGGTCTGCCGTGATCATGCTGTATGTGTTGAAGCTGTGTAATTGTTGATGCAATTACGGTTCTTATATACTCTAGGTAGAGTACATAAATGTGCACTTATGTTGGTAGATGTCTGTGGCATTCTGATAATGTACTATACAGCTGCGCCTGTATCGCATTCCAGGATAAATAATGAATCGGAAATCAACGGTAAATCCATTTGAGAAGCATTTGCTGTGATTGGCTTGATTTCTTGATCACAAGGTATGTTGGGAAGCAGAACATGTCCCTCGAGGCATTGCCCGGATCCGCTTGCACTTAGGGTCCTAGTGGTGCGCCTGTCGCATAGAGCTGCAGTTAAATACCTAGCTTGGACGGGCACTTTTTTCCATTAAATAGCATAAAAAAGTTAGAAGCTGAGGCTCAATAAATTTGATGGCGATTACTTATACCCATCAGTTGCCCACCCAAGTCAGATGCTGCGATAAGTAGCTAAATACATAGAAGGCAAATCAAAGCACAGGCTGTACGTTCTGACGCGGAGGCGCCGTCATTGTCTCGGAATTGAATTTGTTCTCTTTCTTCGCTCACAACCCTCCACTTCTTCATCTCCTTGAACTTTATTCTGCGCCCAATTTGTACCTCCCCACAGGACACAAAAAACATTATCTTATAGCACCCTCGGTCAGACTTTGCCTCCACAATGTCAGCTACACAGTCCGCATCTGCGCCCCATATGAGTATCCATGCGCAATCAACCGAACTGGCGCTGAGGTACGAGCATGATTATGCAGCTCATAATTACCACCCTCTGCCTGTCGTCTTCGCAAAAGCAGAAGGAGCAAGAGTGTGGGACCCTGAGGTGCGTGAGATATTAATTTCTTTTTCCTGTGTTCTAGAATTTCGGCGCATGCCCTAGCACCGGCTGTCATCTCCATGCCAGGTTGCTGGGCCGTCTGTGCATTGACCACGTGAAGCTGCAGAGCTGCGATGTGCATGGGTTGGGAATGTAGTAGACTAACGTTTCTCACTGTGCTGCAATGGAGGGGTAGTCGCCATGCCGTCCTCCAGTGCAACTTATGAAACACTTGAAACACAATAGGGAAATGAGTATCTCGATTTTTTGAGTGCATACTCAGCTGTTAATCAGGGCCATTGCCATCCAAAGATTGTTGAAGCGCTGATAGCCCAGGCGCAGCGGCTTACCCTGAGCTCACGGGCATTCTACAATGACGTCTTTCCCATCTTCTCGAAGTTCATCACAGAAGTGAGATACTATTTTGGAGACCGCTTACAAGATGAATGTTCTAATTTGAATTTTAGTACTTCAAATATGACATGGTTCTGCCCATGAACACTGGCGCGGAGGCTGTCGAAACTGGATTGAAATTGGCAAGAAAATGGGGATACAAAGTAAAGGGTATCCCGGAAAATGAAGCTATAACCCTTGCTGTAACTAATAACTTCCATGGGCGCACGGTAAGCATCACCCAGACAGCCTATACTTCATTAGCTAAGCATTCCTGCAGTTTGGGGCTATCTCCTTATCCACCGATCCAGAATCGAGAGAAAATTATGGACCATACCTACCCAATATCGGTGCCCAAATCCCAGGAACAAAAAAACCAATCAGGTTCAATCAAGTAGGAGACTTGGAGGAAGCACTGAACATCTATGGTGATAAAGTTTGTGCCTTCTTGGTCGAACCAATTCAAGGAGAGGCGGGTATTGTTGTTCCTGATGACGACTATTTACCCAAAGTCCATGCACTCTGCAAGAAGCACAAGGTTCTATTAATTTGTGATGAAATTCAAACTGGTACTTGGCTCGATTTCAATCCAGCTACTGGCCAGTTAAATTCTAACATCATTAATAGGTATCGCAAGGACTGGGAAGCTCCTTTGCAGTGAGCATTCTGGGGTTCGTCCTGACATTGTCCTCCTTGGGAAAGCCATTTCTGGTGGTGTATACCCTGTGTCAGCTGTTCTTGCAGATAAAGAAATCATGCTATGCATTGAGCCTGGCACGCATGGCTCCACATATGGTGGAAATCCACTCGGATGTGCTGTGGCAATTGCTGCATTGGAGGTTGTCCGCGACGAAAACCTCACTGAGAATGCTGAGGTCCTCGGGCAAAGATTCAGAGAAGGTCTGAACTCTATCAAGAGTGATGCAATCAAACTTGTGAGAGGTAAGGGGCTTTTGAATGCTGTGGTAGTGGACGAGTCGAGATTAAATGGACATACTGCATGGGAATTGTGCCTCCTTTTGAAAACGAAGGGTATTTTGGTAAGTACATTGATCGGATTTGGTGTCCATATGCCCTCTACTCATAAAGCTTGTCTAGGCGAAACCCACACATCAAAATATAATTCGCCTTGCCCCGCCATTGGTCATTACCGAAACACAAATTGACCATGCCGTTGAAGCATTTAGACAGGCAATTTCTGAGCTTCCAGGCATGGAGCCCAGTGAGGTCACTGATGGAAATAAGACTCATGTGAGCATCGAGAACTAACCATAGCTCTCAATGCAAACATTGCTGGTGGTGGTTTTACATTTCTTGAATCACATTGAGATACTTTGTCTGGCTGTATTCCACAGCTTTTGCCATGCTTGCATATTTGGGATAACGGTTTACTGCATTAATCACGGTGTTACAATACTCTTCTTTTCCCCAGTTCTATGAATGTTCATTCATGATTTTACATGGGGAGAATGTGAAGGGTTGTTTTATTGGGGTTAAACAGGAACAGGGTCTTGTTTTGTTTTGTTTTACTTTTAAAATAACCTCAGTTGAGATGTTTATTATGAAATGGTATCGCTTTTGAGATTGTATTACAGCGTATGAGCAACGTAATGTACCGTGCAAACTCGGGTCTTTAAGCTCGGTTCTTCTTATATTATGCAACATATTTGGAACATTAACGAGCCTTGTGAATTTTTCCTGAAGCAAGATACTTTGTAAACATAGCTCGAATATTACACTCAGAAAAGTGATACTCGTGTTCAAGCTACCGTATTCACTCACTTAAGAGGTAAAACACAAACGCGCGCTAGTGTGGTCTTGACAGAACTTCAGGCGCTATTAATCGCACTAGCGCGCTCTTTGGTACAATATTGGTATTACTAAGTACGGGAATGCAATAATCTCCAGTTGTCTCATATCAAGACCCTCTGGCTGCTAAAATCTCCAGCTTCTCCATTATCTCTACTCTGTAACGGAGGTGCTAAACGCAGAGAATTACCACCCGCCAGGCCAAAAGACAGTTGACTAGTGATGCTCGCTAGTCTTCTGTTGTGCGACTGCGACACATTGTGCATTGCATTTTTCGCATTTTTTGCGTCTTCCACCCAGTGACCCCATATATCATTACTCGTATACTACCCTTTGGGCTATGGCAAGACTAACTACAAAATAAAGGAATAAAGATACACAGTAAAATAGCATACCATGCTCTGTTCTTGTGCCCAGACTCTCTTATTTGCCAAGAGAGTCCAGGCACGAGAACAACCATGCTCCACTTCTGCCACAGTAAGGAACTTTTTTTTTTTTTTTTTTTTTTTTTTTTAATATCATTACTCACATGCCGCCCTTTGGGCTATGGTGAGATTAAGTATGAGTACATGAGGAAGTAAAAGAAATAACAAAGGCGAAGAAGGAAAGAAATAACCAAGTGATGTCAATGAATCCAACAGGCCCAGAATGTCACGGTCCAGGCCGGTCCAGGCCATTTAGGCCAGTCCAGACTATTCAGGCCGGTCCAGATCATTCAGGCCAGGCCAGGCCATTCAGGCAGGTTTAAGCTAATTAAACGAATCCCTCCACAGTTAGCATATTCAGGTGAATTAAGGCCAGCGTTTACCAGATTGTTTGAGTTTTTAAATGAGTAGAATCTTCCATATATCTAGAATTTTAAACAGCAGCGGTCTACGACTTTAGTCAAGTATGTATCACATACCTAAATCCTCGCCATAGCCCACAGGGTGGCACGCGAGTAATAATATATAAAAAAAAAAGTATGTATCACACTTGATATTTAAGTATATATACTAACAAATATTTTAGAAATGACGTACCTTCCCCCAGGCCATTTCTGGCTCCATAATCTGCACTCTCCCCATATGTGTTTAGTTGATTCTTCTTTCTCCCCGCACCATCGGTCAGTAAGGAAAAGCTCTTCCCTATAATATATAATATCTCCTACTCTTCAGCACCAAATTAATTACCCTGATCCAGTCTCCTACTTCAGCACTCAGATCCTTCATAATATCAGTCTCCGTGGTGTTGAGGTTAGCATCACGGGAATTCGGGTATCATCACGTGCACCTGCTTAATACACGCGCACTGGCGCTAAAAGGTTTGCAAGACCGCCATAGCGCGCGTTTGTGTTTTACCTCTTAAGTGGGTGAATACGGTATTTGAGTTCGGTGTCAAGCGTCGAGTCACGTGCTATTGAAACCATACTTGTTCTGAGCCTCACAACTACATCGCAACCTCGAGCTTACCCGACGCGCAGCTTTAAAACCGACCGAGCATCACACCCACTCTCAGAAGCCCGAGACCCGATATTTGCTGTGCTTAGTTTTCTTATACCTGTTCTACTCCATCTACTTGAGAAATATTGCATTGATCTTGGACCATTGTCACTGTCATCTGTTCTCGGTGATTCACGTGCTTCACATCAGCACGTTCCCCTTTGAACCCCCCTCTGTCTACCACCCCACCTCCAAGTCAACTTCCCCTCCGAAAACCGTCCAGCTAAAACATGCCGACAAATGGTACCTCATCCTCACCAGTCGCCCCGAAAACCTCGAGGCCCCCCAAGCCCCCCAAACCCTCCAAGGCCAAATCATCACTCACTCACACTTCAGCATTACAATCCGCAGGCACGGATCCGCCACCTTCTTCGGCAGCATCATCAACGACGACGACGGCGGCGGCAAAAGGCCGGAACAAGAGAACCGCAGATGTGATGAGCTTATTTAACGATAGGGAATTATCCGGGAATACAATAAAATTGAAGCCGCCGCCAGCAAGGAAAAGACCACGACAGGCAAATCAGGGGAATTGGAAGGAAAGGGCGGAGGAATTGGAGAAGCAGGGTACAGAAAACAGTTTTCCACCTATTGTTTTTTTTTTTTTTTTTTTTTTTTTTTTTTTTATGAGCGTGGGGTTGAGCAAAGAGGCGGGGATTGAGAAAGGGTGTTAGATGGTGGATGCAAATTCCGGCAAGAAAGCAATGAAATATTCCAGCGCATATTTAACATTGCCGGAGGATTATACAGAGGCTGATATTTTGATTTACTTTTTCTCCAGACGATGGATACGTTAAGGCCTTACAGCAGGCGCAAGCGAATGGGAACAGTGCCGTGGGAGGAAAAAGTCCCGGGCCGATAGTCACACAACTCGACGAAAAGGACCTGGCTACCCTGGCGAATGGCCGGCCTGCAAACGACGATCCAGACCATGTTATCTGCAAAGTATGCAAGAAGCCAGTTATAAAGTCGGCGGCGGTGCAGCATGTCAAGGCTTGCAAGCAGGAGTTGAAAGAACGCAAGAAGAATAATAAAGCTATGAATAAGGCTGCGAAGGAGGCGGCTGCTGCGGCTGCACTGGCAGCGTCGCAAGGGGAAACGAAGCCTTCAGTTGAGGTTAAAGAGGAGGTTGCGGATGCTATGAACGGAGCGCCGACTGGAGGAAAAAGCGTGCCCGGGGTGGATGCAGATGGTGCCGATAGCAAAGGCGGATCTGGTGTAAAGAAGAAAGGCGCAAAGAAGATGGCAGCCAAAAAAGCGACTGGGGAGCCAAAGAAGACAAAGAAGCAAAAGGCTCTAGAAGGTACATCGCATCCTTGCATGCATATATTCCCACACCACAAATCACATGCGGGAATGTTTGCTGGAGACTGACGATCCTAATTTCGCATGATATACAGAAAAATTGTCAAAGGAGCCCAAACCCAAGAAGAAGAAAGAGAAACCTGCAAAGCCAGAACCGAAACCGAAGGCCCCGGTGGACGTGGAGAAGCAATGCGGCGTCCCTCTCCCTAGCGGATTGCTTTGTGCAAGGTCCTTGACGTGCAAGTCGCACAGCATGGGTGCTAAGCGTGCAGTTCTTGGTCGTTCGCAGCCATACGATGTGTTGCTGGCAGCATATCAAAGAAAGAATCAGGCGAAGCAGCAGAGTGAGATTCCCAATATTAATTACCTTCATTCTCCTACAACGAAAATATTGCTCACTGAATCTCACGTTCTCATGTATAGAGGCTGCAATCAACGCCTCTGGCCCCCACCCCGAAGAAGCCGATGGTCCCCTCGGCCCCGTCGACTCCGACGAAGAAACCGAGCTCGTCATGTCAGCTGTGGGCCGCGTGTGTCCACTCCCACTCGTTACACAGCCACTTGTTCCGGTCCGGAAAAAGTATCAGTACCTTCGCATGCGGGATATGCTTGCCAGCGCGTTACGACCGCCTGGGTCTTTGCCCCCAACAGGTCTGTTTGGGAGTGCAAGTGGTGGAAGTGTAGATCTGGGGAACCCGAATAGCGCGTTGGGGGATGTTAGGGGAATCATGGAAGGAGTGCAGCCTGGTACGGTACAGGCGGATGGGGATGTGGTCATGGGGGGAATGGGGGTGGGGATTGGAATGGGGGGTCAGCCGATGATCAGAGGCGGTGGCGGCTCGAGTAGGGGAGGATTGTTTTCGGGGATGGGGAGCGGGCAGAGGAATCAGTCTGTAGCTGCGTAGGGGCAGTATACCAAGAGACGGGTCTGATGACTTCGGGTTAGGTAATGAGATGGGCAAAAGGAGGTTTATGGATGGGGCATCGTGGATTTACTGGTGGATTTCGGTGTTAAGTCTGCATCGACCAGTGGTGGTTATGGTGTATACACGTGATACCAGGAAGTACACAGAGCATACACCCATCGCATCATATTACCGCATACATGTACAATCACACAATTGTCCCCCACTTTCCCCTCCCCTTGCTCAGTTCATGCTTATGTTTTCATTTCTGCTTTTTTTGCTTTGTTTTTTCCGCTTTTTCTCTTTGGGTTCGGCGTTTTGGGGAAATTGAAAGTTTTTGCGTTTGATTTTTGCTTGAATCTGATTGTGATTTTTTGTGTATACATGTGCTTTTCTTTTTTTTTAAAGGAAATGGGTAAAGACGTTTTGATTTTCTCGCCTATTTTTGTGAAAGAGAAAGGAAAAAAATAAAGAAACGGATCATATTTTTTGGTCTACCTGTATTCTAAGGTTTACGAAAAAGTAGAAAGAAAACGGGCACGAAGGGAGGTGTGGGATGGTTTCATGAACTCGGCACAAGCTGGCTAGTTGAGACTACAGACAAGCAGTTGCTGAATCTTGCTCCAAAAATAGCGGATACTTCTTCCGTTCCATACTTTTTCATACAAAATAGTTGCATTGCAGAAACGTACCATTTTAGAGCGCCGCAAGTTGGGCGTCTTCGCGGCCGCCTAGACTCTAAACGTTATTACCCTCAATCCAAGATCATTAAAAAGAACATACAATGTATAGAGTCAAAACAAACAATAGAACATAAAAACACCGCATATAGCCCCGATGAGATAACATGCTGCCCTTCTACTGAATCTTATCCCTACCCGCACCCTCTAATACACGACTCTCTTTCTCACCTACTCTGCCACCACCCTCTCCATCCCCTCAACCGAAATCTTCATCACTTCACAATCCAACGTCTCCAAATCCACCAACACCACCTCTCCTGTCTCCGCAAATCTCGGCACCGCCACAATCCTACACGTCTCCCCGCCCCTGCCTTTCACCACCTTCGTCTCAAACCGCGGCTGGTTTCCCACAAAATACACATGCGGGCACCGTTCCAAAACAAATGGATCCGTATTCTGGAATGGATATGACCACAACGTATCAGGGCATGTGGGAGCGATATGCCGCCACCTTAGCGTCCGCTCAATCATACCTAACCGGTCGTCGCCCTCGACGTATTTATATATATCGTCTATCGTCTGTCCGCTCGTGCCCACAAACTCCACTCCGTCAATCTCGGAATGGTAAGGATTGGTGACGCAGTTGAGTGTAGAGCCCAAGTATGCTTTGGCGTTTGCAAACATGGTGGGGTGGATGGGTTGTTGCGGGAGGGAGACGTTGGCGGGGTCGGTATCGCCGGGCATGATGTCAACGGAGATGGAGGGAAGAAGGGAGCAAAGCAAGTTGTCGAGGGCGGTGATAGGGAGGGGGTTGTAGGCTGAGGAGTCGTAACCGTATTTTTTGGTCTTGGTTTTGGGGTCATCGTAGGATGCTAGGGGCGCCGCGTCGGAGAGGGAGTTGCCGGCTAGGATGAGGCGGGTGATTTTAGAGGCGGATTGTTGGTCCTGTGGGAGTTGAATAGTTTAAGTATATGGAACTTGTGGATAATTCTTCCTCATAAGGGGGTAGAGAGGATAAGTACCTGAACGCCAGTCAACTCTCCCAGCAAATACTCCACCAGCAGATGTGTCTCCAAGCTCTCATGCAACTCCCCACTAATCTTTAGCCCGCTCACAATCGCCACATACCTACCTTCATCACTTGGGCCCCTCCTTTTGCTTTTGCCTGCCCTTTTCGGTGGTGACTGCGGTGCTAAATCCGGGTACACCAGGTCGACGACCTCGAAGCTACCGTCTGCGGCCTCGCTTCCTAGGACGGCTACGACGCAGCCGGTCACGAGTGGTTCGGTGACAGTGGGGCCGCCGATGAGTTTTATTCGCCCGGACTCGTCTTCGAGCATGGTTTGGTCGTTTGCGGGGTCGACGTATTTCTCGCGGGCGGGGGGGGCGGCTAGCCAATGCTTGTGAACAGTGTCAGAATCGTAATTCAGGAAGAAGGAATGGCTTTCCGATTGGCGGCCCGTACATCTTTGGATATATCTTCGAGGATATTAGGCTTCAGTGGCATGTCCATGTACACCGTCCCAGTGACCCAACACACCTCGCCTATCTCACCGTCAGCGCCTCATCCCACCTGGAATCAAGCTTCCACCAGAGTGCGTATTTACCCTGCCGTACATCCAGCACCCTATCCACCTTCTTCACCTTCTCCCCTGCTATCTGCACTGCTCATTAGCTCTCAGCCTCTTCCTCCTCTAGCCCTCCTGCGTGGCCATTGACATACTGATATTCCGTCCCATGCGTCCTGTGCAATTTCCTCCACCGCCCCCTTCAGCTTCGCCAGCCGCAGGAAGTATATATCCGAGAATTGTTGCTGGTACGTCCGCTCATTGAGGGTGTATGTTGCGATGATTTTGTGCTCGGTCGCTAGCCGGTGTAAAGCTTCGGGTTTTGATCTTCACCGCAGAAAACCGTGTTAACTGGAAAATTCGGGGATGCGGAAGTCGGTTTAAATGAAGCAAGGTCTGAAGAAGGGAGAAACGTACTGCGGCGGTCGTAAAAGATCATCAGTCTCTGGAGCGTCTGCGGCCGCCATTGCGGTTCAAAGGTTATCAAATTTCTACAAAGAACACGTTTATACAGGGCAGGAGCAGGCTTTACGGGTCCAGGTGGCACGCGGGCTTTAAGCTCGCGGAATTCAATTTAGCCTCTGCTGCTTCGCGTTCGCGTGGAACGCGTTAAAAGCAAACGGCGTTTCTTGGCGTCACGGAAGTCACCGTCGGGCAGAGGGCGCAGTGAAGGTGCGCTCCCGTATGAAATGAATGATTCACGGCACTCCACATGCTATGATAGGCTGGCGCGGCCGATACAGAAAGAAATAAGAAAGCCTCGACACCTCGCCGCTTCCACCTCCGCATCCCTCTTGTCCCAAACATGCGGCCCTGCCCTCCTCCTCCTCCAGCTTCACAGCACCTCCTCCTCAGCGTCGATTCATCTCTGGCGCTACTGCCGCCGCCGCTGCTGCTGCTGCTGCTGCTGGACCCTGGGCGCCCGTATGTTCAGCTTGATCCGTTCCAGCAGCTCTTCCCTCGTAGCATTCGGCGATGGCTCCAGGCCTCTCTGCTCCACGGCGTCGAGTATTAGCTCTCTTCAAGTCCACACGGCGCACGCAACTTAGGAGCCACATACCAAGGATAGCCACTTTCTCATCTCGCCCAGCGTCCAGTCGTCCGGATTCCCAGTAGGATCATCCTGCCCTGGGAATATCGGGTCCGGTTTGAGTATTGTATACGCCGAAACGGCGACTATTAGACCTGTGAATGCTGCGCTTCAGGTCAGCGTCCTGTCCTACTCCCACTATCATCCATAGCGTCTGAAGTACCCCCAGGCTTACGCTTGCTTGGGGTGGACTGTAGATAACATACCGAGAAACGCATTCTCATACCAGAAATTCAACGTAAGTATCGTACCGATAACCGATAACATCTCTGCCCACACACGCACGCCCAGTTTGTGATATTAAGAATCAGGAAAGACAAGAAGGACGGAGAGGAAAGTAGGAGCTCAAGAAGCACGGAGCTGGGGCGCAGGTTTTCAGGAGTTGGAGATAGCTACTTTAGCTTTCACATGTAACATCCGGTCTAGAGGTGTTTCTGGCATTCTTAAGTGCTTCGGTAGTGAACGTGAAGCGATATTCGGGGAGAGGATGTTAAGTCCCACTCGTCGCCTTACTTTATGCTTGCAATAGCTGTGTATTTGAAGAAGCGGCTGACGAGTCAACGCCAACTGCATGTGCTATCATATCGCCTCTGCAGCCGAATCGCCTTTCCGCAGCCAGGCCACGCACTACTTTAGTATCCTCACGTACCCTGCAGTACGTAATGCTTGCGGCTGAGGCTCCAGCCCATCCTTTAAGCTCAACGGGCATCGCCAAGCCAAGTTGGCTTGCATAAACTGAATATGCGCTCACCGGGGCGACCAGTTTGCCTCGCGATTTGCCTGCATATCCTAGGGTTTGCCCTCTCCTCAGCAGACCGCACCACACTACGTACCCTCCGAGAAGTTGGCAAATGTCAACACCTCGCAATTAGTGAAGCCTTATCGAGGATATACCCGGCCGCCGACCCCACAATCACCGCCCGGAATCCTACAGCCAGTCCCAGCAAAACAATCAATAGTCAAAAATGCCGAAGCAAGTGCACGATATCAAGCAATTCATTGAGCTTTGCAGGCGTAAGGATGCTAAGTGTTAGTTTCACACTGCCCGTGCTTGTCTGTTGGGTTGGCGATCAGGAAATTAGAACTGGGGATTGAAAAGAAATGCTGCTGGATGGGAAGGGCTCGGCTTTATAATAGTTGGGGATTGGTTGCCTGAGATTTAGCAGATGGTACTGCTGAATCCGGAATGGAATGCTGACAGTTTATGTTGGGACTCATAGCCGCCCGCATCAAGGTCCGTACAGTCTCCAGAACCCATAATATCGACGCGCAGTTGGCAATTTCAATAGAGATCACCTGAGCTAACATCGCCTCATTTCAAACAGAAGAACACCAGCACCTCTATCAAGTTCAAGGTCCGATGCAGCCGACACCTGTACACCCTCGTCCTCAATGATGCCGAGAAGGCCGATAAGTTGAGGCAGAGCTTGCCACCAGGTCCGTTTACACTCTTATAACGCATTTTCAGAATATCCGGGGCGCATTAAATGAATAAAGGCTGGAGAGAGAATCTAGGACAACAGCTAACTCAAATGTTCCAACAGGACTCACCATTGACGAGGTCCCGAAAAAAGCTTAAACATCTAATTCTCCGTTTTGCTTTTCCCTGTAGCTTTCTTATGATATCTCTTCTGGTGCGGACTTAGAGAGGGCGACAAAGGTTCTTCGGGGGGATTTCTATTCATAGTTGGAACTATCGAACAATCGATGCTCTGAAACGTCACAAGCGGAATCCGGGTTTCATCATTACAAGTAGTTGCTATTGCGAGGACTGGCCATCACGAGATTATTGATATAGCGCGCAAGCTGGAATAGCGCATTCCCCCGAACCCTCTCCCGCCAGATCAACGTCATTGCACCTTTATGGGATTGTTTTTCTCACTAAGCATCGGTCATTTATTTGGGTCTGATTGGTTGGGGTTTTCTTTTATTTCCTTTCTATTTTTTTTTTCTTTTTTCTTTCCGTGTCTGAATAAAAGGCGCTCGAAATGGCATTTGGTCTCTCATGAATGAATTCCGGGAATTGACATTCTAGCTGTTACTCCCATCTTAAGATGGTCCAGAATTCGTGGCCATGATGATGAAGAATAAGTACAACGTTGCAGTAGCGAATGCCTCCTATACCCTTGGAAGCAGAGTAGCCTGCCCTCGCATCACGCACGTCCAGTGTCAATTAGAAGGAGTCAATTAGTGATTACCATATAGTTTGGTTGCACGATCATACTAAAACCAGTATGGAAAAGTAGCACTTACCCTGCAGTAGAGAATTTAGTAACATTTCCAGACATTCTCCTTCATATTACTAGCTCTGTTCATTATTATGTTAGCATACACTAAACAGTCCTAATGATAGTAGGTATATGCAATGATACCTAAACAACTGCCTATATGACTTTCTAATGAAAGTCCTACCTTCCTCATCAACAGAACTAGTATTGTTGGTTACTTTGAATGAAACCATATAGGCATTTAGGGAGGAAAGCTGCTAAGATTGACGCATTGGAGCAAATCTTGTGATTTACGAAATAAGACTTTTATATTTGAGGATACATGGAAGCATTTGTATATTGGGAAAGAGTATCTCGAGGTTTGCATTAGTCTCATACCCAGCCCCTAAGGCACTCTCCGGGTTTGTATCACATCGAAACTGCCTTCTGGAGTAAAATAACTCGATAGTATATCTTGCTAGTTTTTGGTTTCCTAGCAGCTACTTGGTCATTGTAAGAGGTGCCAGATGGTGTGCGTTGACCAGCAGACCTCTCTCAAACATGAGGAGTTTGTCACCGGGTCAAAAAACGAGGATAATTTTTATCTAGCCAACATGCAATCCATCTAGCTGTGGAAAACAGGCTAATAAGTCCTGGTAGTAAGGATTTTGGATAGAACCAAAAATGCGAGATGATGTAAAGCCCGGCTCAAAGTCGAATGAGGTGTATTATATCCCTTTGGTCAGGTGGGATATATCCCACATCCGTACGACCGAAAGTCTGGACATCGTGCACCTTACAAGTTTTGGGAATATGAGACACAGCTACGAATTCCCCACCTCGGGATTGTCACAGGGCATTCCTACTCAAGCTGTATTGTAACAATACCGCATAATCTGGTCCCCAGTCGGATATTCCGGGTTCAGCCGAATTCTGATCTCTTATATCCCCTATTTCACCTAGGAAGTGTCTCTCTTGGCTCCATCTACATAGCCTTACGCAAAGCTTTCACTATTCAAACAGCACTACCTATCTTCCAGTATGCATTTCCTAATTGTCAAGCCTTGTTTGTATTTGATAATACTTCAAATCACTGTTCATTTGCTCCAGATGTACTTGTAGTAGCACGAATGAATCTTAACTCTAGTGGAGAACAACCTTTGATGCGTGAAGGATTTATTCATACAAAGCAAATACCTCAAGCTATAATATTTTCTATGAACTATCCTAATATATTACTACGGGGAAAGCTAAAAGGTATTCGTCAAGTGCTGAAAGAAAGAGGGCTTTGGAAAAGCCATCGGTCAGATGGGTTTGCTTTTCTTCTGAAATGTCCAACCTCTTATGACTGTACTGGCTGTAAGCCAACTCTTACTGGAGGTTATTACATACGAACTTTACTCTCTCAGCAACCTGATTTTATACAGCAAAAAGGCCGGCTAGAAGAAGAATTAGAAGCTGCTGGTCAACAGGTAATTTTTTATCCTAAGTTTTATTGTAAACTTAATTTTATTGAGCATTATTGGTATTCTGTTAAGTATTATTTATGAGAAAACTATTCTTATTCATTTGATAGTTTACAAGATACTCTTCCTCTAGCATTATATTCTATTTCTTCTGCATCTATTAATCGTTTTTATTATTATTATTTACAGTCTATTAATGCATATAGTGAAGGATTAACTTATAGTACTAAGAAGTTTCATTTATATATATATAAAGGTCATAGACAAGTACCAGATAAAACGAAGTAAGTAAAAGGGATATGTATAGAGTATATGTATATACTATTCTATTCTAGGTTAACGTTTTTCCTTTTTTGGTTAGGTTAGTTTATACTATACTATATTTAGTAGTTACTAAAGGTGGACAATTTGACCGATTCTCATATAAAACTGCTCATCTTTGACTTTCAAATCCCTAGTAGAAAAAATTAATTAAATAGATATCGCTCTATAGAATTATTTTTCATTCACTTGTTCTCGTGCCCAGACTCTCATTCACTAGTTTATCATCGTATAGCATGAAAACTAATTTTATCTATTTATTTTAGTTGTGATTTGAGTGTTGAAGTTGATGCGAAATTTGATCCGAGTACACATATCCCCAACCATAATCAAACGGAGCTCCCGACAATAAGTAACCATGCTAGTAGGCTTCGGTATCATACTGTACTCTAGCAGATACAGGTGACCCTGGCTGAGATAAAACTCCTTGATAGTGAAATCCTGGCTATAGTGAAGGAATAGGCGAGATCATTTGTGTATGATATCATACGCAAGCTAAATTATCCTAGCTATAGTGAAAAGCAGCACTATAGTGACAATATTAATAAAGAAGTTTATAGAACTAATTTCAGTAATTCAGCTACTGGTGAAGTCTACTTGCTATAGTGAAATACTGGGAGTTAGCCTCGGTATTGCCTTATGTAATAGGCTTAGCAGAGTGGTAATTTAATTCAAGATATCTTAATATAAAACGAAAAAACATTTAGTGTATGATATTGGAAGATAATACCATTAGCTAGAGTCTGTGCACGAGAATACCATTACGATAGCTTGCCATAGGGATTGAGGAATAACTCTTCTGAAATCATTTCTGCCGAGCACTGTCCCACTTCCTGGCGACCGTGACATACCTCCCATTTCTCTAGAGCTGGGCATCTAAAGCGGGGTTGAGGAGACATGATATTGGCAGTCTGGTAAGGAACTGAGTTTGCACTTGGGATCTGAATATCATACACTGAAAATTTCCGTTTTTGATAACTTTTTTCACCTCTGCCTACCTTGGATGGCAGCCTTACTATAGTGAGAACTGGCTATAGTGAAGAAAACCTGTCAGATTCTTGACCTTCATTATATCATAGCCAGGGTGAACCTGTAGACCGAGATTGCAGCCACCCATGGGTCATGAAAGAGCTAAAGGCTCTGCACGGCCGTCAAGCGCAATAGAACGTAGTATACAGAATTGGGGGGGGAACGAGAGCACAGCATTGGAGGGTTGTTCAATTTCATTCCAATGAAACGCAGTCAGTACTCAGTACTCGAGCACATGAGTAGTTTTTACTCAAGCCATTTGCATGCTTTCACATGCAAGAAAGTGGAGTAACAAAAGCAACAAAAAATGATTCCAGAGAAACATCTGAGACAAAAAAACGTCGACAATTTACGTCCATGCAAGATATCAACTGATCAATCTTACTCTCGTAAGACGGCTGCAAGCGGGGGTGTGTGCGCGCGTGAGTGTGGGGCTGCCAGCTACTTAACTCATCCATGGCCATGGGAAGCCTTCCTTTGAGCCCTGCAGAGGCATACTAGTACCACAAGCGCACCTTATTTTTGCTGAGGGCGCGGTGGAGTTGAGTACATATTTGGAAGCACAGCCAAGGAAGCTTAGTTGCAGGTATACGCAAAGTGTGCAGGAGGGAACTGCATAGATGTAGCACTTGGGATCACAAGTTGGCGCGCCGGCCGGGGGCAGCAGCGATGGATGATATAATTTGGGGGGGCGACGGCCAGTCCGCATGCATATGATACTCCACGGAGTTGACGTTCTGTCCTGTCCTGTCCTGTCCTGTCCTGTCCTGTCCTCTTGCGGCCCTGCAATTGACGGGTTCCCCGCTCCGATTTGCGGCAGGCAGCTGCGTACAGTACTCTACTTACTGTACTCGAGTACTGTAGTGTGAGGGACTTTAAGAGCCGGCATGCGGCCGGGCCAGACGATACGCTCCGTGACAGCGCGGGGCGGCGCTGGCGGCGCTGGCTGCTGCTCTTGTGGCGGCGGGGACGGTGCGGTGCGTTCCCAGCTGAAGCCCCGCGGACAGCAGCAGCCCCCAGCAGCCCCCAGCAGCCCCCAGCAGCCCCCAGCAGCCCTCCAGAGCGTCCCTCTGCACCAACGACGGCATCCGCAATCGACGCGCAGCATCCGGCTCGTCAATTGCGAGTGCCTGCAACCAGAACCAGACGCCCGCAAAGCCAACGTCTGCCTGCCTCTTGTTCAAGCGGCCTCAAGGTTCCCCACAGCCAGGAGTCCTCGGCCCAAGCAGGCCTGCTGGCTGACTGGCTGACTGGCTGGCTGGCCGCTCCCCATTGGTGAGAAACTCCATTTGGCTTGTTCCAGATTGACTGCTGCTGTGCATGCAAGGGGCCGGGCGTTGGAATCCTCATGTGGCACAGCTGCTTATTTTTCCTCTCCTCTTGGTTCTTACCCTCCTATCCGCTCTCCCTCTTTCTCAACGTGGGACTGCATCCCCCACCTCCCTTCGTTCCCCCCCTCCCCTTCCAATATTCGATATTGCCGCTATTAGTGTCGTATTTAATAGTCTGCACCCCATTCCTCTGGTACACGCAGAATCCTCTCACGCTCCTAATAAAGGAGCTGTCCTCGGTCCTTACTGCCTTTTCCTGCTTTTCCTTCGTTCTTTCCTTTTTTTTTAACCCTATTAGGAAGGTTTGCTTGTGTCGTCGCAATCTCGGTCTTCAGCAGTCAACTGGACGAGTTTCCCATCCAACATTTCGACGGGATCCCTAATTACGGCTACAAACGCACTCAACACATATACATAACATCAGACTTGTTCCCTCTATTTCGTCGCATTCTCTCTCGAAAAGAATTCATTGAAAATGGCTGCATGTACAACATCCATGGTGGATACCTACGAAAACAATGGCTCGGCAACAGGTTCAATGGCCACCTTAAGGAAGAAGGGAAAACGAAGGCATTCGATACACCATACCCGTCACTTTTCGGATTACATTGACGATGACTCGGTGATGCTGAAAATGGTTAGACTTCACTGGCGATAGAGCTGCCACAAAAACTAGAGACTGATAATTCAATTATAGGTTGATGAATTCCTTACCGAATTGGAAGACAAACTAGATTCTCTAGAAAGCTATGGTATCGAGAAAATAGACGAAGGACTGGAGCGAGCATACAACACCTTACAATCGGTCCGAGCCGAGTGTCACAGAGTTAAGGGAGAGATGCTGGGTGAAGGTCGACGACGAGCGGCTGTTCTTGTGGAGGTCTTGGAAACTCGATATGCAGACATTTTGCAAGGTCGAGAGACTATCGCAGCTAAGGTCTCTCACGGAGTGGAGTTCCTATCCGGTTTGTTGGCGGACATTGAGGCGCGTATTGATGCTACCGTTGCAAGAGAGCTCAATACGGCAAAACGGGGTTTCGACGCTGCTGTTGATGCAAAGGATAAACTTGCGGAAAGCATAGAAAGGGCAATCAATGCTGCAAGGGAAAAGAGACTGATTACGTACGAGGAGCTTCCATGGCCCTGGAGAGTTAACCCATACATCATCTCGGGCTACCGGTTCACCGAGACTTACGTGGATTGTATAAGGTCTGCTTTTGCGCTCAGCAATGAAACGGCAAACATCTGGACTCACGCGCTGGGGTTCATCATCATTTTGTCCATCGCATTCTACTTTTACCCAACTTCGGAAATTTTCCTTAATCATACTACAGCAGACAAAATTATCAATGGGCTATTCTTCGCTGCGGCTGCAAAGGCACTGGCGTGCAGTACTGTCTGGCATACTTTCAGCTCCATCTCACATCAGCACACTATGGAGAAGTTCGCTTGTGTCGACTACACTGGTATCTCATTCTTGATTGCTGCTTCCATCATCACGACGGAGTACACAGCATTTTACGTCGATCCGGTATCAAGATGGATCTATATGTCTATTACGTTTATCCTCGGAGTGGCAGGAATGATTCTCCCATGGAAACCTACCTTTAATAGAGCGTACGTAGTAGTTGAATTCCTTGGTATATTAACGTTTATTCACATTTGCTTTAGGGATATGCGTGTATGGAGAGTCGTTTTCTACGTCAGTTTAGGAGCTACGGGGTGTATTCCGATGTTTCAACTGATCTACACCAGAGGTTTAACGTGGACATTAGCTTTCTACTTGCCTGTCGTGAAATCGGTACGAACCCTGCCTATACTTCAACCCAATATCGGCACAATTGGTATCTAACAAGTATCATCATAGATCCTCGCTTACCTGTGCGGTGCCTGCGTCTATGCCACACAAGTCCCCGAAAAGTACTACCCTGGCTGTTTTGACTGGATTGGAGGAAGCCATAACATCTGGCATGCATGTGTCTTAGGTGGGATTCTGTTCCATTGGCACGCCATGCACGACCTTTTCCATGTGGCGTTCACCATGGCCACACAGTAAACTATCTGCAGCATAGCTTCAAGTGGCTCCAATACAGCATCTACCGTCTCTACGGAACCCCCTTCTGCAGAATTTAACAATCTTCGTTGCTTTTTTGTAATATATATGACAAGACATCCATTTAGTTGGTGTCCTGAATTTGCTTTCTTACCGGCTAACAGAGATCAATTACCCCTACTCATGACCTCTCCCACTACCAACAGCACTGCTGTCTTATCAATACCTCGGCAGGCTTCAGGTGGAATAATCAACCGTATCTAGTTAGCAATTCCCCTTATTTCTCCATTTTTCAAGTTTCATTAATTCACTTCCAGCACTCATTTACATTACTTTTTTGTATTCATTCACAGACAGGTTCACGTCAATGTTCCGGAAAAATCTGTACAAAAAAGCCCAATGCATGGCCAGCCAACCCCGTTTAAAAGAAAAGGAAGAAAACAAAATCTACACTAACAGAGAAAGTTTTTCATGGCAGTACATATGGGACGTTTACATTTGCGCTTTTGTTGTTGTCCATTAAAGGAGTGGTTTCGTTGTTTTTTTGCGCTGTGTAGTTTTTACTTATTGCAAAACATTGGAGTGGAGTTTTGCTTTTGCTTTTGCTTTTGCTTTTTTATTTCTTATTATTATTATTATTATTATTATTATTATTATTATTATTATTATTATTATTATTATTTTGTTGTGGGGTGAATTTAGATTCAGGCCAGAAGGAGTACTCTACAGTAGAGTGTTCATAGAGCAAATAAAGAGGAAGCAATTGTTTACAGATTATTTGGCTGAGGATAAGTTCGTTTGCTTCTCTTGATTACACCCCTTAGGCTTTTAAACTTTCTCTCGCTTGTGATGATGGCAGTGACCTCTGGGTCAGAAATTGAACATAGTGCTGCGAGGTCTGGGGGCATCTTATCCTTATGTAGATGCGTTTCGGTGTACTACCCACAGCACTCCACCATTGCGTTACCCTGACCATCGATTTGACTAATTGTGAACCATGTATGTTTTCATCACACCACTACGACCATAACGTGTTCAAGAGAGAAGTGTAGCCCAAACTTCGAAGAAAACAGAAATGCTTGTGATTCAGAACCATCTCAACCGTGAGACTTCAACATCATATGTTGCTTTCCAGAAAAAAATTGTTATCAACGGCCATAGTGTGAAAAAAAAAAACTAGCCTGCAAAAGCCATCCTAACCACTCGATATTCCAGGTTCGCAGGATCTAAAGCCACAAAAAAAAAAAAAAAACACTATCCCCTGCCTCACACATATAACGTGCTCCTGACGGGTTGTCCAATGCTGGGATTGCAATGTACTCTGTCGTGATGTATGATTGTGGGCGCTGATAAAGCTTATCTATGAGCTGTACCGTAACATGGATTGAGTTAGTTTGGCCAGAAAGGCATCCAGTGGAGCTTCCATTTGCTTTGACCATAGCCATGCCAGGAGTTACTGTTGGCCCTTGAACTTTATATTAGAGATTGTTTTCATGAACAATCTGTATAATGCTATGACCTTGGCCACTTGTATTCAATCATCCATTAAGAAAAGGTATGTTAACAAGGGGAGAAAAACTCTTATTGGTCAATATTTAGTAAACCGTAATCTTTCCAAGGTTTTTTGTTTTGTCTCTTGTGATTCAGTTATATCAACCACTGCATGGTATACGGAACAGAAATCTGGGTTGATGGTCTTCGGGTATTGCAGCTGGAGGGTGCTGTCTTCAAGCTGCTTTTTCATTCTGGAATATCCGTTATTGATACGGGAAGTGAATTCCTTCTTCGCGAAAGTCATGTAATACTTCTTGACTTTCGTTTTATTTCCGCAAACTGCTGGAAATGGTCTGCTGCATCTGCAGCAGAGGGTTGGATCACAAGGTATGTTTATTCCCATTGGTTGCGTTCCAACAGGAGGAGAAGCTATCAATCTTACCACTACACAGGACACAAGCTGGGGTACATTTTGCAGCTCGTATCGAAGGTTGTCCTCTTTCCTCCTCCTCTCTTTCAGCCTTTGACTTTTCTTTCTTTTTTTTATTTTTGGGTTTGCATGATAGTACTGCTTAGTACTGCTTGTTGGGATTGCTACATTGATGCAAAGAGAGACGTTAGATGAATCCACCTTTCAATAAGCATGAAGCACACAAAATGAATCCAGCAGAGGTCGATAGACATCAAAAAGGGAGTGAAAGCTTCCTGTGACTACCATAAATGGTAACCAGACTAAACTTTTCCATGCCACATCCATAATTCCACCGCAATTCATCTCAGGGTAACACTGTCAAACCACGTGACAATCACTGTCTAACACGTGCTTCCCTCGAAAAAAAAAGCCCCCAATTTGCCAAGCCCGCCAGACCCCGAAGAACTATATAAGCATTCGTTGCCCCTCGCCCCTCTTTTCGCACACTGATCAAAAACGCAAGAGACCAGCCATAATACCCGTTTTCGACGCACTCACGACGGTTATTGCCACAAGAGGCCCTTCTGCCCTTTTATCGGGGCAGGGGGCTTCGCCGGTCTCGAGAAGAAACAATTGTATCCTGGATTAGGAAGCTTCCTCGTGTCCGTTGATCTGGTCCCATTCGGTTGGGGCGATGGAGGGGGAGTGTCGATTGATGGGAAACATTTATATTTAGTTGCTTTTACTTCTTTCATGTGTGAACGTAGTTAACTACGTAGGTTACCACACAATGTCATGAATGGGAGGTTATGATGTGAATTAGTAAAGAAAAGTGCGGTTGCAAATTTTATGAAGCTAGGTATTTGGAGTAGCATGGCGTGACAATGTCTTCACAAAATGAGTCGACACAATGCACAAGACTGCGTCAAAGTGAGAGAGTCGGGTGCTTAGGGAGATTCGCAAGTGTGCATATGAGGCTTTTATCTCAATCTTGTCATAGAGGTGCACTGGGCATATGTTTCGACTCACTTACCTATGTTACCCTAAGTAATGCAGTAATCGATTGTTAACTTGCTAGCCCAGCGTATCAATCGTTATTGTCATTGTCATCCACGCTGTGTGTTCAAACCCCCAACTGTGATAAGCACTTAGGTGATTCTAGACTGCTGGACCGTGGGGCTTCGTGGGGATAACAGTGATCTCGTGACCTCTCGCGCGAAAAGGTTGTTTTGATAAGACCCTTAAATCTAATCTTGCAATGACTAGCTTATACCCATAAATAGGAAGTTCTAGTACGGAAATAGTGAAGGAGGTAAATACAATTGGGTATAAAATCCCTTACATGGTTACAGTGCGTATCATAGGCAAAAAGTCTCCCGGACTACACAGTATAAGGAAAAGCGCTTTACCAAGCCTTGGAGTCACGAGCATTTACTGTGGGAGGGAACAAGAGGAAAGTTCACGGAAACACGAAAGGTAAAAGGAGAGAGACAAGGATAGAGGTCGGGATGTAAGTAGAGAACCGGTTTACTATATCTTAAGAACACAAACAACTGTAAGACCTAGCAGAATAAAAAACCCAGTGATACCATGACCCTTAACGACGACGATGATGATGTTCCGAGGCCCCTCCTCTCCCCTCAAGAAATACCCTTAACGTCCCGGTACCCCTTCCCTTTTTAGTAGTTACCTCCCCCCCAGGCCGAGGCACTTGAAATGCCAAGATTCGCCACAGTACGCAGGAGGACCCCCGTGAGAAAACACAACAACTCAGCCAAAAAGTACTCCTTTTTGAATTCTGTGAAAGAATTAAGATTCTGTGATGCCCATTCATGTGGTCTATTATTTTTTTTGCAATTCTTCAGCTACGTTATTGATTTTCTAGTGATTTTTCGAACAGTAATGAAACAAGAGGTGCAAGGAGGGTAAGCTTGGATGCAAGTCTTGTTTTTCCTTATACTGCATAGCTCCGAAGACTTTTGCCTACGTACTGTTGTTCTGGGCACGAGAACAACGTACTGTATGTAATGGTTTCAAAATAGAAAAACTGCAATTCAGCTCGATTCTCAATTGTGTCTAGAAAACAAGACATTGGTGGCTCTGGTTCCTGTACATAGTGCTTATGGTATTTTTTAGCACGCAATCCTTTCATGAGGGAAAAATTGGCATGGAGCAAAATCGGCAACAATTGAATACATAAGTAGATATGGAAAAATTGTTGGAAGACATGCAGTGTGCACACGTTAATTTCTCCAATTCCTATATGCCTAAGATTTCTGTAATTGCCTCTATTTACGCGGCAAATTTTGCAAGCACAGTGACACAGTAGTCTGCGCTCGGAGAGTTCTTGGTATGAGACTAGTAACACAGGGTTAAGTCTTGATGAAAGGCTCTGTGTGACCTGCTTGGCGTGGAAGTTGACTTCGGCACTACTTTCCTTGGTGGTTGGATCTCTTGGGGGATAACGGGATCAAGTGATGACTGCCCGTTAATTAACCTGCGAGCGATTTGTCATACATCTCTGGTCCCGCAAGCGCACGTCGCGGGACCAGACTAGTCGCGGGTGGATCCTGGAAACAACGCCCTCATTCCACAAGCTATCCCCACAAGGAGGATTGCACAAATTTTCCCCTGAATATGGCCGAAGCCTGACATCAATTTTTGTAAATGAGGAGTATTCTGTTTTTGCCGAAATATGTACGAAAATTTGAAGGGAGATCTACAAAAAAAATTATCGCAACAGAACCTGACACGAAAGCACGTGAGTTCGCACATTATTAACGAAATTGACTAACACGAAAAGGCGAGATGCAAATTTGATGGTGCAAAAAAAAATTCTCCTTCACATCCAAAGTCGCTCTTTTAAGTTTGCAGTTTTGATTTGGTAATATGCAGTCAGTGTAATTACTGCCATCTGCTAGAGTGCCCCCCTGTTATGGATATTGAGAAGCAGAAATGGCTGAGTTGGTTCAATCCGTTGCTCTCGCACCGAACCAGCGAATGTGCTATTAGTATGCCCCGAAGCGAAAGCCAAACCCCCCATTACGCCAGACACCCCCCTCACAATGTATCGACCCGTCCTCTCTCAAGTATCTCTGTCTATGATACGGCCTGATCCTACCGCACCGCTCACTGCACGCGCCTCACAGTCGGGAGCCGCTAGTTGGTGTAGTACCAGAATCCATAAGCTGGTGATGAAACGCCGAGACTCGAGATCGACAGCACAAGACGGGAATGATGCGATCTGCGATACCTAGATCTCAGCTCTAGCTCCCTGAAATATTAAGGTGGATTGCCAGTTACATGAGTAGAAAGACAGATTCTAAAAGGGTAGGCCACCACCGCCCATTCAAGTTATCATTGCCCTTCTGATAAGCCCTATCATATGTCCTAGCGAGTTGCTGGGCAGCTAATGATCTCAGGTAACCCACCGAAGCTTGTCAGAAAAAAAATCCCAGAGCGACGGAAATTACTGGTACTAGTTCTCTACAGCCTCTTCCTAGGGGCTATGGGAATGGGCCCTCTGCAGACCTGAGACTTGTGCATTCTCAATCCAGTTGCTGCGTCAGCTTCATGTCGAATGTCTGCACTGTTCTGTAAAGCTTAATTTCGTGCAGCATGCGGCCTGGAATGGTCACAGGGAAGAGAAAGGCATGCATTTATTCGACAGACAAGCATATGCATGCAGGGCTACAGTCCCGAGCTTGCATGGCTGATCTATCTCCGTGTTGCTGGAAAAAGAGTACCACTGCAAGACAATTGCTGATGTCGTCCTGATGGCCCTGAAACTGGTAAACAAAAGATATATTGCCTGCTGTTGTTGTGCCATAACTACAAGCGACGCAATGCCATACTGTCATTGGCCCGGTTTGCAGTCATCACAAACCAGAGAAGCACGAGAGTACGAACCACCCGCTCTTGGCTAGTCTTGAACTTTTGGAAATTATATAAAAAATTCAAATCAGATTGGCGCGTTGCTGTGTGGAACGTTAGCATAGATGAAACTACGGCAGATATCATCACTGAATAATGCGTTTCTCCCAGGATAGAGAAGCCAACTCCAATGGAGAATCGTGTTTCCAATTAGCTGACATATGAAATTGTCTATTCGAGAGTCCACTTGTGATGACAGTTTACTTAGTGCTGTTAGTAATGAATGTAACGTTTGTTTTTGCAATTTGTTACCCGATATGCAGATTCACGTGATGATAAAACATTGTGTTAAGCTTTCAATGGGGACAGACCTTTCCACATCCTAGTCTTGTTTTACACCCTGGTTTTACAGGGCCGGATAGTGAACCTGAAAAAAGCAATCCTTTCCTGAATAAGGTGAGAATAGAGTATGTACCCAACAGCTCACATTAAGCGTATGCCCTTGATCGAGGTCCCGACCATCGTGGTCGGGGTTAATGCTGCTGTCAAGACTACGCTTGCTTAATCTTCAAACTTTTAATCTCTGACAGAATTCGCATTACATTCATATTGCTCTCCATCAGCCTCTGATTGCTTGTCATCTTTCCTTTATACAGGCCCTCATACCTGTCGTTTTTTTGAGCCCTAGTGGAGTACTTTGGAGAGAACCTATTAGTAGTCGAGTCATAGAGTGACCAGCACCAGTAAGGTCAAAAACATGTATTATTCCAAGGCGAACTGTTCCCGTACTAAAAACTGATGACATACTTATCTCATCCCGTGTAGACGGATCCTTTCCCTATGTAAAATTCACAGATGATTGTATAATTGAATTCGTAGCGCCTCTAATTTAGCAACTCCTTCACCAACCCTAGGTAACCCAATCGGTTCCTCTTCGATACAAATTCTGCCTAAACTGCATTATCTATCAATCAGTATACCTACTATGTATTAGATCTTATCATACGGAGGCTTGATATCTTCTGCTCATCCGGTGTTGGGATAGTGTGACAAATATCGGTGCAGAGACTAGGCGATAGCTATAGAAGCCTCGGTCTCGTGTTTTACGGAGTACTCCAGGCCCATACCTGAGTTCTTTCATGAATTCTAATTATAACAAGTATAAATACTTGAATGTTTCACTAAAATGGTGTACTGTGGGGAATTTTGGCATTTCAAGTGCCACGATGGGCGAAGGCCTGGTGGGAGGTAACTACTGAAAAGGGAAGGGTACCGGGAAGTTAAGGACATATCTTGAGGGGAGAGGAGGGGGCCTCAGAAGAGATCATTCATCATCATCGTTGTTGAGGGTCACAGTATCACTGGGTTTTGCCTGTTAGGTCTTACAGTTCTTCCGTTGTGTTCTCAAGATATAGTAAACTGATTCTCTTCTTATCTCTCTCCTTTTACCTTTCGTATTCTTCTTCCCCTTCGTGAACTTTCCTCTTGATCCCTCCCACAGTACCAGTAACATTAGGAAGGAATGCTATTAACAGTGATACTTTGCCTCGCACCAGGTGCTGAGTAAGTATAGTACAACTGAAAGGTCTTGGCATGACTATTATGTAAGCTTGCTGTGATTAGTAAATGTTTAACGTACCGCCTGGTCCGAGGCTTGATTTGGTGAAGGCCCAACTTCTGATTACTTGTGGCAACGACTACTACGTCACGGGCGGCTCGGTATACTACCAGCCACCGGACGATTTGATCGCTCCTCGAGAATTGCCTACAAAAGACAAACCAGTAAAATCAAAACTGGATTTCCACCTCCCCTAAGCAAGCCCAAGCCATCATTTTCTCTCGTAAGCTCGATCGCGCACCCATCTAACACTAGAAACCTGATAACTCCAGAAGTTACTCAGAAGCACCATCAAGTCCTGCTTCTCTCTCATCATTTCCAACGAACATCTCCAAACATGACCTCCTCCCTTGATCAATTGAAGGCGACTGGAACGATTGTGGTCTGTGACGTTGGTGACTTTGCAACAATTGCAAAGTACAAGCCTCAGGATGCTACGACAAACCCCACCCTGATCCTCGCCGCGTCAAAAATGTCAGAGTATGGCCCACTTATTGACGCAGCCGTTGAGTACGGCAAAGCTCATAGGAATACCATCGAAGAGAAAGTTAATGCAGCACTAGACCGTCTTCTGGTAGAGTTTGGAAAAGAAATCCTGAAGATCGTGCCAGGCAGGGTTTCAACAGAAATTGATGCAAAGTATTCCTTTGATAAGCAAGCATCTATGGATAAAGCTCTTCATATCATCGATCTCTACCAATCTATTGGTATTCCGAAGGATCGTATTCTGATTAAAATTGCGTCTACGTGGGAGGGTATCCAAGCTGCACGCGAGCTTCAGGCCAAGCACGGAGTCAACTGCAATATGACCCTTATGTTCTCCCTTGAGCAGGCAATTGCTGCTGCTGAAGCCGGTGCTTATTTGGTTTCTCCTTTTGTTGGACGTATCATGGATTATTACAAGGCTCTTACCGGCAAGACATACTCTGGTCCTGAAGACCCAGGTGTTATCAGCGTGCAGAACATCTACAACTACTACAAGAAATTTGGATACCCGACAATTGTTATGGGTGCCTCTTTCAGAAATACTGCAGAGATTATTGAGCTTGCAGGTTGTGATTATCTCACAATTTCTGCGGCGTTACTAGAGGAGCTCTACAATTCTACCACACCTGTGCCAAGGAAACTCAACCCTGATGGAGCAAAGGCGCTTAATATTGAGAAGAAGAGCTACATCGACAATGAAGCTGCTTTTCGATTCGATCTCAATGAGAATCCTATGGCCGTTGACAAACTTTCCCAAGGTATCAGAAGCTTTGCTGCCGATGCTGCGACATTGAAGAAGATTTTGAGAGCGAAAATCGAGGCTTCATCGTAGACAGAAAAGAAAATAAAAATTCTGGAGGAATAAATTGATAGGCAGCTTAAGGGTCTGTGAGGCAAGGATAATCACGTGTATGGTAGTATAGCAAACAGGAAAAAGAACTGTTAATTCATGTTTTCGTTTGGTCAAAATAAATTAAAAAAAAATACGCAGAGTGGCTTGAGAAAACTTAACATCAATTACCTAATAAGGCATGTGTTGCTGCTTTACGTGAGCCAAGCTCGAACAATAGATGCCAAGAATATAGCCCCCCACATCAGCAGGACATGGATCTTGGCATAATGTATTAGCACATCAGTGATGTTATGGAGTATCACTTTCGTAGCAATCGGCCAAAAAAATGAAGGGGGGGGGCTAATGATAGGCATTCTTTAATGTAAGGTTGCTGGATGCTCCGCAGGAGAGTGTGGACGGGGGAGTAAAATCTACTTGACCGAAGGGTACCTATCGTAACTGGAAAAGTGTGTATGGTCTTATGGAAACCTAAATTAATACCAATGTTTTGTGCCGGTGCGGCGCGATCGAGAAGTGTTCACGGTGGTTCTATTCTTGCATACAAGGGAAATATCCTTGGATTATTGGCGGTCCAAATGGCGATGGCTATATGGCTGTGTAGTCTCATGCCTAGAGTACATAGCTACATTTAGCAAAACGCTGGGCTGCGTCGACGTCGTCAGCATCCGAAGAGCCAAGACTGATAGCGCAAACCTTTATCGCCGCCGTTTGCTATTATTATTCCAGGGAGTGCTTTGTTGTAGTAGCGTCGGGTACTTCGCCAATTGATGCATGTTTCTTAGGGAAAGTTTACTCTAGAAAGTACTTCTTTCATGTTCCAGAGATAAGTTAACACTTACCTTCGTCCATGCATGTGGTGTGCTTCTTGATTTTAGCATCAGATATTCATTGTAAGGCGCACTCGCTTGGTGTGCCCAATCGTCGCATTCTTGAGACCTCGCAATGGGCGGACGTATGGCTCATCAAGACGTAACTTTACTGTACATGACGAAGGGTAGGCTGGCGCAGTGCTGGGCCCACTAAAGTAGTGTAAAGTGGAGAAGCAACAAGCGGCCGACAATAAGTGTGTCTTGAAGTTGTTGGTTGTGGTTTCATCTGCGGTGCGCTGGCTCAACCTTTGTGGAATGTTAACGAACAAGCAAAGTATGTACATATTGTATTCCTAATGTTTGTCTTTACCTGAGAGATTTGTGATACATACTCGGGAAGTTACTCGGTGGAAGAATTTATGCAGCATTCTTCATTGGTCAAGGGCTGTGACAAGGCTTCATTGTACTCGTACTGCAGTCCTTCCTTTAGGAGTGAACAATGATGATCATGTTTCCCTCCATTCAACTGCATAGGGTTGGTGCATGTGTGCTTGCGCGTTCATCAACAGGGGGGCGGTGCAAAGATGTGTTCGAGTGGCTGCTGCCCCGGCCACCAGCATCAAACTAAAGCAGGGGATATTCTTATTTCTCTTATTATTCGCGGGCATGAGATTTACTTCACTCTTTTCGATTTCTCGCTTCTGTGTCTAAGTTCTTTCTCGAAACATACTGGTACCAAAACGGGCCGCAACTAGGCCCGAATAATCCGCATTAAAGTCTCACCTCTGCAGACGTGCCAGAGCCCTAGCACAGGACAGGAGGGGGTGGGAATGCAGTTGATGTTTATATTGATTGCCTTGTGCTATGATAGGTTCAGGGGTAGTTGAGGATGGGCTAGGCCTTATCGGATTTATGATGGACGAGCATTAGACTTGTCTGTGGTATGTGTGTGTGGGAGGGGGGGGGGTGGAGGCCTACCGTAAACGCGCGAGAATTTGGGCTTGCAAAGAGGCTTAACATGAGTCTGTCTAAACTAGAGCACTAGACTCGGCCTCATTGTTACTATTGTGAGCGTTATGTGGCCGGTTGCGCAGCCAGCGTCAGCTTCATACTTATCTTACTGTACCACTCTACAGCCTCATTGCACGCCTGCTTACCGAACCGCCCTCCTTGCGGTGTGCGCAGCTGTCAGTGCCAGAGCGGTCAAGCAGTATTTACATTCCGAGAGCCTCTCGTCAGCCGCACTTCATGGTGCTAGTACGTAATACCTGGGTAGCATGCTGGTGGCAGCCATGTCGCAGGCACTGGCCATGGCCACAAACAATGGCAGGTTCCCATCATCCCACACATCGCCCCTGCCGCAAACTCCCCCGGTCGTGCCAGCCTTCTACTATCCTCCCAGCTGCAGTCGCGCAAAAGTGGGTGCGACTCAAGGTTTGCAAAAAGAAACGGCAGAGCTGAGGGAAACCTTTTTCTTTTTTTTTTTTTCACTCTAATTTCCACTCGTCTGATCACTCATCTCCTTTTCCGCTTCCCACACCACCGCACCCCCCCCCCCCCCCAGTCAGTCCCAGGCCCCCCCCCGACCCATAGTCCTCTGCTTGTACCCTCCAATTCCAACCCCCCCCACAGTTAGTGGCCACCGGTTAAGACTTGCTTGTGTTGTATGGATATGTCGCCCGCTCGAACATTTATATCGCCCTCCTCTCCCCATTTTCAGTCCTCATTCAACATCAGCATTCGATTCTTCAGCAATTCAGCAGGCATACATCGTTTTTCAAGTAGTCAATATTCCCAATCTTCAACAACACACTCGCTTCTTTACCGAGTCAAATCTCTCAATCCAACATATTCAGAATGTCTGCCCAAATGAAATTTCTCCTCGCTGTCTTCTACCTCGTTGCCTTCTTGGCTCTCTTCGCTCCCGTTGCTCTTGCAAATGGCAACGATACTCACAGCAACACCACTCACCCCAATGGGTAAGTTGCCATTATTCGCCCCTTCACTGAGGAATATTCACTAACACTTTTTCAGAACTGGTCCTGCCCCATCTGCAACCAGTAGTTCCGATGAGTCCGTTGGTGCCATCCATCTCTCTTCCACGGTTGCGCTATTCGGTGCCTTGGTCGCTGTATGCTGCCCTTGAATTCTCATCCAGTATGGTTACAACATTTGAACTAACAAGTATCTCAGGCTGCTGTTTTCACGATATAATTACCCATCCTTTCGCGATGATATTTCCGTTCTTCATGCACCAAAAATTTCATTTACGATATAACACACGAACATGGCGCGACACGGGTTAATTATATATACACGCATATCCTTTTAATCATCTTTTTTCAATGAGGGGTGATGCGTTTTATACGCGTCATCGACAGAGCCACAGTTTAATCGGGATGTCGGGGATGGTGGTCCTCTTGAGGATAGAGTGCGGGATGTGATGGCCAGGCGTTTGCCTGGCCAGCCGTCCCCCATTCTAGCCCCTCAATTTTGTTTCGATTAATATTTACATTGTAATTATCGTACATGATTTGGCTTTCGGTTTGGTTTTACTCTGCGGAATTTATTGGTTAGATCTGGTTCGGGGGTTCTGTATATTCAGGATATATTAATGTACATTTTGCTTCTGAGGATTCTCTAGACGCAGATGTGCATGATAGGGAAGGATTGGATTGGTATGGGGAAAAATAGGATGTGTTTTGGTTAGAAATGCTAATACTGGAATGGGGGTGGAACGGAATTGCAATTGATCATTGAGAGCTGTCTCTTACCCTCATGATTCCCCGTGTTTACATCAGTGATTTGCATCTGCATTTGTGACTCGCATCTGCATTTTTAATTCCCTTGCCAAATTTTCCCTTGCAGCATCACATGCCCAGTATCGAATTTTACGTAAGCTTGAGATTCTTCCACGTTTCTCCAATTATGCTTGCCACCCCCACGTTTGACGAACAGGAACATGTAGCAACGGAGGTTGGGCTCGAAACTGCCTACTACTACTACCATCAATTCTTACAGATCTATAAGTGTTGAGGAGAGCGATGGCGACAGCTGCTGTTATTGACTCTTCAAGCAGTGCCCTCTCTGATGCTCTACTGAAGTCCATCCTTCAGGGCGAGTTTCCCGACGAATTGACCTCCATCACAGAGCTTAAGCCGGAAGCTATTCCAGTGATTATCAATGATTTGGAGAAGGCTATTGAAAGTGTGAAGGTGGGAGGATGAAGCGCTCCACGGCATGGAAGAAGAGGAAAAACATGGACTGATGTTTCTTTTGGTACGATAGAGCGAAATCAAAGGAATAAACAAGTCAAATGGGTCGCAGATTAACTTCTGGGTGAGGCATGCAAGTAAATTGCATGAGGATGTGGAGAAATCGAAGGAAAAGGCGAGAGAAATTGTGAAAATGGAGGAAAAGGAGAAGGTGGGGAACCTCACTTCATACCTCACATTCCGTCTGCGTTCCAGCCTCACATCAACCCCAAGGGATTTATATCTACTACAAACATAGCAACGAGGGGAAGGGGAACCCGCTTTCGCTGACGCTGGAACATCAAGCAGTAATAGGCTCTACACCAATCCATCCACGATGCACAAGCCAAGCACACTTTCCTCTCTGCCGAAATCAAGTTCAACCAGTCCCTAGCTAGTATTCTAGGAAGCCTGCAGTTGATTGGCAATACAGTAGACCAAGTTAGCATGTTTGTCGAGCAGGGAGATCTCGGGATGGCAATTGCGCAGCTCCAGGCCGCGGAGCATGCACTTGGGCAGCTTGGCTGCGAGGGAATAATTGTGGTAGGGCTGATGAAGGAAAAGGTTGCGGGGATGAAGAGGACGTTGGTGGATGCGGTGGAGAGTTACTGGTCCAGGTTGATTAGTAGTGGGAAGGAGGGTGGAGAGGGGTGGGTGAGAATTGTCAAGGAAGTGAAAGGTATTATTTCAAATTGCTATATTTCAGATTGCTATATTGGTCGTAATTATTTGGATTCGGTGTGGCTAACGCTGCTGCTGTCAGGACCTAATGGGGTTGTGATAAGTGGAGACACAGTGTTAGAAGCACTGGGGGCACTGGGACTATCTAAGGCGAGAGTGGATGGCCTTCATCAACTCATTGATGCGGTGTTGGTAAAACCACGGCTTGAGGTATCGCGAGTCATCGGAGATGTCCCATCCTATATTGTTGAAGAAGAGACGTCTACGATCAGGATTAAGGGGCGTAGTAATGATCTGTCAGCTGGTACCTACCTCTAAAGATGTTCCTCGCAATATATACAAAGCTGACATGTTGGATTTGAACAGCGCATCTCTATTCCGATCTACACTTAATTGTCAATTTCCTCCACGGCAGACTCCCCTCCTCCCTTCAGAGGACCTTCTCAAGGATATTCACACCATCACTGAACACTCGCCTAATCTCGACCTACTTGCCCGCCACCATCCCTTCCGCTCTGTCGGCCCTGCCTCGCCTTCAGGCTGTACTTCAGAAAACATCCGAATTTGAGTCGTACCTCAAGTCAATATCCTGGACGCTTGAACTAGATCTTCAGGACTGGGTCGAGCGAGCCCCTCGTGTGTGGTTAGCCAAGCGGAGAGAAGATGCCCTAGACACCACAAGGGTGCTGTTTGCCACTGGAAAAGTCAAAGTGACAAAAGTAGTTGAACGGAGCGAGACCATGCAGGAATCTCCAAGCTCTCCGATGGCAGGAACGGATAAGGGGAGCGATGATAGCTGGGACCAGAATTGGTTTGACGACGAAAGTAAAGAGCGTGACTTGCCGACACAAAGTAAGAAAGGGGATACACCAATGGCAGCGGATAAAGGGAAAGAGAGGCCGAGCGGTGCCGAGAGAGAGGTTACAAAGAGTCTGATTTTGTCAGATGACGAGGAGGATGCTTCAGGGTGGGGTTTGGATGAGGATCTGGATTTAGGAGATGTGGAAGATGAAGGAGGTGAAAATAAGCCGGAGGAGAAGGTAGAGGTGGAGGCGGAGGGTAAGAAGGAAGCAGTGGCGGATGACGGTGCGCCGCCCCAAATTGATGATATGGATTGGGGTGATTGGGGGGAGGATGATAATGACGGGACTTCTACTGCGAATGTGACTAAGGCGAAGAACGAGCCGAAGGCGCGGCAGCAACAGGAGCAGCAACAGAAACATCAACCGAAGGAGCAACAGAAGCCGAAGATCCCGACGACCCCAACGAAGCGGAAGAGGACGACGAAGGGGGGATCGTCACCAAGTGAGATTACGTTAACAGAGACGTACACAATTACGGGGATGCCTGATGGGGTAATTGAAATTATTAGGCAATTGTTGGAGGACGTGAAGCAGCTTTCTACAAACGCGAAGTATGTTCATATTCATTGTATCCGTTCAAGGTGCTCAGGGTAATGTTATGTTTAACCAAATCAACTGACAAATTTGTATCCGGAAAATAAGGTATACTTCCTCCCCCATCGCGCCCGCCGCTCCCATGGTCCTGGCTCTGCCTGTGCTTGTACTTGCAGCGTACCGTGCGCTGGCGCCAATATATTACTCTACGGGTATTGCGTCAAAGATGTTCCTTCACAACGACTGCGTGCGAATCGAGGAGAAGTTGCGGGACGTACAAGCCGAGTTCGCGGCACCTACAGGTATATTTGCGGGACTCTCGTTGGAGGGGACGGCGATGGAGATGGCGGCGTTTGGGAAGAGGTGGTATTCGAAGGATCTTGTATGTGTCCTTTCCCAACCAGTATTCCCATTACTCCCAACGTGATCACACTCTGGTAAGACGCTAATACGTGGAGCGAGCAATGAATAGGAAGCGCAGCGCATCATCCTCCGTGACTATCTGGACGGTACCCAAGGCCTCGTCGCCTGCACTGAGTATCCACAATCCACGACTTGTGAAAACGCCATCAAAGCTGTCGTGGACCGCTTACGCCTGCTACACAGCAAATGGGAGCCCGTCCTATCCCGCTCCACCCTCTACCAGGCCCTCGGTTCGCTCCTCTCCACCGTCTGCACCAAGATTACAAACGACATCTCGGACATATCAGACATTTCCGATGCCGAGTCTCGCCGTCTGGCGTCGTTCTGCGCAGAGGTGGGTAAGTTGGAGGAGTTGTTTCTCACGGGCATAGGAGGGGAGGCAGAGGTGCCGAAGACAGCGGTGTATACGCCGGGTTGGCTCAAGTTTAGATATTTGGAGAATATATTGGAGTGTACGATGGTGGAACTGATCGAGCTGTATGATGAGGGGTTGCTGGTGGATTTTGAGAAGGAGGAGTTGATGGATTTGGTGAGGGCGTTGTTTGCGGATACGGAGAATAGAAGAAGGTGTTTGGACGTCATTAGGAGGGGACCGAAGGGTGGAACTAGGTGAAGAGGATGGAGTGGAAGGGGAGGAAAAGAGGGGGGGGAAAGGGAGATGGGAATTGTGATCACTGGAAAAGGTGGAGTGTAGTTAGTTGTGCTGGGGGATGTAATGCTGTTATGGGCGTATGCCTAGAGTTATTCTATACACAATCAACAATTATAATTTTTGGTATTTGGATAAATCTCCCCCTTCTATGCAGTAAATTCCCTCTGTTATCCATCTTTTGTACTTCTTAAAGCTGCTTTGCATCCCATCTCCATCACTCTATACTTTTCCATCATTTCATTTCCGCACCCCCCCAATTCCCCACCGCAGTAATATGTACTCCTTCCTTCTCCATCTCCATCTCCTTCAACCTTTACCGGAGAAATATCACCTTAATGACTCAAACTCTTCCTGCCCTTCGCTCTCCTCCTCTTCAAAATTGCCTGTCCAGTGCGTGAGCGCACTCGCGCAAGGAACCCGTGGCGGCGTTTACGGACAAAGTGAGATGGGTCGTAAGTATCGCGGGGGCCGTTGCGGACTTGGAGGGAGCGAAGGGCGGGGTGGGTCGAGATGCGGGGGAGGAGGTCTAGAGCTCCTTCCGCGGTAGGGGTTGGGAGGGTTGGGAGGGTTGTGGGTGGGGTAAAGGTAGTGCAGGTGGGGAGCCGGGAAAGGATGGTGGGGCGGAGGGGGGTGAGGATGGTGAGGTTTCTGTGGAGTGGTTAACGAGGATTGGCGGGCGGGGGGATTCGGAGAGGGTGGGGAGTTACCGAGCAGAGATGGAGATAGGGTTGGATGGTGTATATGTGACGGCGAGAAGGAGGTGGGATGATCCTGATGAGGGAGTGGACGGAAGGTGGGAGGTGGCTCTGGCGGCGCCGCGGAGGAGGGCGGAGGTTGCGCGGGCGAACATTGTGATGGTAATTGGAAAGGATCCCGGTGGATGCTGGCGAGACTGAGTTGCACTGGTGTAGGATCGCTGTAGGGGGGAGGGGGGGGGGGGGGGGTGAGCGTAGGAGGGGCCGATGCGCATGCGGCCCGGAAGGGCTATGCCGCGATTGGGATAGTGCAAGTGCCAAGATTTCAGGTTCATTGAGAGCGAGAATTGGATGAGGACGATCAACACGGCGCACTCTTGATTCGAGCTCCATCTCTAAAACAACACGCCGCCCTTCACCAGCGGCGGTAATCTGTAAACATCTACATCTCCCGATCAGCTCTTCGCCGCATACCATGTCCACCACCTTCCACCCCTCCTACCTGCCCACGCACATCCAGACCTCCAAACCCCTCCCCCCGTCGTCCGCCGCTCCAATTCTCCAATCCTTCATCCACTGGACGTCCGTCACACGTCCCATACGCAACCGCAAATATCCCTACCAAAATGTTCCGGTAGTCCCGTTCCCGCAATCCGTTCTCAACAACCTCAGGCGCATAGAGATGGGGCTACGCGGCGAGCAGGCACCGAGAGTCAAGCCTTCTGCTTCTGCTGGCGCCTCGGCCGATGCACAGGGCGAGAAGAAACGGAAACGAAAGCGCTTTGAGGAAGAGGAGGAGGAGAGAGAGGGGGGAAAGGAGGAGGTAGCAGCGGGGGAAGACGCGGAGATGAGAGAGGAAGTCGAAATCCAAGCTGGAGGAAGGGAAATGCGGACGGATGGGAAGGTGGTAGATGAGACGCCAACGGTGTTGACAGCAGGCTCAAATAAGGTGGATAAGGAAGACAAGAAATCGAAGGAAAAGAGGAAAAGTGAGAAGAAGGCGAGGAAGAAGGAGGAGAAGAAGTTGAGGGCAGAGAAGCGGAAAAAAGAGAAGGAGGAGAGGGGGCATGTTGATCAGGAAGATGAGTACGAGGAGGGGGAGGATGACGAGCAGGATTGAGCTGCGTGTTTTCAGTTGTCTCCGTGTTCGCAGATTTATGCGGCCATTCCTTTTTTTTCTGTTGCTTTTGTTCCATTGCTGCATTTGGCTTAATGATGATACTGTACTAGTTTACTGTGAGGGGCATGGGGCAAGTTGTGGAATGGAGGGCAGGATTTTTTCTATTCTCTCATGTGAAAACTATGTAGTATATATTCCAAGGGGGGAGAAAGCGAGTGATATGTATTGTACTCAGGTCGTGTAAGTTTTATCACGTGACTTTCAAACATCTCGCGTTGAAATAACGATCTTTGGAACAACTGGTCCAAGGCTGGGATCATTTCTGTCACAACGGGAGAGGAGTTTGTTGGAATCTGAATGCTGTGTCAATACAGCCAATACTGTGAGTCGCTTTATATGCTTAAAATTCCATGCAGATACTATCCAATCCTACATGCTTCAATGACATCCAAGGTTCAAGCTGCCCCATTAGGCACAGCCACTCCCTTCTGGACATGGATTGGATTTGCAGACGTAGCAACAGCCTTGAGAGTCCTCCCATTCTTCTTTCCGCTACTGGTAGAATGGGAATGATTCTGGTTCCTGCGTTCTACAGCCTGCGCCTCATCCTCAGTCACATCATCATCTTCGTCCCCTTCGTCATCTCCCTCTGATCCTTCGTGTTCCGCATCTTCACTTCCAGAATAATCTTCCTCTTCTTCCTCTTCTTCCTCCTCCTCCTCAAGATCATCCCCTTCTACACCTCTCAATTTGTTTTGTAGATCTGTCCGGTCGTTCTGGAGCGCCCTACAAATTCCCTCAATTTTTGCATACTTTTTCTTATACTCATTTAATTCCTTCTCTTTTCTGGTACGTTCCTCCGCCATTTCCAAAATATTTCGATTCATAGCCTCGTTCTTACGCGAAAGCTGTGCATTTTCCCTCTCCAAACGCTTCGTCTTCTTTGACATCTCCTCCATTTCCTTCCGAAAAGTGAGAAAAAGATCGTTCGAGTTGTTTAAAGTGTCTTCAACCTACTTTGCATCAGTAAGAAATTAAGGATGTAACTGAAGGGATCTTACCTGCTTGAATTTCTCCACATATATATTTAATTGTGAGCGAAGCTCTGCTTCAGTTTGGCTGAAAGTCGACACCTGGGAATTGAGAGCTTTGGCACGTGAAGCCTCCGCTTCTGCTTGTTTACGCTGCTGTTCGTACCGAGCGTAATTGTATTGGACTTCTAATTCCTTCGTTCGAAGAAGTGAATAGAAGTGAAGCTCTCGCATCTCGTATTGCTCTACAAAGCTTTTGAATTTTGCTTTAAATCTTCCAAGAGTGTCAATGCCTCGGTCTTGTTGAGTAAGGTAGAGAAGAGAGGAATTACAGTTCGTCGGCCTCCAGGGTGGTCTTTCGAGACGCACTGTCATTTTCCTCTTCCATTCGGCTTTTGATTTCAAAGATAATACCCTCAAATTTGTTCGAGAGTTCCTCCCTCTTTGCTTGCTCAGTCTGAGCCAGCTTCTTGCTTTCATCCTGGGCAATCCTTAGTGAGTGAAACAGTATGCCCTTCAATCGACTTGTCCTACCTTAATACGTTTGTTTTCCTTTTGCAATTCCCTGCAAAGGGTTTCCAGTTTACTCTTCAAAGAGACGGCCTTATTCATCTCTGTTCGAGACTGATCTTTCTCCTTTTGCAGTTGGTCCGCCCGCTTCCGTGCTTTGGTATGGTCTCGCTCAAGCCGCTTCATCTCATGCAGGAGGTCGCTGTACTTTTGTTGAATGATCTCAACTTTTGCAAGGCTGTCTTCCCGAGAATTGACAAGCTCGGCTAGGTCTTTGTTGGCCTTTCGGACTGCTCGGGCTACAGAGAATGTTAGTATAGGGAAGTCGCACAATTGCAGTTAATATTCTGACGGCATCTCTGCTCCAAACAGGCCGGGCGCACCAATTTGCTTTTCTTCCTCCTCCTCTAACGAGGCATCCGACTCCAATTGAGAAATCTTTGCAGTCAGGAGATTGTTGACCTAGAGATTGGCAGATGCAGGCACACGCACAAGAGCAAGTCTCCCTGTCAGCCAATTTGAACCCATTTCCTTGTCCATCTGAGCCAACCAGCACTCTCTCCAAGCTCCACTTTTGCTCTCACCTCAGTAGGATCCAAATGCTTCTTCTTTGCAGTAGAAGCGCCCTTCTTGTTCGCAGGCATGGTAGTGTTTACATTGCTATTGCTGTTTGGTGGGGGTGCGGGTGGGGGCGGAGTAGCATTAGAGCTTGGAGGTTCCGATGCAGGCACGTCTCCATTGGTGTGGCTGTCGAGAGGGGCAGCCGCTGTAGGCGCAGCGGTCTTTCCGTGAGGGCAGCTCTCCTTGTTAGTTCCGCCTCGGGATACGGAAGCAACATCCGCCATGGTGGATTCAGAGGATTATGCACAAAATTGAGCACCAATTGAGTGGGGGCGAGCGGGTCTGTCTAATGTCGAAAAGGCCAAGGCGGTCTTCAAGGGAAGGCGGTTGGGGGGGGGGGGGGGGTAGGGGGTAGGGGGAGATTGAAGGAGGGGGTAGGTGAGGGAGATGCTGTTAGTTGGTGGGGGGGTGGGGGATGGGTAGCGATGCAGAGAGAGGGGCTGGTGATGAAGGCGCGAAGTAAGTGCTGCAATTCGTTGAGAGAGGTCGCAGTGACAGGCACCGACAGAGGGAAAATTCCGCGGGAGGGGGGAGGTGAGGTGAGTGTAAGGGACCGGAAGCGAACTATCTGGCTTGCGGCGGACTGCGGAAATTTTTTCGAATTACTTCGCCAGGGCGCTAGTGCAATATACAGGACTGTGGGCCGGTCGCCTGCGGAGCGGCGCGGTCGCATTCGCCGGGACGGGGCCAGGGCCGGGATGGGCAAGCAGGCAGCAGGCGGGCGGCAGGCGGCGGGCGGGCAGGCAGGCGTGTAAGCAGCCCGGTCATGTGCAGTGAGCGTCCGCGGCGCTGCGCATTCCCCATCCGCGCACCAGCCACGCCCGGTGCCCAAGCCCGCCAAGCCGGCTGCGTCACGGGAAGCTGACTAAGCACAGCGCTTGCATCTGGCAAACCGCTAGGGTCTTGGCATGAGACTACCGCCCCAGCATCTCCACCGCAGCTTCCTCCTCGAGCAGCACTGTGGGGAGGAGAAGATGATCGAAGACTTGGCGATGGAAGCTGTGGACTTGGCAATGGAAGTTATAGGAATTGCCTAGAAGGGAAAGGGAAACGTGAGGGAGGAGAGATAAAAGGGGATGAAGCTCCTGTACCTAAAGACACCACCCCACTCTCTAGACGAAGAATCCACCCACAGCACCAGCAACTCCTTTCCCCGCATTGCACCCCCCGCCCCCCGACCCCCACCCCCCACCCCCCACCCCCCCGCCTCTGCCATGGAGATTCCGGCGCAATGCTTCACGGGGGATTCCTGCTCGGCACGAGGCAAGTGTCCAAGTCCTTTGCCTCTCCCAGCCTGAACTTCAGTCAGCTGCCAAAGCAAGGAGCCAAACTCCATTGCCAAGGCTGCAATTGGCAGCCATAGAGTTTGAATACGACAAAATAGGTGCGGATTACAATACATCTAGTCAGCCTCTGGTCGTGAGACTACATTACATATGTACTACGTAGCAAGAACAATGCATTCTCCATGGGCTTCAAGACCAAACCGACAGACGACATGGGTACACGGCATATATTAGATCATACTATGCGGCCAAAGAAGTAGGAGCAGCAGTCTAGATCGTGGGGTTTGCTACCTCCGGCATACTACTACCATGTACTCTGTTCCTCAAAACTGCTACATGGGAGTTTGTCGTATGCCCACCAGTGCTAGTGCTGCAACGTTCATGTCTGGCATCTGCTGGCAGGGAAGTTTCATGGATGCCTTTCATTTCAACATACTATATTACATGCCCATTTATTACTACTTCCCCCGTAGACCACTGCAATTTATGAATGTACCTGGTGCTGCCACTACTTGATCTTTACATTCTTACCCAGCCACCATGAACTCAGCCCTTACAATCCCTACCACCGAGTTTTGCGATCCCGCATTGCGTACCTTATCTCATCGAATAGCACTGACATAGATATCATTATGCACGATATATCAAAAAGCCCGTGGAATTGTGGGGCACGTTGGACATGGCTACTGGCGGGAACTGGGATGCATGAAATCTTGGTTCCACCGTCGAGGGGTCACGCGTTACAGTAGAAAGTATACGAATTATACCGTAAAATTGCGCGAATAAGAACTAAATTCATTATCATAAGATCCTAGTAGTGGTCTTATCATCAACTTCTAGGTATGTGTATATGCCATTACTATATATCCAGCACATATTCTCCGAACCCATGAATTTCTGCATCTTCCATCCAGCTCGTACGTGAGTTAGCATTAGTTCCACTAGCATCACCAGAAACAAAGTTGTCAATGCTATTCCAAGGAGTAGAGGTTGTCTCAGGCTGCTCAGGGCTTGATAAAGTAGGTATAGGTATGCAAAGTACTAGTACATGTAGTTAGTATTTCCTCACTATTTGATTTCGCAATCCTATACCCATCTGAGAGAGTGCGACACCACGACGTGATCTCATTCGAGGGGTATGGGTCTCATTCATAAGGACATTGAATCTTTAGGAGCGAACTCCGTCAACCAGGATCTTATCCTTGATTGGGTCCTACAGTCTGGTTTTATTCGCAAAATTCTACGGTGAGCATCTATGATCAACAATGCATATGTGGGGTTGCTCTTGTGATGTGGGGTTAGGGGGCTGGAAGGATGAACTGGTATGCAGCACCCTTCATGCAGTCTACTTAGTAATATCCTTGCTCCTCATGCGGTGTTCCTATTTATACTAGCCATAACGTAGTCCTCGTAGCCATAACGAGATGGAACTGGCATGCAACATACGACTACCGACGTATGGTGCCGGAAGTTAAACACGGACATATCCGCTCACTAAATTTTCCGTACCCGAATAGCTCCACCAAATCAACTTTGATTTCAATGATTTTAGTATAGATTTGTTCCCTTCCGAGCGCTGCACAAATCTATGATATCCATTTTTAATTTGAGAGAAGATTGGTGGAGCAGATAAGCGTAGGACTTTTTGAAGCCTATGTATGTTACATATATGGGGCAAAACCTAGGGGCTTGGTATGAGACTAGGGCAAAACTGCACACAGGCACCAAGGCAAAAAAGTGCCTATTTAAGTTGGAAGGCAAACCAACTTTAGTCTAAATTTGGCCTGATACTAGCCAAAGAACGTTAATGAATCGGTAGCCAGAAGTGTCACAACATGTCCGATCTTAACTTCTGGCACCATAAGTACATATGCTCACAAAGTGACTTTGTAGCCGTACCCACAAGCGAGCTGTGGTGAGGTAGTAGCCATTGAGAATAGAAACTGGTGCAATGATGTTTCTTCTACCTACCCCCGGCCCGCGCATCGATGCAAACATCGCTTCCTCAACCTTACGTTATATGCACCGCCCCAAATTCCTGCAGACGGAGCTAACATCCGTTACGATGGCCGTGGTAAAGACTGGCGAGAGAGGTGCGAAACGCTAACTAGCATGCCGAAGTGATCGATATCGATGACGGAGGTGCAATGCATCAGTGTTCCCGAACACAATATAATACGATTTTATGACCCAAGTGCTATTGAAATTGGGGCCTTATACGTAACTTAGGCTGCAAGTTATTTTCAACTTGAAAAAATATTTCCAAATGTTCGGAAGTGCGGCTTAGTTAAGATAAGGCACCGTAAAAGGTGAATTCGCTTTTATCCAAACCCGGCACTGCCTGAAGGTGCAGATATGATATTCTTAGATGAGGTTAATTGCTAAACCCGGTGGTGTGGGTCTGCTACTCCGGTTACCCTGAATTTCGAACCTAAAACTGAAATACAGGCCTCCGTGATTAGCGTGATTAGCGATAATGCATGGGCGCTAGTAGTCAAATACTATATACCCTAGCTTAAACCGCTGTAGCATTCAAGCATCTGGCATCGAAATCCAAGGCACTGGGTCTCGCCCTGTCATGAATTTCATGGATGCCGCCAGCTCGCCAATTTGGTGTCATTCAAATGAGAACGGGCAAGAACTGACCGAAAATCTTTCTAGGCTGCGATCTCGCCTCATAAATGTTGTTCGTAAAAATGATTGCGCTGTTACAAATGCACTTCTGATTATCCGTTTGGACTTTCGTGCTGACACAAATGCGGCCTATGCAGCGCTTTCAGCTGCATGAAGTATGCATTTACAAGTTTACAGCTGTTTCTATCTGTCAATAAAGCTGATCGAAGCTCGACTTATGCTTGGCAACTAGAAGGCATTGCCGCAGAATTGCATCAGTAATGAGAGTATCCCAGTATCGTGCTCAGAGGACAGGCAGTGGGGACGACCAAAGTGATTATGTAATTAGCTTATCTAATAATAACGAAGTATGTACTGAACAAGTATGAAACCATGAAGTTGCGAACTCGCATCGGCATCTCCACCAACCGTGCGGTACATTCTCACGGGCAACTGACCAGTCACCAATTCACTCGAAAGCCTCAAAACACTTCGCATATTACTCGGCACAATGCCACTTTACATCCGCTTTGTGAAAACGCCACGATGTTCACTTTCTCAGACAGCAAGATTTCAATCCCTCAATGTCTCAGCCCTTATCACAATTACGTCGGATCTCGGGGAATCTTTCTACCCCAACAAAGCTACCCTAAGATCCGAACTCCTAGTAGACCCAGACCCAAATTCCATCTACCAGGATGAAACTCATGTTCTCAATTCCACAAGAGTCAAGTGGATTGGGGGTTATCGGAATGTCAGGGTTGAAATGAATGTACCTATACCTTCTCGGAAGTTTCCATGGAAACGAGATTGCAAGCTCGTGCTCAAGGTCATATCCGAGGAACCAAGAATAGCCGACAAGCTGCTTGAACATGGGCAAGGCCATGAGCTTGGAATTGTATCAGCATGGAGTGCACCATTTGCATTCCCACAAGCTGGGGAAAATACAGTGGCAGAGCACTTCGTGGAAAGAAGGCTGCAGTTGAGCCAAAGTCGCTGCTTGCGAATATGGGAGGAAACCGGTGACTCAATTGCCCGGCATATTTGGTACCATGAACATCTTGCATTTATTTTTCGCACATTTACTCCCCAGCTATGATTTATTTGCATGTTTAACCCACCGATGGATGAATTTACAGGGATGGCGGTTTTGCTCTCTCAGCCTACCTGGCCCAGTACTACGAATTAAGAACGGGTTCTCTCACCATCCTTCATCAGAAGTTACAGCAAACCAACAATCTTAAGATCGTTGAACTGGGAAGCGGAAGTGGAATTGTCGGGCTTACGCTTACTGCGTTGAAGAGTAACTGTCGCGTTCTATTAACTGACCTTGAGTCGGCAGAGGAAGTTGTACAACGCAACTTGGAGTGTTCTCAGACCCAATGGCAAGGAGTGGCCGCATTCCAAGTGTTTGACTGGAACGATTCACTCCCACCATCCCAGCCCCCTGATATAATTCTGGTGGCGGATTGCACATACAACCCCGACAGCGCAGCGTTATTGGTACAGGCAATGAGAAGATGTGTGAGCGGTTCGAGGGACACTATTGTTGTCCTGGCTCACAAAAAGCGGCACGAGAGTGAAACCTTATTCTTTGACCTTATCTGTAAAAGTTTTGAAATAGTGCAACAGTCAAGGACTGAGATGGGCGCGACATTAGAGAGTGACGTTTACCCGGGAATGGGCACAGAAGTAGTGGATATCTACATCTTCAGACTTTTGGCGGAATGATATTCGATACAAAAGTGGTGATTCTAGCGCCTGTGTTGGGCAGAAATCCATTCAAGTTCTTAACTGAGAATTGCATACATCTCGTCTTGGCAACCCGTTTCTTTCGCCTGAGCGTGAGGACATTTCTTAACTTTATGCAGGAATTTTCTGGAATGGTTCTAGACATCAATTCCCCAGGTAACCGACCGTTTTGAATAGGGGTACCCTGTCGTGACAAGAGCCTATCCCTGCCAGCTAATTCCGGGTCGTCGAATCGACTCTAGGGCGCCGTCACCATACTAGTAACCACATGGCAAGAATCTCCCCAGTCCCAAGGGATAGTTAACACTGAAATTACGTAGGATAGATCCAAGGCTGTTAAAAAAAGCTCACGAATTGGTTGCTCTGCGAATGAAAGGAAGTAAAACCTGCGGTTTTCCATGTGCCGACTGCAATCTCTCGGGGCTTAGATGAACATGAACTATTCCTTGAAGGCTATAGTTAAATAACAAAATCTCTCACCACCTTCTGGCTCGTGCCGATATCCGCAATTATTCCGCAATTATTAAAAGGCTCACCAACAAGGACATTGATTCCAGACAGTGTCAAGACTTCACAAGGAGAAGAGTTAAGATGTGATGTCCACTTAAGGGTGGGCCTTGCTCTGCGGCTCTATCTGCTGTAGTGTCGTGGACAAGCAACGCTAAGAATGATTTGGCTTTTAATACGATTAGTAGTATGAAATAGAAAGGTTATGGTTATGGTAGCCTCATAGGTTTTGAACAACCTGAGAATTGTGGTACCTTTGCCCTATTGTGCCTTTGACCCAATTCAACACTGTTCAGCGGAGCTCTAAGTAGGCTTGGCAATCTAATTAGCGGAAATGTCAGCATGGAATTTGGCGACCTTGGGGATGATGACGACCTCGTATCGCAGAAAATATTCATAGGTAAGTAGAGAAATGCTTTTCGATCAGGGGGTTGTAGGAACTTTAGTCTCAGGAGGAGTTTCCGGTAACCAGATAGAAACTTTTCTGGGTTTGGGAAGAAACATACTGTTGCTAAAGTAACGTATTTTATTTGTTCCTATTCCCGTTCCCAGATTCTTTTTCTTCCCTGAAAACTTCTTCCGGGAAATTAAAGTCTCTTTACAATAGCATATAGTTGATGTTGATTTTAACTCTTACAGGTCAACTCTAGTCAGCTTCTGACATTGTGCTAGCTAGTCAGCGTCTGGTACGAGACTACCTGCCAGCCTCATGCTGACCTTGTTTATCTAGACTTGTTAGTCGTTTAGCGTCTGCTTACTGACTACTTGGAGGGGCAACTCATTCTCAACCTTTCTTGCCAACCTCCAGGCACTAATTTAATATATTCAGCCTAAGGTCAGCAAAGCCATGACGAATGTTCAGAATCATGCCAAGTTGGTAGATGAGATTGCGAGATGCAGAATCCTGCCTGAAGAGCAAGTCCTGAGTATGTAATCTCATGCCAGGTCTGTGACTTCTAATTAGCCCCGCCCTCGGAGGAGTATGATAGTCCCTTGGACTTCTAGATTGAAGGCCGTAGTCTCCGCACCGCTATTACCGCACTGACGGCTTGTTATTATTTAATGTCCCCGACGGACCGTAGGTACGTAGTCATACTTGGCGGCATGCCAAGTGTTTTTGCCACATCTTGGTTGATACTGTACACTTCCCAATGCGGTAGTATGTCCAATTCAATAACCAAAGAGGCCTCAAAGCGAGAAGGAACAAAGGAAAAAAAAAAAAAAATTTTCACGCACAGAGCACTTGCCATCACGGATTTTACATCAACTTTTGTGGCGGCTCTACGCCAAGCTACGCATATACTTGTCTGAGTGATGCTTCATTCACTACCGCATAACTGAAACCTGGGCATCAACAAATTGGAAGAATCCATTTAAACTTCATTTACACTTCTCAAGACTTCACTGTGGCAAAAGATATACCGTTATAGAGTGGTGACATACTGGGTATTCTGTTCGAATGTTCGGCTTCTCAATTCACCTACAGTCGTACACCGCTGCAATTTATGCAGCATCATGAAAGGTCAGTACATACAGGAATTCAGTGCGCAACCCCACTGCTCACTCTTCATCATATATGGTATGCAACACTGACGTTTCCTGATACTGTATAAATTCCCGGTGTGCACAAGGACTTATTGCTAGGAACTTGTATTAAGGGTCATGTAGTCATAAAGGCACTGTTACTGTTCTCGTGTTGCTTATGTTGCCCATCAGGGCGTAGGTATGCTCATCCAATCCAGTCTGAAGGTTGTGTTCGATATACTCATATAGATCGATCGGACCCACGTAAGCCAAGAACCCCTGGCAGCATGTCGACAGGAGTTGCAAAGTTCCACAACGGAGCTTTTTCGGTGATCCAGCTTAGCCTCAGATCCAGCCTTTGCCTTGTAAAGCTGCAATGCTACAAGAAACACGTTACGCACAGTAGAGGTGTGTCTTGTATCTTGGTAAAAGTGCGTTAGTTGCTGATCTCACTTAAGATGCTCAAGTAAAATGAACTTGGAGTAGTGGCTTTTACAGAACAGTTAATTGCTAACATGCGATTCATCATCACTTATTGTAGCGCCCATCTCCAGCCAACAATTTTATTACACAGCTACCGTGCAGCATGCAGCCCTCATATATCGGTACCACATAAGCACGGGTAGGGTATTCCGACAGAGCAGCATGGCACCCTGGCCCAAAACCACGATGCAAGGGCAGGCGACAGCGGTCTTCAGGTGGTAGTGGTTACAATCACAGGGTTTGGCAAGGGCTACAGCCACCAACGAAGTGTTTATCCAGAGTTTTCATCCAGTATCTGGGCTGCATCGAATCTCAAGTTTGAAAGTGACCTACCTAGGCCTCGCGACAGCTCATCTGGAACCAGATACCCAACAGCTCTATGCAATTACGGAGCCGACGCGTATCATAATCCGCTTGCTGCCGCGAAGTGTCTATTTGTTGCCGATTTACTCAATTCTATTGGATACCAATTAGATGGAATGCCTTTGACCGGCAATATGCTCAAGCTTCCAGATGCCCTTGGGCTCAGTTCACTGGTTTTTTTACCGCCGCGGGGGACGGTCTGAGGATGGTGAAGCTGGGCTGACTCTAGCTTGCTTCTGTACATTCCTGCATTCCCTACTGCACCGTCGATCTTCTGCGCGTGAGATTGAAACGTCGACTCTGTAAATTACGCTTTTGGTGTTTTCCCCATTGGAGGCAGGCTCCGACTACAACCCTCGGAGAACACTTTAGATGTGGCCACTAGCATGGTGTACGGGACAAGGACCAAGAATCTGGCAAAACAGTCCAGTACTCAGCCACTAAGGAACATCAAAGCCAAACACATGCTAATGTGTACATTCACATCGAGCGCAGCTAGGATTCCAGGATGCACCAACCAGAATGAAGGGAACAGTTATAGAGCATCTAAGTATCATATCAATCAAGCCTTCCACTTAACCTGGAGACATTGGATGTCCTTACACTTCAGCGCCACGCTCTTGCACAGCAAAGATGCATAATATGTGATTTTTCCTCGCGGGCATAGTTCGAACTGAGCTTGCATTTCCTGCTGCGAGATAGTATCGACGTTCTAGGTGTTCTCGTGCCTAGACTCTCGTCCCAGGTATGTTTTGATAACCATTATATTATTCTGTTCGATGTTCCATGATTGTGTATTGGTTTAACTTTCATTGAAATTGTCCAGCAAAGTACAACAGGAGGAATGCATCATGTTACACGGCCCTGCTGTTTCGTTTGATATGTTTACAAACGTAACCAGAGTATGGCGATGGATCCCAAGTTTGTATGAGGGATTATGCATCGGCAACGAACTCGGGTGGTGCTATTTTGAATCGGAGTGGATTGGTACTAATGGTTATGGCATGAGACTATCACAAATCCACACACTTCCCCCACCGTAGCCAAAATTCAGAGGCGCGGAAAAAGCAAAGCACACGCAGTGATCTGTGGATGCCATCACTTCGTACCCAGACAGGCACTGGATGCTGCCAAGAGGTGCAAAGACCCAGTGCTAATGCGAAGGCCAAAAATAATAGTCTGGGCGCGGGACGCCATCACTGCCATCTCTGCATCCTGTGCTTGACTCTCTGCACAATGCAGCCTCGAACCACCCAAAATGCAACTGTGGATTGACATGAGTGGCGGGATTCGGAGATAGTTTCGATATTTTCAAACTATACATATTGCGGCCATAATTACCAAGTTGGGGGAATTCAACCCACTCTCCTAGCCATTTCGTTGACTTCTATTTGCTGCTTCTGATGGCATATATATACCATATACAGTGCAAAGCCGAATGGGGGGCATAACAGTGTCAGAATATTAGCCTCGTCCCCAGACCTTTTTGCTGTGATCAAAATATGACCGCTTTTGGTCAAAACTGCCCTTAGGGGAAGTAGAGAAAGATTGTCCGGTTGATGGAAAGGGAGGGGCAGGTATATAGAGGAGGGAGGGGCGGGCTTCCGACTGGGTGGCCACCGTGTAGTGTAGACAGCCCTTACTAACGTTATGTGAATGTGCAGTGTGATGTAGCCGGGGGGCCAGGCACAGTGGACATGGAAAGAAGACCCTCCGGAGGAGGGAGAGGAGGGGGCACGGGAGGAATTCAGCGTCACAGGTGACAAACAGGAATAATCGCCTAGATTGGCTGTGCCTAGGCAACCCTTGCCATACTTGCCATATTTTACTGTAATTCGACTACATCGCACCGGTGATGCTCAATATCAGTTCATGAAGTTCGGTATGGACTACGGACTCGGCCTGCTCGTAGCTGCACATGACACCCACAAGGGTGAGAGGCGTATACTATACTATATCGCAATATCCACTGGATGCCTACTGCACGCACATCCACGTATTGTGTCCACAGTAGGCGGGATATATCACCCTCGCCCTTGCTCTTGAGCGGCTAGCCAAGGCGGAAGAGCAGGTTGGCAGGCAGCGGAGCGCAGGCGGGGGCCGCACTGCCGTCTAAAGCGACGGCTTTGCGGTGCGGGCGGGCGCGCGAGCACGCCAGGGCGAGGGCCGAACGGGGCACTCCTAGTCTGGCCGTGGCAGCGCATTGCTGTGGATCGCGCTCTCGTAGAATCTCGCCCCAAGATCATTACCCCAGGATCACTCCCCGCCGCCCCCTCCCGCTCCCCCGCCCCTCCCCCTCCCCTCCCGTCTCCCCTCCCCCCCTCCGCCTCAGCTCCCTGCTGGGTTTCTCTGCTCGCCCGGCCATAGGCTACTGCTGTCTCGTAGAATCACCGCCCCCTCATACGCAACCCTAATTTTTCTCCCTTTTTTCCTTTTTCTGTGGGTTTGGTGAGTGTGTTGCCAGCTGCCTGCTATTCGATGTGGAGACTGCGATAGCGCCTACAGAACAGAACCAATTCCCCTCAACGCAACCCCACACCACGCCCCCCCCGCCTCTCCGCACCGCTACTCGCATTTTGTTTGCCTAATCTCTTACTTAATTCTTGCTCTCCTCGCCCTCCACAACTGCCCGAAAAGCCGCATCTCAATTCGCACCTGTCATCCTGCCTTGTCCCCGGCCAGGAGTGATCAAAAGTCCCCCCAAGCGGACGGTTCTGCACAGTTGCGGGCATAGGACTTTGTTCCTGCAGATCTCGATTCATCAGGTTGTGTGTGCGCAACCTGAGGTTTCGCAGTCACCCAATCCCAGAGGCACTTTGTGCGTGCCCGAACAGGTGTGGTTGTGTTATGTTTGACGCAAGGTCAGTGCCTTAACTTCCACGGAACGAGGCGCAGGGAGCATCCTGACCCAAAATTTCTTCCAGCAGCTAGAGCGAAACACCGATTTGTTCTCCTACCCGCTAGGCCAAACTTATCCCACTCTCACCCACGCAGAAACTCACTCCAGCACGACGCTGTGCCCATCCACAGCGCTGGGTACCCGCTGGTTTTGAACCCCCCCCCGCCCCTCGTCTGACTATTGGCACTTTGACCGTATATTTATGGTCCACCCGCACACCCCTTTGGCTTCAGCGGAAATTTTATATAACCTGCCCATCTCAGCGCCGCAGCACAAACTTCCCAGCTCACTTTCATATACATCAGCCATAGTACCACATACAAATACGCATACGCCTTTGTAGTCACAAAGGCGTGCCCCCCCCCGATCAACCACCACGGCTCGACGATTTCTCGTCCGCTCCTCCCTCAAGATTGTATCCCCGCGGCCATCCGCAGACATCTTCAACAACATCCCGCCTCCATATTAAGTATAGCACGCAATATACTCTTGGGGGGTCGGCAATCCATTTGAAAACCACAAAGATAGTCCTTTACATTTACAACCGCATAGTTTTCGCCTAAGCTTCCTTCCTCTACACGAGGAAGGGTTGAGGCGTACGCCCGTCGTTCTTGTTGGGAGCTCCCGATTAGAACCGCCTTAACAGTACCAGGCAGAACAAAAGATTAAAACTCAAGAACCGTTTTATTTGCATTCACTGCAAAATCAAGCACTTCATGATCTCTTCCGAGACGCTTCTCTTGCCTGTCGAGAACACTTCTACTTCTCAGCAAATCAACAACCCTCCCTGCCCGCTAGCTATGGCACCTTCTGCAATTGCCACTTTCCCATATACGCCGCAGCAAGAGTACAATACAAGTTACCAAGCCGAGTCTTTCAATGGAATCAAGAAAGCGTTCGCAAAGAAATTGATTGGAAATGCTCTCCAGGAGCGTATTGATAGTATTGATCAAGATAACTGCGAGCCAGGAGGTGAAGATGCATTCTTCGTGGCGGATTTGGGCGAGATTTACAGACAGCATATGCGGTGGAAACGGAATCTACCTAGAGTTGAGCCATTCTATGGTAAGTACTTAACCTTCTATCCGCGCTATTTGCTCTTTTACTAACAATGGATGGCTAGCTGTCAAATGCAACCCAAACAAGACTGTCCTCAAGCTTCTTGCGGCTCTAGGCACAGGGTTCGATTGTGCTTCGAAAACCGAAATCCAAACCATTCTCGACCTTGGGGTAACACCGTCCAGAATTATCTATGCACACCCTTGCAAGACGGCGTCTTATATTCGCTACTCTTCTTCAGTTGACGTTCAGATGATGACTTTCGACAATGCGGAGGAGTTGGTGAAAATTCACAAATTTTACCCTCAGGCCAAGCTTCTGCTCAGGATCTTGACGGACGACTCCAAGAGTTTGTGCCGGTTGAGTTTGAAGTATGGCGCTCCTTTGGACACTACACGCTCACTGCTGGAGCTTGCTAGCAAGCTTGGACTGGATGTCATTGGAGTTAGTTTCCATGTTGGGTCGGGATCTTACGATCCTACAGCTTTCGTGCGTTCAGTTATAGATGCACGCAAGGTGTTCGATGAGGCTGCAGAGTTTGGGTACGACATGAAGACTCTTGACGTTGGCGGTGGTTATGGTCATGACAATTTTGAGTCCGTCGCCTCATTGCTTGGGCCGGCTCTTGATAAATACTTTCCGCCCAGCGTGAGAGTCATTGCTGAGCCTGGCCGCTACTATGTGGCTTCTGCATTTACCATTGCAACGCACGTTATTGCTCGCAGGACGGTTAAGAATGACAACGGCATTTCTTCTTTCATGCTATATCTCAATGACGGCGTCTACGGGAACTTCTCCGGAAAGCTCTTCGATCACCAAAACCCTGTCGCGAAGGTCCTGAAGCATAAAGATGAATACTTTTATGAGGTTCCTCAAACCGACTCCAGGCTCATCAAGTATTCCGTCTGGGGGCCGACATGCGACAGCTTGGATTGCATCGACCGCGAGTGCTATTTACCAGAGCTGCTTAACGTTGGTGATTGGTTGTATTTCACAGACATGGGAGGTAAGTGACCTTTGACCTTTCTTACGTGCATACTGAACATTTGCTAACATTACAATATAGCATATTCTCAAGCGTCTGCAACCAAGTTCAACGGTTTTACAGACGATCACAAGGTTATCTTTGTTTATAGCGAGGCTGGGGCTCGCTCGCTTTTAGGACTAGACTAGATTGCCATTATCAATATATATATATATCCGAGTTAGAAGGGACAGGTCAGGAAGGAAGCGGTGAAAAAGGGGATAGACAAAAGTATCGATTGATTTGGTTCTTTATGTTTTCATCTGAATTGCTTTGAGAGAGAGGGTGATTATGGTTGAATTTTACTAATCTTGTTTATATTCTGAAAGTCGACTATTTTGAATCATTCTGCTTTCTCTCTCTCTCTCTTTTTTTTTTTTTTTTTTTTTTTTTTTCGTGCCATGCAATTTTCCCGATGGTGTTGCCTGGAGGAGCACTTGGTTAGGAATAAATATCATGCCAGACATATATTTTCTTTTTGACTTATACCCGCCCCCTCCCATTTCCGACTACCTATCATCATCTCTCCAGCTAACGAATTTTCCTTACACCACGCAAAGACAGTTCGCATCCCATAGACTTATAGAGACTGGTGTTAATTTTTTTTGCTCTTACTTACATTTCCTCTGCTTTAATCTTCCACCGTGATGTTGTTGGGGTCTTGCTTTTTGTTTGTTTGTGCGTGTGTGTTGCCTGCATCATGAGTGCTTGCGTGTGAATTGTTGTGCTCGATATTCATTGCCGCCTGTCTCCCGTTCCCACTCCAGCCGTGACATCCGAGCTCGGCATGAGTGAACGCATAATAATCCTTCTTCCTGATATTAACTTTCTTTGCTTTTTCCTCTGGTGCTTGTTTGCTTACTTGATAGGCGCATATAGTTGACAGGGGTTTCGTTACCTCTAGATGGGAAGGTTACTTTTGAGTGTTAACTACTAGTAGCTAAGAAGGATTCTAATTTCCTGAACTGGATTTTCTTCTATTTACTGCTGGGTGTTGACGTGCCCACAATGGTATTGCAAGGGGTATACACATTCATCTACAATATCAACATTGGGATGCGTACACTCCTGCATGCATATTCTTGAATACAGGCATGCATACGTACGTTCTAAGCCCTTCATATACTAGCTAGTAAAATATGTATTCGGACATAGCGCATAATGTGTATTAGTACCCCTGTCCGAATACATATTTTACTGGCTGGACCTGAGATGAAGGTACATGCAGGTAAAGTGCATTGCATGACAAATGTAGGTACCCGCGAGCTTAAGTTGACTACCCACCGGACCGCTGCAGCATCATATAACTATCGCGGTGATGGAAAGGTAAATGGCACCGACAACGGGAATTGGACTTTGTTGGGGAATCCTATGTTGTAAAGGAAATATTGTTGCTACTTGGCCAAGATGCGGCAGGAGGGTGGTGCGGGTGCTGGGATTGGGTGGGGTGATGATCGGGAGCTGAGATGCATTTGTAGGGCTAGATTTATGACTGTGTATGTCATAACATCAGCGCTGAAGATGCTATCTCATGGCCGCCTATATCTCCTCTACAGCTACAGCTTTCCCGACATCCACACATCCGCACACACTATCTTAAGATTCCTCCTCCGTGGCTATGCTTTCGTTTCTCGCTCCTCCATCGGTGCCCGCGCCCACATCCCTGCAGCCTGGCGCCCCTCCCAACTGTTCTCGAGTTCGACTTTGTCCCATTTCTCCCGCTTACATAAGCCTTGTACCATCGTAACTAGTCTGCGCACGAGAACATTCTACTATCTTTCTGAAACTAAAACTCAGAACTCAAAGCTCAACTTGAACTTTTTAATTTTATTTTTATTTCTCCAGTCGATAATAATACACCTACCCAAGCAAGCGGGGCTTACTACAATCGGGAAAGTGACTGAGCAGCCCCTTCTCTTTTACATTTCTTTTTCTTATTTTCCAGATCATCCTTCACTGCAATATCATCCTTTGCCTGCTGCATGTCCCACTCTGATCGTTCTTTCTTCAGGTTGTTCATTTCCTCTCAAAGTTTAGTTTCACACTGTTTGGCAATACCATTGCTGTGGTAGCTTCTATATATCTGACGATGGTCAACTGACATGACAAGGGGCACAAATGTGCAGCCACAAAGTGTTCTTCAATCTCCTCTTATGGATCCGTCGCCATGTAAGCCTCCTAATAACCTTTACTATCCAGCAGATGAAAAATGAGGAGTATTATGGCTTCCTTTTTTTTTCTTTCCCTAGGAGGTATGGATCCTCATGCAATGCCATTAATATCTGATACTAATACTGTGTTACGGGTTCACCGCGACCGTAGTGTGGGCGGCCGGTGGAGCGCGTGAAAAGCGAAAAATGCAAGCGCATATGAAATTCGCATATGCGACGTAAGCGACATGCGACAGCCAGAAAGGCCCCGCAGTCGCATAATGAGTACTATATGAGCTACGCAGAGGACTAGCGAGTATCGCTAGTCAAGTGTCTTTTTGGCCTGGCGGACGGTAGCTCTCTGCGTTTACCACCTCCGTAACATACTGCATAGGATTATAATGGTTATGTGCATGATACTTTGCATCGGCAGCAGCGAGTCACAATGAGGTTTTAGACTAGGATTATGTGGTTGGATTTATGACTTCACGCCGTTTTTAGGAAGGTTTCTATGGAACCATTATCAAACTTTGGCGTCATCTCATAGCAACATTTATATTCTCCTTGGCTGCTCGGATTCGAACTCTCCCATGGAGGCTTTGAATTACCCTCTGATTTAGATTCGGGAGGGAAGGTCAATGAACGCCTCGATGAATCTATCACAAGGAGCACCTTGCACCTTCACATTGATAACATGGTTTAGTACTCCAGAACTATATTTCTACAACAAATAAGGACATAAGGGGTTAAGGTTTGTTTCGGCAGATGCCACATACTTGGCTTTGTTGTTATTGTTCATTATATTTGTCTTACTCTATTGATATTCGAAGGTGGCGAATCGTGAGATAAGAGAGCATATATTTCAATTTTCTCTGGATAAGGGGGTTGGGGCGGGAGGGGTCTGTTCCAGGTGATGGTGGCAATAAGAAGTGTTACAATATGGCGTATAGGAGGGTCTTGAGAGGTTTGTGCGTAGAAGGGATAGTTTTGGTCGAGTTGCTGTAAGGGGAGCAGATTTGGTAGAAGGTATAAGGGATTGATGCCATTACTAGCGAATAATATCTATACTCAGCTAAATAGCTGGCTACTAACTTTTTTTGCTATAATATATGGCCTTAGTTGCAGGAACGGTCTGCCAGAGGCTACAATTGGTAGCATCGTTGTGTCACCAAGAATTAAGGATGTTATAAAGTGTGCCCTTCAACGGAACCTTCCATATAATTTCTTGTTCTCTGGCTGTAAGATGGGCCAACTTGCAGGTGGTGTCTTTCGACACGATTGGTGCTTTCGAGACCAACACAATAACGAGCCACTCAAGTTGGGGAAAGAAAGATCTCGTCTTCCAACCATAATAGACCCATCTGCCTTGGACTGGTTGGTTTTCACTGCGGTGTCACGCGGTCTATAGTTAAGCTTTTTTTGTCTTACCTAAAAGGGTACATGCATTTTTCTAACTTTTCTGTTTTGCAATTGGCGGAAATATGGCAAAAGCCTATTAATATTACTATATCCACTTGATTTTCGTACCAGTACACCATAGTTTAACTAATGAGTGATCATGCAATAACTGACCACTAGTTCTTATCAATTGGACATCAGAGCTTTTACTAGAAATCCAAAAAGCTTTTGTAAATGTCTAAGGAAAAGAACTAGTTGATAGCAGGTTGGCGGTTATTGGATGTCCGCTCATCTTCTGTGGGTGAAAGGAATGAAGTCTTTGAAACCCCTCCAACCATAATACAGAGTCAGCACAGACGGAGTCCTTCAAACGAACGTCAACCGACAGCATCACAAAGCAAGTGCCATCATAGAAGAGCTACTCGGAGAATAGCTTATGAGGGATATGTGGCAGATGTCTACGATCCCATTTGCTGGCAGAGCGTGAAAGCCCGCCTCTGCCATAATCAAGTCCATTCACACAAGGCGTTAATTGCCACTATCCTAGTAAGCTAGGAAATCCTAATAATGACGGCACAGCCCCCACCACACAAGTAGTGGAGGTAACCCAGCCGGCTTCACAACTGGCGCTAAGTCCGTTGCTGGTCCATTGACGACTGATTGATATTTGAGGAAAAGGTCATGGTTGAATTCGCTGCACTGAAGGCTATTGCCAAAAGAATCATGTCGGTGGACTGCAAGTTGCTCAATTATGACATAAAAATTTTCTATAAATAGAGACTGGTTGCACTGAAATGCATAAGTTTAGGGTGCAACGGTATTCGGACACTTGAGCGGAACGCAACCACCACACAAACATCAATAAGGGAACAATTACTGCTTCAATTGATGTAAAAAAGAACATCGAAAATAGCTACATGACTAGTGAATAACTTACGCATCCTAATATTCTGTAAAGCACCCTTTTACTGCTTTGATAATAGTATCAATGTACAGTGGCGTCCCGGATCTAAGTGCTGCCGGAAATGAGTATGAGCCATCTCAATAGCTTCTCTAATACCATCCTTACTCCCCTGCCATCTCCTCCTCCATCTTGGAATACTATTAATGCACCATTCATAAGTCATACTAGAACGCATGAATGAAGTATTAGTGGGGGGTTTGCTTGACTTGGTGAGGAAATGCTTTTGCTAAACATTGATAACAAAAAAGACTGTAATGCAAGTTTGTTATTTTGCTGCCTAATTTTTTCTCTCAACATGTTGGTCCTGCTGGTTTGTTTTGCCTTAGGCCGTCCATTTTACCTTGCTGGTGACGTTTTCTGACTATTCATTTTTGTCTTGCTTCATGAGCTATTTATTCCGCTGGTATACTTGTTTAGATATTTCTCAAGCTGTATCTCGGTTGTTTAGGAACCCCGTTCAGAAAATTCGTAAGGAAAGTCATTTTTCACGTTCCATCTGGGCCGAAGTATTTTGTGCTAGAACGTATTACAGAATTGAAAAGGTTTACAGTTTTCTTGAACGTTTACTTCCCATTACTACTCACTCATCATGGTATAGTGCTCGCAGCAAATTCTCTCATCGGCATCAGGGAGCAGGTAACATAGAGCCTCTCTTCTCCGTCTCAGACTTCGACTCATGCGACTCCCTAATGCTCACGTCTCTGCATACTCCACTCTATCCTTCCTCCTGTTACTCTGTCAGACACTCTTGGATTCAGCCTTCCTACTATATTCATTAGGGGAACCCAGACTCCCTTGTAATATATCTTCATGAAGATTGCAGTTGCCCCAACTAGACCCTTAAATCAATGGTTTACAAACGATCCTATGAAAGATAGATTACCGAAGTGGGAAGTCCATGTATGCCAAGAAACCTCGTTCGTTCCTCTTGTGTACCGCTTGGTTAACAATGCCTAATCATCACAACGAGCTGTATGAGACACCAAGCGACGTGGACAACTACTTACATCGATGCAAGGACAAAAATCCGACAGTCTATAAAACTGTAGTTAGTACAGGCGACAATGGCGTCTGAACACCCGAGGTTCCAGAAACATTGCTAACGCTGTGTGTGCATGCGCTAGAGGGCCCAGAGAAGTTGTGTAACTTAACCAAGCGCTAACCGACAAGCTTTACTGAAACTTACATACCTAAGCTCAGGTTGAATTGACGAAATGTCCCTACAGGGAAGGCCCACGCAAAACACCACCGTTTCCCACCCCGCATCTCCCCAACTTGTGGGGCTGAGTTTACGCTCTGCGGAGATGCAGGTCCAATGCACGAAAGCGAGCAAGATATGGCTGAAAGCGGTTTATCTTTACCGTTGATGATAAACAAATGGTGTCCTAGCCTGAGCAACTACGTAATGCAAAGCACGAGGCTGGCATTTGAGACAGCGATAGTAGAGTCTCACTGATATCCCTTCACCACGACAATTGAATGTGGCAAACAATCATACGCCTCAGTGGAAAGGGGTGAATATAGAGGCCAAGTGGTGGGAGCGAGAGCGAGAGCGAACAACTTTGGTGTCTCAGTTCAGATGAGAAAGCACCGGAAGTGTGGAGGATTCTGAAGATACTTAGATCTTTATTGTATCATATGCTGATGTTCAGGCATGTCAGATTATAAAGTCGGAAGTTGCCGGCCTAGGCTGCACAGCTCCAATGCAAACGTACAACGAGAGCCAAAGAGCCCAACTAGATGCAGGCCGCAAGACAGAAATTAACAAATACTCGGTTTCGTGATACAAATGTAAGAGTTCTTGGATTTTCTTAATTCAGGTATGTATCGCGCAGTTTTGATTGAGCATTAATGAACTTACGTAGGTTGTTGAAGGTTTCCTTCACCTACCGTATTTGTGCTTAGTACCTGATTAGGAAGTTACTCACTGCAACCGCCCACATGTCTTGGGAACCAGACTAACCGCCCACAGCGCAATCCGAAAAATGTATATTTACCACGTCTAGCCAGCGGCGCTTGAACGATACAGAAAACTATGTATGCAAGAGCAAGGACAATTGTGAAAACCGTGCATGTTCGCAAATTGTATAAACTACCTATATATAGCTAGATGAAGAGAATAATCTAAATAAAATTGATAAAAAAGTATAATATTTCCTTATTTGGGATGCTCCTCGAATGTTCGCTGTCAAAATCAATCAAGATCGAAGAGTCCACCCTATCAGCTAAGCCTCATAATCATTACATGAAATCTCCATAACCGCTTCCCTCCACCTGCATGTACCCCACTCTTTCTATTTTTGTGAACGAATCATTATCTTTCATGTAGATGTCTAGAACTCCCGAATGGAGTTGGATTGGAAGGTAACGCGAGTCGGCTTCGGGCCGTCTTGCAAGTAAGCATCGGTCACTGAAATGTCAAGACCTCAAAAGAAGCCCCAAAGAGTATTGTTCCAGCACTTGCGCTATATATAGAGATAGCAAGTAAGTACCTATGATATGGTACAGAATACCGGCATCAAACCCGACTCTTGGCACCGGGCCGACCTGATCGGTATAGCCCAATGGAAGCCGCTTTATAAGTTATGCAGATGCAGGCTTCATAAGAATATTTGTCCTGTTTGGTTTTTACGAAATAGAAATTAAAAAAGTGAGATAACTTCTCAATTAGTCGATCCGAAGCTTTTTCAATATTTATATGTCTATATCCTTAGTGTGTGCACTTTGAATGGACTTGGCCATGCCTCGGCATGGGGAAGATACACCTTGTGAGAAAATACTGGCATAGTGGCAATAGCTGAACCAATACGAACCCCACATCGGATACTAACCCCCTTTTAGGGACTGGGGCTCTGATCAAGTATTACCACATACTGTTTCACTGGCCTTGAAATGACGTATCTGAATCACAGTGGTAAACTCCAGCTCCACGGATAATGCAACCAAACTACTCCGAGAGAATGCTGTCGGCTGTGGGGGATCGCTACTCACTGCTAACAACTCTCCAGTCCGACACTAACACCATGGCCTGTATCATGTATCATCACCATACATACCCTTAGATGCGTATGGCTGCTGTGGTGAAATTGGATACTGATCTTAAAAGGTCACAAATTTCAATGTTCCGTTAGTCCTGTGCCCGGCCGCTACATGTTCCGTTTCAGAGGATTCAATTGACAAAGACTATGCACAGGTTGTTTGTGCCCGTTTGTCTAAAGTTGATCCCAGATCTCGATTCGGTCAAACTTGGTAGCCACCGGTATTAGCGGCGATCCATATACAGCCACATTCCAATAACCGACAGCCACCCGCTCCGGGGCGAAACGCTGGATACGAGACTAGGTGAAACGAATTATAGACAAGCTTCTAGAATGCCCCTTGTGCATCATCCGGACTTTTGTTAAACATTCTGTAGAACGATATTATCTTCTACATGCAGGTACTTTCAAGTTGTTTCGAATGTAGAACCTCCCTGGAGTTGAATCTAGTGAAACTTGAAGCGCCAGTACCGGAAATTGCAGACCGGTAAATAACGGGCCCTTGCATGTCCAGATACTGGTATTTGCGGATCATCTAGAGCGCCTGAAAAATCCAATTGCATACAGATAAATGTTTGCCTTGTATTAATGTCTCTGAAAGTGTTGTACTAGAATGATGTTGATGACATATAGCGACATCCTTATTGCTTGCATCCCGCTAGAAATACACTTTTTGCTTCAGAGTAATTACGGGAGATAAAATTTAACTTGGTATGCAAGTAATGGGTAGCTGGATGTACAATTCTTTGATGCCGACTCTTACATCTTGCGCTTTGACGGGAATAACAAAAGTAAAGTCTAGATTCAGTCACGCACTGTGCCATTTGTGATAACTCACTTTGACATGGCTTTCTTTATAGCGTATACCATTGGCTGATGTATGAACTGCATGTCAAATCGATAATCTGAGATCACATGCAACTGACCTCTGCTGTGCATGCATGGCATATACACCAAGTAAAGCAAGTGCAACAGCATTAGCTGATAAGATTGTCTTAGAACTGCCTAAACGGTCTCCCTAATCAGGTGTGGAGAAAAATTATGGGGTTAACAAGGACGTAAGTCTACGAAATAAAATAAAAAAAGCAATGCGAAAGGTAATACGATTGAGCACAGACCAACGGGGATATCGCTTTGCTGTAAGCTTCTGCAGTTTACCTTCTCATAATCCTCTGAGAGACATGAAGCCAATGAAGGACGAACTCAGGATTGCATTCTATGTATCACTGGCTAAAATGCAGGTAATCCACATGACCGGAGTAATGCCAGTTGAGACACCATAGTGCGTAGTACTTGGAATCTATCAACCACGAAGTAGCAAAATTTCAGTATGTCTCCTTTGTAGATACCCTTCAGCACCTGAAATTGCAGTTACCCATGTTACGTCCCCTAGCCAAATTCTATTCTTTGGGAGGGGCATAATACACCTGCACTTAAGACCTGCACACGGCCTTCTCGGTAAGTGCATCCACCATCTCTGCAGTTTCGTCTTTCTCAACTGGCTCATCATTAGCGACAGGTGCTGCAAATTTGCTTGACATTTGACTCTCCTTTTGCCAAATTCGATCTACCACCCCGGTTGCTTCTCTCGTCTGTCTCAGGGCATCTTTGGCGTATTTCAGAGCGACTTCCCAATTGTGAGGGAGGACATGGTCGTAATATCGCTGTCCCCGCCGGACCCTAATGCTCTAGCTCTCGAGGAATAATGTAAAGCATCGAAGGTACCAATTTAACCTTGCAGAAATTCGTCAAGAAAAACCTGACAAAACTATACAATCAGTAAATTGCATCATCTTGGGCATGGTATGAATACTTCTTTTGATAGACACCGCAAAAGCTGTTCCGGTGCTTGCATCATCCCCTAACCCATGCAGCCGGTGCAACTTCAACAAAGCACCCTTCTCGGAACGATAGTCCATAATTCACACTCTGTAGATATCCCATGAATGGGGCCACGTTTCTTGTGGACACTTCTCGCGCTCCATTTGAACATATTCCATGGCCCATACTTGTGTGCATATTCAGCCTTCGCCTCGTACGAGAACTATCGTCCACTTGAGCCGCAACGCTACAAACTCGCACAACACGACGAGTTCTGGCGATTGGAGTGTAGGATATCCTGGAGGGTATAGGCAGTTATTGGTCTCGAGAGGTGATCTATACGCAATAATTCTAATTGACCTTGACTTTTACATGATTGTTGGAAATTGTAGTTGTGTGGAACCGGCGAAGTGGTTGGATACTTTTGGTAATACGGCACTGATGGGGTAATAGATGTGCTCACTAGTAACGATGCGCCCTCTTGGCACTTCTTCTTATGTATTCTATCGAATTACTTATTCCAGAAATATAACATATATAAAAATTATATACTACAAGGCTAATTCAACACCGTTAAATCAGAGTCTCTCATCAGAAAATATCAAAGAATCAAGACCTATAACTTAGTCTATTATTTTTTAGTAAAAAAACTTTTTTATATATAATTTATCTAATATTACTTAAAATTAAGATAATATTATAGAAAGCTATTTACTTAATATTAGTTAAAATTACTATTTATACTTTACTATTATTATTAGTATTTTTGAAGTTTTCTAGAAAATTAAAACTAAATATAATAAAAAATAATATGTCACGGCTTGGCGTGCCATGGCGACAGAGGGAAGCTGATTACTAGTACGTGTGGCCGTCTAAAGGAGCCAAAATCCCTGACCACGTGCGCAAACGTAAGCGAGTCGCTGACCGGCCCGCCCGGATACTTCTATATATGCCGACTGCACTACCGGGTGGTACCGGTAGTTCTACCTTTGGTGCAACGGTTTGCAAATGGTCGGTTGCAACCCGTAACATAATAATTATGGTTTTATTAAGATTTTTAATATAAATATTGAATTTTATAATTTAAAATTTATTAATAATATTTTTAGTATTAAATAATTAATAAAGTAAATATAATATATTATTATTATATTATTATATAAACTATTAAAAATAATATAATATAGTTTTTTATATTTATAATTTTTATCATAATAAAGTAATAGATATAAAAATAATATTTAAAATAGTAAAAAAGAAAAATAAAAAAATAAACTAAAAAGTTAATTAATTATTTTAATACTTTTAAATAAAAGAGTATTTATTAAAAATTTTTATAAAAAAATTTTTTATATTAAGCTTAAATATATAAGTTTAAATTTTCTAAAAATAATTTTTTTTTAACTTTTATCTACTATCTTTATTAGTTTTTATTTAATTTTAATCTAAAAGTAAAAATTAATTTTATATAAATTAAGAAATATCTAAACTTATTGAGTTATAATCTATGCAATTGAAAGAGACTAAACATTTTTATAGAATCTAAACTAACATGAGAGCTAGTCTGGTTGCACCAACCCTTACGGTCGGAGGGTTGGTGCAACCAGACTACATGAGAGCCTGCAGCTACGCCAGTGATTTCATGCCAAGCCCAATACTTGCACCTATCTAGTACCATCACATACTAATAAACAACGGAAAATCTACAAGTATTCTGAGGAGATTAAGAAGAGGATACGCCCTGGAACAGGTCATATCGTACCTTTCAATCGGCTTACTGAGTTCTGTACCCCCCTGGCGGGCACCCTTGCAAAATTTATTATACCAGACACTAGGTTAAACCGGACTGAAAGTGCTGGATTTTGGTCGTCCGGTATAGCAAGGTGTAACTGTAGATACAAAGTATATCTATAACCGTGTGGTGGCTCTCCTGGGGTCGAAAATGGGCCTGCATTTCCATTGACAGCAACTTACTGCAATGTAGTCTGGTTGGTATCTCACAATTAGATATATCATATGCACTCTACATTTGCCCGCTGCCCGCTCCTAATAATGCCACCGTCGCGGCGGTTGGGAGAATGCTAGGGTCAGCTCACTTATTAGAGGGATTTTGCTAGTGCCAGGGATTTATCAGGGATAAAGCCCAACATGTGGCACAACCCTGGGAATAGCAAAACTGCAATTGAGTTTTTGCTGCCTACCATCTCGCTGACTTCGAAATGGCACACTCAAGTCAAAGCTTACTAAGTCATAACTGCGGGTGTGCTATGACTACTACTCCAATTTGGGCTGGTAACTGATGTAACTGTAGGCAGTACAGGCCATGTCGTTGGCATTTGCTCCCTTGAAAATGGAGCACCTTTGAACTGCGTGTACCACAACTCAACATCCTCAGACGCTCCCTGATTTTTGGTTTACCATGTGAATCAGTTCGCTGAATCGATATCAGCTTTCAGAATGAAAATTGAATAAAAACTTGTGAAGGTAGATGTGGCCCAAAAAACGGTGGTTTCCAGGGATCCTGCCCTGGAAATCCAGTCCCTGGGATGAAATTCCTTCCGTAGGATTCTCTAGCGTGTGGCGGAGTCGTCCTTGATAATCCCTGGGAAACCGTCCCTGGTGCCAGCAAAATAGGGAGATTTTGCTACCTAGGGATGCATCAGGAATTGAAGTCTTTTAGTGTGTGGCACAGGCAAAAAGTGCAATTGAACTTCAAACAATGAATTCACGATATAGAGAACACTTCAAAAATACCACTATAACACACAGAAGGTACAAAAAGCAGTTTCATGACTTTGGCCTTCAGCTGGTTCAGCTAACTAGTTTATATATAGTTTGAAAATAAAAGTCTACAGTTTTGTTGTCCGGTCCGGTTTAACTGGTATCCGGAATAGCTAATTTCTTTGTATGTAAATTGCAAAAACTGTCAAGGGTCGTCCGGTATAGCAAGGATTCAGGTTTAACGAGGTCCGGTATAGCTAGGTAAACTGTATAGAGTCCGATACTTAATAGTAAATCCCGGTCGCCGACGTAATCGTACAATAGTGTGTGTCATGCAGGACAGGGGTTCTGATATAAGGTGGATGATAGCTGTTGTTGCGTTCATTATTCCACCTTTGTGAGGAAACCTATTCAATACGTCTCAGAATCACACGCCGTATGTGCTCCTGTGGCTTGACGTCCTTTTCGTATCCAATACAATCGCTAATCAAGCTTCTTCCCTTACTGTACTACTTATAATATCCACTAAGTAGATGATAATCCCAATATGCAAACTTGCGTATGCAGACTATTGGCGTGACGAATGAAGGTCCTGTTTTATTTCAGATAAATTATTGGCTTCCTGCAGCCTAAATCTGGATCTGCGGCTCAAGCTGTAAGCTTTTTCTCATCCATTGCTGCATAACCTTGCAAGGCATTCGATTGTAATTACAACGCTTGTTGGTCTGTTTGTCTGCATCTCGCTTCAGATATGATCGACGATCACTTAGTGATGGTATGGAATACGCTGCATTTCCATACTCAGTACTGCGGTCATTGTCCATCTGCAATCTCCTTTGAGTTGGCATGCAGGAGTCGAACAGGGTAGAAGTTTGCCCACTGGGTTCGTATGTACACATGCAAGAAGACCCTAGATATGTCGAGGGATGCATTGGGACTTAGGCGAACAAAGCGGTAAAATGAAATCCGGGTCTAAACGTCATTTTGTGAGTAAAGTGGACCCCAACATGATGAGGAACTTACTTGGGTGTACTTTACAAGGTACCATGTCGTGTCGAACAGCAATTTCTCTCAGGAACTGCCAGCGAGGCCGCGACCCTGTGCAATGATTGGCTCTTAGATCTGGAGCTTCCTGGGTGGGCCCCCTTGCAAATATAAGACTGGAAGAAGAGCTTTACAGAAAGCACAATCGCTAGAGGACTTGCGAGAGGTGAGACTGAGTACTAATACTGAGAGGTGGTTCGAGGCTGACTGGGCAGCGCAGTTAGCGTTGGAGAGTCGTCTCGGCCTGCAAGGAACCGGAAAAACCATTTTCCCTAACCCTGGACTGAGCGCGTTGAACCCTAGCGGCCCAACACGTGATAAGAAATTACTCTCGCGCCAATGCGGACCAACACACATGAATCCAGTTACTGACTTGAATAATGAGGCTTAACGAGAACACTGGTAAGTCCTCGTCTGTCAATTTCCAGGTCGTTTGGATCACGCATGCTGACAATCATCTATGGTATAGCCCTGCTTTCATCCAAGGTGCTCCTCGTTCCATACGACCCACACCATGTTCCAATGTACCATTTGTGGATGGAGGACCCACACCTACGTGACGCCACAGCCTCGGAGGGGCTCACGATAGACGAGGAGTACAAAATGCAACAGAGTTGGAGGACAGATAATGATAAACTTACCTTCATATCTGTCCTTCCGCCGCCAGAGCCGGAGAAAGAGGCAGTAATAGCAGAAGTTGATGATCCTCCAGAGAACATGATTGGAGATATCAATCTATTTTTCTTTGACAACGACAGCGAAGATGACGAAGACACGGACGGAGAAGAAGATGAAGATGATATTAATGAGGATGACGAGTCTGCCGAAGAAATCGATAGCCCTCTCCGGATAACTGGAGAAGTTGAGATCATGATAGCTCGTCGGCAGAATCAAGGTAGAGGATTGGGTAAAGCAACGCTTCTCCTTTTTCTTGCTTATGTGCTTCGCAACCGGGAAGCTGTGGTTGCTGACGTATGCAAAACTGGAAAAAAGGGAATCCTATCCAAGTTATGTGTCAAGATTGGACAGAAGAATGTCCGTAGCATTGCACTGTTTGAAGGGATTGGATTCCGAAAGAGAAAAGAGAAAACAAACTATTTCGGGGAATATGAATTGTATGTCGATTTAGGAGCTCATGAGTATCAGGAATATATCGACAAATTGTTGGAAAGTAATGGTATGGGGGGTTGGCAGGAATTGAAGTACGAACGTTGGAACGAGATTCAGGCACTCAACTGAAATCAAAAGACTACGAACGCACGATAGGATGCTTTTTGTTCTTACCAATGAGCCCGATATACCCCTAAATACTCTTCAATTTTTTTTCTTCTTTTTTCTCCCTTTTGTAACTTGGAAAGCATTATAGATCTTTAAATATTAAGAAAGTCCTATAATGAGATTGAATAGCAACCTCTTACATTACAATTGACCAGAGAAATACAGCATGGAATAATAAGATATCCTTGAACGGGATCGGACGGGGGTGAGAAGCATTCAACCTTAACTATACAGGGCAATGATCTCGGCTATAACATGCTCCTGAGGACCGCAGCTGCTCAAACTGTACTTGCTTTTTGTAATACTAACTTGACAGGTAATGGATAAATCTATCATGAGCATGCTGGTGGGATTCCTGAGTGAGAGTTGGCTTGATAGTCAATTTCTGGGGCTAATTGTGAAAGGTTAAAACGGAGTCTACAATAGGATAATGTGAAAGTCAGGAGAAATCTCGGTGAAATTTAGTCCTCTTCACTTTCCTCTCCACTCTCCTCCCCACTCCAACTATCTTCGTTCTCATCTTCATCTGAACCGTCCTCCCGAGCCTCCTCCTTTGTGTCAATAACTCCGTCAACTTCCAACCCATAACTGTGTTGGAATTTCTCCAGCTTGTCGACCTTCACAGTGAATCCAGCGTTTTCGAATCCGCTTTTGACATTTTCCACCTTACCCTCAGCCACCACACACACAGTGACACTTCTCTCTTTCTCAAAACACCCCATAACGACATCTCTCAAAACCGTCCGTAAGTCATCTTCTGTAACTCCCTTTACTTTTTTCAACAATATTGAATTCCACTCCGGACCGACTCCACGAATAACCTGATTGATAAAACTTTGTGTTCCGGCTGCTGCCATATCCGCTTCACTTTCCGCAAACCTCACGACGATTGACGACAGAGCACCCTCAAGGAGGTGTGGATCAAAAGGTGTTGTGCCCTCTATATAACCCTTAATGACGTCCTTTGCTACAGCAAAGGCTTTGTATGCATCTGGGGCTCGATAGATGTCGAATATGAGTTGCCCTGCATCAGTGTTGCGGCTAAAGTGCGCGCCATACGCAAGTCCGGTCCCACGTACTCCGCTATCAAAAATAAGCTGAAATCCATCATCAAAGATTCAAACTACATACACCCAAAGAGGACCTTCTGTTGTCTGAAGATATGCAAGAGCTAGAATTAAAGCAGGAAGAGTTGGGTCTAATAAACTTGTTGGGCCCTTGGTAATCTATATAATCTGGTCAGCTTATATCAGAGAAAATTATGTGAGGGCCTACATGTGTGGAATATGAAGAGTCAATGCTTGGCAATGGCACTATTTGGCAAACATTGCCTGGATTTTGACCGACGAGTGACAGCCTCTTACTTTTGCTGTCCAGATCCACGATTTTCCCAGTCTTCGGGGAAAACTGAAGTTAGCTACTATGATGGATACTAAATCTGGGAAGATTTGATACATACTGTGGTTCTTCCTTCCACAAATTCGGCCCAAGCTGTTACAAGATTCGGTAGTTTTTCAACATTTGCGATCACAAAGATTCGCATGTTTTCCAAACGGCATAAGGAAACCCTAACTAACTCCAATTGACTGAGAACTTTCTTTTCATCAGCCTGTAGTAGCTTTGCAATTCTCTTGAGATATGATGCTTTCACGAGGGTATCCGTTGCTCGTCCAATTGATTCTAGTGATTCTGTTATTTGCACACTGACAGAGTAGGCCATATTATCACCACTTCTCTTCTCTTCTGGAATATCTTGTAGCAATTTTGATACAGCTACTTCAATCCTCTGTAACAAATATGTCCCGATTAGCTGCGAACTTCAAATATAAATTTATGGAAGGCATACATTTTTATCAAAAATACTATCCCAGAATAGAGTCTTGATCCATTGTATAGTGCGCTGATATTGCTCTGGCTCAATCTGGAACTTTAGGTGAATGGTTTCCCCAACTCCAAGTCGATCACCTATGGTAATCTTATACTTGACTGTAAAGCTCTCTAGAATTGGGACGACCTTCTCAAACTCAATAAGTTTACCGTCCTTCATAACAGGAGTATCGAAGAAGTTTTGGATATAGACTGAGAGTAGAGGGCGTAATTCAATGGGGATCTGGCTGGTAGACAAAATCAAGTTGACGTGTACAAATTCGGTTGGGACATGCTCGTAATGTAAGTATAAAGGAATTGTGGAAGTAGCTGGGGCACTGTCCAGCAGATTTTGAATCCGATTATTACTGTATAATTTACATACATTAGTCAAGGTAAAGTAATCAACGAGATTGGAGAATGAAAGGAGGATCAACTAACAGAGGACCATCTTTTTTAGCCAGACCGGCTCTTGCACTCTGTGGGGGCTATTAGCTACTGGCAATGCACGGTGAGTCCATGAAAGCCCTAACATACAAGAGTTTCAATGAAGTGGATAGAATCAACTTCTGGAATCTTGAATCTCTCAATAACCTCCTTTGGAATTGGAACGTCGTTTTGTGCTTTTGCGTCTTCAAGCCTCTGGGCCAACTCTCTCAAGCCCGCCTCACCTAGCTTCTCTTTTCTCTCTTCTATTCTAGCTTTCTTTCGAAAAATTAGGTTACATCTTACAAGACAATCAGGGAGTATTTTATACTTCATCCTCTTTGAGCTTCTTTGCAAGCCCCGCAGATGGCTGCCCAAGGACAGAAACATGATGGGCGTCAGATATCCATTCGCTCAAAAATCCCCTCCAATCTTTATCTCCCCATTTTGCTAACTGCTCATAGGTCTTGAGGTCCTTTATTTGCTGTAGCGTACTACCGTCCCTATTTCCAAACAAAAAGTCCGTGATGATCGTTGTACTAAAGTAATCCCCAGAAAGATCCGCATGAAATTTCAGTTTCCGCTTCGTTCTGCTCAGACATTCTTTCATGTAATCCATGTCCAGTGGGCTCCCGGCTGTTTTCTTCAGGACGTCAATCATCTCCCGTTCAACCTCAGCTAATTTCTTCGAGGGAACGCTTGATAAATTAATCCAAATGACAGTATCTGGTCGCTCTTCGGTGTAAAAATTTACCGACGAAGCCAATGGTTCTTTAATCTCGACAAAGTGCTTTTCCAGCACCGAAGCTGATGATCCAGCAAGATACGTAGATAGAATCTCGAGAGCAATGCCTTTTTTAAAGTATATGTTAGCTACAGGGTCAACAGAATGGAGAGGGGGAGGGAAAACATGTACTTGATTGAAGGTCTGAACAATGAGGCCCCAGCCAGGCTATGGAGATCTCTCCCATTGATTCATCCTTTTCAGGAAACTCCACAGTATCCACTATGGATCTGGTAAGAGGTGGGACGGGTGCAGAATCTATCCATGGTCGTTTCATGGGAATATTAGGGAGATGCTCAAGTATACTTCCCTCAAATTCTTCCAGTATTCTCAGTAAGTCCGAGTGATCCACTTCTCCAATAACAATGACGCACAGATTTTGTAGCTGATACATTTCTTTATGAAATGCTCTGATCCTCTCTGTTGTTAAGACACGCAAAGCTTTTGTCATGCCACCAGTCTCATATCGAAAGCCTACCTCCTCAGGATACAGCAATCTACAAGCCCTCAAGTTCATCAAGGACTCTGACTTGTTTTCCACTCCCTGCATCTCAGAATAAACCACACCGGCATCATGACCTGCACCATCCACATGATGGACCTCTGTATAGCAAGCAGCGTCGGTGATGGTAGGGCGGAGAATATGCTCAAGATATACTGGAAGTATTTGGGCAAAACCTTCCCAGCCTGCAGTATCAAGCTTATATGCAGTATGATCTGTAGCTGTCCAAGCGTTTGTATGGGAATAAGCACGATTTGCGAGTTTGTCAAGGACACCTTTATAGCGATAGTTCTTCGACCCCATAAATACAAGATGTTCGAGGGTATGTGGGGCCCCAGAATCGTCCAGGATTTCCGTAGCTAGAGCAAAATAGCCATTGAGTTTTGGTCCCTTGCGGTCAACCACAATCGATGACAAGCCTGTCTTTGAAGATTCATATCTGTTTTCGACATGGTTAGCAGTTTTCCTTGGCTTGTTCACCGGGTCATTATTTGTTCACTTGGTAATCGTGGTTGGGCTGTAGTCCGTCACAAACTGCACAACTTTCATGAAGCTTGTGCCTTTTGCATTCGTTATAGGCGCCATTGAGTAGGGTCTTGGTGGTGGTATGTTCCCACTGATTAAGAACTTGCTCTCCCGATATCGGTATCGAGCCCAATGTGGGCGGAGGCTCTGGAATAGTAGGTTAATCAGTGCGCTGCGGGGGTCAATGCGGGGTTTTTCAAATCGGAGGCTCAAGCTGTCAGTCAGCAATTGCAACGGCGCCGGGGGGTAATGTTGAGGATCGAGTAAGCGGGCGGGATTGTTCGATGCCTGGTTCCGTCTCTGCGTGTGATCGAGACTGGGAGTTGCGAATAACTCTGGTGGAGCCGCAGTAAGTCCAGCCACACAAATTGCAATGCTGCTTCTACGCAAGGTTACACTAGCGTAGCCCTATGGGTTGCTTGGGGGCTTCATTTATGATCCTCGACGGAAGTGAGCCAGGGCCGGGTCCTGCAGCCCGATTGTTTATGATAAATCTGAGATTGCCGTCGTGCTTGCAAGCGATACGAAGACGGAGGTACCGTGTAGACCGGCTGAGGTTAGCCTGAGGTCGTCAACGGGGGCTACAGAGTATGATACCACTGCGGCCAGACACACTGTACCACAAATATAACGACATCACTAGCCTTATGGTATCAATCCGGCTTGGCACTGGAAGTTTAACGGGCTTGGCATCCAGAGATGTGCACCAAGTATGCATATGCTATGCGCACGAGACAAATGCTATTGTGGATGCAGGGTAGTCCCGTGATGCATGGCCATTTTGCACCAACGTTGAGATGCGTCATCGTGGGGTTATGCAGCCGGACTCATGGGATGCAATAGACATATATGCTCTTGTGTGGTTAAAAAGTGCGAGGACGCGCAGTGGGCGTGAAACTACCGTTCTATTCTGGCAATGCAGTTTTCCAGTGCTACACTACGAAAATGCCGAAGAGTGAAGCAAGAAGGCAGCCTGAAACTGTAACAGGCGAGCAGATCGAGGTCGAATGGTGGCATCGGAGTGCGGGCGAGGCTTGCGGCTGCTCCGGAGATTCAACAGGCCGGCCTTTGCGATCAGGGGCCCGGCTCGAGGGCACGAGACTGGATTCGAGAGTGCTTGAGGAGCAGTCGCACACAAGCCCGGAAGCTCAGGCGGGAGAGCAACGTGATGCATCCACCGCCAGCCCCTGCTTTGCGCTGCACTCCAGGGTTGCATTAGAGGGCTGCCCCTATTGATGTAAACCGCAACTCTGGCGCGAGCCTCTGTCCATTTTCTTCCTCTGCAAAATATCTGGCTCGATTACCCCTGGCGCAAGCAACTCCCAACTGACAATATGCTGCTGTGCTTATAGGAGGCTGACCTACATCTTCTACCCTTCGCAGGGTCGTTGACACTCAGATTGCTGGTATCTCTCAATCTGCTCCTCAAGGCGAAGATCTGAGCTTAAGTCATACTGCCTAACCATCTCTGCCTAGTGAGCAATTGCCCCCCAGAAGCTTTGTCGCCTTCGATCGCACCAAGACATACATATAGCCATCCTTCGCTTAGAAGGAGAGGGAAAAGGAAAAAAAAAAATCTAAAAACTAGCCCATGCCACTCCTGTAGAGCGGCACTTTGGGAAAGACGCACCAATCATCTGCACCTGGTTAGGAAAGGGGGAATTCTGGCTGGAAATAGTTTCGTCATTCCTTCTCTCTCACAGTTTAACTTACAACCCACATCCGTCTCGCATTAATTTATTCTTCGGAAGGAAGGAGAAGAGGATCTGTCACAATAAAGGCCTGATTAAAGGAAGCAAAGAGATAGGCTAGCATCGAGAAAATGTCCAGCAAACGGCCAGTTTCGACAAAGCGTGAACGTGCTCGCAATGAGCATGCGTTGAAGGAACTGTTGAAAGTCCCAGGAAACGACCGTTGTGCCGATTGCAACGCGCAAAATCCGGGCTGGGCAAGTTGGAATGTATGCAGTTGTTATGTATGTATGAGAAGCGTGGTTTCGTTATGCTGATGCCGTCGGAGTTGCGATTGTATACAGATTGGCATCTTCTTGTGCACGCGATGCGCATCTATCCATCGGAAGCTGGGGACTCATATCTCGAAAGTCAAGTCGCTGAGTTTGGATAATTGGGAGTCGGAGCAAGTTGATGTAATCTATCCAATCCTTCTGAACTTGCTGTTACATCTATTAGTACTGATTGTACGTGCGGTTGCATATTATTAGGTGATTCGACTAATAGGCAACAAAAAAGCAAATGCTGTATGGAACCCGGACCCAAGCAAACACCCGATACCGCTTAATACGGAAGAGTCAGATTCGGCAATGGAGAGATACGTCAGGAACAAATACGAGTATAAGTTATTTCGCCGAGATCGTGCGCAAAAGGAGCAGGAGCAAATAAAGGAGTCGCTTTCACGGGAGTCGAGTGGTAATGCCGGAATCAGCTTCAGCCGACCAAATGGAAGTAGTGGGAGCAGTGGAGGAAGTAGCAATGCGAGCAGTGGGATATCGATATCGAGCAATCATAGTACGTCATCGTATACTCGGCCGAATCCGCCAAATCGGTCTGTGTCTGCATCCTTTCATCGGTCGAATGGTTCGCGCTCATCATCCCCAACATCGAAAATCGGTCAGGTATTGGGAGTAGAGCCGGTGCATCAACAGGCGTCTCTACCTCCTCAGTTAACCCAACCTACCACTGCGGGATTAGTGTCTATGTATGGCATTTCTGGTGGCGTTGAGGATACCATTCGACAATTGCGAGACATGGGCTTTAAGGATGATAGGCGGACACTGGACGTTCTAAAAACAACAGGAGGCAATGTACAGACTGCAATTGAGATATTATTAAAATTGGACGGCAGAACTGGGAGCGTTTCAGCTTTCAAGCATGAAACGTCGTCATCAGTATCAGCCCAGCGGACAGGAGGGAGCGCAACGAATCCGTTTGAGGAGTTGGATAGACAAGAAAAGCTAGTGGCCCAACAACAGCAACAGCAGCAACAACAATTACAACAGATACAACAACAGCAGCAACAACAACAACAGCAGCAGCAGCAGCAGCAGCTACGGCAAGGGTCAATTGGAAGCTTAGCAATGCCGAATCCTTTTGGTAATGGCTATCAGCAAAATCCACCCTTATTTCCTCATCGGACAGGACCAGACCAGCTGCATGGTACAAACCCATTTGCCCAAAATACAACGACTGTTCCTTCAGTACCCTTACAATTCCAACAATCAGTGTATACAGGTTACAGTTTCCAGCCTGAGACAGCTGCTCCACTAGTACAAAGTTCACTGCAAGCACAATTTACAGGTACGAATCCTTATTCGACGCATACGTCTCCAATTATTGGCGGACAGAATCCTTTCTTCCAACAAGGTCAGACCCAAACACAGCAAATACAAGTCCACGGAAGTTCCACTCTATACGGGTCCATTCAGCCCGCTGCGCAACCACATATCCAAGCATCGCATCCTATGCACTCTTCTACATATCCTTTAACCACAGCACCTTATGGACAGACAGGTCTTCCCTTTGGAAGTCAATCTGCCTATCTGCAAACACAGCCTCCGTTACAACAGCTGCAGCCCCAGCCGACGGGAAGGCTAGATAAGAATGCAATCTTGTCACTCTATAACCAGCCTCATCTTGCGCCAATTCCGCCCCAGGCACAGTCACAGACAGATCAGCAGAATAAACTCCCATCGGAAAGTACAGGCGCAAACCAGCTACAGAATCTTGCACAGCGGCTTGCGAACACTTCACCCCCAGGACAGCCACCGGACATGCAACGAAGTAATAGTGCACCTGTTGTAGCCCTGACGCCAGGAAGCAATAATCCGTTCCTACAATCAAAGTCCACGGGGCCTCAATCTGGTACATCACACCTATCGCAGAATGGCGTGCAGAGCCGTACGATAGGTAGAGGCCACATGACACAAGAGAGTGTGGACTTTGGCAGCTGGCAAAACCAAAGTGGAAGACACAGCCCAGATGCGTTTGCAAGTCTGAGCTTTAGGCAGATGTAATGTACTCGGGATTGGCTCGAACGTCTTGCATTATTGATATGTTTTTCAGGCTGGGTATATATTGTATACTTCTCTTTAACTTCAGGCGATAACGACGCTTTGCCATTTAATGGAATATTGATTGGTTGAAGGTGGTATAATGGTGCATTTGACAATAGGTGGAATCGGGCACTTATGGTTGGGGTAATGAATGGTTTCTGGATTACTTGCTGCAATAGAGACAGATATTGCTGGGTAGCTGAAGGAGACAACTGCTCCTTCATCTTTCACAACCTGCTTCCATTGCGCAAACTATCAGCTTCTATGTGTATAAGTTGATGTGACTTCGGGGTTGTCGGATTTATTATCATTTTTATTTTCATTGCGAAGTCTGTCGATTTCAATTCTAGTTTATATTTTTGCTTTTCTGCTTTGTTGTGTTTGTGGGAAGAGAATTATTGTAATTTTGGAGCAGTGACGTATATCTAAATCATCGGTGAAGCGTACTTTTTCTCCTTTGCATATATAGCATATTTATACCCTATTCCTTCTCAAGTTTTTGTTTTTTAATTTCGGCATATATGAAGCGACATCACGTGTACCTCCAGACGTTATTGCAATGTTCTATCATCGCAAGGAGCTTGTAGCTCGGCGGCTCAATGCCCCTGGAAGTTCCCTACCAGTGATAAGGCCAACGCAGACAGTGACATAAAGTACAGCACAGCTTGCCAAGGCCACAGCGTCCATAAACCCTCGTCTCATCTTCAAATTTACACGTTCAAAAAAGATTTCAGCCATCAAGTCAACAAGCAACCCCCACTGTATCAGAACTTACTATTTCTCTCAGCTCCCACTACATCGGCACTCACCGAGCGAATCATGGCGGACTACACCCCATTCACTGGAGGCGAGGATAAACCAGAGTTTGCCGAAGTTATCGAGTGCAACAATGCAGTACTAAAGTCTCCTGACGACTTCGACGCCTGGGAAAAGCTCGTACGTGCAGCAGAATCACTAGAAGGAGGTGGGCTTAACAGGAACTCCTCTCCTCAAGCTATTGCGACAGTGCGGGATGTGTATGATAGGTTATTGGCAAAGTTCCCACTACTATTTGGCTACTGGAAAAAATACGCCGATCTGGAATTTAGTATTGCTGGCACGGAGGCTGCTGAAATGGTGCTGCTTTATCTTCTTGCAATGAATGCTTGCCGTACATTTACTGACAGGAGCTTGAATAAACAGGTCTATGAACGCGGTATAGCTAGCATCTCCAATTCAGTTGATCTGTGGACGAATTATTGCGGCTTCAAAGTTGAGACAAGCCACGACCCGGATATCATTAGAGAGTAAGTTGAAGTTGTCTGCTTTGGTGACTGGGATGGCAAAGAAATGAATTGCCGCTGGCATACGAAGTCCCCTTTCCCCCTCGTCTCACTCATATACCCATTCCACAGCCCCCTTTAATTAGCACAAGCTCTGCATACGTCGAGAAAGTCCACAAGGAGAAATGATCGAGTCAAATTGGCAATGGGAAAAGCTATACAACGATGGTGAGCTGCAATCAGCTTCAGCCTTCCTGGGTCGTTCTTTCTCACAAGCATACAATAGACAGCCCTCTAGATATCAGTCTTCGTTCCCACGTCCAGCCGGGAGCCGTTTCTTTTTTTCGCCGTTATGTTTGGCTGAAGAAGCTTGCATACATACACATATATACACACAACATTTGACTATATAACACATCCGTATTGCTCTTCTTTCTTGCGTTGCTTTTCACCCGTCCAACCCCCTTCCAGAATTCAAATATCAGATTCGCGTAACACTGACTTTCTGGTTTCTCTGTAACAGGCTATTTGAACGAGGAGCGAATTGTGTTGGGTTGGATTTTCTTGCACATCCATTCTGGGACAAATATATTGAATTTGAAGAGCGTCTCGAAGCGTATGACAAGATTTTTGCCATCCTGGACCGCGTTGTTCATATTCCTATGCATCAGTATGCTCGTTACTTTGAGCGATTCCGACAGCTGGCACAGACAAGACCACTTGAGGAGCTCTTACCTGCAGATACCCTTGCACAATTCCGACAAGAAGTTTTGGCACAGCCTCCCGAATCAGTCCAGGCTGGTGGCCAACAAATCAAGATGGAGCGTGGTGAGCTGGAGATTGAGAGAGAGATTAGGGTTCGAATTGACAATTTCCATCTTGAGATCTTTTCCCGAACACAAACTGAGACCACAAAGCGATGGACTTATGAGTCTGAGGTGAGTTTATGAGATTTGGAGTACCTAACACTAGTTTACTGACAGCTTCATTTCAGATAAAACGCCCATATTTCCACGTGAATGAGCTAGATGAGCCCCAGTTAGTGAACTGGAGAAAATATCTAGACTTTGAGGAGGTGGAGGGTGACTTTGCGCGTATACAATTCTTGTATGAGAGATGTTTAGTCACATGTGCGTTCTATGATGAATTCTGGATGAGATACATTCGCTGGATGTATGCTCAAGAGGGGAAGGAGGAGGAGGTTAGAAATATCTACCAGAGGGGTTCAATGTGTTTCGTGCCTATCAGGTATTTCAAACCTGCATTTCCGACACACTAAAACCAAGCTGACAAATTGACTAGTCGCCCAGGAATTCGACTCCAGTATGCATATTTTGAGGAATCCCAAGGCAGAATTGACATTGCAAGGGCTATTTTTGAATCTATCTTGATCTTATGTCAGTTGCTCTATGACCACCATTTCTACCAAGTAATCTAACTATTGTAATAGTACCCGGTCATATCGAAACCATCATCTCATGGGCGAATTTTGAACGCCGCCATGGAGGTCTTGATGCAGCAATTGACGTTTACAGGCGCCAGATCGAGAGTACGGAATGTGATATCTACGCAAAGGGTGCTTTGACAGCAGAATGGGCTAGATTGCTCTGGAAGGTTAAGGGGAAGCCAGAAGAGGCCCGTCAAGTCTATCAGAAGAATCAACATTGGTATCTGGACAGTCGATACTTCTGGATTAACTACTTCCACTTCGAGTTGGAGCAGCCAACGAGCGCGGAGACCGAACATCAACAGTATCTACGGATCCGGCAAGTAATGGACGACATTCGACGGAAGAGCCACCTGCCACCATCTATTATCAAGGACTTGGCTCATATGTACATGGTTTACCTCTTGGAGAGAGGCGATAAGGATGCATCGAAGGAATTTTTATTATTGGATCGTGAGGTTAATGGGCGAGTACACCTTTCCATTCAGATACCCTCTTTTTTTTCCCCTTCCCCCTCCCCCCCCCCCACCCCCACACCCTCTTCGACTTTCCCTATCGGTCTCAACACAAAATCACAGGGCCCATTTTTCGAAACCAGGCATGGCGCAACCACTTAACATGATAAAGGATATTCTTAACTGACGCGATTTCATGATGGGCTTTAACCTCATTATTACCCTCCCATTTATTTCTCCCCTTCCCCCCCTTCCTGCTCTTGACGTTTCTCTACTGAACCAGCATGTCGTTTATCCCATCTATCCATTCATTCGAATGCATCATACAAGAAATCCACCAGCACTGTTGCAGCATACATGCCGTATTACAAAAAAACCAGACAGATAAACAGATAGAATTTTAAGCTAACATCTTCTTCCTCTCTTTGTGCCTCCCCCTTCCCGCCTGGCTCTTCTTAGGCTGGTTGGTTGTGGATGGTATAAATGATCATTTTCACCATACAAACAGACCATTTTCAGTGCAAACTACAATGAAGGTCAAGCTTGCCGAGGACGGCAAGGAGTCGACAACAGACCGGAGACTTATGATGGAAAATGGGCATCCAGGAGTAGAGATTGACGAGGCGGCAATCAGGAGGGGAGAGAACCCGTATACGAAGTATTATCAGCAGCAGGGGGAGTATAATCCTGCCGTGACGGGTGCGGCTACGAATGGCCCAACGCCGCATGGCGCGACAGTCGTGGTGCCATAGACGAGGACAGAAAAGGGTGCGGTGGTGATGGTGTATGGAAATAGGAAATAGATGGTATTTGTTTAGTATGATATTGATGAGGCAGGAGGTGGAAGTGTGCATGTTTGAGTAGTGTAAAAATGGCTGGATTGCTGAGCAGGGCAATAAAGATAAGTACAAGGACAAAGAGGAGAGATGAGGCGAGATGTTCGGCAAGGAGGACAGCATGGAAAGAACTTATACCACAATTTGCAGTTGAGGCGAGCAAACGGGTGGCCTCACTCCTTCCTGAGCGCCTACTACTGCTACTTCCACCCCTGGACCTGACTACTCCCTCCGTTTGCCTATGCTCCCCTCATGTTCACGCACGGTATGTATGTAAGTATGTTATGGCCTTCACGCGTTTTTTTGTTCTTTTTTTAAAACTCTACTCGCTTTCAAACTCTCCTATTTAATTAATCTCGCGATATGTTCTGAAGAAAGCAAAATGATATAAAACGCAAAATGCAAGCAAAAACGTGGTAAGTTGAAATTTGGTGAAAAAAAATACATGCCAATTAGTCTCGGCATTATTTGCCGTGTCGTGACTGGATGCCAATAAATGTTGAAACCTCACATGCGGAAGGTACTTGTTTGGGTGTATTCGAGTACATATAATTCGCCTTCAGGGTAAAGCAAATGCACATAAATGACCCGCCCTCTACAAGTCGGAAATGAAAATCCACCCCATGCACCTTACCAACCCCCTCTCATGCCCACCCCACCCAACCCCCCCATCACCGTATCTCCATCCTTTTCCTTATCCTTTTCCTTATCCTTATCCTTATCCCCTCCCTTCTTCCCCCTCTGCACCTTACTCTGCGCGTCCGGATGCTTCCTGAGCTCCTCAGGCACCCTTGATTTCTCGCTCTTGCTTATCATGACCTTCAAATCATATAGGACCTCGGAGTCCTCCTGTCCCAAAAATGTGATTGCGACACCCGTCTTTCCACCTCTTCCCGTACGACCAATGCGATGCGTATACTGCTCGACGCTGGTCGCCATGTTGAAGTTTATGACGAGCGACACGTCCGCCACGTCGATACCTCTGCCCGCAAGGTCGGTGGCGACCAAAATGTCCGCGGTGCCGTTACGCAGGGACTGCAGCGCCGCCTCACGCTGGTCTTGCGACTTGGACCCGTGCAGCGTGACGGCTGAGTACCCCGCGTGCTTGAGCTCCCGTGCGACAGCGTCGCAGTTCCGCTTGATGTTGACAAAGACGATGATCGGGGGTGCGAACTCGCGCGTGGAGAGGATCTCCTTGAGCCGAGCCTTGCGCTTGTCCTCGCCCTGGATGAACTCGACGCGCTGCTCAACGGTGTCGACCGCCTCGCCAATGTTGCCGATCGTCACGATCGCGGGGCGCCGTAGGTACTTTCGCGCAATCCGCTCGATCGCCGGCGGCATGGTGGCGGTGTACATCATCGTCTGCCGGTACCGCTCCTTGCCGCCAAGGTGCTTGCTCATCAGCACTGGGTTCTCTGCGTCTTCAGTGTCCGGCTTGACGTTGTGCACAGGAAGCGCGTCGAGGATCTTATTGACGGATTCCTCGAAACCCATGTCAATCATGCGGTCGGCTTCGTCCATGATCACGTAGCAGCACTGGCTGAGCACGAGGAGGCGGCGCTCCAGACAGTCGACAAGACGGCCGGGGGTCGCAATGATGATTTCGGCGCCGTCTCGGAGGTTGTACGCCTGCTCTTCAATCGTGTGTCCACCAACGATGCTGACACAAGTGAAACCGAGCGGGTTCGCAAACTTCTTTGCTTCGACTTCAATCTGTTGGGCCAGTTCTCTTGTCGGGGCCAGGATGATCGCATACGGGCCATCGTTCTTTGTAAGTTCGTTGAGCGCAGGCAGTTCCGAGATGTACACGAGTAACGGGAGTAAGAAGGAGGCTGTTTTTCCAGATCCTGTGCTTGCTACACCAATGACGTCTCGGGCTTGCAAGCCAATAGGGATAGCTGCGCGTTGGATCGGCGAGGGCTCCTTGTACCCGACTTGGTCTATAACCTCCAAGAGCCGCTTTGGCAGCCCACTCTCCGCCCAGGAACGCATCGGATTTGGTATACCGCCACCTTTCGTTGAAATATTGAAATCTTCCTTGAAGATCCTCCAGTCTCGCTCCTTCATCATCTCCAACGGCTTCTCGCTCCAGTGCTTCTCGTTCCAGTTTGCACCGTCTCTCCGCTTACGCTCCATTTCCAAAAGTTCTTTTGCCCGGCGCCGTTCCTCCTCTCCACGCGCCTCCAGCACAGCAGCGTACTCCCGCGTCGTCTTCTCGCTCTCCGCGAAGCCGCCAAGTTTGCCTCGCCCAAAGAAATGTGCCACGGCTCGGTTCGCATAGATGGGATTGTAGTCAGGAGACGTGTCCTCCTCCGCGCCCCACTCAAACGTGAACTTCCTTTCCGCCGTCTTCCTACGCTTCTTTTTGAACGAAAGTGACGAGTCCGGGTCAACGCCCATGTACCGCCGGCGGATGAGTGCCGCTTCCGCTTCCTCGGGCGTCATAGCCGTGGTCGCCGTCGCAGACCGTTTATTACTATTATTCGTAGAATTTGTGGATGGTGCTATTGTAGAACTATTTGCTACGCCCGGCCTAGCAGGTCCCGTTGGCGGTCCCATATTCCCATCCGCCTTTAGGCCCCTCGGTATCGACCCCGCGCCCCTCATCGCCGCCGGCCCCGTCGGCGGTTCTCTAAGTGCTTTTGGCCCCGTGGGTGGTCCCTTCTGTAAACCATTCACCCCATTGCCGTTAGTACCTGGCGTAGGAGTCGACGAGCTCGATGATGATGATAATGGGTTCTCCCCATTCAAACCGGCGCCGTCAACACTGACACCAGAGCCTAGTCTCGCTTGTCGCTCTGCACGCTTCTTCTCCTCTACTTCCCGCGCGCGCCTTTCGAGCGCGAGGGCCTCGCGTTCGGCTTTGGTGAGGAATTTGGGCTGCGTGGCGATGCCATGTTAGCTCATACAATCCTAGCAATACACAGGGGGAAGGAATTAACCAACCTTCTTCGCCTTCTCATCCGCCTCCTTCTTCTTCTTTAGTATCTCCTCTATACTCAGTGGTCCTCGTCCAGCGGGCTTGGGCTTCGGCTTGTCTGGCACGGGTGGCGGAGGTGGGACTTCGTCTGGTGGTGGTGGTGGCGGAGGCGGGATCTCATTTGGTAGGGGAGGGGGTGGAGGAGGGAGGTCTGATGGTGGAGGAGGGGGTGGTGGAGGGAAATCTGATGGTGGCGGAGGCGGGGGTGGAGGAGGTGGTGATGCTGCGACGCCGTTTAGCATCGGGGATGATGAGGAGTCGTAAAGCGGAATTGATGGAATTGTTTATGGTATTCAGCAGGTGAATGTGAATGCGGGAGGTGGACGGACTCTATTGTATTGCGTGCCGGTATGGCGTGGCTGCGTTTCGCTCAAAACTTTAACTCTGAGATGTTCGAAATAGACTCGTTGATGAGGTTTAAGATTCCCCGGAATCCAAAAGGCTATCATACTGTTTGGTATTGCATATTTAACGTTGCAGCCTCAGCTTATCATAGCTCCGCCCGCAGGCAAACTGGCAGTGGACGGGGCTTGGCACAGGGTCACGGAATATCCCTATGCATAGCCTCTTTCTCTGGCAAATGCAAAATGCATGCAACTTGGGCAGGCACATCATGGGGGTGGCATAAATAATGCCGATTTCTTGTAGGAGTTAGATACTTGAAGCGTATATTTACTTTTCATTGCACTGGCAGGATTGAGCCCATGATTCTAGTTTTCCTTTATTTTTTTGATAGTTCGACGAACGATCGATGGGGGGGGGTAGAAGAAAGCGCAGTAGGGAATAATATACAGCCCACCCCCCAACATTTACGTCTATAGCAACACAATTGCTCTACTGCCCCCAACGTACTCCATGCCATTGAATCACTGGTATCCGCAAGTTGAGATTCTTCCGCCTCCCATTTCCCTGTAAACTCCACAAGCCCCCCCTCAGCACCCCTCCACAGCCCCGCATCTCCCTCCAATTCCCCCCCAATCCCTTTACCGCGGCCACTCCTTCCATCCACGGCCATGTCCACTCCTCTTCCACCTCTCTATCATTGCCGGCATCTGCTCCATGGCTTTCCTCCTCGTCTCCAACCTGTACACAAGGAACACAAATTAGCCATTATCTCCCCCCCTCCCCGAAAAAAAATTCATCAGGGCGCAAATTCCAACATACCTCGAATGCAATGTCCTCTCCCAATTATGTCCCTTTGGCTCTAACATCCTCTTCATCTTGCCCAATCCCCCCTCTCCCCTCGCCTGGATCCTCTCCGCCTTGAACATGCTACTCTTCCTCGTCGGCGGCAGCAGCTCCTCGACTCCGTGCTTCCTTGCCAGCTTGCATAGATCCGCCTGCCGGCGTAGACTGTATATGGGATTGTGCCATTTTCCAGTTGCAGGGTGCACGGTGGGCTTGAATGGATTGCTGCGCACGTCGTTGCAAGTGCCGGGGGGAAATCGAGCGAAGAAGCGAAGGAGGCGCGGAGGGAGAGTTTGTGCGAGTTTGATGTAATCGGTAATGGTGGCCATGGTGGGGGGCGAGGGAAGAAGGAAGGAGGGGGTTTATGGTCAAGGCGGTGACCGAGCGCCGAGCTCGAAGTTTGAATTACTGAATGTTGCAAACCTCCAAACGCTACAACGGTATAGAAACACAACTTCAAACCATTGATTAAGTAATACATCTGCCAAGCCCCTAAGCACCTACTAGTAGCAGCGCCTGGTTCGAGGCTACCTCCAAACTCGGCTCGGGTTCGTAGCCTTGTGCTTAGCTAAGCTACGTCGGCCGACCCTCTAATCTGCACTTGCACCTCTCCCTCTCCCGAAATCGCAAGGAGATCTACTTGCAATTAAACCTTCTCACAAAAGCCCAACACCCGCAACCTAACTGCCCTTCCCTCCTTTCTTTTCTTTTTCCCCCAAATCTCCTGCTTCCGCCACTATCCAACTGGGTTGCACTGTATCGTTTGTGTTCAACAGCCTGTTCCCAGGGTCAACCCCCGTAGCGGAAATCCCGTTTCGCCCCACCAAGAAACAAAAATACACACCGTCATTAACATACCGCACAACATTCCCTCCTCGAGCTTCCGAGTCGGGTGATCGCCGGCACGTGCTTGCTTACGTTTGCGCAGCTGCCTCATCAAGAGCCCTAAATGAAGCCTTGTGGACAAAGAGCTACGTAACTCACGCCTCCAACCAACCCAAAACATCATCTGTTCTTGGAGTTTCGAGTTTCTGGAATAGGAATGCAATGCGGTAGCCGGGGTAGGCTCGTAGGTCGATCACCAAACCGTCATGTCGTCATCCGTTCTGATCAGATACTCCCCAAAAGTCACACAGTCATACGTAACTGACGCTATCCAGCGATGTTTGAATTTCCCACCTCCATAGCTAGCTTGATGTAGACATGAATGGAACATGACCCGAAGAAACATGTGCCCTGTCGCCGCCCCCATCCACATGGGCCCGGCCCGAGGCGGAGGGGCCCCAGCCTCCGTATCCCACAAGCTACATCGTATCGTGACCAGTGACGAAACACTCAACCCGAAATACCTCATTCCAACAGCCTCCTTTCCCAACCCGACCCACCAAGGTGCGCGTGGGCGCGCACCCCAACGCCCACAAGGTGCCGTAACCTGCACCGGCACCAACCCACCAACCAACCAACCAACCAACCAATCCCCGAACCAACCCATGACAAAATCTAATCTATCCTCAACCCAACTGACACTTTCTCAACCTGAGCAGCAGCGCCTGTGCCGGGTCGTGTCTTCCAGAATTTCGTCGAAAATTCGAAATTTTCCAGCACAACCATAAGCAACTTCGATTATAAACAAATATAGCAGCAAAACATAGCTCCACAGAAATGAGCAGCCTACAACTAGCGACCCAACTAAAAGCCAAAGTCAAGCATTACTCATAGAAACACCTAGCTTTCGCTCGAGTTCGCTCACTCTTCCTCTGCAAAGGGTAGTGCAAACCATAACGCTTCACTCTTGATCATCATATCTATGATATGTTTTATGTATATCAACTCTAAACGCAGCAGCTTGATGCAATGCATTAGAATAATATGAACATGAAGCTTGAAGCGTGAAGTAAAAGCATGAAAAGGTTTTCAAAATGACAATGTAAAAGTAGAAAAATAAAAGAGATAACAAGGACGACAACGATAACGACAACCCTACGCCCAAAACTAAACAAAACAAAGTAAGCAGTCAAAATGATGAAGCACTCAACATAGAACTCTGAAGAACATTCGATAATGAAAAAAATGAACATAAAATCTGTAAAAGCGATTCATATGTGTACAACTGGAACATAACACAAATAAAAACAAATAATGAAAAACACTCAAGGACAAATCGTCACAAAAAACAGTGCCGCCCAAAAGTCTCTCGCAAATAGCTAGATAAACAGGTATATGGAACACAAATTAGCCCAATTACCATGCCATACTTGCCCTGTCCACCTCATGTGCACCACCCATTGTCCATCCTTATTCCAGCCTGCTCCAGACAGGCCAAATGAAACCAATTTAAAGAAAAAGAAAAAAAGAAAAAAAAGGAAATCCACGACCAACACCGTTGATAAATCCATTCACAGGAAAAGCGCCTAAATAATATGTAGAAATCCGTAGTAGAACAGGTGGCCCAGAGGAGAAAAGAACCACATATAACCAGGGTGAAGAGGAGATAAAACACTGGGGTTCTAAGGCTCCAGTAGGTTTATACCCAAACGTATGTCCAACCCGCTATGAAAAGAAAAATAAATGATGAAAGGATGAAATAATGAATACCTAGCTTGCAAAATAAAATAAAAAAGGTATGAACGAAAATGATTTTCATGCTTTAAGGCCAGATATCATATATTTTAACGAATTGAAAAGCTAATCCCTGGTAGGATTTAATATAAATGGAGAAAGGAATTGTTTAACGCCATGCATACCGTCCTACAATCCAGAAGACCTTATCAGATCAATTGAAGAGAGACATAAGCAATTCGTTTCTCGTGGTACGTATAGTATGGGACGATCCCACGCCGGAAAAAAAACACAATCTGTAATGTGCGTCTGTGTATGCAATGGTCCGGAGTCCCAATGAACGAATTTAGGAATTTTCTCTTCCCTTTCTATTCGGGAGGCGGGAGGGTGGCCACACTGTAACTAATCCCCTTTCTTTTTTTCTTTTTTCTTTTTTTTTTTCTTTCTTTTTCCTTCTTTTCATTTTATATCATTGCAGTGGTAGCTGGACGTATCGACAGCCTACTTAGGCGGAGTATTTGTATGAAGAGGTGAATAGGCAGGAACAGGGGAGCTTGGAACAGAATGAATTCCAGAGCTTCTCTTCGAATGCATGGCCATCTTTGCCTTTACCGCTTCTATTCTCACCTTAATATTGTTGACCACTATTTAAATGTCAGTGACAATCACGATATAGGTCGTCAGGAGATATACCGTTCTCAATGTAGGCCCGATCATCTTCATCAACATTTCCATCATCATCGTCAGCTTCCAGGACGGCTTCCACAAGTTTCAACGCCGTGATGTAGGACATCTGGCACCCTTCCAAATCCTCACCAACAAGCTCGTTGACGGCGGCACATCGACTCATCTCGATCGCTCGATCGAACATCAATCTCTCTGCAGTAACGCCTGGAGAAATGAATATGTCTTGTTCGACAGCCATGCCCCTGCTATCATTTCCCCTGTTGAAGACATGGTTTGATGGATGACTTGGGTGAGAAGATGGCAGCCTCAGTTGAGCTTCCTTGAGCTTAAGTCTCACATAGTCAGCCTTCTCCATGGCTTCGTTAAACCTCTGGCGGATCCATTGTACTGCGCCATTGATCTTTTCAGCGACATGGCTCCTCGTATAGGCTCCGTTTGGTTCCTGACTTATCTTTGCCCACCAGCGCCCAGCGATTTGCATGGCTTTGTTGAGCAGAGAAATGCACTTGACATATAGAACCAATGCCTGTTCGGAGATCGTCACAACCGCTTCTGGCGTCAGGTCAGATTCACCATTGTCTTCTGCGGGTGATTCACCGTCTGGTGCAGGCAGTAAGCTGAGGCCCTGAGGGATGTTGGGAGCCATCGGCACCAATTGCGAGTATTTGACGGCTGCAAAATGGTAAACGACATCACCTTTACTTGCGCAGCTTTCCAGAGTTGTGACAATAGCCTGGTCTTCCTCACTTAAGGACGCCGCAGGCCTTCCTTGCCCCACAGATACAACGCTTCCAGGATGATATACAGGAGTAGGATATCCCTGAAAAGGGCTTGACTGAGGAGGGGAATACCTCTGGGGAGTTCCTACCCCGAAAATGCGGAAGGGTGCCATGCTCAAAGCTCGTGCAAGTGCAGATGTTGCGGCAGATCCAGGGCTTGCTCCATACTTCTCCTTCATACTTCGGGCCGGCTGGGGTGTAGATCGATCCGCCGTTGAGGGTCTCGAAGGCCCGCGACCACTTGACCTCCGCGCAAGCAAGGCATTGGCGGTGTTAGGAGACGCTGGTGGGGCCACTCGAGGGCTTGCAGCTAGTTCGTCGGCAAGAGCATTGACCTCAACACTCCGCTTCTCAATCACCACATACTCCTGCATGAGGTCTTGCTCAGCACGTTCCCGTGCTTCTCGGTGTTGCTGGGCCCTAGCAGCTTCCCTCTCCGCTCTAGCCTTCAGTTGAGCCTCGCGTTGTTGCTGCGCAGTGTTCGGCGACGGAGGAGCGGAGGGTGTGTTCTGAGACACGCGACGCTCCATTGGAGTAGCGGCTTGCCTGTGATTTGTTGTCTCTTGTCGGCCAGGAGTTGTCGAATATGTAGGTATCGGTGGCCGATGGGTACTTGAATGCTCTCTCAGTGATGTGCTGGCAACACGGTGATGATCCGCGGGTGGACGAGAATTGTGAGCAGGCGGTACCTCCTGTGGGCGCGCAAATGGAAGCTCCATATCGGGATCCGGGCAAGCGTTGTTACTTCAGTATGATGCTCGGGCTCCCGATAGTCCGGTGCATATTGATACTTGTCACTTTGTCTTTCCGGGCTTACTCGCTTCTCAGACTCAACAATTGAACGACGGCGGCTAGAAAGCTCTTTCTCTGGAACCATTTCAACAGTTCCCGCACCTGGTATGTCGTCCTGGACTGCTGGATGGTTGAAAAATTGAGCAAAGCTCATTCTCTCAACAGGGCTTCGCTTTAAAAGGCCACAGATAATGTCCTTTAGTTCATCACTAGCCACACACCTGGAAGGGAAAGTGATCCTGTCATTGCCCTCTTCGATTTTCCTGAGGAGATCTACATGGTTGGAGGCCCTAAATGGAGGTCGCCCAGCAATCATTTCGTACAAGACCGTCCCCATGGACCATAAGTCGGCCTTTGCGTCGTACTTTTCATAGCGCAGTATTTCTGGAGCCATATATAGTGGAGATCCACAAAGAGTTTCTGCCAATGATGACACTTGGAGCTCTCTCGCAAAGCCAAAATCTGCTATCTTGAGCACAGGCAAATTTGTTATTCCTACCAGCTTATCACGGTTGACCATTTCCTCACCATCTTCTGATGTTGTGGAGTAGTTTGGCGGTGACAGCAACAAATTCTGTGGTTTTAAATCTCGATGAATAAGTTGCTTTGATCGAAGGAATGCAAGAGCGCTGGCAAGCTGCTTCAAGAAATGCCTAACAATAACTTCATGAAGTCCTCCACCGGGGGGATTAGGGTATAGATGGGCAAAGTCTGCTGTCACAGGTAATGTTGCAAACTTCTCCCTGTTCTTAATGAAGCCAGCCAAGTCGCCCATCGAGCAATACTCCATTACCAGGTGTATATGTGCCCTGGCTTTTATGCATTCTTTTAATCTAGTAATGTGTGGATGCTTTAAGGAGGTAAGAATAGCAATTTCCGATTCTAAGTTCTCCAACAATCGCCGGTTAAGTTTCGCTCTCATTACCGACTTGATGGCAACAGTCCTATTCGTTTGCTTCTCGAGCATGTTAGCATGTTTCTTTCGGAAAGATTTTGTTGTGTTGTTAGGAATATAGAATGATTCAAACTCCCCAAATCTCGACTACTCCTGCAAGACTTAAGTAATAGATTGCTTTTGATTTGAATCAAGACCACCGACCGTGATAGGCTAGGAGAGTGTCATAATATGGGGGAGAAACAGAGCTTTCTCAAGCCATTCAATTTTGCGACCAAAGACCCACATTCTTCACCTTCACGCGAATGGGCAGGTAGCTAGAAAAAGGATGAACAAGCGAGACTTACAATTGCTACGCCTTTGTAGACCTTAGCAAAGGAACCCTTTCCTATTTCATGGGATATTCGATAACTACTATTGGTACCAACAAGCAGATCATCTTGCTGCCCTCCACTGTTTGCTCGACCGGTGATGACATCGTTGTTCCTGTTGGGGGGATATTTTATTGTTGAAGTAGCAGATGGAGGAAGCACGATTCTCTGAGGGGCGAGAACTGGCCCAATACCACTTCCTGTTCTCAATCCGCAACTAATGCTACCGAAGCGAACCAGTAAATGTGGCCCAGGGCGTATTGCTCATGCACGAAATATTGGAAGATGTTGCTTCTATGGAGTATCAGCAATGTAGTTCCTTGAAACGTGCAGAAGGGCTCCACCTCTGCTGAAGAGCTCTAGCGGGAGTCAAACGGGCGGAAATAAGAAAGAAGCAGCGTAGGCGGAAGCTAAATTCAAGATTGGAATGGAGGAAGGTAGCTTCCTGGGGGGGGGGAAAGAAGCAAGAGCAGGGAAGTTGAGGGCGAGGACAGGATAGCTGAATATGAAGGAGTCAACGCAGCTGTACCATGCGTGGAACAAGCAATGTGAAGCTATCAGGGGACACGGTGGGCTCAAGCTGTGTGAGTGACTATTGAATGGACGGAGGATATGAGTAAATGCAGAGGTCGGGCAAGATAGCGGGTGCTGCGGGAGGCCAAGTCGCAGAGTGCGTTACGGGATTCGACTGACGCTTCCCTAAAGGGTGTGAGGTACTTTGTCCCGGGGGCTTGCTACTAGGGGGGGGGGGGAGTACTGTGCTGCGCGTGTGCGTGGGATTGTGGGGGGGGATGGAGCTCTGTGGGCCGGGACTGGAGGTGGGCGGAAAGCTAAGTAACGGGCTATGTATGCATTTAGCTGTGGGTGAAAGCAGTGTCGGGGTGGTGAGCTTGGGGCAGGTGTGGGCAGGGCGCGGTTGGGTTGGGGGGGGGGGAGGGGAGCTGTGAGCGCAGCGAGAGTCTATTGGCCCGCGCGACTGCAGCGCATCCAGCACGCAGCACGGAGCAGCTCGCCCGGTCAGCCAGAGTCATTCAGCCAGCGAGCTGCGGCAGCGCGAGCAGCAGAGCAGCAGAGCAGAGCAGCAGAGCAGAGCAGCAGAGCAGAGCAGCAGACGCAGCAGCAGATACGGCAGCAGATACGGCAGCAGATTCAGCAGCACCGACACAGCACAGCACAGCACAGCACAGCACAGCGCAGCGCAGCACCAGCGACCTCCCGAGATATGACTCCCACATCACAACGGCCGCAGATGGTCTGCTTGGCGCCCGGAGCGCTCTGTAGCTGGCAGCCTGGCGCCCGCCCACATCACGCACGACTGTCGGCGCACTAAGGGCAAGCACCCAGCGCAGCCCGGCCGCCGTCCAGATAAGGGCGCCAGGACGGAGCACGACCACCCCCCGCCCACCCCCCCGCCCCCCAGCCAGATCTCGTGCGGCCAGCCCGGAATGCTCCATCCCGCGCACACGCCACGGCCAGTTAGCTGCCCCCGGACGGTATCATAGGCCCAGGGTCAAGTACATACTCGCACGTACGCGCTGCGAAAGCAGCACCCAGCACCCATACCCCCTCATGTGTGCCCTATCCTCTGGCCAGCGTCGTGACCCGCTCCTTGTTTGCAGCGCTGCCATCACAAGCCCACCCCCCCCCCCCCCCCCCCCCCCCCCCCCAACCCCAACCCCCAACCGCCGTGCCCAACATGGCCGTGACCCAAATCGTGTAAGCTGCCAGCTCTCTAATCCCAATTTGGTCGAAGACTTCATATTTACTTTTATTACGCAAGAGCACACAAGGCAGCAGCACAAGCTTCCCATTGCCATCCCCGGCAACAGAAGCGGACGTCCGATTCTGTTGCCATTCCAGGCCCCCCTGTCGTGCGTACCGGTACTTGAATGTGTGGTCGTAAAGTTTGTCAGGTATCCGTTGCATGCATGGCAGCGTGGAGGGCATGTACATGCGCAGGTGCAATCGGCAGGCACAGTCTCAACCCGGCAGGCAAAGCCCGGAGCCATTCGCCTACCCTTTAGCTTCCCCCTTCTTTCTCGCGGCAGTTTGTTGTCGGAGCGACCCAATCGCAAAAATCTTTGGTAATTAGGCTCGCTCCCGACCAATGACACTGCTCTCGTAAGCTTCACTGCTCTTCGCAGCTCAGTTCATGAAGGCAGTCTCAACCCCTACCCGTCAATGAAGCGTGCAAGGCGATAGGGCTGGTTACGCGACTAGCGATAGAGGACAGATAACATATTATATCATCGGTGATTAGAACGAATTTAGACGGCCTAATTCTAAAGTATACATGCCCAATTCGGAGTTGACTATAATAAGCAGAAGCCAGAGATAGGTAAGTAGTACATATGTCTGCATGACCAGGGATATCGACCCGCAGCCGCAGTATTGGGGTACACTGCACTTGGATAAACAGTAGCTAGATCGTCGCGATGGCTTTCTGCAATGTGGGCGAGTGCTGTCTGTTTCAACAAATCAGGGGCCGGTCCGCGACTTTCAGCTCTCAATAGAGGGCAGCAGTGATAACTGCGCGCTGAAGCTACGGTGCTAGCCCACGCAACACGCTGCACTGCTATATTATGCTGTTTGATATCATATCGTATCATTTTGCGTCCTGCTATCGATAACCGCACATCTTAGAGGGTTTTGGGGACGCCGAGTAAGCGAAGGATTCACGCTAGTAAGTAATTAAGAATGTCTGGACGTGGTGCTGCATGCACTAGTATGACCTCCCATCTGGAGTATGGGAGGAATGCGAGTGTGATTGTGATGGAGCTTATGCATTCTCAACTGGAGGAGGGAGGTTCTCCCCTGCACCGGGAACAATTGTCTTCCTATTCAGGATGCATATTACTTTAAACCAATCGATTTGTACAAAAACATTAGTCTCGTAACCACCTATTAATAGCAGGAATCGTTCTAAGAATATGTCACTTCCTGAGTCTGTATGATCACGTATGTTATCATTCTCTTTATTCTAGATCTCCGCACTTCAATCAATCAGTGGCCCTGCAATAACCGCCGACCGGCTAGAATGTAGTTCTTCTGGGCGCGAGAATAGTTCTTCTCTAGTCTCATGCCCAGAGTTCTTCTCCTTTGCAATTGGACAACACAAAGAGTTTGGATATCTAGCAAAAGCCCTGACGTCAAACCGATGCAGAACTGCTAATCAGTTATTGCATGTCCGCTCATCAATTTGAACTGCATCATACTGTACAGGTTATCAGTGATCTACTGTCGACTATAGTATCTCTTCTTTCAGTACTTGACCCAAGATTTTACCATGAGCGTCAGACGAGCAACATTATATCACGGGGAATATTCCTATTTGAGAACTACCAAAGCCAGCTTAGTTGCTGCAAGTGAACTTCTCAACTATGACGAGCTCACACTGCCGGAAGAGTGTAGTGAACAACCCTAAACATTTATATATAGACACTTTAGTACAACCCGAGTGAGTTGAAACTTTCAAGATTTGAATTAGCGTTATTTACTAGTAATTATTTGCTTTGCTATTTCGCGGCGGTGAAGGTAACGGCGAGGAAGACAATGACGAGCAAATTATGTTCGGAGGCAGTACGCTTGTTCGTAAGATAGCAAGATGGATAAAGTAAGATCATGTACTGAATGATGCATTGAATGGGCAAATACTCTAACGTTTTGCGTGGACATTGTCAGCTTGACGGTAAAATTCTTGGTTGGTGGATGTAAATGGGGTTGTAGTCTAAATGTGGATGTGGATCGGTACTGCATTCAGATATGCGTGCATAGCGTGTTATGTACGCAATTTTGGTTTCTTGAGATGGTTGAGTGGAGTATGTAATTCTGGATCGGAAGCTTGCCTTTATTCTCATGCCAGGGTCTGCATTTGCATATTTCTTGCGGTTTGCAGGTACTACTAGCTGCACATTTAATTAACTCGGTTTTTATTGCTAGCTTTCAATACTCTCAATTGGGATTTCGAAACTACGTACATGTTCATGTACGTCGTTCCTATCATCGATCATTTACTCATCCATCTTGATGGCATGTTGTACTTGCTCGCTAATAAACTTGAATCCTCCGAAAGATCAACTAACCTTCGAAATTGACTTAAGTTCCGAACTTTCGCTCCCGTTCGCTAAGTAGCTCAACCACCTATAGCTATAGCTGTATGTATACATCTGCAGAGTAACAACTACAACAGAGATCTGAAATAAATCTGGGGATGAGGGATAATCCTGTATTACGTCACACAATGGAGATTTAGTTATTAATTCCCAGTCCACGTGACCGCCGAGTTTCGGCATGAAAACCAATTCCCGTAACTTATTATCACTGGTATGCTTGCGTCATTGAGCAAGTTGATGTGCTGTATCGTGGTTGGCGGACTGTATTGAACGTTATATGTACCGCGATGATCAGGAATGTTGGAGAGACTTAAGTTTTTTGTAAGCAAATGCAGATGCAATAAAACGGTTCTAACCTTGGAATCCCCGGAATTATTACATGACGCATATAGCGACCTATCTCTCACAGTTGATAGGAGAATGGTCATTTGTACAAGCATTCAACGTGCCATATATCAAGGGGGGTGGAGTAATTGCAGATTTTACAAAGCTTACTTCATTTGGTATTGCATGCGATTGGCTACGAGACTACCTAGCGATTCGCTGATCTCGTACCCAGGCTAGTTCTCACCTAGCTTATCTTTAAGTATTTGCTACTTATCAGATCGAGGAAGTGTTCTCCATTGTTTTTTCACTTCTCTATTTGCACTACAAACTTTTTGCCAATAGCAAACTTAAGCTGAGTTACAATTGCAGGCTGGTCATAATCTATGTATAAAGCATTGCCGTTATTTCCGAACATGAAGTATGTAAGTAGCTACTTGGTACTGACTCTAAAGGTCAGCTTAAGCGCACGTGAGGTCACGATGTGTATGTTATGTTTGTGTTTGTTGGATGTAAAGTATATGTACTTTACAATTGGTGATTCCGCCGGGTCGCGGAAATCTAGAGCCTTCTAGCCAGTAAATGAATTTGCTTGAGGTTGCTGCAATCCCGTGTACCGAATTACCTTATGAGATTCCGGCACTAATGTATATATAAGTTTTCTTGTCCAGTTGGGTGTGGACGTATAAAATATGTGATTGATCTTGTGCCCAAGTAAGTGATATGTACGTTTTCTATAACAAGCCACAGCGGCAGAAAGGGTATAACGTAGTCTCGTAACAAGGGTAAAAGGGTAGGAGGGCTGGTTTCCGAAACTAATAGCGGCATTGGAAGCTGCTTCCTACATAGCTCTAGAATTGGAGGCTTGAGGCAATTGTAGGTCCGCGACGGACCGGGTTCGAAAGATGAGCCAGGAGGGTGAAGGTTGTTGTACGCAGAAGGCGTATAGTCGCCGGGGTCCGTCGATCTGTTGCAATTACTCATAGGCTTGTAGCGCTGTGATTGGATTGAAGTCCATGATCAACATGTGAATATTTGCTCAGGAAGTATCATTTTGATATTTACGTAGTAGAAACGATTGGCCAGAGTAAAGCAAGCCGGTAAACTTTACTATGTAGCCTTTTGAATAAATTAGAGGTTCGGCCGTAACGGGGCCGCCGGCTTTATGCTTACTCTTTTCTTGCAGCTGTACATGTGTAGAGCGGTGTTGGACATGCCATGTGCGGCGGTCGTTGGCTTGCTCTGCAGCTTCTCTGGGTAGCGGAAGTTGTTCATCTAGACCCAAGCTTCTCGCTAGGCCTTCGAAGCTCATTAAGTAGATCATCATCGACATATTACTGGGCCCTGCTCCCCCAGTCTCGAACCAGACTACCCTGCTCCCCGCACCGCCTCCCCCGCCCCCAGTTCCGACTCCGCCAGTGAGGGCCCTGTCCTCCGTGCAGTCACGCAACCCCTTCTATGGCTACTGCCATGAGATACGCCCACTCTTTCGTGCGCCTACACTAGTCCCTGACAGGCATATGAAGATCGTACCCCACTTCGCCCCTCCATTTGGCTACGCCATCTGAAGCAACTAAGCTAGGCGGCTTTCAAGAGGCGCGAGTTTACCCCTCATTGCCCCTCCTCGACGAGCCGCAAGGATTGCTTGCTTAGGGGGCCCTTATCGATAAGAGAGGGGCGGAGTTTTTTTTCACGCGCACTCCCCACCTCCCCACTGTTTCCTACAGGCCCGCTGACTAAACCGTCCAGTGAGAGAAGTTACCGTGTGCAAATATGCATGCTTGTAAACAAGCGCTGAGTTTGAAACATTACTTGTAGTTTCTGAGCACGAGAAATAACAAAGAGAAAAGCACCGCCGGATTCGGAAATTCTCATTCTCACTAAACTTATTTCTAACATTCACGTTTCTCCCCAACGGGTAACTTTATAGAAGGCATTCGAGTTTTATCTTGAGATGATAATAAGTCTGGCTTAGCTAAAACGATAACACACACACATATACACACACATACTTATAACCATACATATTGTAATTATCTCTAGTCTCTCTCTCCTACTCCCCGTTTTTTATTCAAGTTAACGTTTCTTTGTCTTTGCCTGTGATGTATCTGTATACACTCTATATGCTTACACAAAGCCTGAGTGTTCAACCCCCATGACTACTTAACCCCTTTGCGAAATCTTCCATATCCGTTATACGAATATCTGCCCTATTTGACACCCCGATTATGATAAAATTTGCCTCCTACCATAGGTATATCCTTGCGTACCCGCTGCTTGGCCCAGATTTAGCCCCCGAAAGCCTTCTGAGGGAGTTTCATAACCTCAGGCTGAAGCTTAAGCTCAACCAAATTAATAGGAGCTCTATGTATGTGTCTCGATTCTCTCTGCGCTTCTTATCCAAAGAGCGGCTTGATCTTTCTGCCCTTGCTATAAATGGGTGTGTGAGTGGATGTCTGGCTCAACTGTGGAAGTCACCGTTGAAGATAAACGAACGTTTAGTAAGGCGTATCATATCTAGGAGGGTATCACAAGTTCAGGGTAAGAAATCTATCATTTGCATACCCATACTCCGCAGCGCCAAAGTTAGAACCAGAGGAGGGAGGATGCTTTACTTTGTGTTGGAGAGTTAGGGTAGATGGCTGCTGTAGTGGAGAATGGAATTGCATGATATTACTAGTAAATGTGGGAATAGGAAATGGCAAAAGCAAAAAAGTTTAGTGAAGGCTCAGGGTAACAGCGTTCAAATCTAAGTAACTCCTCCCTACAGAAACGTACCTAACAGATACAACATCAGAACTTGCATTTTTTACATACAAAATCGAAGAGCTATGTTGTGCTACGAAGACTAGAAACGTAACCTTTCTTTTTTTCCATTTTTCATTTTTGCAAACCTCGTATGTAAAAACAAATACCATGAACATCACAGTAGGCTCGAGAAATCCCACCGACTCCACTTCCTCTAATACGGGCATCATATGCAGCAGATTCCAATTCTACGTGTCACGTAACGAAGGACTTTATCTCTGCCTTCACGACAAGTATTTCCACATCCTCGCTCCAATCTCGGCCACGGATACCACTAACATGGCTCTCCTATACCGCTACATAGCCCTTCTTCAATAGATCCCACACCTAAACCTTCGTATCAACTACTCCGAATGCCAGCTTCCATTCCAATACGGCCGGTCCGGTGGTCCCGTCACCGCATTGGAGATTAAAATTTGAGCACGGATACAACGCCTTCATGATCCATACCTTCACTAAGTCTTCTGCACTTCCAGTAGCTAGAAGAATTTCCATGGACTCGAACTCTGCAACGAAAAATGGTGCGGCATGAGCTTTGACGAAGCAGAGGAGGGTATAGATTACGGAAGCTGGAGTTATGGGAGTCTTGGAGCAGGAGAGAGTAGATGTATAGTATGTGAGCGGAAACATGTTAGTCTTCCTGGTCGTCAATTGTGGGAGCAAAGTGAAAGACGGGTGCAGAATACAACCTACACTCTAGAATCGTTACCTTTTCGCTATCGTTGGAGGAATTAGGCATCTAATACATGGAGGAGAAGTGGTAGAAGTGATAATGGAGAGCATACACATTCTATTCGCGCGAACTCGTTTCCAGACTCATTATAACTAGGATCCCTCCACCGAGAATGATGACGCAGAGGCTAGCGGAAGTTTTTAGCAAGACATATCTTCCCTCCAGTGCCGATTGGTTAGATGACTTTCGAGATCTTGAAGGTCCGAGAGAAGCATATCTCGTGTAGCAAGCTTTTATTGATGACCTTGAGGACAGCTCTATTGAATGTAACATCAACACGCATCTACTCAAAGCTTTAAAAAGAAGAACTTCAGATTTTCCTTATTTTTTAAAGTTACCCTCATACTCACGGCCCCTTTTTTTTGGCAGCCATTGTCGCGTGACACTCTAACCTTGACCTTGTAAGTTAAAGCTTCTTTTGCTTCGCTTCTCGGTACCGCTATTTGCCACAACTGTATGAAATACCATTATATACAACGTGAAACAAATTGTTCTTAATCGTGGACATGGTTTTGTTTATGGGTTGCGGGTTGCAAAATTGCACATTCAGCGCTCTTTGATTAACTGGCATCGGCAGGTTTGTCGACCCGTAAGTAATTAACACCATTGTTTGATTAATCATCCCGTTGAACATGATTGAACACCATATCCTCGTCTGAACTCGATCAAACTGATCCTTGTGTAATCAAACTAATTTTTATTTACAATCAGCAATGATGTATTTATGGGCAAGTTCTTTATTCGAAATAGCATCACACAAAAATTCCTAACTTAATTTGACTAAGAATGTGAAGATGCAGTGCAATTGGGTAGTACTGTAGCAAGTCCGACAATCTGACTAATTTTATTTCAAAAAAAAAAAAAAAAAAAAAAAAAAGGTCAGTTCAGGCATATGCACTTTCACATCAATTTCCTTCAAAGCGTCCTTGCTTCCGAGTTGGTTACCCTCATTTCTGAGTCTCGAGATTGGGCTTATCAGATCCATCTTTCTTGCTCATATCATAACCGACTGGGCCACCTTAATCAGATTCTTAGTGCTGTCTACTCTAGAGCAGAGCCGAAGAGTTACTCTAGATCGACCCCGGCACCGGTGCCAAGCGCCAAAGCCAATACATATCATACCAATTAACTTCTCGTAAACCAGCAGATATCCTACTGTCTTGGCAAACCGCCAAACCTGCTAAGTGCACGTGATAAGAAACTAGATCCTTGCCTTAAGCCAAGCACCATTTCTCAATCTCTAAGAACTTTGATATTTCGGGACGTTTTTGGACGATCAAGAAAAAAGACATCCAGAAATGTTAAACCAAGACGACTTCGATACATCGCGGGGGGCCGGGGGCGGCAGTAGTACTATCGTCGTCGATATCGAACTACAACTTAAGTTGGAATCTCAGAAGGAGGATAGCACATCATCTCTAGTACCCGGACTATCAAAAATCGACCTTTCAGAAGAAAATACGCAAGACAGTGCCTACCGGGAAGCGCGCGAAAAGGCGGAAGACGACGGTGTCTGGGAGGAGGTGGACGATAGTTCCCGAGGAGCCTCTCCAGCCCCACTGGACTCCTCATCCATTACCACGCCCTCCAGCGCCCCCTTCAAATCCCGCTATGGCCCTACCTCTGACCCGTCCACCGTGCCCCCCTTCACCTTCGGCCGTCGCCTTCTCACATCCGAGGATTCAGTGTGGGACTACAATGCCTGGGACCATGTCGACCCCACCTCCCTCGACCCCACCTACCTCACGCACATGGCTACCCAGCTCTCCTACCAACAATCCCATCCCGTCACCCCCTTCGACAAACACCGTTTCCACTCCGCGCCCGAAAAGTTCTGGAACAAGTTCTACGCCAACAACAAGACCAACTTCTTCAAGGATAGGAAGTGGCTGGGACAAGAGTTTCCAGCGTTGTGGAGCGCAACAGAGCCCGGTGCGGGGCCAGTGAGGGTGCTGGAGGTTGGAGCTGGGGCAGGAAACACGTTGTTTCCGGTGCTGAAGCAAAATCGCAATGAAGAATTTCATATCACAGCCGCGGACTTCTCCGCTACTGCTATCTCGCTCATCCGGGAGGACCTGATCTTCGTGGGGAACCACCCCAAGAACGTGGACGCAGTGGTATGGGACATTGCTTCACCTCTGCCCACAAGTGATTCCACTACCGCCGATTCCGACCAACCCCATTCACCATTACCCCTCCACACGTACGACCTCATTATCCTCATCTTCATTTTCTCCGCCCTCGCGCCCTGGCAATGGCCCGTTGCTATTTCCAACCTCAAGCTCCTCCTCAAACCAGGTGGCACCATTCTGTTTCGAGACTACGGTCGGGGTGACTTGGCGCAGGTCCGCATGAAGGGCGGTAGGTGGCTAGGAGAGAACTTTTATGTCAGGGGCGATGGGACGAGGGTGTATTTCTTCGAAAAGGACGAACTTGTTAAGATTTTTCAGGAACGGTGGGAGGAGGTCGGGGTGGAGAGTTGGAGGGAGGAAGGGAGAAGGGTGCTGAAGGGAAAAGAGTGGGTGGGGCTAGAGCAGGGTGGTATAGAGATGGAGAGGACGGAGGGGAGATTAAAGATTACAAAGATTGGAACCGATAGGAGGATGTTGGTGAATAGGAAGAGGCAGCTGAAGATGTATAGGTGTTGGCTGCAAATGACTTGTAAGTTGGTTGTGGGGGGAGAGGAGGAGGAGGAGGAGGAAGGGGAGAAGAGAGAGCAGGCAGCAGAAGGCGGGAAGGTGGAAGAGAGATGAAGATATAGAGATATAGAGTGGGAGAAATAGAAATATGTATGATTACATCTTGGGATGGATACTCTATCGTTTTTTTTTTTTTTTTTTTTTTTTTTTGGCCTTTCAAAAGAGTTTGGAAATGGAACGTAATAGAATATTTATACCCCCTGGGAGCGCATGTGTGTACAGTACTAGTAGTACTAGTGCACATGTAAATTCTTTTTTTTTTTTTTTTTTTTTTTTTTTTTGCAAACGATGATAATTCTCTCATTCGAGGTGAGGGTTTGTTCAAGGGTAAAATACAAAAAAAAACTAAAGGCAGCAGACCAAATAAGATACAAGTAGTACAGATAATTGGGGGGTGTAGTTTTTTGTATAAAGGGGGTAAAAAAAGGAATCCCGGAATAGTGTTCTCTGGACGGAAGGGTCAAAGATTTGAGAAATTCGAGACGGTAAAGGGGACTAAAGAAAAACTGAATAATGAGGAATTTTAAATTAAAAAACAGGAGAAAAAAAAAAGAAAAGCAACTTAAGCAACTAAAGCAAAACACACAAAAAAGCCACATGAAAAAACGCATAAAGGAGCAATTGATACTTAACAACAAGAACAAACTCTTGGATTTCTCACGCCAAACCCCACCCATATTCACCACATCCCTTATTTTTAATTCCCCACACTACGCACATCCCCATTCCCCACCCCACCATCCCCACCAATCACTTGCGTACTGACTGCTTCGTCAGTACACTACCGAAACAGCCCCAGAACATACAAATGCGCTTGTCAACGCCAATGATATTGAAAGACCACAGATAAGAGATATTGGGAAGAAAAAAAAATAACGAGCGCAGGTATAGATACAGAGTATAGATGAAAGAGAGCAAAGCTGAGAGAGTGTAGAGTGAATTGTATAGTGATATGAGATATATCAAGGAGAAGAAAGCGGGATAAATGTGACGATAGGAGAAATTTAGAGAATGAATGCTATAAGCAGTTAGGTGAAAAGCGTAATGAGATGATTTAGCGAGTGTTGGTATATTAGAAGCTAGAGTTATCTAGCAAAAAGTGCGGTATAAGGAAGAATAACGAGGCACGAAGGGGAAGAGCTGCGGGTGCATGGAGAAGAGTCTCAACTCAACGCGGGACATAGACCAAAGCAAACAAAAGAAGAGCTCAAGAAAACCCAGGGTGATTTGGAGAGAAGTAAAAACTCAAGGGATATATAGAAGCACACAAAGTAGCAAACAGCAGATAACAGCAAGGTAGGAAGCAGATATATAGCAAACAAGAAAAAAAAAACAAATTGTACTCTCCAAGCAAAGCAGGTAAGCAAACAGACAACAAATCCACATACCCACAGGAAAAAAGAAAAAGGGAAAAAAAAATAAAAGAGATATTCTGAATATTCATAATACATCAACATCATAACTCATGGCCCCAGAACAGGTTTTTGGAAGTCGCTGTAGCGACATCAAAACAAGCAGTCCACTGAACGGTTGTAAAACCAGCAAAATACCACTTCAGCCAACCTGTGTCCAGCACCTCACCCACAGCCTCTTCACCACCTATCAATCCTCGTATACAACCTCAACTTTACTCCCCAACGCCTCCTTCCCTTCTCTAATCATCGCCTTCAATTTCTCATTCCACCTCCTCATACTCTCATCCACCTCATCCTCCTCCTCGCTTCCATGCCCAGGTGAGGATGCCGGCCAAGCGCCCCATCCTCCTCCAGACAGACTCTTCTTCCTCGACCTTCTTGGACTCCCCGTCCCAAAATCAAACATCACATTTCCACCAGTCGTTACCGGTTTCACCGGGAACCTATACGGTCTCTTCTTCCCTCCCATGTTTGTGGTCGCTGCGGATGCAGACCTCACATGTCCTGTTGGCCTTCCTGCGGCACGGCCAAGGTGCGAACGGCTACTACTCGGTCGCTGGGCGGCTGTCGGGACAAACTCCTGCTGAGGAACCAGGACCCACGATGCTCGAAGTCCGCTATCTGCGTCGAGTGGCTGACTGATTGAGTTCCTTCGAGAGAATGCAGTGCTGGAAGTTCGTTGGGGCCTTGTTGGAGACTCTGGCGCTGGCATGCTCGAACTTTCATGAAGAGACGAAAAATCTCCATCTTCTTCTATCATACTCTCGCGTCGTTCCAACCGACCAGAAACCGCGGAGGTAAAGGTTCCGAACCCAGTGTCGTTGGTATAATACCTACCACTCTGTAGAGCATCCGTGGTGCTGATATCAAGCCCATCACCATTGTTTGTAACTTCCTCAATATACTCCCCACTTGCCCTTCCATACCCATTCGTGTTTTCTCCTGTATCGTCTCGCGGTTGTTGCTGTAGTGGTACTTGTTGCTGTTGCTGTTTTGACAAGCTTGCACTAAGTATCGATCCGGGGTAATAGAAACCCCAAGCAGCATTCCCCTTAACCACCTCCCACAACTTGCTTGCCACGCTTCCTACCACATCAATAATCCTTCTTTTACCTCCGCCGTTTGTTCCTCTTCCATCCTGCGCTCCTGTCCCGTCAGACCCAGCTCGTACAAGAGGTCCTCTCCCATTCTCGTAGTATTCGTCATCGTCTAACGTTGCAGACCAAGTCCGCTTCCTGCTACCTCCCACTCCAACACCAAAGGTCCCACTTTTGTCCAAGCAATTTGTACCGCTACTCACGAACCCTGCGTCACGTCTATAGCTTGAGATACTGGCGTATCGATCCTCCTCTTCCTCTTCCGCTTCCTCCTGGGTTAATCGCAGTGACCCATCTATTGGCTCGTCGTAAAATGTTGATAGCGGGGGTGGAGAAGCGCTAAGATCTTCCGCTCGAGACATATTCCCTCCAGTCCGGAAACTGCGAAAAGGTTTCTTGCTTGTCGGCGGAGTCGAGTAGAGGTGTGATGGTGGAGAAGAGGGAATATCCATCTCATGGTTTCTGCTGGAGCTGTACCCATATCCGCCTGCAGCCCCGCTGCTATGCAGACCAATCGTTTTAGTAACGGGAGACGGCGGCGGAGGTAAGTGCTGAATCTTATTTCCATTGGCCACACTTGCACCTCCTCCAAGAAAGAACCTGCGGCCAGTACCAGAGGGATACGACGGTAAGGACTCTGGTATTGACGGCTGGAACATGTCAGATAAGAGCGAGTCCCCACCACCAGGGTCCGAGTTTCGAGTGAAGCTGAATGCTGAGGAGCGAAAAGCCATCCCGTGATGATTACGAGAGCTTGTAACTTTTTACTTTGCGACGATGTTTGCCCTAGGTATGCTTCGTTTGTTGTTGTTTTTGTTTTCGCGATGAGTTTGCTAGTTTAGTATAAGCTCAAGCTATCTCTTCAATAAGCGGATTGTGTGTTGTGCGTCTCCGGGATGCGGGGAGTGAGTGCTGGGGTCGGTGAGTGGAGTTCGCGAATTGCAGAGTTGACCCCCGTCGGATGTCGATTGGTTGGAAAGAGGCTCAGCGAGATGACAGAAGCGAACTTGAACAAGAAGCTGTGTGCGTGACCCTGAGACACGCAACCGAACGGCCCGCTCTAAGGAACTGCAAACAGTAACTCAGATGATTGAAAATGGAAAAAAAAAAAAAATTGTAGAGAAATTGGAGAAAAAAGCTTAGCTATACCGTATTTACTTGTAGGCTTCGATAACTTCAATTGATCAATCCCCCAGCCACATGTTTTGCCAAGATGTTCTGGGGAGACAAGGAAACGTGTTTGCTCACGTGACCGTCTAGTTAACTTCATCAGGACAAAATTCTATATCTCTACTACCATATTCACTCACTTAAGAGGTAAAACACAAGCGCGCGCTATGGCGGTCTTGGCAAGCCTCTTAGCGCCAGTGTGCGTGTATTACGGAAGGACACGTGATGATCCCCGAATTACCGCGATGCTAACCTCACTACCACGGAGACTGATATTATGAAGGATCTGAGAGCTGAAGTAGGAGACTGTTAGATTTTAATAGTCCTGAATATTTCCACTATCAGTAATTGACAGTTGCCCATTAGGTATCATCATTGAAGAATTGAGTCCCGTCTGTTGTATCGTCTGGAAGGTCCATCATTTCTAAAATATTTGTTAGTATATATACTTGAATATAAAGTGTGATACATACTTTTTTTTTTTTTTTATCATTACTCGTATGCCACCCTGTAGACTATGGTGAGGATTTAGGTATGTGATACATACTTGACTAAAGTCATAGACCGCTGCTGTTTAAAATTCCAGATATAAGGAAGATTCTACTCATTTAAATACTCAAACAATCTGGTAAACGCTGGCCTTAATTTACCTGGATAGCTGTGGAGGGATTCGTTTAATTGGCTCAAACCTGCCTGAATGGCCTGGGCTGGCCTGAATAGTCTGGACTGGCCAGAGTCTGGGCACGAGAACAGGACTGGCCTAGTTGGCCTGGATGGCCAGGCCCAGAATTTCACGGTCCAGGCCAGTCCAGGACGGCCTGTTGGATTCATTGACATCACTTGGTAATTTCTTTTCCTTCTTCGCCTTTGTTATTCCTTTTACTTCCTCATGTACTTAATCTCACCATAGCCCTACAGGGCGGCATGCGAGTAATGACCTTAAATAAATAAATAAATTTCCTTACTGTGGCAGAATGTTGTTCCCGTGCCCAGACTCTCTTGGCACGCTTAAATAAGAGAGTCTGGGCACAAGAACAGAGCACGGTATGCTATTTTACTGTGTATCTTTATTCCTTTATTTTGTAGTTAGTCTTGCCATAGCCCAAAGGGTAGTATACGAGTAATGATATATGGGGTCACCGGGTGGAAGACGCAAAAAATGCGAAAAATGCAATGCACAAATGTGTCGCAGTCGCACAATAGAAGACTAGCGAGCATCACTAGTCAAGTGTCTTTTGGCCTGGCGGGTGGTAATTCTCTGCGTTTACCACCTCCGTTACAGAGTAGAGATAATGGAGAAGCTGGAGATTTTAGTAGCTAGAGGGTCTTGACATGAGACTACTGGAGATTATTGCATTCCTGTACTTAGTAATACCAATATTGTACCAAAGAGCGCGCTAGCGCGATTAATAGCGCCTGAAGTTCTGCCAAGACCACACTAGCGCGCGTTTGTGTTTTACCTCTGAATGAGTGAATATGGTAGTTAACATCAGCACAAAATTCTATTTCTCTACTAACTGTAGTCTACGATTAGGCGGATTTTGCAATGTTCCGAGTAAAGTTATTCGGTTAACTTCAAAAATAGCATTAGTAATGATACTTTAACCAAGAAACATGCTTAGATTTTGCAGCGCTTTTGAGGCTACTTTTGCGGCTACTTTTTTGCATTCCACCACATCTCTGCTGAGAATCTTATCCTCTCCCAGAGCTTTCTTTTTTTGCCCAGGCTGATGCTCTGCTTAATTCTCAACACATCAATGGGCCAAATGAATTTTTTTTCTTGCTCTTTTAATCAAGTGTGCAAAGCTTCAGAGGATGATAATGATTGGCTCAATGGAGTAACCATTCGTGGTCGCCCATGTGGACAGTTCAGAGGAATAAGACTCTTGGATGATTGAGAAGGGCCTTGAGAAGACATACTAGCTTTCCCAAGTGATAAAACAAGCCTGGTGTTGAGAATAAAATTTTCTCGGATGAGGAAGTTAACCAGCAAAGTTCGGTTATCTAATCGAACTTTGTCTGCTACTCCAGCCACAAACAATCGTCGCTACAGCAACCGTGATTAATACTGTAATTACCCGAATTGCTTTACCTGGACGTTGCAAAATCTGCCTACTATACTAACTGTAAGCAAATCTAGTTGAAGAACAAAACCGTTATGAACCTATGCAAATGGAGCTATATGCCCCGAGGGAAGCAAAACATAGGGCCCCGAATATTGTCTACTTCAGACTATTCACTGCACTTCCCGCTGTGGGTACTATTTAGTCTTCAGTCTTCAGTGGATGGACCTCATCCTTCACGTCAGACTGCATGGCACCAGCTGGGATTGGCCCTCAAGTTGATCGATAATTACCTATCCCAAACTTTCACAAGCTGTGATTGTGTGGTTCAAAACACATTTCATGAAAGATCCGCCAAATGTGAAATCTCTAGCACCAGTGGAGGACCCCACTGGGCGGCGGGGACCACTCGGCATATGACAGGATGGGCGGGAGCGGCCGATTGGACACTGCCGCCTGCAAAGAAAAAAAAGCTTGACCCAACACGGATCTTGCCGCACTGCGGATAGCAGGCATGCTGCGCTGCTGAGTAAATCAATTTGGAGAAATCTTGGATGCTGAAACATTAATCGATTAGAGTATTTCCTGCTGTCTACTGGCGCAAAGACTGCTTTATAGGTGCCTCGTACCTACTGCCCAAGTAGTGGCGCATTTCATGAACGCATTGAGAGAGTCCTCATATCGCACACAAGGTTAAGAGTCAATTCTAAGAAGCTGGCTCTGACTCGCGGGATTTTTCAAGGTAATCTGCGGGGGTTATATGAGAGTCTGGGCGCGAGAACAGTTATTCAAAGCACAGAAATACTAAGTTCCTGTATTTGCTTCATATACCTAAATTGCACGTTAATTCTAGGGGGGGACGGCAGTCTCAAGACTGAGGAGGCAGCACGCTAGCCTCAAGTCCCTGATTGCGAAGCACCGTAATTTCTGGGTTATATCCGAATTTAATTCACTACTATTTTCAGAATTTTTCCGAGATGAACACCAGAACCAGCTGGCGTTCTATGGCATGAGGCTAGAATTTCCAGCACTTTATATGAATTCTTCCAGTTCTACATACAGGAAACCTCGGCTCATCTAGGCTCGTAACTCAAAGTTCTGGGCACGAGAACAGCTCGAGACTTGGGCTCATCGATTGCGTTGCTATAGTTAATTAGATGTAAAAATAACATTGCAATATACGGGAATATGAATAATCGGCCGAGTAATTTAAGCCTAAATCACCTGAAAACCTGTTCATTGCATACTTCGACCTGGAATTTTACTTGCTGTGAGTTAATCGGAGCCAAATAATTATATCGTCGGGATCCCGACGACTATACTCCGTACGACACATGATTGTCGGCTCTGGGCTTTATCATGAGGTCATTGGCTACTTTTGTTTCGCTGTTGTAAACTATTACAGTACCCTATAATAGCATGGGTCCATAAGCAAAATGGGCAGGGAAGGAAATTCATTTCAGAAGGTCTAGACGCTTACTTATCAACATTTTTGCTGCTGACAAACAGGCAACGGCAGCCGGCGGTAGAACGGAGCGTCGCCTAGTAACGGATAATCGTGGCGGGGGTCATGGTAGGTTACCCTTGCCCGGCATATCCACGACACGTGCTCGCAAGTTATCCATCGCGCCATTTTGCGGCGAGCGGTGGATTTATTAAGAGAAGATTACAAATATCGTAGAAGCTGAAGGACCCGTGGGGGGTGCGGGTGGATGAGCGCTACGAGGCCAGCCAAGAATTGGATCTTGTTGGAATCCCGTCGAAATGCGGCAATGGGGGCTGCCACAGCTGCCATATGCATAGCCAGAAGCGTCCATGCCCGTACCTGGGATGCTATCATAGCGAATCCAACGTCGGCCCCGCCGCCGCCGGGATGGGGGAGATTCCGGCGCAGTGATTGGCCGCAGCGGCCGTTGGCTGCGGGCTGCTGGCTGCTGGCGATGCCGCGGCCCACCGAGAGATGATGGCAGAGGGCAGCAGCGGCGCCGTGGCCATGGGAGTGAATGCCAGCGCTGTTTCCCGCGCGCCCCCTCAGCTGGCTGACTGGCTGGCCGCCCCCCCGCCCGCCCGCTGCTACTTACGATCGCTGCGAGTCCCTGAGGCAAATGCCAGGCCCTTGACGGCGCCCAGTGTCGACGCATGTCACATCCCCCCCTCCCCCCTCCCTTGTCAAAGGCCACACGCGCATATAACTGGCCAAAGGTTAACCCCTCCCCTCCCCTCCTCCCCCACATTCTTACGCACACGCATCCTCGCCCCTCTCCCGCTTTTCCGGAGCAACTTGGATAGTTAACACTCATCTCCCCCCCCCCCCCCCCACCAGATCGTCCTCCCAACGATCATTGATCGATAACATTCTGACCAGCATATTGCTTCCTTGCATCGACAGCCCCGATTAAGATCCTTTGCAGCACTTTTCTTCTTTTCTTCTTTTGACACTCCCCATAGCATAACCAATGGCCGCTTCAGCACGAACAGTCACTGCACGAGCTGCTCAGCTCCTCCGCACCTGCACACCTAAGGCTTCCTCCTTCACAGCTCCAGTCGCCCGAAGAAACCTTACCGCCTTTGCCCCACGCCGGCCAGCTCCCAAGGCACAGCAAGCACCAAAAAATTCTCGATTTGCCTCTACTCCATCTGCGGGCGGCTCCAAGACTGGTCTCTACGCCTCCCTCATCGCTGTGGCCGGTCTTGGTGGCGGAGCTTACTATCTCCACTCCACTGGTCAATTGACCGAGTACTTCCCATTCCTTTCTGGCCTGCACTCCGGCTCCTCCGAAAAGAAGGCCGTGGTGAAGGGCGCGGACTACAAGCCCACGTTTGAGGACTACCAGGAAGTGTATAATGAAATTGCAGAGCTTCTAGAGTCGAATTCTGACTACGACGATGGCTCTTACGGCCCGGTAGGTTCATGCACAATAGATTATCGGCTTCTTGCCCCCCGAACAAATCACTAACACGATTGTCGGAATTTAGGTTCTTCTCAGGTTGGCCTGGCATGCATCTGGAACCTACGACAAGGAAACCAAGACTGGAGGAAGCAATGGGGCTACCATGAGGTTTGCGCCAGAATCTGACCATGGTGCTAATGCTGGTTTGAAGGTAGCAAGAGACTTATTGGAGCCGTTGAAGCGTAAGTGATTCCAGCGATTGTCCGAAGATCCTGAAAATTCCCGCAGACATTACCCCATATGCATCACTTGTGTTTGGTACCTTTTATTTCACTACCCAATGTTTCGGCCCGGGTCAGTATTTTTTTTTTTTTAAAGAACTGGAGATGTTGCACGAAACTTAATTGTGGTTGATACCCGACAATTCCGCCAGTACGGCCAAAGAGATGCTAAGACTTATTTTCCCCACTTGCAGAGAAGCACCCATGGATCAGCTACTCCGACCTCTGGATTCTTGGAGGTGTATGCGCTATCCAGGAGATGCAGGGGCCGATCATCCCGTACCGGCCAGGTCGCAGTGACAGGGACGTTGCTGCCTGTACACCCGACGGACGTCTTCCCGATGCCTCCAAGAATGCTTCCCACCTCCGAAGCATCTTTGGTCGAATGGGTTTCGACGACAGGGAAATTGTTGCTTTGAGTGGTGGGCACGCTTTGGGGCGATGCCACACTGACAGGTCTGGGTTTACTGGACCATGGACCTTCTCTCCTACTGTCTTGACCAACGACTTCTTCAAACTCCTTCTCGAAGAGAAATGGCAATGGAAGAAGGTAAATTAATCCATTCGATCTCCCTATTCGTAGAATTCTGGGTTACAATTGCTAATGCTGTTCACTTGGCGAATAGTGGAACGGTCCAAAGCAATATGAGGATAAGACCACCAAGTCGCTCATGATGTTGCCAACAGACATGGATCTTGTTAAGGACAAGGAGTTCAGGAAGCACGTTGAGCGATATGCGAAGGACGAGTCTGTCTTTTTCAACGAGTTCAGGGACGTTATAGTGAAACTGTTTGAGCTTGGTGTGCCGTTCAAGCAGGAGGAGAGGTGGACTTTTAAGAGGACTACTGACTAAGCTGGAGTCGGATGCTGCATTGTGCTGCAATCTGTGTGGATGAGGTACTTGGGAAGCGGTCAAATGTGGTATTATTGAATTGTAAATTGCCTGAATATTTTCCATGCTGGTGCGTTTTTGTTTTTTTTCTGGGTTTAGGCTTTTCACTTGTCCATGCTGTGCTTTTTCCCCTCACGGGTAACAGGTCGGTTGTTGGAGTTCAGCCTGGGCCCCAGCTCCAATTTGGTGGATTTGAGTGAGGGGGGAATGTTGGGAAAAATATCATCATGACTGCGCATACCTATTGTTTGCTAAACTATGTGCAGTTACATCCTTGTCTTTTTATTTAAAATATTATTGGTGCTTTGAATGGTATATATATTTGTGTGGTCATAGTGTATACCTTCTGTTTCTTTCTCTTGCAAGCGTCGTGGGCACCTGCAGGTTATCAATTGTCACAGAGGTGTATCGTAACGTCATGGGCTAGACCTAGATACTTGTAATTTGTTCCGTCTCCCTTTTATTCAACGCCATAAACTCATCCAGATAACCGTACTCGACACGACATCCTAAAGCACAACGCATAAACACCTAGCTTGAAATCGAACCCCCAATACTCTTGCTACCTAATATAACCCTATTGACCTCCTCCTCCTCACCTGCCCATAGCGTAGGTTTACCTCCCATCCATGTGTGTGGCGATGACAGTTCCTAATGCTACTCTACCCTTTACACATCGCCATTGGACATGGTAACAAAAAAAATAATTCATCCTCATCTATATATCTATATCATATCCCACCCAGATCCTACCCAGATCCTACCCCAGCCTCTCCTTTCACTCATCCATCACCCCTCACTACTCTATAAAATACAAAAATACAAAAAAAAAAATACACAAAAAAAAAAACAAAAGACACATACATCCTTCTCTTACACGCAACCCCCACGCACCCCGTACACTATGTATCCTCCCCCCCTCCCCTAACCATCACCATCACCATCACCACCAACTACGTTCCCAACAACCCACATCTATTTTTTTTTTTTTTTTTTTTTTTTTTTGGTTGTTTTTGCCCTTCTTTTTGGTTTAACCGTCGCTTCATGAATCCCCGCTGGCCCCCGCTACCTTCATTCTTCCTCCTCCTCCTCCTCCTCCTCCTCCTCCTCCAACCCACAAATACGATATATGTCAATAGATCCCCCATTGCTGCTTCCCTCCCCTTCCCATTCCCCTCTCCCCTCCCACGTCCCCCCACATCTAACAGTACGTTTTAATGGAAATTGTTCTAAATATTTTGGTTTCATACATAAAACTAAAAATCTTCAGGGTACGACCGGGAGATGGGTAGGGAGGAGGGCTCTACCTTTTTTCTCTTTCGCCTCCAAAAGTTTCTAGGATGGTTACATTGTGATTCTCGGATAACGTATAATAAATAAGACGAGGGGGATATGGAGAAAAGAAAGGCAAATGAACTGGTTACCCTCAAGTCTCCCACCACGCCGTAACCTTCCTTTTTTTTTTATGCCACCAACAAAACAAATCAACAACAGTAGATAGGTACATTACCTACAATAAGGAGAACAACCAATTGTACCTCGCCCTTGTTTTTGTTTCCTCCGCAGGAGCAACCCCCCCAACTCCATAAGTTAGGTACATAAATGGGTAGCTCCATAATCCACTTCGTCCGCGAAAATACTCTTTCTCCTCGAGCTCCCAGAAGCCAGAAACCATTTTTACAGCCCTCCATCCACAAAAGAAAGTCCATTAACCTCGTCCAAGTTGAGTACAACTCGTTTTTTTTTTTTTTTTTTTTTTGGTTCGTGGAAGGGGAATCCCGGTTACCAGCATGGTTTCTCAAGTCCGATTTCTGGCTTCTAAATGCTCGTACCGACTTGCTTGAATCAAGTGATGTTTACCCTGGGTTACCATCCAGGCATCAACGCACACACTGGATTGCTTTCTCATCAGCTTGATTATGCCTGTGCTGTCCTTTAAACACGAGAGAACCTTGTGTCTAATACAGAACTTGACTATTCGACGTAACCCTTAGCTGCTAGTGATGTCTTAACACATACTCATTACTATAAATGACCTTAAACCCGTTGACAAAACAAATTACAATTAGTAACTGGTGTGTTTCTGTATAGTCAACGGCCATCATCAGCAAAGGTACAGAGATAAGCTCAGACCTTGTATCTTTACAGGGCTTTGTTGAATCGGATATATAATCCCTGCAACCGCGCTCCGATATGGCGCTGTTCAGAGCCCCTCCATGCCCCTTCTTACCAAAAGAGTTTACCAGTAATGTTGGACAAGCTGTTATGCCCCAAGAATACCCAATATAATATGCATTGACGTAGCTGTTTCCATAAAAGTAAAAGATCAAAATCAAAAAGAGTTGTCCCCAAGACAGTTAGGTGACCTTCATTATGTGCTTTGTCGTCCTGTGAGTAAGGCCCAAGTTGGCTGTCAATTTTCTTCCTAAACCGTAGGAGTGTTGATATCAATCCATTGTTAACTTAGCTCGGAAACCAATTGTCATCCAACCATTTGTGCCCTGCCATGGCGAACAGCTGCATGCGAACAGCTGCATGCGAACAGCTGCATGCGAACAGCTGCAAGCGGGGTTACGTGGAATTAAAAAAAAAAAAAAAATCCAACCATTTGCTTGATTTACTGACCACATACTTCATTTGAAGTGGGGTCTTAAAACGCGGGGCTAGTATGGAGATTCACAACGCATTAATGCCTTCAAGCTAGAATTTTATGTGCGTATGTAGCTAATGAAGTAAAACTCGAGCAACCACTATGACAATGTCAGCATTCTTAGGTATGTCAACTATAAGTCAATTGAGTCAGCAGCTAACTCAGTCCTGCGCCGGCTGGGGCAGCGCAATTCGGAGTAACGATAGTGTCGTGTCTGCAACAGTGCAGTGCTCTGATTCTAGATGCACCTCAAGAAGTATTGTTCCATATCCTCCAGTTGCTCGCGCCCAGTAGATTTAATTTAGTCCACCGCAATTGCATGCACATGATATATACGTTGCGTTAACCAGTATGCTTGCGTATACCCTAGGTAAATGGTGCGCTAGCCTTGGACACTTGCATGATCTTGACCTTCAATACATATATCATGGCATTTTGGCCGGCCCTAGTAAGTGCATGCACAGTGCATCAATCTTGTGCGTATACAGAACAGAATCAACTAGGGAAAAAGTTAGAGTGCACCTACCATCCTGCAGACCCCGGCTGCCATACATGCATTTTGCAGCAACATATTGAAAATCATGGTGAACCAAGTTCCACATATTTCTTTTTTTTGGCGCTTCGCCATCTTTTCAAAAATTCTGCATAGACAATAGCATGTCATATGACATTTTCAACAGCAGCACATGTACTACACGTACAATACCTTACCCCAACGACGGACTTGCAGCTAATATGCAAAAAGTCGGTAACCAGGCTTAGTTAAATGTTAAATTAGAGTGAAGATGCACTTTAATTGTCAGCCTGAAGCAGTTCCAAATTGGCGAATGCACCTCAGACGTCGTCCCGAGTTCCGATAAGGATATCGATAACAGTCTGGAGTTTATTATCGGTGCTTGAATCATGGAGTGTCTACCTGAGCTTGCTGTATCCACACTTCATCTTTCCCTCAAATTCATGGTGCTTTTCCTTTCCACAGCTACTGGATTCTCGTGTAGCTGGCAAGATAGCACGGATATTTAGCAGGGAGGCACGAAATGTCTGACTATACCGCAGTCAGTTCCACCGGATGAGTCATAGAAGGACTCATGTTTGGTGAGTTACCATTCGATTCTGGTTCTCATAAGGCGCGCATCTATAACCCGTAACTGTCGCTTTGCACGTATTATGCGTGTGTAGTAACATAGAGCGAAGAGTTTGTTCAACTAGGCAATATTGTGCTGCATGTGACCTATTTCCGATGATTTCGTGCTGGTGCTAGTGATTTATAAGTACTATGGATAGGTCGAATCTGTACTTGTAGAGCCTGCACGAGTGATGTGGATGAAGCCTATGTGCAGTAGTCTGGTGAATGTAGGATACGTGTATATATGCATTATCATTCCGGCAACTACGACTTTTAGTTCCAAGCCTTCTGCTTTTTGGAGTGATGAATGCACCTACCCTCTAATGTAGTATGCATGTTTACGATTGAAGCACCTTTGCTCTGATCCTCGGTGATGCTGACCTGATTGATCGACATGCAATGTGCATGCATGTTAACAAACCCACATCCACATGCCCACAACTGCCAATGGACGTACTTGCTAGCCACGAAAACTATCCAGTACAACGTGGCTGTTGGTGATTCCATTCATTGACAATTCATCAAAGCGAGCCTGGATGCTCTTTGATCAAGCGATGTTACTACTCCCAGAAAGTACATATCCGGTATCTGCCCCTTCGGCAACTAAGTACGTATGCGGTGGCACCTTCAATAGGGTTCGTATGCAGGACAAGGGTTGGGTGTGGGATTGTGGAGTTTGATACCTGGACCCATAAGAGCTCAGGAACTAAGTGGAAAAAATATAGAAATCTGTGAGTGGTAAATATCCTAGGCTTGGCACAGTACAAGTGTATGTAATTGAGCATTGCGCAAGCAGGCCTGAATTTCCTAATTCCCGTGAAGCGTTGACTCTAGCCTGCAGAGAGAGCTGTGTGTTCCTGTTCAAATCCAGTGAAAGCTGAATTTAGGCAGGATGATTTCAAGAGACCTCGAAGAATAAGTAATGCGACATATAGCTAACATCGCCGCTTCGCAGGGGTACACAACTGTTGGGGTCGGCTGCAGATCAAACATCTTTGAGTTTCTGAAACCGCCCTGTCACATTCGATCAATTTTCCCGATTTGCACCCCACCATTGTTGGCTGATACAAGTGCGCTGTGTCACTTAAGGACGACTGCTATGAGGCTGAACGATGAGCGCCCTTCTGGAGTACCAAGCCCGGAAAAAGATTTAGAACGCGTAGAAAATAATGTCGATGAGGGAAATGTGATCAGCATCTTTGTCTGATACTCACTCCAAACAAATGGCCAGCGTCAGCTCAAGTCAGCATTTAAGCGTACATAAATCCTTGTAGGCGAACATTTAATCCCAGCACCGCTAATGTTAACATTGTAAGACTGCACAGACCAACATGCTTGATCACGCATATGACGTATCGGAATAATTGATAATACATACATTGGCATTTGCAGTTTATAACCGGAAGCTTGGAACGAAGCAATAATGAAGTCGACGCCGAGGTGGCTTTTGAATGAATGCTCTTAGTCCTTCGTGTTCGGGGCCTATACGGATTTTCCATCATGTCAACGGTACCGCATTAGCTATGTAAATTTGCGTCTTGCAAGGGAAATCTTGATTGGTAAATGGAAAATATAAGGCGGTTTATATCATAAAGACCCTCGCAAGTGTATAATAAATATTTCCCAGGGACTACTATACTCACTCATTCCTCAAAATTCATGATCGCCAATGACCATGAGTATAGGCGACATAATTGCGTGAAGTTTTCCCCCCTTTTCATTATTTCAGTCGTCATCAACAATAAGATTGACTCGTGCGGTAGCTTGTTAGGATGGGGGAACTGCAATATGCAAGCTTTTTGAGGGCGCTAGTCGATTTATGGTAGTGACTGCCAAACTAGGAATTTTATGATGCCGCAAAAGTGCATTTGATATGCCAGCAAGCCCCATATGAGTTGGTCGGCGCAGAGGGCCTCTAAAATAGAGTCCAATTAGGTTTTGTGCCAGATACTGTATCCTTCATGTCTGCTTGTAATCCTACTGTAACTCTTCCAATTTGTCGGCTCGGCCTCAGGTTTCAGGACTTGGTTATTTCAATCGAAAGTTCTAGATCTAGAAATGGTCCGTCACGGTATCAACCTTGCCCGAGTGAACATCTCGCTGTAGCAACGATCTTGAGGGCAGCACACTACCGAAACTAGGTTCACGCCCTGGATGATGAGTTTCCTCCATGTGTCAACTCGAGGACACAGTTAGTGTTCCTAGCTGGTCTGGGTATACAGGTTTGAGACCTTCAGTGAGGTTGATAGGGCTAACGAGTCACCACTTGTTGCCCTGTACTCTTATGCGTGAGATTTTTGAGGTACCAATATAAGAGGGCCGCTTGTACATTGATAATTAGTTGTGAAATGTTCTAAGTACTTACCTACAAGTACTCAAGTAAGTTAGATGGTAGGAATTCACGCACGAATGCACTCGTGTCGCATGCAGTATTGAGAAGTGGAAAGCTCGGCAAGAGACAAAGTAAGGCCACGTGCACATTTTATGTAAGTACAGTCAACTTCACTTCCATTTCCAAACCAGCCTTCAATCAAATCTTCTTCTCAGAGCTACTCACATATCCATGTGCGCTCGATTCTGATGTTCAACTTAGGGGGTGAAATATGTAATCGCATTAAACTTCTCACCCCCATCGCTAATAGGCTAAGCCCAATGGGGTCTGCATTTGGGCACCACTGTTACCCTCAAGCAGAAAGTTTTTTTCTTTTTAAATAACTAAAACGAGACTAGTCTAGTTTCGAGCAAGAAACATGTCGAAATCTACATGGAGCAGAGTTTTTTTTTTTTTTTTTGAAGAAAAGAGTCCTATTTGGATCATCTTAAAAGCAGGCTCACGCGGGTATGGTATCAAAATTAATTAATGCATTATCTGCTATTCACTTGGATTCTGGCGCTCGCAAATTGGAATCCCAGTCTTTTTACAATTCATTATCTACCCGGCTTATAGAACTAAATCCAAACTGGGTAAGCCCTATATCAGCAAAAAAGAGCAACTGAACTATCAAATAAGCCTTCGAACATATGTAACGCAAGGTAATACGGATATGTGAACCCAACGTCCTTATGCAGCGACTACGTAGGTTAGCATTCGACTACCCGAATCCCATTGACGCCGGATAATACGACCACTCAGGCAACTTCATCACAAATAATATTTTATTAGCACCCCGTTCCATGTTAGAAGTCATATTGATCACCCTGTTTGCAGTTGAGTCGGCATAGGCAGCTAGTGCATACTAGTGTCCCTAACATTTTTTGTAATAATAGAGTTTACTCAAGTAAAGGCACACGGCAGCAGATATGATAAAGCTTCCCTTTAAAGATCTAATTGGCAGCTAATTTTAGTATCCCAAAGCCATTGTGAACAGAAGCATGGTAACACACCATTCGAGCGTAGCAAAACATTTCCGCAAGCGAATAGAATTTTCATTATTGCTTTCATGTGTCCAGATAATTGATCTCAAGTGACATTGGCACGTGATATATCGAGTGATTATCACCGGCCATAGATACGTTGTACATGGCTTATGTTACCCCTAGTTCGTGCCAGCGAGAAAGCTCATGATGATGCGCAACGATGTAGAGTTATGCGCGCGAACGCCGCAGACGTTGAGGATACAGTTACACCTTGCTATACTGGACGACCAAAATCCCACACTTTCTGTCCGGTTTGACTTAGGGTCCGGTATATCAAATTTTGCAGGGGTGCCTGCCAGGGGGGTAAAGAACTTAATAAGCCAGCTGAGAGGTACAATATGCCTGGAGACTGGTATTCCAGCAGGTATTCTCTTCTTAATCTCCCAAGATATAACAGACCTCCAAACATTGAATTCAAGAGATTGAGAATACTTCAATAATACCATTATAACACATGAAGGTACAAAAGAAAGCTCATGATTGAGGCCTTTGTACAGTTCAGCTAATTAGTTTGTATATAATTTGAATTTAAAAGTCTATTGTTTTGTCACCTGGTCCAGTTTAACTGGGTGTCCGGAATAGCTATTCTTTTTGTAGGTAAGTTGCAAATATCGTCAAGGGTCGTCCAGTATAGCAAGGTTTCCGGTTTAACTAGGTCCGGTATAGCTAGGTAAAACTGTATCTAGCAGCACAGGGTTGGGACACCCTAGCCTGCTCTTTTCCTACTATGATATCAGAGATATGATACAATCTCACACCGCAAAACTAATTTTTCGTGGGAGGGGGACGGGCATTTCAGCTTTTTAGCTCCACCCGTTAACCTTTGTTTGCAACTCTAGCGGAACCGCACTTGATGTCAAAACTGCTGATCATGATGTCAATACCACACTTACACAGCTGATTTCATTCGCTCTTAATTTAACTGTGGCGACATGTTCATCACACTATCATAGCACCTGAAATAACCTACCCACAAAGCTGCTTCCGGGCACTACGAACTAAGAGGACAGCTTAACCCAAACGTGCATATAAGCCAATTAAACTCCACACTCCGTCATACCCCGGCTGTCAGGCAAAACTTGTATTGACCAATGAGAATGCATTCTTCACCTAGTTTGGACCCTGCCGATCTGTCATCACAACACCACGTGCTCAGTTTTACTTCCAATGAAACGTAAGAAAATCTTGTTCGATGTCAGTAGGTACTCTCACTGAACACTAATTTAATGTAACGGGTTGCACAATTCCCGATAGTGCAATATCCCGTGGTTGCTCACATTGGGAATGATACGAGTTTAAACTGACGAGTTGGATCTGTTCTCCTGAGCCACCCTAGTTGGTTATCGTGATACAAAAATTACTTTCATGGCCACTCCAGCTTAGTAGTGTGGACCTCTCTCACACATCATATCAGTTCGAAAAAACTCAGGTTACATGATCTGAAATTACCAATTCAGATCTAGCATTAATACAGAATTTCTCTCTTCATTTAAAAATAGTAAGCCTGGGCAACGAGAATAATTTCCTCTTGCATGATTGCTGGGGCCGATCGCAGGACCCCAGATGGAGGTTTTATCAATATTCTGTTAGGCACATCTCAGTGTTCAACAGCAAAATGGAATGTAACAATGCGCAAGGTGGGAATGCCCTTGATGCTTCAGAGGCTACACGTTAGATGACCGTGGGATATCAAAGTGCGAGTTACAATCTGCGCCCAGCGCCCAGTGGCCTCTTATCCAGTCTCCTTGGCCACGTACCAGGCAGTGGGCTATCAAAGGAGGCACCAATTACCTTTTTGATTGGCGCCACATGCTTCAAATTCATCACCAAACAAATACATCTCCATGGAATTCCAGTGGTGAAAAAGTGTTCCGACATGCTCAGACCCTTGCATCCAGTCAGTGCTCTTGTCAGTATGCATTACTCAGCTTTTTTTTTTCTGAACTAGCAACTACTCGTACGCTAGCCAGCTGGAGACCTTTAGAGAGGATGCGATTTAAAGCCGGCCTTATCTCCAAATCATCCGACCAAGCTCAAGATGGCAAAGTGGGCAAAATATAGAGCTGGCTCTTTGATTTCAGGATGCGATTTGCTGGGGTCCCTTGATACCGTTGACAAGGGATACTGTCTGGCTCTATAAGTGAAAAAGGAATATTTCTTATAATCGTATGCACCGTTTTACATGTCAACTTGCATTTATGCACTCCTTCATATTCACAATGCTGTCTGAGCATTTACTAATAATGTATCAGCAGCCCTAAGCATCCTGATAACACAATAACACAGGCGCATTCTCCAGTCCTGTAGCTGAATGGGCTGTAGAGCTCGTGTGGCATGGAGTCCGTACGTTCGTACAATTTGATTATTCTCCGAGTTTGTATGTATGCACTCGGAGGTAGGGGTAAGTCTTCAGAAGCGCATACAATGTGACAGGGATAGGTAGTTGCTAGGAAAGAGTCCACCTGGTTTTATGTAATACATTCTTACGGAGGACTGGCAGAAAAGTACAGTAATTTCTACCTTCCGTTTTCGGAATGGCAGGTCTTGGCGCATAATGCAAACTCTGCATTGATATGCAGCATTATGCATCGCCGGATTTTAGTTGCATAACACAATTCATTCACTACAGTTCAGCTGGTAAGTTTCAATTTCCTATCTGTGAAAGTATTCTGAGGTTTATATATACCCTCACTTGGAAGTCGAAATCTAATATTGAATAAAGGAGGTCCCGGAGGCCTACTATGCTCTCTTATACCCTCTCTGAAATTATTTCTGCAGTTGTTCAAGTTTCTACCTTTATCTCTACCTTTGCTTCAGATATTGCATGCTCAAATTGTAAGAAATCACATACTCAAGAAACCAGACATTATATACTCAAGCTGTCAGAAAGCGCAGTTCGTATATAAGCTGTAGGATAGCCTTACAGCTAGAAAATTGAGAATTACAAGCTGAACTACAATGTACAAACTGTTTATGCAACTCAAATTCCACCCTGCATGCGAGTGCATCAACTGCATTATGCGCCAAGATGCACTTTTCTGAAAACGGAAGGTGGAAATTACTTTTCTGCCAGTCCTCCGTACTCTACAGGCATTCCCTATACACTTCGCATTGCTACATACATACTTAATGTTTGTTTTCAACCAACTTGCACAACTCCATTTCCCAGTTACATCCTCAAATCACCCGCTAAAGCCTCGTACAATAGCGAAATGAAATCCGAGCTCGGCACACAAGGGTTTTGGTCATAGAATTCACAATCGAGAAACTACTTGAGTTGAGTACATCTGAATTATTACTTTACATGATGAATGCACAAATGAGGTGGAAGAGCTTCAAAAGAGTGGGATAAATTGATAAAAGAAAGGCTCCTGTCATTATAAAAGTGTGCTGTATCAGCTTCACTGTTATGGAAGTCAAATGGAATTATGCAACACCTGTTTAACTTGTATGTCGTTAAAAAATACATGTGTCATATTTTTGTGTGTAAATCCCAAACAAAGATTCTGACAAGAAGTCATACCTTCTTCGCTTATGACCCCCTGTCGAGTGGCGTACATTAGTACATGCATAGCGCTTCTAAGTATCTTCCGAGTACAATGGGATTTTTTCTGTGGGTTTGTATCATAGGAGCCCCAGCAACGGAGAAAACTCTTTTTTTAAAGCCAGTCTGTCTGGCTTCTGACCCCTGCTGGCTCTATTCACCACAAGGGGGCCTTGTCGTCATGCCAGAGCACCTGCAAATAGAGCCAGTTGACATCGCATCCTCTCTTAACAGAGAGATACTTACAAAATATACAGGTGACCCTGGCTATAGTGATGGGATGGGCCAGATTTTCTGCTATAGTAAAAATTGGTTATCTCTTGGGCGGGCAAAACCTCGCGAAATTCGATGCACTAGTTTCACTGCTTTTCACCCTTGTCATGCCGATCAATCATATCAAATTGCAATGTACACATTTAGTTGCAGAATTGAACTCTCCTACTACGAGACTGATGAGAATGCATAAACCCATATTATTTTGACTGCCAGGACTAACTACATGATCTAATAGTTATGCTATGGCCGCTGATACTGGTATTCTGTGGAAATAGTAAAAAACAATACTGGTTGCATAAACTCATGATAGTGTTTAATTTTTCATTACAAGTGCATTGACCTTCCTCTCAGGCATTATAATTAATAACTTCTGTCTAGCAGACAAAAAGACATTTAATAGATGTGCGCTGTTCCTGTGCCTGAGATGTGTGCACTGGCATATATGTGAGATCAGTCGAAGTAATGAATTTGATATTATACAGACTCTCTTGGCTAGACGTCACACAGTGAAACTAGTGCATCGAATTTAGCGAAGTTTTGCCCGCCCCAGAGATAGTGAAGAAGATCAACGGATTCTTGGCCCTCAATTACAGCCAGCGTCACCTCTATTGGACACTGTAAGTATCAGCGGTCAAACCCACCCCAAAGTGTGGGTTGACTCCCCTCTACCAAGAGCAAGGTTTCTCAGGAACACCGGACCCGCGTGTACTCGTCGTACATGCAAGTCGAGACAGGTGTAGTAGTAGGATGGCATTTACTCGTACACCCCTGCACAGAACCGAATAGCAGATGAGGGCTAGGAATGTTCATGATGTCCTGGTTAATATTCCTATCCTCCGGCTGAATTGAATCGAGACGCTGGTGGCATGAGATCAAGGCGACACAACTTCTTTAAAATCAGTGGCGATGTTCCATAACACCTATGTGGCTTATTTAGCTCAGATGGCCGCGGGAAGGATGTGCGGATGAGGTGAGGGCTGGGAATATGTAATCTCGCCCCAAAGGTAACCGAAGGTTAATTGTAGACAACGCCGCGTGAAGAGAAGGAAGTTCCCAGTAGCCAACGTGTTACATGTGCTACGAGACTATTCTCGGATCAACCTGAGGGTCAGGCATAAAATTTACCTATCAAGATACTAGACGGCGCGAGCCGATGCTGACCATCGCTACTTAAGTAAGGCCTCAGTTCCCATCGGTCTATGTAGATGTTCGACGTTGCATAGAGCTATTTAGCGTCTGGCTACGAGACGAACAAAGGCTAACGTACGCGTGGGCCACACTAGGAACACGAAACTAGAGTATCATAGTACAGTACTTTGCTTTCCAGGTTACTTACTTAACAGCAAGGGAAGGGTTTCGACTCACAACACCTACTTATGTAACAATAGTATTAACCGTTGTAAGTAACTTGTGACCTGATTTGGAGAATATATCTGCTACTTGCGAGGCCTGAGCTCTTGGGCTTCACGCCCATGTTCCAGTTTATCAGACAAGTTCCCCGAACACTTATGTATGCTTCAAACCGGCCGCGCACGAGTGAAACCATTGAAACGTTATAGACTGGGCGGGCCTCGGCCGCGGCACACTTCTGCCATTGTCATGTGTCTTAGCTACGTCTTGGTACATTTCAGTGATACCCACGCTATGAAGTCTTTTTGCACTATAAAGTCTACGAATTTATACATTGGTGGGTTCGAGATTGCATTGAACCATGGTATTGATATTAATGTTGTGTTCTGGAATCTTAGCTTGGCGAAATGTTTCAAGTGCCCTGCAACCTACTAGTACTGGCATGAAACAGCATGATGCTTGGCGTTGAAGGTAAGGAATATTGCGAAGTTGATACGAATGGGTGAACCTTCTGCATGGAACACCTATGGTAGCCTTGCACTGGTCACAGTAGCACTAATCCACATTAACTTGAATCGCAAGCTGGTGCAGGTGACCTTGGTGGCCACTGATCGTCTTCACTATAACCAGTTTTCACTGTAGCAAGGGCGCTTTCTTTACCTGTGTACACAAAGAATCTGGCCCATCCCTTCACTATAGCCAGGTTTTCACTATAGCCAGGTTTTCACTAAAAAGAGGTTCATTATAGCCAGGGTCACTTGTATTCTCAGTGGGTACAGCCAATCGATAAGTTCCGGTTATACACCTGCTACATACGCTAGCCCCCAATTTCTTTCATTAGTGCACCAGAACGATGGATGCTTACGATCGTGTCCAAAAAGCAGATATTGTGCACAGCGCTTGCGGCACAGCTATAGAGCAAAGTTTATAGCCGAAGAGAGACAGGAAATCCACCCTTTAACCACGCCGTTCACTCCCCTGGGCGGATTGGGAAGAAACTTTCGACTTTTGACACTTCTGGTGCATTCGAAAAATGAAGGAAAGGAAGAGGTAGGAACAATTGGGCCACACGTTTAGTCCGAGAGCATTTCCAGAGTGATCTAGTCTGCTTATTGCATATTCATGGCGTCGATGGTCCAGTACGAAAACGATTAGGAACTCTACAGGACAGGGTTAGGCATTCATTAGGAGACTTCTCATGCGATCGAGTTAAACTTGCATTGAGTGGTGACCACTTCAGCTTTAGCTTCCGGAAAGGCGGGGGTTAGTGTAACTAGCAGCAAGTCATGGCTAATTACTGTAGACTCCAACGACGAAGGATAGCACCATTGGAACCAATTTATTGGTGGAATATTCCATGGTCTTTTTTGTTTTACAGCAAGCACTCGCTCATGGTTCCATAAACAGTAGGCTCGCGCAACAGTTCCTGTTACTCAATATCAAACTCAATCCTTCCTCACTACATATATTACTACAGATTTTATGGATTTCATCTTGAACTTAGCTATAGGTCAGTTGATACTGTCTCGTGACTAGTACCTATACAGATTTCTATGCCGTGCTTCCAAAAACTGCCGAGATAGAAAAGCTAGGTAGCCACTCTAACATGTTGATCATTATGCTAATTCGAGAGGTACTACTGTACGTTGGAAATTGAATACTGGGGAATGTCGGCACATACATTTCAATCGAGGCATCTCAATCGCATGAACATATACCCAACCTCTGCTTACTGCATAAGCTTTTTGGTACATTTTCGGACAATGACGATCTGTATTGAAACATCCGTGAGCATCACTCAAGAGACACTTACTGGAAAATGGATCTAAAAACGGTGACAGAAGTTAAGAAATTGACGCTAATGTCATTATTATGGTAGGATTTACTCAGCACCAAGGATTACATTGCAGAGCTTACGTATTTTTTCTGACGCCCTTTACTGACCATGGCAACCAAATCCTGGCCATATAGAACAAATTATACATGGTGTGAAGGATTCTTGATGAATTTTGGTAGTGCCTGGAACAGGATGGGTCTGGATGGCTGCATGCCCCGGGAATCTTCGGATATAGGAAACCGTTCATCATTTATATTGTTTATCCTGGTCAAAGTAATCATTAATGCAGTCAATGATACTAAATCCGGCGTCAACATTGCACAGCCAGCCTACGCGATCATGTGAAAGAAATGCCAATACTTACTTAACTTATATATATTTTAAAGCATGTGCGAGACTGGGATAATGTGGGCGAAGCAGAAGCCAGAATAATGTAAGCAAGGGCAGTACTCCGACCTCAATACTGTTGCATTCATGAGACCATAGGAATGTTCGCATTTCTACCGAAGACGCCCCGTTGTAGGACAAGCACATGGTGCTGGCGCACAGCTTCGGTGAACAACGAACATCTTTTTACTACCAGGACACAAATCAAAATTCAGAATGACACACCAGATTTCAAGACAAATGCAATGCGTGTTTCTCACTAATATCCAACTGAGCAAATTTCCTCCACTGGCCATGAGAAACAACTTGGTGGCCCCGAACTAGGATATGAAAGGAATTTTGCACACCTATGCACTTACGCACTTAACCTTTCGGGCCGATACTTGGGCGGCGCCTTTACAGGTACGTTCTAGTGGATTGCCTTCGAAAGGCAAACCAATCAAAGTCATAAAAATATGACATGGAAACCAAACATCGATGGACCCTGTAGGCACGTCGATGACACATGAACTGACAGAGACTGTTTTAGTGGAGTGGCAATTACTGCATAAGCTAATGGAAGCTTCTATATGTAGAAGAAGCATTCGACCCCAGAAACACTAGAACACTGCAGATGTTGGTTGGTGCAGATAGGGAACTTTACATATTGCCACGGTTTGCCCCATTTGTCTGGCCAAATTCATGGATGTGCCAACTTTGTTAATTGCGAACAAAACAAGTTGGTATCTAGAGATGCTAGGATGTCTGACGTATGTTGGAATATACTCGGGAGATGCCCCGAATGTAATGATTCTAGCCAGTGATGTAACTCCCCAACGCAAACCTGAATCGCTGATCAAACATATTAGATACCAGTCGCCCCAAAGTCTTGCCCTTGGTTTTTTCTCAGGGCTTTCGCATGTACGTGATTCTTGCATAAATGCGCCCCCCAAAATACCGATTTTAGCCAATATCAGTTAATCCCATATAATCCTGCAATGAACTGCAATTGCAGTCTAAGGGTCAGTAGGTACTAGATGCCCGTTCCATGTAACTCCCCGAGCTAGATACACCGCCTTCACAGCTATGATTCCTCCTTTTTACGTACTATGTACACCTAACATGGCATGCAATACTCTCCACTGCTAGACGTCGCTCCAACCTGTATTCAAGCTTAAGACAATCCAGTAGATAAAACTAGAACACTGTCAAACCCTTTTGCTCGTGCGTCCAGGGCCCCATGGTAATTTAGGTACGCGAAATACTGGGATAAATTGCTCGACTACTGTATCTACTTTGAAGACTAGATGATCCGTCCTCAACTTTTCTATATCAAGCGACCGATCTACCCTCTCGATCTTGGCTACTTGCGATCTCCTCGGGGCTATCTTCCAGAACGCCTATCGATCGTGCTCACCACGGGGGCCAACTCAGTCCACTAACATCAATTGGGAGGTAGAGTAAGATTTTGGGTATATTCCTAAGGTGACCTCGAAGCTCTACCTTTAACCAGCAAGGTCAAACTCGAGAGGCAAGTACCAGTGCATGTTCCCAGCATCTAGTGTCATATCATATCAACTAGTAGCTGCTAATGTGATAATCCTGCTTAACCTACCATCCATCGCGACGTTTGGACCCTGATTTGACACATCTCATACTTGGGTATGGCATGTTTAAGTGGAAAGCGCCGACTTAGTGCATAAAATTGCTAGAATACCAAACCTTCCTCAAGAGCCTAAAATTTCTCTGGTCATGGTTTTTCATTTTCTCGTCAGGGTTCTTCTGCTCCATCGTCATTTACTAGCAAGGGTATAATTAACCGGCGTTCTACAGAACCAGCCGGCTTCTCTGTTCTTAACTCAGTCAGTACACTTTTTAGAACCTCATCCACTCTAAATCGGCGCTTTCCACTTAAACATGCCATGCCCAAGTACACTGGTACTACCATAGACCGGGTTCTTCACTCAACCATATCGATATGTGCTCACTATTAGCGGAAAGACTCAGATCAATTACTCCATATCAATTCTAACGCCATTCGAGTCCAGTCACTACCCTTCCCCCTGCTCCGCCGCTCCATTTCCCCCTCCCGAAACCCTGGGGGCCATATGCCGGCCAGAAAGTGGGGCCCGGAAAGCACCTGCTTGGGTCCAAGACAAGTAGGTAGAATGCCTTGTTGCATCCCCCCACTTACTCAGCCGCATCTCCTATTGAGACCAAGTGTCGAAATTTGACGGTTTGGTTTTACAACTAGAAACTCTGATCAACGGCACATGTCGCACGATTAGCGTAAGGGCGAAGGTTTCAAGTGGGGTAACGAGCTAAGGTAAGCACTGACCACCAGTCTGGTTCTACAACAATAACGGTGTGGTAGCTAATTGCATTGCAAGTACAATGTGCAAGCCTCGTTTCCCCTGCATACGGTTCGAGCTGGCTAAAGTGGAACGTCAAAGCCTTACTGTGGAAGATAATCTATGGATTTGATATGCGGTTGACTGAGATTTGCATGCAAGTGTGTGTGTGCGTTTGCGTGCATACTAGTAATGCTGGGCCAACCCACCAGTACAAGACACTATACTTTCTCTAGGAACCCGCAGCAACATCCACCAACGTGACCTGACACTGTAACTGTGCGACCCCCAGCTCTGCATCTGCATCTCCGCATTACACTTAAAAAATCCAGAAGAAACTCGCCTGCAGCTCTCATTGCTCAATTCCATTTCCCACATGTAGAGCACGTCTAGAAAATAATCAGGTCAATGAAAAGTAATACACGTTGTTTCTTTCATGGCGCACATGTAATGCACCACCATCTTTGAATGTGAAACAAAGGCCACATCTCTGATAGCTCTTCTCAGTAGTACAGCAAAGTAGTATATTTATGGTGAAGTATGTATAATTATATTCAAACAAAAGACAAATATAATCCAAAACAAGTTCACAAACTAGAATTTTCCCGTCACACGCGCCCCTCCCCAGAAATCCACAATTCTCCTTCTCTAACGGCACCAATCTCAAATTACATTCCGCCCAAATAAATTTGCCCGCCCTATTATAGCTGTCTGATTTTTTTTTTTTGCCCTTAATTTTCCTAACAAGTTCCCCCCTCCCAAAAAATCTAAGTTATTTCCCTACAGCCTGTAAACCCTCTTTTTTAATTTGAAAAAACAAAAAGGCAGTAACGCAAATTCTTTGCGAAAACGAGATATCCTCCCAATCTTTGTGTGCATTCTCATGCCATGCGCATACTACTACAAACAGTTCAGTATAGTTTCCTAGTACCCAAAAAAGGAATAAAAGTAAAATTAAGGAGAAAGAAAAAGAAAAAGGTGTAAGAACTACAAAGAACTAAAAGTGAACAGAATAAAAGTGAAGTTAAATCAGAGGGAGTAATGTCTCCGCATTATCTCTCACAAAAAAAAATGTAAGAAAAAACAAATCAAAAATACACAAACGAGATTTTGTTAGATCCCACCTACCTTAAAGCACACGTCTAAGCCACCCACCCGAAAAACAGTAAACAGAGTGACAAACCAACATAACCAAACGACAAAGCAAAGAAGGAAAAAGATCACAAAAAATAAATAAAATAGCGCCGTTAAAATGTTGTAGATGACAGAGATTTCGTACATGTTCCTTCAACCCAGCGTGTCTCTCCAATATAGTAAAGGAAAATAAGTAGAGAATATTGAGCAGAAGAATTGAAATAATTAACAATGCCGAAAGGATAAAACACCAACCAAACAAGAGACGAACAAACCATCAGAAGCCAACCATTCAAATTAACATCTATTCCTCCCTCTTCCTCTTCCTCCTCATCTTCTTCTCGACTGCCTTCTCGCCTTTAATGCTGCTCAACCCCGTTGCCGGATCCGCTGCGTTGATGAACACAAGATTTCTTGGCACCGTGGTAGCTCCCGAGCTCCCATCAGAGTCGTCACCAGAGTGGGTCGTGGACCCATCCTGGCTTTCCTCAGCGACTTCCCCATCCTCAAGCAGCCCCATGACGACGGCTCCACTTCCATGGGTACGTGCATGTTGGCTCAAATTGTCCGATCTTGAAAACTTCTTGCCACACTCGCCGCAGGAGAAGGGCTTGTCCTGTGTGTGCAGTGAGCGGAAATGACGCTTAAGATGTTCTTGCCTGCGGAAACGTCGCGAGCATAGGTTGCAGACAAAAGTCTTGGACGGGTCATCTGTGAGCGATTGCTTGCGGCCGCGGCGAACTACAGGGGCTTCCTTAATGATGGTGGGCTGACTGGGGGTGGAGGCAGAAGAGTCAGTCGGGCAGGGTGACGAAGAAGATTCCGTAGGGGAGGGAGTGGTAGACTTCTCGCTACATGAGGGAGTAATATAGTCAACGTCGATGGCCTCTTCCGGGAAGCCATTACGCTTAGCCTCCATGATTAGTTTGTCAAGTGGGTCAATTTCCGAGTCATATGGATCAGACTTGACCTTCTTAATTACTGGCTTTCGCCTTTGCGTCTTTTGCTTCTTTGAAGTGTGGGTTGGTGGTGCAACGCTCTTTCGGACTGTTGGTAGCGGCTGGTTCAGGATGGCCGAGATCTCGTCGAAATTGCTGTCATTGTCACTGAAACTGTCAAATCCATCTTCCCATGACAAGTCAGAACTATCCCCAGTGATCTCTTGCGGCTTGTCCAAGAGATAAGTGTCAATTGTCGAGGGCATCTTCATTAAGCCAGCAAAGTCGTCCTCTGACTCGAAGTCGGGATGGTCATCAAGGAATGCCAAGCCTCGGTTAAAATCCATATCCTCCAACTTGTGTTGAGAGCCATCTTGCACTAACATGAAGCTATCCTCTTCGTCAACAAGGGAAGGAAGGGCTGGATTCTCCTTCCCTGAGGCCTGAGAACTCGGAGTGGGGTATGTGAGAGTTCGAGGGTCTAGAAAATCGAACTCTGGAGACGATGCGGTGTCAGATGAGGGCGACAGAGATGGGCATGCGGAGAGCAAAATTGAGGGACTGTCATTAGAAGATACTAGGCTAGGCGGACACGGATAAACTGTTTCATAGTTAATACACGCATCGTTCATGTTAACATCCAAGGTAAATCAACAACTGACCTGGTGTGAGTGGGGGAGTTTGTCTCCAGCTATCAACGTTATCTGACAGATGCAATTCTAGGGGTGTGATGGTTCCTCCACATCCTTCATCCAAGCTCCATTGTGAGGTGCTCAACACCGTTGGCGGTGTGCTGGCAGTGCTGCTAGAGGAGAGAGTGGGAGTAGGTGGGCAGAAGTAGACATCGTTTCCATCCATTCCGTAAAATGTGGGTGATGATGGAGTTAAGAGGCCACTGTTCTTCTTAAGAGTGGATGGGGATAATGTGGTAGTGACCGGTGCTGGGGAGAGAACCAATGATGGCGATGTCTTCAATTGCGGCACATTAAGTTGGGAGGAGGAGGGCCTTGAGTACACCAATGCCGATGGATAGGGTACCGGCGACTCGGCAGGAGTAGTGGGCTGATCAGTTATTCCATTAGGGTGGGGTAGGAAATGGCCGTGCTGTCCAGCTGGGGACGGGTCCGGAGTGTAATAGAGGAAAGAAGATGATTCCATTTCCGTAATTTGATTATTATATCCTACTGTCGAATAAATGCGCTACTTTAAAGCGAACTTCTGGTGAACGACTCGAGCTAGCCAAGCCGTAATTATCTTATATGATGAGTTGCGGGGGAGTCGTCGAATATGTATATGCTATGCGTGGTCTGTTACTGGAGGCAGGTTGTCCGACTCTAACTTTCCGAGCAAGAGCTTAATCCTCAGTACTAATTATTTCCAATTCCTTCGTAAAAATTACGGCGTAGGGAGTGTCTATTTTCAGTGAGGCTGGGGGGGGATGTTTTCGTAGGGAACGAGTGTGAGTTGGTTAAACGAGAGTGGGTTTGGATATCGGGATATCTAGTTTAGATGCAGGGCCGTCGTGATGAGATATGAGCGAGAACTTGCTGCCAGCCCGAAATCTTGTATTATTAAGATTGATTGTTAAGGTTGGTTAAGTAGCAAATGAGGGAATGCAAGGACGTAACGAGCACAGTCCAGTGGGTATAACTCGAGAGGATGAAGGTGGAAAGTGAAGGTCGCAAGTATCGTCGTTCGTTGAAATTGACTGCTGAGGGCCCACAAGAAAACTAAAACCAAACCGACAACCAAATGAAGGGAATAAAGGGCACCACAACACGAAGGGCTTCCAAATGAAGGGAAAGAAGGTGAAGACGAACCACAGGTGCTGAGCAGAAGACAGCAGTGAAATGGAAGGGCAAAAGAGGGAAAGCCGCGAAGAAGTAGAGGGCGGGGGGGGGGGGGGGAGGAGGCGGACGGTTGCAGGTGACAAAAGAAGGAAAGAGAGCGGCGGCAGCATCAGCGGGCGCCGGGCTGGCTGATTGAGGTTGTAGGGGAGGGGGGGGGTTGCTTGCTGCTGCATGGTGGTTGCTTGGGGTCGTGGGACGGGCCCTGTTCGTGGGCAAGGGAGATTACGAGCTTGCACACCACCAGCACCGTCGCCCACACCGCAGAGCTAAGAGCTACTCCGTTCACACCGCCCTGCCCTGCTCAGCAGCAGCGGCCACAGCAGCGAGAGATAGGTAGTGAGCTGCTCCACACCCACCCCAGCATGGTCGCCTATCGTACGTCTGCTCTAAATAAAGCGCGCCATGCCCAAAACTGACACTGTATGAGCACCCCCGGTGGGCCCGCCCTCGACCGACCGATGCCTCGAGCCTCCCCCCCACCCTCCCCGCTCGCATAAATGCAGAGTAAAAGGTCCAGCACCCCGTCGCTGGTTGGTTGGCGTGAACAACACACCGTGCACCCTGTCGCGCAGTGGGACAAGTGCCACTCTTCAAAGCAGTCTGTTGTTACCGAATTTGTGCTGGGCACAGGCGCATGGAGGGCGCTCGCCAATCCCCAAATATGCCCGGTTTGCTGCAGCCTGTCTCAGTTGGGCAAGTGATATTGGTAGCCACAGATGTCCTGTCCAAGCCCGATGTCATAGCGGTATCTCATTCCCGAGCAGCTCAACAGCAGCCGGAGGTGTTGTTTGGGTTTGGCGCTGATGCACGGGACCACAAATTCACGATGGCACAGTCCGGAACCATCCGCAGGACTGGCCCTGAGGACTCGAGTCCGCTCGTGAATCTAGAGCCAAGAGGAAATCAAATAAAATCAGAATAAGTAGAGTACAGACCCATATATTTCTTCCCTCACCAATGGGCACCCAGAAGTAAGAGTGATCTGCAGCAAAACTCACCGGCTTACCACAGACGAAGCAAATAACACTGGTGATCACGATCGGGAAGAGAGACAAAACAGGTGCTCTGTTGCCACTGCAAGACCTGTGTATTTTGCCGCCCATGCATCGCAACATACACCTGTGGTGCATGGAAATCTCACCACAGTATCTCTATCTCTCAAGTAAACAATATAGGACGCCCCCCGCCCTCCACTTCAGATGCACGGATCCATTGCATCAATGGCAATTTTTGACAAGGGCCTGCAATTCCAGTTTCCTTGTCCTGACTTGTGTGCGATAGCGAACAGCCCGTAGAGGTTTAAAACCGATGTGGGGAATGGGACAATGCAGGGATTGAAGAGCCTGTTTGTGATGGATCAAATTCCAAAGCAGCTCTAGGGGCCTTGAATTTGGTTGAGGTTGTTCTATTTCATAGACAGGGCGCTAACTAACGCAGGAACGGACCCTGTAAGTCCCTCCGGGTTTAGGCGATATGTGTGTATGATTGACCTTAGCACCCTTGATGGCACTGTCGGCGAGGCGACCGACTAGGTAATCCCTTCTGCTCGAAGCTACTCTTTTACCATTCTCTCGCTCCCACATGGCCTCAGAGATGGAATAGATACAGGTGCTTTTTCTGTGTTCTAGCGTCTGATCGTGACCCCACTGCCAATTGCTTGGAGCTAGTTAAAGGTGGTATTCAAATGCTCTAGGACATGGGCCCTCTTGCAAGAGTGGAGGAATACATACCAGCACATAAGTGCTTATTCCACTCTTGGGAAAGAAGAGTCGGACTGTGCATGTGCTGGTGCGCCCACGTCATGCCGAAATCTTGGACCATGGGATGATGATAATGATGGAATGATAAAGTCTGCCGGAAACAAGTTCCCATTACCTAAAGGTTATAAGCCACATCCCACCCACCGCTTAGAGCTGCGTTACAGAGTTCGGCTTGAAAACTCCACATGGGCAGCCAAAGATCGATGAGGCGTTGTGGTGTTCCTTCAATGAGATCGATCCACACGATAGTATCTTTGCAAGACTAGAGAGTCACAAATCTCTGGTTCCTATTTTTTTTTTCACTTTCTTTTTTATATGACGCTTGAACGAGCTGTTAGTAAATAATGTAATAGAAAATAAAATATCAACTGAACCTTTTTGAACAAGGCTATCAAAAAGAGCGAATCAGAACCGTATACAATATCAAAATCAAATGGGAGAAAAATAAAGGAAATGGAAAAATGAAAAAAAAAAAAAAAAATTTAAAAAAAAAAAAAAAAAAAAAAAAAAGCAAAAACATGTACCACATTTTCCCATTCTTCTGGTGCACTCCGCTCGAGCCAGATTGGCCCGTTGTAAAAGTAGAAAACTGCACGAGGTAATTTGCCATTCATCCCATTAATTTCAGTAACCCGCCAACCACCCACCTGGCACACATGAAGACAAGAACGGTGGCCCTGTCGATCTATGGGCTAAATCTCATTTCGGGTCCTGCAGAAACCAAAATGCTTTTTGGGGGGCGGAGAATACCACGCAGTTGCATGTTTGAGAAGAGATTCCTTCGTTATTTTTGCTTAGCTATTGCGGCGAACTCCGCTCTCCTCATTTATCCTCTCGGCAGTGCCAGTCAAACGAGATGTAGGTCGGTACATATCCTGGAGCTGTCAAGATTCAGCGACAAAAAGCTACTGCATTCCACGCATTTGGAACCTGGGCTTGGGTCCCAAGAACAAACATAGGTTAGTTTACAACGGAAAAAAGAAAAGATTCGAATAGGAAAATAATTACAACAGCTGGTTGCAAAGTACATAGTACGTACCCAGTGCGCACTGCCTTGCTGCTACCGAAGCTACCCGGGATTCGGGTACGATTAACGAGCGTAACGTTTTCTGGAAAGGTAACGCAACATAGCGTAATATCGCAGGGCGATAGCTAGGCGCGGGGGATTGAGTTCCTGATTGAAGGATTGATCTGTTTGTTTTGACAGCCTGTTGGGTTGTGGTGGGGAGGGGCTGTGGCGTTCAGGTCGAGTTGGGCAGTGAGGCAGCAGGAGTGTATTGGATAGGACAGAGAGTGTGGTGTTGAGCAAGCCAACAGACGGCCGCCGATCCCAACTGCTGGGAGGCAAGTGCTAACGCCAGTAACGCTCAACTACACTAAGCAACGCTGGGTGGTCATATGCCCAATTTAGTCTGGTGTTGTGCCCAATTCAGCTCGAGATTCACCCACATCATGCACACGCAGCGAATGGTGAGCCACCCAGCGGCCAGTGACTCTGGCTGCCAGCGAGCAGCAGACGTCAGGAAGTGAAGCTCACTCCAACAAAAACTGAGGCGCGGAAGAGGAAATAACAACATTGCGACGGCGGCATGCGATTTGTCCGTCCGCTCACACTGGTAATTTATCGATAAGGCCTTGACGTAGACACCTGTGCAAATACAGCTGCATCTGGGTATGAGAACACAGCTGCACAGCAAAGACAAGAACAACTTAGACGCCCACAGCGACAATGCTGATGTTGATCATGATCGGACGCTAGGACTACCTTAGAAAGCAGGTACACGACGAGCGGGTTTAGTACGGTCTTTCGCCAACGCCGAGAGTGCTGAGGGCAGCCTGGAGGCGGCCCAAGTACCGTAGTGAAGCTGCGATGCAAGCAGCAATTGAGAACGCAGTGTAGAGCGAGTAGAGGAAATATGTATCTTTGCTAAGAGCCAAGCAGGTTAGCTAGCAGACGGAGCACCGCAGCGTATCATACATATGCGTGTACCTAGGTACAGGATGTAGCAGGATGCAGTAGCGGGTGAATTTACGTTTTGACAGCAAAACGGTGATGATTGTGTGTATGTATGCGTTGCTTGCCAATCATTGTCGGAGGGACCAGTCCAGTAAGAGCATGCGGGAGGGCAGGGACAGGCTCGTGATCTTTGCATCAGCGAAAAAAAAATAACAGAAAAAAAAAAATGCGAATTGCGGGCTTGGCGCAAGGGCTCAACCCTGCTCCACGCAGCGCCCCACCAGCAACAAAACTGGGCCCTCGGCCGCTTATCCACCTCTTTTTCCTCTCATCATCGTGCGGCGCTTCGGCCACTCTCCCGTGTTGCCCGTCCATCCAGCTTTCTTCAGTGATGTCCAAAGACGAGCGTCAGCCGAAGCACAGATTGACCCAATTGCAAACGGATTCATGTTCTTCCTGAATTGCTTGGTGCCTCCCCTTCTTCCGAGTGGGGGGGCATTTGCTGCCCTGCGAACGAAATTCATTGCGTTCGAGGGGACATAGGAGGGGTGGCCGTACATACATATTACCAGAGATAAATGAAATACTGTAAGATGGTTTACGAGACATGTAAAGTAGACTGTCACTTGTATGTTCTTTTTGTGATGCCAATTGCATTCTCCATCCTGCAGTGGACTCGTCTCATCCTATGGCATCAGGCAGGATTACACTATGATAAGATAGTGAAATGCAATGTTTTAGTGGCCCTGCATAGGCATTGTGATTTGTCCCTTCAACATTATGTTTCAGGTTGTTCTTTTCTTTTTCTGGTCACAGACCAGGATAGGTATTTCTTCTTTTTCGAGTAGCTACTGGTATACGTCGAAGGTCTAGCCACGCGATGGAAAATTGCAGGTTACGATGTCGCCGACTTGGCGTTACGGAACGATCTGGTGAGAAACAGTTACAATTAATGATTAGTCTGGTTGCACTATCCCTCGTAGAGGTTGCGGCTTTGAAGACCAGTGATTAGATTAAGATAAACCCCATCAATCCAAGTTTTTAGTAAAGGTGATCGTTGTTGTATTTGTTGCACTATCTAATGATCTTGGTATCTTGCATCCATCTCATCTGCATATTCCCAGTGAAGTATTCCCATTTAGTGCTTATTCCAACCACTGTGCTCACTTGTTCATAGTATTCGCTAGGAGAGAAAAACCTTGGACGCGATCAATTTCTTGTTAGTCGCCCTACTGGGTGATTAAGGCTGTCTTGCAACGCATATTGCTTGCTTCTGTTTGGGCAGGACATGGCCTATTTCTTCCACCACCCTTATCACTGATTTTCAATGTGGCATTTTGACGCTAAAAGCTATCCATGCCATTATGTGTGTGCTTGTTAATCACCTTTCTTTTACAAGTACTTACTACTAGCCAGTAAATATGTATTCGGACATGGGTACCAATGCACATTATGCGCTATTACTGGCTAGTAGATCCTGGTGGTCAAAGGATAATGCGTTATACTTACTGTACATCATCTTGTTGCCAGAGTATACACTTATCCAGTAAGTATCATTCCACCCCTACGCACCCCGTCCCGCGCGGAACCTGCTTCCCTTCCACGGTGTATTGCCCTTATAGCCGTCCCCTGGGGGCGAGCTAATCCGGTCCAACTTGTCTAGATGGGCTGCAGCTTGAATTATTTACCAATTTCAATTCAGAGTGGAAGAATAGTGAGGGCACGAGCACCTTACTCTACTCTACTTACTGTCCTTCAGGCACTTTCTGTGCTGCAGCCTATGCCCGTTAGTATGGTGTCACCCCGTTGTTCTGAGTTCCCAGCAGTCTCGGAGATCGATGTCCACGGGACTTGCGCAAAGTCTCAAACCATTTACCGGTCTGCCGTCAATAGCCTCCATAACCCTGGTCAACAAAGCCGCCACGGTAGCTGAACCCCAGTCTCAAGCTTTAACCCCAGCACTTCTCAGCGTACTTGTTCTTGGTATCATACTCCGTACTCATGAATGCCACCGTCATGTCCCAGGATATATATGACATACTTCCTTCTTCATTCATCTACATGCATCAATATTGCACCAGATATATTGCCAGAGGAGAACGGATATATTTACTCGCCATTATTGACAAAGCTCTCACATGCTCCTGCTGGAACGAGGGAGGATCCCTTGTAAAATCTCGATGTGGTTTCAGCAGTGCTAGGGTAGCTTTATAAGCACTTGCCACCGATCTCAAACAATCTGAGAGCAACGCAACTAAATTAGAACCAAATGAAGTGGTTGATACTAGTAGTTCATCAGTTGTTACTTACCAGTGGACCATGTGACTTGATCACTATGCGCATAACTGCACTAGTTTTTAGACGAGCGGAGCTGCAGACGCCTGGTGCCGGAGATTATGAGCGGACATGTTGTAACATTTCTTGTAACCAGACTACACTTCTTGCCACTAATCCTTAACCTTCTTTGGTTAGTGTTAGACCAAATTTCGACTAAAGAGGTTTGCGTTCTAACTTAAGTAGGCACTTTTTGCCTTGGCATTTGCCGCTTGGTAACATACTTCCGGCACCATATAGCCTCATGCCAAGACCCTCTGTGAGCACCCTCCCGATAGAATCTTTGATCTCAACCTTAAGTTGCTCGAAGTCGATTCTGATAAAAGATTCTGAATCTCCAAAGTCCATTTATATAGCTTTGCAAGTTAATCCAATCATAGCACTTTTATGAATTTTTTTTCCTGCGATTTTGAACTTCAGCTTCTAGTGCAAGATACTTAAGACCAGGGGCTAGGCTGCGTGTCTCAAACGACCATGGGATAATCACTTGTTTGAGTACTTTGGGCTGTAGTTTCTGATTTCGCACAACAGCTTTCGGCCTTACGAAAAAAAATTGCAAAGCAACGTACCGCAAATCAGTCTGGAAAACGAGAGGCACTTTAAGAAGTAGTCCAATGCGTTGTACAATCCTGAAAGCCATGGCGCAGAAGACTTGTCCAGCTCAGGAAAGTAACATCGAAGGTAGTCTCGTAACCAGCATCGAAGGATCCATAAGCATCATACATAACTAATTTCGTGTGCTTGCCTAGGTATCAGTTGCCGAGCTCGCAGTTGTGAGATACGTCGATGTTTGAAGCGTTTAGGCCTGGGTTGGCTCGCCCCTTTTGCGAGAGATAAATCTGCAAACACCACCGTAAAAATACCTAAACTATAAATACATTACATAATCATCCATCTCCAAAGAATCCCAGAAAGGGAAATCGAATAATCCTCCATAAAAGTAAAAACAAATCATGGCGTCTTCACTTCGCAAGCCTCGGCATCGAAGTACTTCTCCAGAATCATCTCTCACCAGCTACCCTCTTTCAAATCTTTACCCTCCGCTTGAAGGATCGTTCGTGGAATACTACGATACACAATAACGTCATCGATTAGTCCAATCCAACTATGGAATTTCGGGGTTCGTATTTTGAAAACTTTAAAACGCCATCAACCTGAACGATGTAATAAAGCCCCTTATCGAATTGGTGTTGGTAAGTCACATATGCCGGACTTTCGATAAATTGCAAGAATTCGGAATGCAGAAGATCTGAGCATATAGTCGAACCTGTTGACCGGCGGGTTTTATCCTAAAAAATATCCATAATCCCCACCCGCCTAATTGGGTTTGGCCGTCAAAGTTGATCCAATATGACAGGTTCGACTGTAGCTATTATGTGACATCCGGGGTTCTAAATAGGAATGGTATCGGCTATGATAAACTGGACGGTCGATTAATGCATCGATTCCTGAAAATACAAACCGGGCAGAAGGTAGAACGAGCAGAGAGTTCAAGATGCAGTGGACAACGTAATCTATGGATTATTTCCCGGGATGTGTGCCAAGGCTGCACTGGAGACATGGGTAGACCAACTAGGGAGTAGTCTTGGCAGGTTCCCTCCTGCTCTCTTTCCGCTTACAAATGAAATTGTGACGGGCGCTTCGATCCAGGCGTTTTGCGAACCTTGAAATTTGCGGGTAACTTAATTAGTAATCATGCTAAAGCCCTGAAAGTGCGTGAGGTTTTGCCGGTACTCTGTACATGTGATGTAGGTTGTGGTGTACTAGTTGCAGAATTGACAACTGGAGGTTGAGAGTCCTTTGGAGTGTGCCACGACATCGTACTGGGATAGAATTTTCTTGAGTAGGTAGAGGAGTGCTCTGGCTCATTTATCGCATTTATTGGATGTAAATATCTTGAGAATTGAGTGTTGTGGGAATTTTACAGATTAAGGGTCAGTTTTCCGGATTTCAGAAGGGAAATTTTCAGGACTTGGCAATAATAAACACATTGTTGCTACGGCAACGTATTTTTTTTTCAAATTCAGAAAAAGTTTCGGGGTTTGTAAAACCTCTCTACTGGGAGCTTCTCAAATATAGTGACCTGTAAAAAGTCTTGGGAATTAGGCAATTGGAGTAAGTGTATCATGCAATATGCAGTTGAGTCCGCATTTATCGTAGGCTCACATTTGGCAAAGAGATAAACCAGCCCTTTTGCCTAACGAATACGAGCTCAATCTGCATATTGCATGATACCCTCACCCAAATATTGCCTAATTATCCCCGAGACTTTTTTACAGGTCACTGTACAACAAGTTGCTATAAGGGTACCATCCAGACTACAAGATCACAAGAATATACTGCTACGAGGTGTGTGCGAAAAAGGTGTGTGCTATTAGTGAGTCCAACGAGTTTTTCACGCAATTTATGTAAGTACTTATCTAGTATCCGGGTCCATGAGTATCTGGGTTGTCATGCCCTACGGCGTCGGATGGCCAGGCCCTATCTTTCTCACTGCAACCCACATACGACAATTTTGACAAGTCACACCAAAGGATAATTCGGTGGCCATTAACGTCTTTTCCGCACGTGCCTCCTTGAGCAAATGATACCTAAGGGTGATTATTGTCTGATACAGGTGACAAATTGCAGTACCTTGTCTGTATTCCGGATCTGGTTGACAAACAAGCGTGCGTAAGGTTCAGTTTCTTCCCAGAAGCGGAAATATGTTGAAAGCCACGGTCTCTAGCAGTTCTCCTTGCAGCACGGGACGGGATATTTTTGGAGACCATTGATTGAAGCGAGTGGATGTTGGAATAGTCAAGGATTGAAGCGCCATTATCATAGCGATAAGGTGCAGCCAGACTGAGGATGTGTTTCTTTATTTTTTTTTAAAATATTCCCCTTCTTTTTGCTTGCTTTCCCTGTTCCTTATTGGTTGAGGAATTGCTATACTCCACTTAAAAATGAGAGGGGAGGTATAATAAGTCAACATCCTCTTATGAACTATGTAAGTATAATACTATGCAAATATAACTCCACTTGACAAACTTAAATCTGGAATGTTATTAATTACTAGTAATTAGATGTGGTACCAATCAAACAATGTGGCGGTGCTGCGGTACATGTCCACGCCATTGCAATATCCTGTACCCGAATCTGAAGGAAGGTTATATCACCTACAGCATTGGAAGAAGTATGCCTGTATTGCGCGGATATTTACATGTACAAACGCTAGTGCATCTCTCCAAATGAATCCCTCAAGTTGCCCGTGAGTTGCCTATGATTTGTTGAAGTGGTATGGGGGTGTATGGGGTAGTATTGCAGATACCGCCTTGTGCGGCGGCCAAAGCTGTGTAGGCACAGAATGTTTGTGATGCAATATTTTCCCCTGTGTCCAGGTAAGAAAGCGTTTCAAGTTCGCCATTGGCTGTTGCGCTTTCTTTTCCGTTTTTCCAGAATGATCGCGGTTGCGATCTCCCGATGAGAAGTTGATCAATTTGATCAACGTCGCATTTACTTTACTTTAACACCTGATTATCACACATTCTCGGCTCAAAGGCTTCTGGAAAGCAACTGATCCGAGCCGTGAAACATCTACTCTCTGCTTTGGTGTCAGGCGGGCCCTCCCACAGTTTGGGCTGTGTAGCGGCACGGGGTATGTGATAATTTTTCTGCTCTGTTATAACCAACTCCCTTGTTGTAATCCAAAAATAACTGTGAATTTATGATAAATTTACCTGACCTTGCACTGTGCCGTTTATCTGAAACTGCTGCGGGGTTACAGTTCTAGCATAGAGTAGATGCTCAAGCACTCTCTTGCAGAACACATGGGAGGACGGGCGAGGATGTTTGGGTTTCAGATCGTCCTAACCACAGAAACAATTAGCAACCTTAACACGAGACGCGAACCTTTTCATCTATTTCGGTACCGGGCTCCGTTTGCAACTGACTATGCAATGTAAAAAAGCTATACAGTCAGACCTTGCTATAACGAACCCCGCTATAGCGAAAACCTTGCTATTACGAACGCACTGCCCTCGGCGATTTCCCTCTCCACCTATTCTGCCCTTGCTATAACGAAATCCCACCAAATAACCGAAACGAAAAAAAATTTAGGGGAAGTTATTTCTGTCCACATACAAATGGTTCTTGCTATAACGAAAAGTGGCAAATGAAATCTATAGAAAACCCCCTGGCGATCCACTAAGCTACTCTTATATCCTTGCCTGCGACGAATAGCAAAGCCTAAATATTTATAAGAATTTTATGCATTAAGACAATGACATTCATAAAATGCCTATGAAACTCATTCAAGGTCTCTTTTAGATGTTTCAGCTCTTATCTTTCTTGCATAGATAATCTGATGCTTCTCAAATTTACTTGCTGCTCACTGCTTGTTAGTAGTTGTTGACATCTTGGCTGTTCTCATGAGTGCTTGTCGGCAGTCCGTTACAGATTTCTATTAGTTCAAGATTCACTTATGCTTTATTTTATAGTCTCGAATATTTCTTGATTTGGTTATTTCCTATGCTAGTAAGTCAATACAAAATGTGCTGCAATAGCTGGTGAGGAGTCTGAACTCAGCTGCCAAGGTTGCATGGCTAATTAGTCACAATTTTCTATAACGAAAACCTTGCTATAACGAAAAGAAAGGGCCAAATTTTACGTGTTCGTTATAGCAAGGTCTGACTGTATTACCTGTATGTTAGCAGAAGCTCTTTAAGAGGAGTGATACGACTGCCGTTGTGCCAGGGTTGGAGGAGGCGAGACGCAACGGCGCCCATCCATGCCTTCATTCCTTCAACTCGCCTAAGTATTGACAGACCTGGTATGCATCCAGAGGCAATCCTCGTATTCAGTTCGGCACATGCCCTGTTCTTCAGTCCAGGGTTAGCTTACGGCGTCACTGTCTTGCTTTAGTGACAACTACTAGCAGATGAGATGCCTGCCTAAGCCGACTTCGGGAATTGTGCGAGAGCGAACGAAGTTGAGTGGATAAACGGCATTTCTTTAGACATGCAGATACCTATGCAGGTGAGAATGCATTTGAGTTACTGAACATGGAGAATAATTTCAACATTGAATTAGTATTGTGTATGTCTATTGTCATTGTCCACCATTTGCTATGATTACAGCTGGCACTCGTTGAGGCATAAAATCTATCGACTCTAATATCTCTTCACCAGTGATATCATCCCACTCTTCCAGTATTCTAGCAACATGTTGTTCTCCACGAGGTGTAGGAGATCGCTTGTTCAGTCTCTTCTTCATTATTCCTCAGATAGCCTCAATAGGGTTGAGATCTGGAGATGAACGGGCCCATGTCAAAGACTGCATATTGTACTGTACCAATTCCGAAACCATTGTGTTTGCTTCGCTGTATGAACAGAAGCACCATCCTCCATGACACACAGCCGGCAATTCGCATATGTACTTTCTACTTGGTAGAAACGATTTAATTGGAATTGTACAGTTCTACAACTCGATATTGCATCCCACCACACCTGAACACAGACCTGTATCACGGTCTGCCAACACCGCCCCACCTGCATCACTAAATGCTGGTAACGAGTACTCTACTGTACGCTACCATGAACCGCTCCCAGTGACAAGGATCGAGGAGTAAGGTTTGTACTTTTACCGTGGAATACTTGCATTTTCGGGGGCCCAGTCAGTTGGAATGGCTGGCGACACCCTTGTTGGCGGGCCACCACTACCATGGGGTACTCCATTCAGGCACGATAATCGAGGTAAGGTACTCTGCTCTCCGTACTTTATCAATTAGGCTTTCTTGCGCTAGTAGCCCTTGCAACTACCAAAGAGATTCAGTCCGAGGATCACACGTTCATGTTTCATGAAGTAACCTTGTGTTATCATTTGTAATCCTTTCAGTTATGACAGTCCGTTCGTAACTTTGGTAATGACAGGAGATTCATAAACCCCATATGCCAGTCGTAGCGTGATTCATGCAAGCAACATAAGAAAAAGAAAGGAAAAGCAAAGAAAAAGAAAAAAGAAAATAAAAGTTTCCAACAAAACCAACAAGACAACAGTCAGGTAACCACCTTTTAGGGAAGGGGACAGCCACCAAGGCCTTTTAGGTATCAACTGGGGTAAGAATAACACATTGCATCTATGTTTTCTCCCTCGTCCTTCAATTTTTTCCGTTCTGACTTTTATCTAATACTTTTTGAACCTATTCGTGGCCATCCTTCACTTTCTCAAGCTTTCCCATATCTCTCTTCTCACCCGCTTCTCCAACAACCCGTATCCTATCAATTCTGGTTTTCTCGCAACCATCTTCACCCTCGTCCACGAAGATCGTCAAGCTAAATACGCTCTGGAACTTGACAAATCGCGTATTGATCACTGCGGTACCAGTCTTCTTGTCCCAGCTGTCTGGGGCTATCTCGACCTCTTGAGTAGGAGTAATTCCATCCGTCTCTTCGAATCCTACAATGTTAGGACGATTGACGTAGAGTTTAAGCTTCTTCGGCCGCTTAATTTCCTCTTCCTCATCATCACCGGATTTGGGGAGTGATGTAATATGAATCGAATGAAGTTTTAGAGTGGAACGGAACGGAATAAAGATCATGAGTTGTTCATCGGTATCACTCTCCACCCAATCCTTGACGTACTCTGGATCTTTGCCTGGCTGGCTGCTCTCAAATAAACACCTTGCAGGCCCAGCTTCTGAACTAGCGTTCATAATGTCGACACCCGTTTTCTCAATTTCCTCAGTTATATTGACATAACCTTTCGCAAGTGGAGCACCCCACCATACGGCTGAATTTGAGGGGCCAGAAGCAGAGCCAGAAGCAGCATCGGAGCCTGTCATCTTCTTTGATTGTTCAACTAGCCCCTGAACGGCCTGTGAGAGTTCTGGGATATTTGCTCCTCGAATACGTTTGACCTCTTTTTTGTCTTGAAAGATAAGAAATGTAGGCATTCTGGGTAGTGTGCGTTAGATCCACAGGTTTTATTGAAGGTTTGGTATGAGAAAATCGGAGGTAAACAGTGTCCTCACTTACGCTGAAATGTTATGTTTCTCTGCCACCTGTTGACAGTCATCTACATCACACTTCGCAAAGATCATGTTTCCCGGTGATGTAAGTGCCCCACTGAGCTTTTCGTAGACTGGGGCCACAATTTTACATGGGCCGCACCACTGTGCATGAACTATGATATGTAGAGATATATGTTAGCATATCCGCGATGTTGAAGCCGTAATGTCAATCAGAGCGAGATATCTAGCAAGTTATTCAAGCTTACAATCGATGACAACGGTCCGGTTGGAGTTGATAAGTGACTCCAGCTGGGCGTCTGAGGTTATAGTTACTGGTGAGGACATGCCGGCAGCACTGTCTCTTGCTGAACTAGCAAAGTATGCGGGGAAATTAAGCTGGGGAGGGGCTTTCCTGAGTTTTGAACGTTGAGCAGCTTGCGGTAGAGGATTCTAGAGGAGTATGTGTGACGAGAAGCGTATTAAGAGGGGGATTAGCTTGTCATCATCACTCGTGAGGGGCAATTCCACACTTATATAAGCAGGCTGGGAGCAGGCTAATGGATAAGGCCCACAGGGGTGCCTTGGCGCCAAGCCCAGGGCACGCTTGCTTACCAACCTCCCACCATATACTAGTAACCGCCCCAAGTCATTGTTGTGCCTAGTCTCGTGTCGTGCCCATCCTCTCGCTGCCTGGCATTTCAGGAGACGTAAGGAGCAACTCCCAACGCTGCAACCATAAAGCAGCCTAAAGCTGTGTCAAGTAAATCTGCACAGCTGCGAACTGGATTGCTCCGGAGCTTCCAAACCAGACTGCTGCGCGCAGACGGTCTCAACCACTCACTACCCCTGGACCACTATTTCCAGCGCCTTCGCCGCTCTCGTCTTCGACTATGTGCGATTATCATCGAACCGTCTCCGCCGCCTATATAGCTCTCTCTGGCTTGCTTTCGCTGAAACTTCGGCTTTCTGCGGCCTCGCCAACAGGCGTCTCCGCTGGCGATTGGTCGCAAAGCCTGTGCATGACTCGGCGGTAATGGCGTTGCCAAGCCGTCGTGATACGCCGCGATCACCTGACTCACAAATCTGCCCCCAAGTTGTTGTGTCTCTATGCTGCAGTATGACAGAATCCTGAGAGAGAGTGTCAACTCGAACCACTCAGTCCTCCCCACCTCTTTGTCCGCCGGCTTCCTTGCCCAGCCACTTCTCCTTGCCATCACTTGCTCCAGCAGCACAGTCCTGCCTGCGCAGGTACTCTGAAGACGTACGTGAGCCCACACTCGCTTCATACTCCCATACCCCCTTGGCTCGGTCTTTCGAGATGCGTTCGCCTTTGCTGAGCACTCACAGCAGGGAAACACGATTCGAGAAAGGGAAAGTCATAAAGGTAGTGGGACGAAGCGGTTTCAACGCAATACTGCAGTGGTATCAGCACAAGGAGCTTAGAGGCGAGATACAGACAGCTCTTCCATCCATCTTGTAGTACCGTTAAAAATTCAGTTGGACAGTGAGTGGGTATTTCCGCACTGCAAAGCCAATTATCAATAACCCTCCCTACCACCTCCGAGTGTGAAAGCTAACTTCTGTATGGTTGCGTTGCAGCAGCTTCGGCCATACCAGAGAGTCATCTCATCCAATTGCCTCATCTCGCAACCACAACCAATCATTTGCCATTTAGTGAAAAAACCCTAAAAAGTTGCGGCACTACCAACGTATACAGGTTGAGACACCGCATACACTGGACCTCGCCTTAGATACTCGGTAAAACGTGGACTTTACTTGCGGGACCAACTTTGCTTAAGATTACGTTAAAATTACAACTATGCTATCTAGTGCCCAACCAGTGCAGATGCCGACTACCTCTGCTTCATCAGCTGGTACTGTCTACAGCTCATCCGCCCAGGATCATTTTGCATCACGGAAGGCCGACAACACAGAGCCACAGGATACTGCGGTTACAATTCCACGGTCATCTCACCTCAAAAGGCGAGAGCCATACGAAAGAATGAATCCTCCTCCAATTCCTCATCGAAGGACTCAATCCCTACAGTCTTCGTTTTTCCAACAACGACCACAGTCGCCACCATCCTTATCGGCCGTCGCTCTCACTCAGCCAACGCAAGAGATCATGATTTCACGCCACTATTTGATTGGAAATGTCTGTTTCACCAATTTCCTTCAAGGTCCTTCCAACCGCTTTACTACATTGATGACCGAAACTTTAGAATGTGGGTATTGCCGAGAAGCATTCAACACCCTTGAAGCCTTGAAAAACCATCTGGTCAGAGCATGCCACCCAGTCTGGATTTGTTGCCACAATCTTTACCGAAGTAGGCGTCTCAGAGATAACCACCGAAGGGACTATTCGTGTCAGTCATATCCGGTTCCTGGTAATTGTGGACTAGCAGCGTTTTACGAGCCTCCAGGGAAGGGAGAATTCACTTTATCAATGAAATTTGGAAAATGTGGCTACTGTGAAAAAGAAACAGGTTCCCCGGAGAACTTACGAGAGCACTTGGTGGAAGAGGGAATGAAAGTCATGGGCCATGAAGTCTGGTATGCATACGGGCGATTTTTCAAAGAGGCAAGGGAGATGGAAAGGTGGAAAGAATTCTGTGAAATGGGAAATGAGGATGATGCTGTCTGGGCGGGGATGCAAAACGAGGACACACTGCGGGGCGGGTCTGGAGTAGGAGAGGGACCGGCTGGAAGGACTGTTATGAATGGCGGAGACAACATCGTGGTTGCTAAGAGAAGAAGAACGATTAGCAGTGGAAGTGGCGTAACCATGGCTGCCACCAGCTAAGATATTTCCACTCAAGATTATAATGGGAGTTTCGGAAGTGAGGCCCCAGACGTGATAATAAAGGCCTCTCAAGCTTTTCATTTGAGACCAGCCAAGTCATTCCTTTTGTATTTCCTTTTTTTCTGCTCAAAAGTGTCAAGCTACGACGAAGAGAAGTAGAATGCGCGTTTGAAGGGTGGTTTTTTTGTATTTGAAGGGCATAACTGTCGGGAGTTCTTGAAATCCGGAGTTAATATTCAAGTCATGGGGTTGTTAGTGTCTTTTACATCTCACATGTTCGATTTTTTTTTCCCTCAGCTACTCTCTATGGGGATTGTGTTTACGGTGGCAGCGATCCTCTTCGAGGGGTTATGCAATCAGATTAGCACCACCTGTGAATGTTTTGTACCAGGGAACGAATAGTGGAAGAGTTGTCATGAGGAAATGGAGGATATACCAGCCTGTTTCTGTTTAAGCTTTCCTTATTCTAATTTATATTGACTGATCATTGATTGAACAGTCAATGATTGTCACTTTTTACCTCAATTCTTTGTTGGAGGTTTTTTGAGATTGTTATCAAAGATGTGTGCATGAGTATAAGCTTTTCAATATCCACCTGCCAGCCAGGTAGCCCGAATCCACTCCTGGGAATACATACACTTGCCGTTGAAAAAATCCCGTTTCCACTTGAAGCATTGTTCAACCACGTTTGCCTCATACGTCGGGATCTTTGTGTTTTTCCGAGATTTCACCGCCAACCGAATTATGCTTTCTAATTTTCATATTCATCTCAAAGGCAATTGACGGGCAGTTGCATGTCCTGCGACTCCTGCTACAGCTCCTATCTTCGAGTCTCAACACTGCTACTCTCGTATACATCAGCATTTTCTGTTGGATCTCTCACGGGCTCACTCCTGAAGGCTTAGCCTGCGTGACTGAACACCGAGCGATTCATCCCAGTCTTGGCAAAAAGCAACCAGACTAGGCCCAGAGGTTGTTGGGATTTGCTTGATTGGGGATAGTTCCTGCCTCTGGACCTACCCTGCGGTCGCTCCTCCTTGTGTATTGAGACAGTCTGACTACCTTCATTTACTCAAATTCGCCTTGAATTGAATTTATGGAGGATCCAAGTGGCAAGACTCCAGTTCGTGCAATCCAAGCACTCGTTTTCCGCCCAAGCAGCACTTTGATGTTACTCTGCAAGATGGCGCACAGGAGCTCTATGTCCGGGTCGAGTAAAGACAGATGAGCTGAGGCTGAACCTGGCTGGTAGCGTTGCGATTGATGTAGTACGGTATTGGATAGCTGCCATATTGTGCTACATGCTTATGTATGTGGAACAAGTGGAGGTGCGTTTCTTCTTCCTCTCTCTTCTTTTTCTACATTGGGGGGTGCAAATGATTGTGACACTTGAGTTGTAGGCTACATGCGTGTTGCGGCCTGTGTCGACCGGCCAGCGCTTTTGATGGGGTTCAATCCAGAGCTACAATTACGTACATGTAGTTTTCTAGGGGCATTATGCCTTCTGCGCTTGCTAAATGTATCGTGTGGGCATATCCATGTTTGAGTGGATTAATTGACACGATTTGAGCTAACTTCGAAGTCTATTTGTTTGACAGCTGGGTTGCCTGACAATGTCTGACATCACGCTTGTGCAGCTGACGCAGTGTATCCCCGCGATGTATGTATGCATAACTCGATTCTGCTCTGCGATTAGGGAAGGCTGGTGGTGCGGCTTGAGGATGTAAATTACTTTGTACTTGCATATATACTGACCTACACTATACATGGATTGCTAGTACCTGATCGCGATTTGGAGGGATGCCTGGTCGATCTTGATTTAAGGCGTTCCATCTGGCAGCCTCAGCATGCAGCGTCGTGACGGTTTACCGAGATTGTTGCTGCTAGCTCAGTACCTGCCTAGATGTATCCGTTGTGCAGGATTTGGGGATGGGGGGGGGGGGGGGGGGGGGGGCGCAGGTTCAAATCAAAGCAGATCAATGTGACGCAACATAAGACATACCGAGGTCAGAGTATAGAAAAAGGCGAGCATTGAAGGGTTTGCAGGCGACGTATCTCCTTTCGGGTGCAAGCATCATACTACCAGAGTTCTGGCCGCAATTGTTCGATGTGTAGCAGTCTACCTGAGATGGTCTACTAAACATAATTGGGGGGCAGCGAATCCGCTCTTAGGCGTCCATGTGTACGCTTACCTCTATGTTTTGCGGAGGAACTCAGCGCCCGGTCGGGAACTCGATGGTTGTATGTATCTCTCCGCCTGTATTGGCACCTGCGCCGACGCTAAGAGACATGGGGATGTGTGATGTGGGATGTGTGATGTGGGATGTGTGATGTGGGATGTGTGATGTGTGATGTGGGATGTGCGATGTGTGATGTGGGATGTGGGGGATGCGGTTGTTGGATGAGGGATCGAGGCTGGGGGCCTGAGAAGACGCACGTAAGAGTCTGGGCGCGGGTGCAGGCCTGGGGGCGGCGGGGCCCGAAGCCGAAGCCTGCCGCCGCCAGCGCCGGGCCTTCCGCAGGCCGGTGTCGCCAGCGCTTGCCCACGCCGCCAGCCTCGCTGCGCCCGCCCTCTCCGGCGGGGCTGCTGGCCGCGGGGCCTTGCCGCTCGCCGCCCGCCGCCCGCCGCCCGCAGCCAGGCCTGTCCCCCGCCTCTGGCAGCGGCGGCATTGTGTAGCGCGGTACTTGCATCTCATTGCGCTGCCCGGAGCGCTGCTGATGTAGCCTATGTGCGTCTATGCCCGCCGGTGATGCCGCGCCCGATCCGGCCTCTTCCCCCCTGGGCCCTGCTCTGGAGGCCGCTCTGGAAGCCGCTCGTAGGCGCCCTTCCCCCCCCCAGGCAGTCAAATGCCTCCGCTGGCGCTGAGCATCGCAGCCACAACAAACGAACCCGCAGTTCCACTCTCCGTCCTGGACGCTTGGAGGCCCCGACAGACCTCCCCCCACCTCCTCCAGAAACAGCCTTCTTGTTCGATCTCCTTACTCACCCCTCTCCTCAACCCCCCCCCCCCCCCCCCCCCCCCCCCCAATCCGCCTTCGTCACTTTCTCTTTGTCGGCCCTCGACACAGCCCTTGTATCGTACCCAGCGCTCTTCAGCATTGCCCTACTGGTAACATCAGTCACGGTGGAACATATTCTATTCTGCAGTCCGTATCCCTCCTTCCCCAGGTGACTTCAGCATTTTGTTTTCACTTCTCACACCGCTGCCGCTACAAAGACTTCATGAATGATTTCAATCCTGCTTTCTCAATGCTCATGCGATATAGCTTGGAATCTTTCTGACCTGCTCCAGTTTAACGACCCCTCCCTGCCCCGCCCTACCTGATACCTCAACATTGTGCACTTACTGTGGGAGCTCGGCTTTCACATAGGGCTGTTGGCGGGTTGCGTGGAAGAAAAAAGAGGTTGAACAGAGGAGTACCAATGGGCACTCCACACTCTAATAACGGCACCAACCCCCCTGTTGTCTACACGCCTTCGTACCTACAACCATTGGTTTCGCCAGCATTGCCATCTGCAACAGCTCCGCCAACAGGCCCACGTAGCCTCCTGCGGATACCCACTAGTGGTCCATTTGACTGGATCCGCGCACCTGGAACCGGCACTTCCTACTCGCATCTCCCTTCTAATGCGACATGTACGCATAGAATTCGTCCATATCGGTGGGATACACTATGCAGGAACACTGTGCCCTCCAACCAGACTTATCCTCCTGCCTCTTCCCATGTGACTAATCCTGGGCTGTGTAAAAGAGGAGCAGAATGTTATTTTGGTCATCATGGTGATGTTTATGGGGATGCCCCTGACTTGAAAGGTCTGATCTTTGAATACGGGAAACCTTGTGATCGTGCTAGCCATGATGCTAAGCTAAGCAATGAGCATGGTCCTGGAAATGCGACAAATACACCAAGCAACCATATATCACCCACACTGGGAGCTGAGGGAAGGAGGAACCCGAATTATAATTGGGTGGAGCGACGTCAGGAATGGAGGAAGCGTGAAGCAGCAGCCAGTGGGAGGTTAAATTTGGAAGCTGAAAATATTTGCGAGCCACTAAGATGGGAGGATACCTACAAGCGGCCCGGAGATGCAATGCAGCAGAAGAGTGATTTGGGTAGAAATGAAGGACATACATTGTATGACAAGGAGAATCATAAAGCTTCCCTTGAGAAGCGATCATATTGGGGAGATTATGCGCGTAGACCTCGTAGTTCCACTCTGGAGGAAGGACTATCGTCGCATTGGGGGATGGATGCTACTATCATACAGCATTACACTAAAGTTTCCAACCTGGAGGAGAAAGTGGGGGAAAATATTTCGGATGCTGAATTATCTACACAACAGGGAACAGCATCGGGACAGGAAGAGCGTGAGAGTATGTATAATCAAACTCAACAAAACACAAACGATACGTCGTCTCCAGCATGTTCAATTGCTTCTATGGACTCATCTTCCACAATTGAATTTATTATACCCCACTTTACAAAGAGACACGTCAATGCATCAGCAGCATTAACAGCAAACGAATGTGCTGAGGCACAACATAATGAGTCTAAGATTTCTACAACTCCGATTGTTACGAGTACCAGCGAGTTTGCCTTAGACCCATTGGCACCTGCGTTTGTGCCGGTATGTGCTCTTTCCACTATACAGTCAGCTGCTACAGGAACTACACCCGCTTCGTCAAAAAATGACAAGAAAATAGTGACCGCTTCCGCAAATAAGTTAGTAGAATCTCCGCCAAAAACATTTGGGATGAATAACGATGATGGGAACTCGGTACAGACAAACTACAACTGGGACATCTACCGCCGCAGTAAGAGCATATCGCACATACCAGATCCTTCGCAATCTTCAGAAAGCCCAGAAATGTTATGGAGGAAGCTGGAAATTTTTCATAGCTTTATGGAAGAGAGGAAAAAAATTCCACAAATTCATATGCAGGATTGGAAGCCATATCCAATTAATACAGGGCATGGGAACTATCCACAGAAGATTTCTCCAGGATCTCCTCAATACTTCCAGTCTCAAAACCGGACCTCAAATACGATTATAGTACAATCCTGTCCGAGGAGTCTGCAACCGGAAGTTAATTCAACGAATGTCGGGACTGTACCGTACCGGGCTGCGCCAAGTTTCTATCCACAAAGCCGTGTAAACTATACTCTGGACCAAATCAAAGCTATGCTATCTCATTGTCCAGATAGTCCAAACAAAAGTTATACTATTGCGCTTTTATCACGACTAGTAATACCGGAGCTAACACAAAGTGGAAAGGTCAACGGTCAAAATGCAATGGGAGAAAGCTTACAAACAGCTTTTCATCGGTTTTCTTTGTCTATAGATCCGGAAGAGTCAATCCTTGTGGAAAAATTTAGGACAGAGATGTGGAGTGTCCTTGCTTGGTTTACTGGAAATGGCGGATCAGTTGCTGTACTTGAAAAGAAAAATGTGCCTGAAAGCAAAGATGAGAATAATAATGGGAAGAATGCAACATCTAGGGAGTCAGGAGCACTTCAAGAAGATTTGAAAGGGATACGGAGGGCAGATATAAAGATGACATCTGGTCAGGTCGCTATACATGCTATTGATGGGCTACACAACGGTTATAATGAAGTTGTAGGTTTGACGCCGGGCGAGCCAGCGATATTGTCACCCGCAATGTCTCCTGGTACTCCTCCTAAAGTAACAGACAGGTTCATATCCGCCCTCCTTCTCAATGGCCCGCCAATAGTAACAGCGTCATCAATGCCAACCCCAAGTGATGTGGAAGATAGTCCAATGGAGCCACCACAGCCTCTACCCTCAGCATTGGCGGATACAAAAATGATCCCTCTGTGGACTCCAAACATACCTCAATCTGATCCTGCTCAGGAAACCGTTGAATCAGAGAAGTTGATCAAATTCTTCTTGAGTGACAAAATGGATATTTACCTAGAAGATTCCTACGACAAGGTCCTTCAAGTCCAAACTGCGATCTCGCTTAAATGGAGACGAGCACGGAAGATATTTGAACGCGAATGGTCTTCGGGAATTTCTCGCTTCGCGCGTAAGAGCGTGGTAACGCGAGCAATCTGGAAAGTTTACGAAATGGAGGAAATTAACTGGCTCGATGCAGCCGCAAGCCTCGATCCACCATGGTCCAAAGAAACACTGGAGAGGGAACGGAATTTATCTCCGCGGCCTTCAACTGGGAATGAAATAGCGCAACACCATATAGCGTGGGCAAAATTGCATGGACTATCTCACAAAGCAGTGTGGGACAGGAGAGCGCTTTGCATAGAAGCAGAACCTGTGGCATTGAGTGAGAAAGGAGAGTACCTTTGCAAGCTCATTGACAAAATGTGCATCAGGAAACTCATGGAGTTCAGAGACCTGCAGCTGGAGCAAGAATCTCACAACGGACTGAAGTTACCTGTCTGCCCCGATGTGTCATATCTTCCACCGCATTTCCGAGAATCACAGTCTAGAACTACTGAAAGGCCGATGAACCAATCTCAATGGGAAAGGGGACACCAGGAAAATTTGCAATGGAAAGAAAATTCGGATGCTGGGTCTGGGGACCATGGGAGAGCCCAGCAAAGAAGAGAAAGCGAAGCCCACCGCTCTACTAATTTTGATGCAAATGGTCAAAGCGATTGTCCCGTCAACCAGGAGTCGACATTACCGAGCGGTAGGTTAATCCAAAAAACGAAAATTTATCCGAAGTCCAAGCATTGCTAAGTTGAAGAGCAGATGTATCCGATAGAGACTTTATTCATCATCTCATTGACCAACTCAGGTTGCAGCCGCAATTGATTCCAAATCCAGTTCTTGATCCAATTTTCGCCGGACTGGAACCTACATTTTTTCAATCCAAGGAACAGGGTTGTGAGCTGCCCTCTGAAGAGCAGATGAAACGCGAAGAGAGAGCGAGAAGCTCTTTCTTGGAACTGTGCCATCTTGACAGAATGCTATTTATGGGATATATTGTGCTGGAGATCCTGAATATTTGGGAGGAACAGCGGAGAGATGTCGGGAGGGTGCGATGGAAGTTTCCCTATGTCAATGGGACAACCTTATTAGAGGAGAATGCGAGACAGTGTGTTAGGGAGACATTGAACACAGCTCAGCTTACTCAAGCTCAGAATGAGAAGCCACCCCCTCTAGTATCGATTGGCAACCGGGCCTCAAGAAAGAACGGGAAGAATGCAGCAAAGGCTGGAAATACAGCTGCAAGAAGCTGTATTGGACAAAGTAAACCTTTGAATGTTCAGGAGAAAAGAATGGAACTGGCCGTATTAGATTCTCCGATAATATCATCAAGTCCTTGCAAAAGAGAATTGAAGGCAGAACCGGTTCCTGCTTTACTATACGCGGACGTCTGCAAGGGGAAAACTTATCATCAGCAGAATGTTGAAGCACCTCGCCCAAGTACGGCTTCGGCAAATAGGGAAAAGCTAATGGATCCTGCCAACAACATGGAGGAGGCTGCTACAGACACCAGAGAGGGATTTATCAAAGGGACGGAGACGCAAAGTAAAAAGAAGGGGAGACGGCGTTCAAAAAACAAAGCTACCACTGTTACATCTCTTGCCACAGCTCTGAGTGTTGATGAAGTTTTAGAAACTACCGTTCCAGAAGATCCCATTTGTCAACCCAAGGAGGATGAAAGTGTTTCCGACAATTACAGCGCAGAACAGGAAAAAGCCCGCGACTACGAGCATCTCCTAGCTCGCCACATGGACTACGAGAAACTCAAAGACCACATCCTAGAAAAACTGGAGGCTCTCGAGGCTGAAGACCTCAAAGCAGAGAGAAATATCATCCGGGTGTGGCTTAAGAGTCTACAAGATTGGCTGTGGAGTTACGGTGAGGGAGTCGGAGTCAATTTCGTGGAGACCACTGAGGACGAGAGTGGGGGAGATGACGACGCTGATGATTGGGATGGTGGCAAGAAGAAAAAGATCCATAGGGGTGGAAGGAAGAATAAGGGTCCAGCTAAGTACAAACCCGGGCCATGGAGTATGGTGATCGGAGAGGAAAAGAAGAAAGAGTGGACGAGAAGGTTAGTGGAAAGTGAGATGAGGGAGCAGGGAATGTGGTTTATGAGGGGGGGTTTGGTGGCTACGGAGAAGGGTGGGAATGGAAGCGGGAAGGGGAATTGGTGGTCGAGGAGGATGGAGATGGAGCAGGGGGGAGACAACGTGGAGTGTAAGAATTGAAACTGTATAGTGTGGGTTTGTGAGGGCGGGGGAGTAAAGTCTGTGAGAGTTTGCTTATTTTTTCCCCCTCTACTTTGCGGTCTGTATATGTTTTTGTAAGTGCTATGGATTGTTGTGCTTTGTGTTGTGCTTTGTGATTTTGCTTTTGGGGGTGACATGACCAGATATCCCATATTCACATGATTTACGATTTCGCTGGGACGGAGGATGGAGGATGGGGGATGGGGGTGGGGTGTGGCTGAGACGGATGTGTTTGAGTTTATGAAAAAGAATATAGGTGATATATATAGGGGGGATTTAGGGGGCCTTGTGCTGTGCTTTTTTGTTTGCTTTCTTGCTTGCATACATATGATATAGGGATTAGGTTTTGGCGTTTATTATGGCTGTGTAGTAGTAAAGAAAAAAAAAGAAAAGGGTTCTTCTCCCTTTAACTCTACGGTAGCTGATATCAGACGTTGACTTCAGAGCCTACCATATATGAGAATAAGCCTAGCACAGCTCATTCCAGGGCGGCAGCAAAATGATTGAGGGTGTTTATCTGACGAGTAGCTGACCGTACAAACTGTGTCTGGTGCCATGGAAGGAGGAATTAGTATAGGGGGCTGCGTCCCTATTTTCCATTCAAACACCGCATCATTTAAAATTACTTTGACAGCCACTTAATATGCGATATCCTTTGCATCGGCACATATATTAGCCAGGGGACTTGCCCTCTCCCTCGACACCCCAAATTCGCATTAATGAATCTAAATTTAGAACAACTACCTAATTAAGTAAACATCTTGCTATCTCCGCACGTACCTCTGCAATAATGACATTCTCAGCATTTTTCACAGTTTCCTTAACATAGTAGCTTTTCATTTCTTCCTTTCAATTTTGTCCCGAAGCTACATCATGAAAAAAACAAACTTGTAAACAACCACCTCTAATGACGTCAGTAATGACTACTTAGCACAACAGATCTATCAAGAGAACATACTGTACCAAGTCCGATAAGAATTGTCCCCACACCAACGTAAACATCAATTTGACATAGCTATGCATCTCACTTGGATAGGTTCACTAAGTTGGCATCACGGCCTTCATGAAACCCATGATATCCATGGAGCGAAAATTTCCTTCCTGATATTCAAGAGCGACATCTTAATTCACTTCGTTAGTATTCTTGAATGGATTCAAACTCGAAGTTGATTACCTAGTCGGCATAGGTATTTCATTAGATTTGGATGATTCTGCAGCACCATATGTCCCTTCGGGACTCTTCGCCTGTCGGACATAGTTTCGGAGCTGAAGTATTTGAATTAGCACAATGCAATCACCATTGATAGTTCCATGACTTACTCAAGCATCAGGAAAAGTCATCAATCCCCCATGATGAATCTCCCGGGAAAGCGGAACTGGATGGGCAAGCGTAACCGGACAACGAGTGAACTGAGACCTTATTCTAGCAAATAGCTTGCAAAGCATCCTCAATAGATAGGGGTTGTCCAAGCCAGGAATATGATTGAGCTCCTCGATGTTTGTAACGAAGTCTTGAATCGATCCTGGACACTTATAGTCTCGAATATTCCTAGCTGCTTCATTCAGCTCGCATTGGTTCTGATAGTAGCTGGTGAGGGCACGTTTTACATCACTCCATATCCAGAAGCTTTGTCGATGTCTGTCGTCAACGTACCATGTGAGGGCGTTTCCTCAAAGTATTGACCCATACAAGGAGGTGTGGAGTAATGGTGGGATAGGACATGCACTTCGTGATTCATTCAGATCCTATGGTTGTGGATAAAAGGGTTCTAGAATGTGTGTTTTGTGAAAGTTGACTTCAAGTCCGTTTTGCGCAGGCAAGGAACAGGGCGATGGATACTCGTATTTTTTGTTTTAGCACGGGCCACTTTATACACTGGCATTCATAATGAACTCCCCCCCTTCCCCTCCCCCATCCACCCCCATCCACCCCCTTCCCCCTCTTCTCCTACCCCTCGCCCTCCTCTTCTCCCTGCAACCGCAGCTACTCCTGCTGCTGCTGGGATCTGAACCAGGATTTCATAAAATCTCGAGCAGATTTGCAAAATTCCGCCACTGCATCTCGAAGATTGTCTTCTTTGCTGCCAAAAGAGTATGATACAATAAATACTATGTAGGCACGCATGTATGCATAGTGTCATTATCATGATATTGCATTGCACTGTAGAGGTGAGCATAAAATCTAGAAAGAACGAATATGAAAGGAGGTTCTGGGGAGCTTTCATACTCACTTCTGACATAGCTTTGGTTGAAATGATTGAAATAAAGCAAAAAATCGACATGCTGATAATTTTAGGAATGATTTTTAATATATTGTTACTCGTTACTCGTATGCCGCCTTATATAAGGATGATAACGACAACTCTGCTAGGTTGAGGAGGGAGAGAGAGGAGAGAAGGGAGAGAAGAGAGGGATGGGCGGGGTGCATTTAAACCTCAGTCTGCCTGAAAGGTTGATCGCAGTTTCCAGGTTTGAAAGTGTACTCTACCTCCAGGTCACCTTTGCAATATTTGGTACTGAGGGGCTTTTTGTGTAGGTTTTGGTAGACGCGTATACATTGGGTAGCTTAAGGACTATAGCAAAGGAAGTATGTGAAGTACAGCTGTTGGAATTGCGTAGTGTACCTTTTGCTTCAAGTTTGCTTGCGAAGTTTATATGAATATTACAAGTATATATTACTCTCGAGCATCCGTGGGCCTGAGCAATAACCAGGCGGGGAGTGGGGGGGAGGAAGGGGAGGAGTCAAGGAAAGCATAATTGGCGAATATCGAGTTATGCGATTTGTCAAAAGCACTGGAATATTCTTAATGGAAACAGAAGAGAGAAGAACAAATGAGAAGAACAAATGAGAACATTCGCATGTCGCAGAAACTCGCAGAAAGAGAAGAGATTCCCAGCTCCTTCGTTACCCTTTTAGGTAACAGACATCTGTCCGTGACTGTATTCCCCAATCCGACAACGCAACCCACCATGCAACCTCTGCTCAATGGCTTAACGTCCACGTCTCGTGACATTCCCCCCCCAAAAAATCAACCCGATCCCGCTTTTCCTTCTCTCATCCTTTTTATCGCCCTAGTCACCTCATGCCTTGCATTCCCTCTGGCACCTATATCCTCGACAATGCGTTCACGTTGACATGGTTTTCCCCGGCTTATAAATACTTCAACTGAGTCTAAGAACTGTTCAAAACCCATTCTAATTTTGTCGATTCGCAATTTGTAACTGTTTTTGCAGACAACTGTATCATAGATGATATTAGCTGGTGATCAGAAGCCACAGTGACTTGAGAACCACCCGAAGAGCTCGCAATTTGTTGAAACTCGAAACCACGCATGCTAAGTGTCTTTCTGTGGACTCGTAGTTCCTCTGGTAGGAATTCGTGTTGCGGGAGATGTATGCAACTACTCTTAATTTGGTCTTTCCTTTTCTTGGTGGAGTAATATTGTACCGTGTTGTTTGCTCTCCATAAGCTTTGACATCGCCTATTGCGGTTGCAGTATTCTTGACGCTCAGATCTTTTCGCCATTCCATAGGATCACTATTACCTTATCCGCCCACTATCCAACTTCTGTTGGACTTTGATGTCGCGATCTTCGTATTCCCTAACCAAATCATCACCAATATCTTTCGATTACAACCATGAAGGCACCTCAGGCCCATATCCAAACCAGTCCACTTGATTCTTTATTCAGCCACTTGGAACAACTTTATCAACCTCCTTTGCCAAATACAAGCCCTCTTCTTCCTTCTTTGCTGGTGGAGGATCAGGTGTCCAGAGGCTTTTAACGCATCCCAAAAGCTTTCTTGTCGTGTGCAGAATAGAAGGATGTGGTATGTTCCTAGCATAGTTTCAAGCGTAGCAGTTCACACACCCTCCTCTACACTGGACGGTAAGGGTCAGCATAAGATATCTAAAAAAAACGAACATGAAAGGAAAGCTCTGGAGAGTTTTCACGTCCAGACTCGAACATAGTTTCGGCAATGTAGACAATGATAGCAAGAACAGTCAACAGAATTAAGATGGGTAAAGTTGAGCAAAGTTGAAGAGGGAGACATTTTGGGTGCAGAATACAAGGATACTATATGTGGCACGTAGGCACATATAAGTGAACATTCGGGGGATTATTCCTCTATGAATAGGCGTGCACACGATAGCCCTGTACATTCAACTGACTGCTGCTCGCGACCCTGGACACATCGGACTACCATTACAGCATCCCAAAGGCTATCTTGTGCTGTAAAAACAAGGAGAATGGTAAAGTGCATGTAAGCACATAGATGAAAATACCAAGGATATATATTTTGTTGACCGGGGCGGCCCTGTATATCGGATGTAGGGGTCAGCATAAGATCTAGAAAGAACGAATATAAAAGGAAGCTTTGGAGAGCTTTCATACTTACTCCGACATAGCTTTGATTGAAATGATTGAAATAAGCAAAGATAGATATGACAATAATTAAAATGATGGTAATGATAACTTGTCCTAGAATCCTAGATCGAGGAGGGAGAGAAGAGAGAGAAGAGAGGGATGTGCTGGGTGCATTTAAAGGCTCAGTCCGCTGGAGAAGTTTCCAGGTTTCAAAGCATACCGTACCTCCAGGTCACCATGCATGGACGAAAATTGTTATTAGTGGGATGGTTTATTAGTTGACCAGCAGGAATGTTATATACCTTCTTCGAATCGCGTTTCACTTGTGACAAATACTCTCAGAGGATAGAGTAGAGTGCCTCGCATCGGCCTATCCCTGGGGGGTTTTCCAGCAAGTTCTTCTCTATCTCCCTTCTGACTATCCCCTTTCTATATACTTGGTTCCCCCCGAGCTTCATTACATATACTTCCCAAACAAGTAACATTTCTAGGCACATTTTCCATACAAGTACCACATCATCAATCCTAGGCCTCCTTCCTCAACAACATCCCCTCCCCCCAGCAGCCGCAACTACTTGCTGCTGCCGCTGGAGGTCTCCGAAAACGATTTTTATTGCATCTCGCAGGCTGTCTTTTCGGGTACAGAATATAGAGATGTGATAAATTCCACGGAGGCACAAATAGATAGTAATTCCGAGGATAAGTTTGAGTGTGGTCTACCCACCACGCTCACAAACCCTGCACATTGTACTATGGAGGTCAGCAAAAGGCCCAGAAACAATAAACACGAAAAGAAAGCTTAGGAGAAACATAATTTTAGTAATATAGATAATAAGTAACGAAAGAAAAGTTAATGGAACCAAAATTAGTATAATTATGCATTCATCCTATCCTCAGTTGAGCCTAACGAGAGTTTAACCCTACGTACTGTACTAGGGACTATTCGTTGATTGATATGACGTCCTGTTTTAGGCAACGTGTTGCTATATTGTTATTTGATATTGGTTTTTATTATATTATATTATCTCCTGTGTATTAATCTCGTCATAGCCCCCAGGGAGGTATACGAGTAATGTTGTTTGAAAAAAAGATTGAGGTTCGTTGATGCGAAACACGCTCAATTCTAACGCGCAAGAGTGCAACGCTGAAGCTAACTGTCATTGCACCTTAGGTAATCTTGTAACCAGGCAATCAACTGAATAAGCAGCAGGGGTGCAGAGAAAGGGCCGTTGTCCGCATATAGAGTAAGGCAGTGGTGTTGTTTGGAATGTGGCTTTTCCACCAGCATTATATCTGAACTTGCTCATGGGCACCACTCTGCGAGCGGCGTAGGAGGATTTGTAACTGCAGAGTTTGCGACCCTGTAATTCCGTTCTTATCGACCAAATTCGGCCTTTACAGGGACCCCTACCCTTCGGACTTTTCATTTTTAAAGCCGAAAGGTTCGAAGCAATGTTATCTCCCAAGCGAGGTTGTTCCGTTCACTACACTACTTGATGTCAGTTACCCGTGCCTCACTATTGGATAGTTGTGTGGTTTAAGAAATATCTTCGCCGGATTTGCCAAATTTGTGAGAAGGTCTTCTAATGCCCGCTGCGTTTGTTGAGTATGGTCTCGTAGTATTTGTTCTCCCACATCAAGAGATAGATTCGGAAGCAGAGCATTCATTGGCAGTACTGGTGGGAGCAGCTGAAATGCTCCCAAGGTTCGGTTGAGCCATTTTGGTCAAGCAAATCTGGAACAGCGGTGAGCTAGGTATTCTGGAGAGTCCAACTGGCAGGGGCGAACAATGTATCTGTCGTCAACAACAGATGAGGGTGAATGTTCGTGATTTTCAATGGTCAGTTTCGAACCAGACCACCGCTTCGTTACTGTCAATGGTTTTGTTTTACAGGATCGGATGGTGCAGAAAGAAATGGATTTGCAAGTATGTAGTCAACGTGGAGACATGCATAGGAATGTGGTTAACTGTAGATCAATCTCAATGTCCTACATCATCCTTCAGACCGTCGACTAACCCCTCCTTGCATTGACCCTCATTGGTTTTGTTTGGGCCCGTCGCCCTCTACACCTTCTCCAACTTTCTTACATTTCTGATAGCAGGCAGTTTAGCCAGCGGCTTTGGGACTGCATACTAACCTCCTGCGCTTTTTGCGTTGTGTTCCAATGTTTCACGCCCACCAAAGGCAGTAAGGGTCCATTAACCTCCAGATTAGGATTTAATGTATGGAAAACCAAATTACATAGCTCTGAATTCGCACTGGAGCAATCTGCTATTATAATTCATGCAATTTTATATATACCTGCTGTGATAACTGGAGACTTGGAATTCCAAGTTATTTCTTCCATTTTCATTTTTCTTTTCATTTCATTTTCATTTTCTAAAAAAAGCTCCCAGCCTGGAGATTCTCCAGAAGAAAACATTGTAATTAGTAAACGACATTAATTATTCTTGAATTCAACATTCAACTAATCTCACCCAAGAGATTATGTTGCCATGCAATTTTCGGTACAAAATGGGCAATTTGAGTGGCAGATACCAATGTAACCTCGCTATATTCGTCAAACACACGTATTGGGTAGTTCATTCTATCCGTAATTAGGCAGCCCCAGCCGTCTTAGCCATTTCCTGAAATGTGTGAACTTTCTGAACCGCTCCCTTGCTGGACTGTCCTAGCTGTACTTAGAGGCTCTCCCAAATTTCGCAGGCGTTGTGTCGATTTAACTCAAGTTAATAGTGATTCCTCGTCCTCGATACAAACGCTTATCTGCCTTCATTTCCGGAAGGTACCCGAAACAAGAGAATCAAAGCCGAGGCATTAAAACTCCCGAACAAAACGCAAGTGGAAGGAAACGACATCCAAAAAGAGAGATGCAAAAGGAATGAAAGCAGAAATAATGCTGAAGATGTAATATCACCTCTGCCCTAAACCTTCGTTCAAATCTAGTCTCTGTAGACTGGAGGGAGGTAGGCGAGGGAGGAAGAAGGGTCATTCTTGTATGAGGGCTTATTGTCCTTAGGTTGGCTTGCTCTTCCACCGGCAAGTCACCTGAGTGTCAGAGCAGACCATGCTATAAGAGGACAAATAAGAGACATACTTAGACCTTTCGGACACAACAAGACGTTGAGTAGCCAATTGTACATGGCAATGCGAATTAAAGGGTCAAAGGGACTGTAGACCGCCCTCGTCCCCTTCACCTCCACGTCCACCTTCACTTATGTAATGTACACCCCGCTTCCACCTTGCCCCATCCCGTCTATCTCAGATCAACGCCCCCACTTCCTATCCACCTAGCTCACAACATGGGCATGCTCACGAGCCACAAGGGTCTCATACGGACCACAGTCCCTATTGCCGAGTGATGCCTGTTCATACTAGTATCGCTACCCGATTACGGAGCAAGCCCCAGCGCCATGGTTTGCAATACCTTGTGCCCGCTAACTCAGAATACTCCAGAGTACAGTAGTGACAAGCAAGATAAATCTGATGTGAACGGCACGCTTCAACCTTCTCCTCCCACTGAAGGTGGCTGCTGCTGGCTCCTGTTCCAATGGCAGTTGGCTTTGGTAGTGTGCACACATACACATGTCTTTACATGCCTTAGACTGCGCATATGAATGCCCCACAATCTGTGGGAGGCTCACCGCTTCTCGATTGTTTCCGCGATAGCACTGATGCTTAAATGTCGTCTTGCAATGTTTTCTTGACATATTACGTGCACCACAATCAAGGAGAGGACTCACCACAATCTTGATAATGCACGGAGAGAAACGAGTATCATAGATCACATGATAAGATGTAAAGTGATAACGCTTGGACCCCACTTGAGACCACTACCTACATCCATCGACTCGCATCCAACAATAACCTTCCATCCTTACTCAGGGTGGTTGTTCCAACCCCCCTCCAACGCTAGCCTCATTCCGTTGCCTGCGTCTGTCTCACGCGTTACCGTTTCATCTCATGCGTCTTTAAGCGCGAGGCATGCTCCCCATCCGGTGGGGCAAACTTGAGGGTAATCAATTAGTGTTGTATCATATGTAGGAACCATCTGTTGCTGTACGGAGTACATGTATGCATGAGATACATTGGTAGCACCTTGCATCCGTGCTCTCTCAGCATCGAGCACTCCGGATAAGGCGCTGCAGGGATCGACGACCTGTTTGACCATTTGGGATGAATTGCCATGCAGTTGATGCGTGATCGGGCTTTCCTTGTGGATGCTTGTCTCAAGAGAAGGAGGTTTGTTGAGATATGATATGGTAAATTAAATGATATAATCAGCGCCAATCGTGCAATAAAAGAGCAATATTTCCTCAATAAATGAAAAATGCATAAGGCAAATAGATTTCTGCAGGAATCTTGCCTCCATTAAAGCTTTTTTGTTGTACTTAGGTGACATCAAACACACGAGCCCTTTTTCGGCCCTTCGATAGCGGAGACATGAAACTACCGCTAGAAGGTTGGAGACTAAGGCCATTTGTCTTGGATGACATCAATTCCCTTCCCAGCTACACAGCGGCGCACCGTTGACCGGCGATCTTGGGACTCCAACAGAAGACAGAGCTCGATGGCTTTCAGCACAATAGGATTAGTGTCCTACTTCATGCTGGGTATCCTCGAGTATGATTACGTACTATTCCAACGCAGAGGCTCCAGAGATTTGATTAAGCTGCAATAGAATTTCGATGAGAGTGACTGCCAGCGGATTCTCCCAAATACCTTTTCATTCAGATCTGTGGACTGGACGGGGTGGATGGGATGGTGGATGGAGAGCCTTGAATGGGTTTGGCTGGACACGCATGACTTGCCAGAGGCTATGCTAGTCGGGTTGCGGTGGGGACATACATAGTCTGGTTGCACCAACCCTCCGACCGTAGGACATACAGTATTTAGGATGGTCCTAGACAGGACTAGATTGTCATCCCTCAAATTTCGCTGCAGATAGAATGTCTTGGCTGAGGATTTTCGTTCAAAGTTTGTGCCAAGCTCCAGACCCTGGCTCCGCCAGGCACGAACTACCATAGGATTCGTCTCGAAACACAGAAAACGGGAAAAACAGTTGGCATCGGGACGAGGCTAGTTGGCATCCTATCATATCATAGCCCATCAGCCCAGTTGTTAAGGGCGCATTCCCACAGCCAGGAATCGTTAGCGTTGTTTAAGGTTAACATGCATCACCAAGGCCCAGAATCGTGCGGTGTCCGCTGGCATCCCTGCGGTGGGCTAAACTCAATGGAGAATGGATTAGGATGGAGCTGATGTTGCAGCTTCGGCCCTCTGCAAAAAGCACATTTCTCCACCGTCCATTTCGCCACTGTGGAGCGGGCGCCATCTGCATACTCTTGAAGCGTTCGGGCAGCAGTGGCTTGCTGCATTCCTCAGAGGCTCCAAATGTGCATCATCTGGGGATTTCAGAGGAGCGTGGCGCTTCAGAACCGATTGTCGCCTGCACGGAGGCTGCCTCAAGGTTGAGCCACTGATTCGCTGTGCTGCCAGTTGGGGGGGCAGGGGCTGGCAATCGTGCCACGGAGCTGCAAGGAACGGAAGGCCAAGCTTTTAGTGCATGCGCTTTTCTTGGGGCCGTTATTAAGGGGTGTGGGACGCTTGCTTTTGCTTATGATATGCTACCGCTGTTTGAATGCGAAGGCACAGGCAGTGTTTCTGAGCTTTGAGACTATTTCTGAGGTGCTTTCGTAGGAGCGACGGGGCAGTTTTGCCGCGAGCCCGCTTCCAATTCGCGCCGCGCAGCAGTCCATGCTCGTCCGCGGTGCGGCCCTGCGGAGAGCAGCTGGGCGGCAGCGGGCGACGCGGCCATGTGAGCGTCCAGCTCCTCTGCAAGGCCTGAAGGAGGGGAGGGGGATGAGGGCGCGGCCAGAACGCGCGGGCGAGCCCGCATTGCCGCCGCTCTCTTCTCGGGCGCTGGCCGCAGCTTCGGTCTCGCTGCGCTGCCGGCTGGGGGTGCGGCGGCCGTGCACAGCAGAGTGCGCTGCGTGCGTGCGTGCCTTCTGCGCAGGTACTTCATTTGCCCGCCCGCTCCTTGCTCCCTGCCCGCCCGCGCGTTTGTGACTTCCTCGCATGGTATCTCTCTCCCAGTTCCCCACCCCCCACCCACCCCTCCCAGAATTTCCTTCCTCCCTTCCTCCCTCCCTTCCTCTTCTCGTCAGCCCGCTGGAAGTGCGCCTTTCCTTTCCTACTCTTCTCGCACCCCACCGCCTCCCATTTTCTAGCCTCTCGTTCTCGCTGCAAGCCAGTTCTCGGTGCAGCTGGCGTCCACTCATTACCGGACGATCCCTAATAAAGCTCTCATTACCACTCCTTCCCTGTCTGGGCCCTCAGGACGCCCTGCCTGTCGTTCACACTGCATTCTTGCCCAGCAGCACGCCAGTGATCTCCACCCTCCTCCCCTCCACCATCACTGCTCTCTTTGGCTGCCATTTTCGTTTTCATACCCGACGTCTCGTTTATCTTCCTCCCGCTCCGCTCTTCTGCCCTCCCCGGTGCCGAAAGATACGAATACCGGAAAACCCGAGGGCGCTGTCCAAAGGAAAGGTGTTTATGCGTGGTGAGCGCACGCAGGCGGAAAGAGCGATCGGTTGCAAGGAGCGATTCACGGTCGAGATCTGGAGTTCAAAAATAAGCTTTTGTTGGTTCGAGACTGCTTTTTGTTACCTATAGCAACCGCCAACCAACTGCACACAACGAAAACCAAAATACAACCATCCTCCAACGCCAGTTCGTATTTTTGGTACGTGGGTTGTGGATTTGCACCTCAATTACCTTTTCCTCGTACCCACTCAATTCAATTCCTCATACGTTACATTTCCTCCTATACTGCTGGATGCCTCTAAATTGCTCCTTGCTTGCACAAACCGATAGAAGTACTGACTGTGCCTCTCTTCGTGTTGTTATAGTCTTTCTGCCCCTGACATTCACCCTGCTTCAAACCACAACTTCACCATAAAAATACATAGAAGCAACAGCATGACAAACATCGGTTCAAACAATCCATTTCGTCACAGCTTCAATGCTGATGGCGACAACAACACTTTCGCGAGATCACTGCCTCCAGCATCTCACCCACTGCAAAAGTCCCCTTCGACTACCACAACCATTATGGAGGAAGATGAAAGTGAACATATCAGCCAGCACCGACAATTAAGTGGCATGACCGCGATCTCTCCTTCACTAATTCCTCCACCTACTCCTCCGCCAACCGGGCCTTTGCCAGAACCCCCAACAGCTTATGTTCTTGATAGCAATAAAAACAAGTCGGCACCATCAGATGGGACAGGGGATGGCCACATTCTTATTACTATTCAATCGACTGGCTCTTCAGCCTCTACCCCACCACACACTGGGAATATCCATCCCAATAACCGAATGTCAGTGGACGTGAGTCAGCAAAATTGTAACATGTGGCCTGCTCTACGGCTGGCAAAAAAGACGGAGTTCAAAAGCAAGAGGAGGTGGATCATTATTAAAGTCGCCATCGCAGCAATTATCGTCGTGGGGGCAGTTGCTGTCGGACTGGGGATCAGCAAAGCAGTCAACGATTCAAAACAGTCCTAGCAAACTTGCCATTTATCTTAAGAACGACTTCCATGGTATCTCGAACACTCAAATTTATCAACCCATCAGCTGCGTTCCGTCAATTGTACAGCTCACGACTTTGCCCGCTTCTCTGCTCAGTTCGCTTTCCGCCAGAAAACCAAACAATGGCGCGTGCATATATAACAGCATTGTTGAGTAATGGATATAGAACCCTCTATAATGTTTGATCCCGATGATCGTTATTCTTAGCATGGTAATGGGCCTACTTGTCAGTTTTAGCTACTTTTGTTTGCCTCCAATATCTTCTGGCCTCGGTTAAGTTTTCAACCACGTACGTATTGGGGCTCTAATTTTCTTCTCGAGTTCTTATGCACTTATTTTCAGCTCCTGATGCTACTGCTTTCGGATTCCCTCTTGTTTTGTCATAATTTGCCGGAGTTGAAGGTTCTGTTTCCTCTTTCAATGGTTTTTCTATGGGAGTCAAAATTTCTAAGGGTTTCGTTTTCCTTTTTTTCCCCCTTTGCTTTTTTTTCTTTTTTCCATCTCCTAGCTTTTTTTAATGTCTGGTTATCAAATTTTTCAGATTTTTCATTTCGTGACGATCGTTACATTTATCGGACTCATTCTATAAAAGAGAAACTACATATGTTGCTGTTGCTGTGCTTGTACAATGTGCATTTGGTTCATAAAAAAAAGTTGGCTTTTGGCTTTTAGCTCTTTTCTGAAGCTTCGTTTATTGAAGCTTCGTTTTCTGACTCTCGCTATCTCGTGTCACAGGTTTTCTCGGTGATTATATTGTTGAAGCTGGAATTAAAGATAAGGCTTTTTTTATTTTTACTTTTATTTTTTATATCCAGAAGTTTCTTTTTTGTGTTGGTTGCTTTTTCCTTTTTTCCCTTTCTTCCTTTTTGCTTTTTAGGTGAACCGGGTTATCTTTGAATATTTTCGTTTGCAGTCTATATGTGGGGATTGAGATCGGGATCTTCGGTAAACTTTGTGCGGGTAGGGGCTAGTATATATATAGTTACTATGTAATAACAAAGTACTAGTAATATACAGTATATTCCCCATATTATTACATACGTATACTATTACCTATAGCTGGTGGTATGTGTATTCCGTATTCCGGCTTTGGTTATGGCTATCGTGGTGGTGGAGAATTCTTCTAAATGGAAATGTTAAGGAAGTCGGATTTTTCAAGTAGCAATTATGTCAGCTTCTTCATGCGACTCGTGAGTACACATTTTTTTCGCGATTCCGTTTTCGAACTGTGCCGCCAACCAACCTTGCTTGGATGGATGAATTTTTGTTGTGTTGCAGTAGTTCGGTAACACCGTGTTGTCAGGGCTAGTAGTTAGTACGAACGGAGATTAGCCTCGCAGCTTTGAGGACATAAAGAAAGCATACTGTCAGGGAGCATCAGCTCAAAGCAGCACCTCTTTGTCCCACTAGCTATGATAGCCGCCGCGCAAAAAACTCACAACGCAATTGCTAAAATGATCGGTTTATCTTGCTACTTTTGCTAACATTGGTTCTGTGCGCCCAGCTTGTCGCAAAGGGGACTTTCTTTAGGAAATCTGTAACGAACTTTTTGCTTGTATTTATAAAATCTAGGTCGTAATTGTAGACTTATGCCGGCTCCGAACCAAGCTCCGAGTCCAGCGCGCACCAGTCGTCCTGGGGGGTGCTATAGAATCGATTTAATTCCCGATTTTTTAAAAAAAAAAGAAAAGAAAAGGAAAGAAAAGGAAAGAAAAGGAAAGAAAAGGAAAGAAAAGAAAAGGAAAGCAAGTGTAAGTATGTAAAATACAGCGCGCTTATTATGATATTCATAATTTTTATTCTTGCCCAGGACAAGCTTAACTTCATTGCAAGTTTTCCCGACACCAAAGCTGGGAAAACAAAATTTACCCTGAACAAATTTGTACAACGTTTTTATTTTTTTTTTCTCGATAGGATGTTTTAACTGGTAGTACATTGGGACATTGTTATGTACTGCAGTCGTATCGGCGTAAACCGTCAATAATCCATCTATTTCTAAGGTATACCGGCATGAGGCCAGTTGATGTGTTCTAAGAATAACTAGACGGTTACATACAGTAACTACATGCCCTGAAAGCCTTAGGCCCATTGGTGTATCAATATCGGTACATCAGGTACATATGTATCTCAATAAATGCAAATTGAAGGCATATCTGTCCCATGGCCATATGCATGCATCCACACAAAACATAGAACCTTCAAAGATGAACCTACACCAAGATACGCTCTTATCGCAAATCACAAAATGTCAAATCTCATACCCTGCTCCTAAATATCATTAATCCAATAGCCAGGCCACGGCCATGTGGGTTCACCTGTTAGCCAGCTGAACCGTAAGGCTGCTAGTGACAGCCTGATCAGCCGACAGCTACAGCAGGGTACTGCAATGGAGCACAAACCGGGCACGGACGCGTATGACAGGCGGGTGGCATTGTCATAGCATATGAAACGCGAAATGAGCCACCGGACGGGCCTCCAGGGGCATAGCTACCGGAAGGACCTCCAGACTAAACAGGCCTCTGAATGAGCCACTGGGCGGAGCAATATCTGAAGCATGCATTAGAGATTAGCATAGAGTTGGTGTAAAAGGCAATAGATAACAGGATTTATGATAAGAAGGACCAGCTGACCTGCGTGTCGACGGTGAAGCACCAAGCGTTGTCCCAAGTGAAGCTTTCATCTTTGCTTAATTATCATGAAACTGTAACACATCCCACCCTAGGTACTGGTTGACATCGATACTGCGTATGCCCTAGGCCATGCCGCACCCTCTCCTGCCAGCATCCATTACCGCTCACATTGGCGAGGCCAATTGAAAACATAGGGTACCTGACCAATAAGAGTGTGAATTTAAGATGTGAGTCGAATGTCCAGCCACCTGCACTCAACGCAGTCAATCATTGGCACCCATTTCAAGTTGACAGATAACATAAGGTTGCTACGGCTGTTCGAGACAATATGAAGCATTCAACCACTTAATCTACAAGCATCACTCACTATTTATCAATCTGACTGACCAGTAACTGCTAGAGGTTAACAGTGATGCTTTGCAAACCTTGGCCGTGACCGTGCGCGGCCGCCGTAATCATGTTGAGTTTTTGAAATGGTACATAGCTATATTTCAATGCCCCAATACCTCGCCATAGCCCATAGGGCGGCAAGCGAGTACTGATATAAAAAAAAAAAAAAAAAAAGATACCCCAATGCCGTCAGTACTCAAAATCAAAACTTGTTCACCTCAGAATTCAAATCCTGTATGCTTATCATGAGCATCATAACGCCTGTAAGAGCCTCCAAAATTTCGTCAGCTAATTGAGCTGTTACTTAGTATAGTACTCGGCCAGGCCAGAGTGATTAGTATAACAATCCAAATTAAGCCACTTGCATCGCCGAAGTCCTCCATAAACAACTTACAAATAGCTCCTCACCATTCTCTCCACCTCTTGCGCCTCCAATAACCTCACCATCACACACCTATCACATTTCCCCTTGGGCTGTACAAGCTTGACCCACTTGTGAACTTCACAAGCTTTTGATTTTCCTTCACCATCCATCTCCTTCCTCACCGACTTCAAATCCTCAACTCCCATCAACCCTAAGTCCTTCCTCATCGCCGCAATGATTTGCGCCTCGTACAGATAAGGATTTGGATTGGCGAGACCATCAGCCAGGAAATCTTCAATTTCCTCCTCCTGAGTACAGAAGCGAGACTTCATGGTATTAGATCGACTAGAGAGATGGTCCATAACCTTGAGGGTTGTCATTGACAACCTGCGACTGAGTTTGGATGATCTTCTGGAGAGCGAGCTACGGCGACTGAACACTGAAATTGGGCTTGACGAGAACTCGGTATCGACGGCATTGGGTTCGGCTGAGTCTTGAGAATTTATAGAGCTCGAAGTGGTCAGCAGCCCATTATTTACCAGAGAAGCTGCCTCAATGCTGGACCTTTTCTTGCCTAGGCTCCTTCCCGAGCTCGTAATTCTCCGGTAGATTGACAACCTTAGTGAGTCCGGCGTCTTTGCAACACCTTTGCCATCTTCTCCCAGTATACCTTTGCCCGCAGCCGCAAGCAGGAAGTTGTTCTCTACCTGCATATCCCTTTTCTTCTGCCCAGACTCCTGCATTGGCTGCTTCTTCCACAATTTTCTTCTCTCTGTACGAGCTTTTTCCGCAGCTGATTTAGCCTCTTCATTGCTTATGAAGGTAATTTTCGGCTCGTAAAAGGCAGTCGTCATAATATGCATGGGAAGGCGGCACCTCGAGTGCGCTGTCCTAAACCACGTAAAGTGTGTGCAGACTGCAGAATTTGAAGTCGAATTGAGGTGGAAGACACTGATTGAGATCGTTTCCGTTCCGAAGGAGTCCTTGTGCCCAGGTATACTATCTTCTTTTCAAATCCTTCCCCTGGACAATTGGTTGGTATATTTGTCGATTCCTAGAGGGGAAGAAAAAGAGAGCGCAACCTCGGACCAGGCTGCATTTTATTCCTCGATGTTGGCCATGAAAACAAAAAAGGCCAATGGCGATGATCCCGACCCGTTATCTCAAGCATGGCCACCGTTCAATGTAAATGTGAATTATGTTGAGGCAGTAGAAAGCAGACTAATGATAGAGAACGTTGGGGATACTGTACTGGCAATTAGGCTGAAACGGTGGGCAATCGAAATGTGGCACAAGTGGGGCCCCGGATATATAAGCTGGGATAGCGCAAAAACCTATGATAGAGCACAAACGCAAACAAAAGATCAAAAAAAAAAAAAAAAAAAAAAAAAGTTGATGCATCGATCGGGAGTCGAACCCGAGCCAATTGCTTGGAAGGCAATTATCCTACCGTTGGACCATCGAAGCCTTTCAAGTATCCACACTAACGTAAATTGAATATTCGATTACTGATTTTCTCGATTTACGCTTCCACAACCTTCACACCTACCCTTACCCATACAAAACCTTTGAGACAACATGCTCAAGCGGAATAAGTTACTGTAATACCGAGACTATCTGCTTTCCCTCACCACCAACTACGGCGACTTTCACAACCACATTTACGACGGCTCTCCAAGCTGAGAAAGCAAAGATGACTCACCTCTACTGAGTCAAGTGTTTATTTTCACCATAATAATAATGTACTCGGACTAATCCGAGCGTACCCAGACCCCATGAATTTCATGCCACATGACCTTCCTTAATTCAAGGTATAACTCACCGCCCTGGATTGGCGAGTGCATAGCAGTGGACTATGTCTGCGCAGCCTAAGCCGCGGGTCTTGAGTCGAACAGACAAGTGCTTACCCCTAGGTAGATGATCTACTTAAGTTAAGTTGGACTAAGTCGTGATAGCTTGAATGCTCAAAAGGTAACCTGATTGAGCAACTTGATGTCTCGGCAGAGGTGTAGTCTGGTGTCCCAGGTAAACCTGTTGCTCCGTACACCGCCTTTGTAATACCAATATTTATTGTTCTAGCATGGGTGCACAGAGGCTCTGCCTGCACCCTGCATCTCATTACGCAAGTAGGAGTCAGCTATGGCAACATTGTACTGTCACCACCACTCGAGAATTGTTGATTTAAGTATTCAAAACGAGCCCCCCATGGTCCAATATGTTGTACTTTCGAGCTGCGCTAAGTAATCAGTAACTAGGAAAATCCATTTTGTTCCTCCTCACACTATCTCAATTACGATATCGTCAATACAACTCATTAGCATGGCATCGGAAGTTCCTCAGCACCCCCCAATCACCGCCACATATCTCGACCTCTCTCAGACCCATCTCGCCTCAACATACCCGAACCCCACCTTCGTCCTAATTCTCGACAATGTCTTCACCCCCCAAGAATGCGCCAATTTCATTCTCCAGGCGGAAGCAAGCACTCCAGATGGGCAATGGGAGGAGGCCAAAGTTTATGCCGGCCACAAGTCTGGACACATTGTAATTAAGGAGCAGAGGCATTGCGGAAGAATCATCCTCGACAGCCAAGAGCTTGCCAATAAATGGCTTGAGCGAATTAGACCATACCTGGCTGACGTAGATATTTTGGGAGGGAAGAAGGCCATGAAGAAACTTATGGATATCACATCTATAAACAGCCAGGCGGAGAAAAAGAGAGACGGGAAAGAAGAACAGTGGATCGGCATCATTGGTAACCGGGGACTAAGAGGGCAAAGATGGAGGATGGTAAGGTAAATTCAATCTTAAAATCGAAGCTGTAAACCCTTCCCTGTCCATGATTGTCCCGCTAAGTAATTAGGTGGGATCAGGTTGAACGAACACCTTCGGTTTCTGCGATACGGTCCCGGAAACTACTTCAAGCCCCATGGCGACCAACATTACAGCACCTGGAGTTCTCAGGCGGGATCTAAAACTGAAAAGGCGTGCCTGGAGCAACCTGAAGAAGTTTCGTTTATAACTTTTCATGTGTATCTGAACGACGACCCCGAGCTTGAAGGGGCTCAACAAGAATCTTCTCATCCAATCTCAAGGAATGGATAGATGTTGAGGCTAAGCAAGGTCGGGTCTTGCTTTTTCAACAGAGGGACATTATCCATTCCGGACACGAGGTATTCAAAGGCGTGAAGTATTCCGCTAGAACTGATCTCATGTATACCAGGGTAACGGAGCCAGAGGAGGAGTAGTCAAAGGAGGAGGAGCGTTGAGAACAACTGTTGCATGTGAGAATCATGCAAGGGGTATGACTGCACAATAATCAAGGAACTTGGGAAGTACGTGCAGTATTATCATCTCAATTTTTTTCATTATTATTGTTTTGAAAATAAAGTAAAGTAAGCCCATCAAACTCTCCGGCTTCTTGCTGTAATGTATTCTAAATAGTAGCTTGCTCGGCTCGTGACGGCCCCCTGAGAATTGTCAGAGGGGCAAGCAACGCGAATAAACTCTAAGCTCGTGTTCAGGCGCTGGGTAAAGCTGTTGCCTTTTTAGAGTTCCTGTCAATAAGCGGTTTTTCTAGTCGTCATATGTATTATTTTATAGATTATCTAGAGAACAATTAATATTAAATTCGGATGGTTTGATTCTCCTCCAACCCTAACCTGGGTCCTACCCTGAGCCCAGAGTTCCCTTAGTCCTTGGGCTCCCTGCCGGGTGGGATTCAAAAGCTTCCAAAGCTTTAGCTGAACTTCTGGGAGTAATGGTATATCCTACCAGCTCAGCAGATTTTCCAGGAGCTACCCAGCCCTAGTACACGTGAGCAGAACGACCAGTAGTATCACGCTAAAAAATACTTGAGCTTATCTGCGATATACTTTGACATGATCTTGAACCTACCAAAACCTGAGTTTAGGGAACTATTAGCAGGAACTGTCAACTACAGGAGCTTACGAGTCTGCTCCCCTTAACGTGGGATCAAGTCAAAGTCAATTAGAGTTGGCACATAGGAGATGAATTTGTCACCTGCAATCATCTCTCCGCGTTCCTGTCAAACTGTTTCTTCTGGTCTCCTGAAAACCTTCGAGTTCTTGCTTCCAATTGAGAGGTCAATTCTATTTAAATAGGCCTGAATACCTCCCTTACTGCCTTCTCACCACAGCATCACTCCTCCTCACTTCACTCATTCACAGCATTGTTCTACCCGTCTATCATCTAGGCATCCATTCTTTACAACCGTACCGTTGCACCACTCATCTTGAAAAACAACCACACTCTTTTAAGAAAACTTAAACATCCATTCATTCAAAATGTCCTTCACTTTCACTTTCTTCCTTGCTGTTGTTGCTCTCGCCCGCTCGGCCATCGCGGTTGGACAGTTCCCGGCTGAACACCTCCTCGACTTGGCCCAGAATAATTCTGGCCTCAGAGCCCGCGACCTCAATGCTAGAGGATTTGACTCTGCTGCGCCTCAAGGCTGCACTGAGGGTTGGTTCGGTACCTGTACTCGCTACAACGTTAAAACTGCTTCGCAACCGGCCAGGCTATCCCGCAGAGCCAGACGTGCAAACAGATTCCGTAGGCGCTCTGAGGGGTCCGAGAAAACTGCTTCTCACCGTTACCAGAACAAGGACTACAAGGACTACAATGAAAACAAGGACGTCAATGTGAACATCAACGAAAACAAGGATATCAATATCAATAAGAAGGATATCGACAAGGACAATAAGGACAAGGACTTCGAGGAAGTCGTTGAGGTTCACCACGAAGTGCATACTTACAACTATCCAAAGCATTGCCCCTCTTACGAAGAGCACCACAAGACCCACCCTTCTCACACCATTGAGGACTACCACAAGATCTTTAAGGATAATTGCCCAACTGCCAATTACAACACCAATATCGGTTCCACTGAGCCTGTAGCCCTCAACAGCAACGACAATAACCGCTACTCCGACCCAAAAGTTAACCCTGCCGCTAGTTGGATTGATGAAGAGGAGCTTCAGGGACTTCGCCTGACAAGAAGAGGCCTGGAGAACGCAGACCAACACATTCGCGACGGTCTTTTCACCAACTTCGGCGGATTTGATGGTGCATTCCCAGGGGCTTCCGGTCTCGGAGCGGGCCATGGTGAATTCGGCCTTAGTGGAACTGGTGGGGGCTATACGAGCTCCAGCAATGACGGGGGCCACAAAAAAGCCACTGGCCCCGCAGCACTTGCAGATATTGGAAACCTCTTTGGTAATGCCAACCAGGGAAATAACGGAGGTGCTGCCCTCAGTACCGCCGATCTGCTGAGCAACTCTGCCGCAGTTGCGATTATCCCGGAAGCAGAGATCGAAGTACAGCCAATCTGCACCACTTGCCAACCTACCTACCAACGCCCAGTTGAGAAGGTGATCGAGAAAGAAGCAATCCAGTCGGAGTCTCAAAGCCAGACTGTCGAAATCCAAGCCGAGGCTGTGGTCAAGGAGCAGGCGGTTGTCTCTGTCCCCAAACAAGAGGTGGTTCAGCAAGAAGTAGTTCAGCAAGAGGTCCCAGTTGTTCAACCAGTCCCTGTAGTCCAGCAAGTTGAGGTCCCGGTCTATCAAGAGGTTGAAGTCCCATATGAGGTCCCTGTATACACTCCCTACGAAGTCGAAGTCCCTGTGTACAAGGAGGTTGAAGTGGAAGTGCCCGTCACCAAGGAAGTTCAAGTTCCATATGAGGTCCCTGTCTACACTCCTTACGAAGTCGAAGTTCCCGTTCCCAAGGAGGTTCAAGTTCCATATGAGGTGCCTGTTTATACTCCCGTTGAGGTTCCTGTCGTCCAGCATGTCGAGGTCCCTGTGATCCAACAAGTCGAAGTCCCTGTCGTCCAGCAAGTCGAGGTTCCTGTGATCCAACAAGTCGAAGTCCCTGTCGTTCAGGAGGTTCCTGTCGTCCAGCAAGTCGAGGTCCCTGTCGTTCAGGAGGTTCCTGTCGTCCAGCAAGTCGAGGTCCCTGTGGTCCAACAAGTCGAAGTCCCTGTGGTCCAACAAGTCGAAGTCCCTGTCGTTCAGGAGGTCCCAGTAATCCAGGAGGTGCCTGTCATTCAAGAACGCCCTGTCATCCAAGAAGTCCCAGTTGTTCACCAAGTTGAGGTGCCCGTCTACGAGCAGGTCAACGTCCCAGTCGAGGTCCCAGTTATCCAAGAAGTACCGGTGATTCAAGAGGTCCCTGTTGTCCAACAAGTGCCTGTCATTGAGGAGCAACCCGTAATCTATAAACAGCAGACCGTTGTCGAGGAAGTTCCCGTTGTTGAGCAGGTCCCTGTTATCCAGAAGGAACCTGTCTATTTGCAGTCAGCCCCAGTTGCTGAGCAAGTCCAGGTATATGAGGAGGTTGCTCCAGCCCCTATTTGCACTACTAACTGCGCTGAGCCTGTTACCACTGTCTACGAGGCTGTCGCTGCTCCCGCTGTTATTGATACCGCCCCTGTGATCCAAGCTGCTCCTGTTGTTGAAGCTGCTCATGTTGTTGAAGCCGTCCCTGCTGTTCCTGCTGTTCCTGCTGTTCCTGTAGTTGAAGCCGCTCCTGTTATTGAGGCTGTTCCTGCTGTCCCTGCTGTTCACGCCGTTCCTGCTGTTGAGGCAGCGCCTATCATTGAAGCAGGTGTTGTTGCGCCTGCACCAGAGCCATTCGTTCAGTTTGCTGCCCCATTTTGAGGCCGCTAGCCTCCACTGAAGTCTACACCTGGTAGATTCTGAATTGATGACTTGATCTGCTTTTGGCTAGTTATGCGGAAAAGCTGGTAGACGTGACTATTCCGTTGTCTGCGCTGATGCAATTGACTGCTGGCTTCTTGTTTTCTGTTTTTTTGTTTCATTTCAAGACCTTGCTGTATGTATTCGTTCCCACTTCTCCTTCTGGTAAGAAAAATTGGAGATTACAGCAGAGATAGGCTTTTTGCGATGGAGGGAGCTGGTATCCTTTTCATCCGCGTCCGCTCATTTCGCAGATTACTGCATACTTTTATGCTGATTGATGTACATATGGATGAGTGAAATATTGAAATGACGATATATTCAAGGAAAAACTTCGCTCTCTAATTCCGCTACACTGCTTCTCAGTGTGTCATACTGTAGATTGATGTGCTCGATAACCAGCTTGTTCTGACATGCAACATAGCAACATATGCACGTTTTGAATGCATGTAGAAAACAAGAGTCATACGCTGAAATTGAGGCGAGATAAAGAATTGCCTCTTGCACATTTCATTCGTGCTGCGTATGACAGCATCGTTCTAAATTTCGCATTCGCGACCGACATTGAGGCTAGCGGTAGTTCAGGCCAGTCTCGACGTTCAGGTAAGGCGCGTAAAGTGTTTGAAGAATTCAATATCTCCGAGGCCGAAAAGAATTCATCAGCGTGTCTGGGTGTGGAAGGAGCTGACGAATGGACGACACCAGCGATAACTTTCAAGTAAGATCTTATCAGATTCGTCTGCAGGATTCCAGGCTGCGCTGCAGCGCCCAACAACCAGCTACTAGTACTTAGTATCATATGATATCATATGCAACAGCAAATAGACTCTGATGACGGCAAAAGCTTGGCATTGCATAGTCATAGGTGGTATGCTAGTCTAGTCTGGTTCCGAGTCTTTACAAAGATCTAGCATACTGGTAGTCAGCGTCTGACTACCAGACTCGTTCCGATGGTTGCCATCTACAGTATCAACGAAAGGTTAGTCTCGTACCCAGCAGAGCCTCCCGGCCTCACCCAATGTAACAGGTTCGCCTGTATTTATTATCGCTTGCTTGCAAATGTCCTACGGAACTCTACTTTTTTGCACACGGCAGGACAATTTTTATTGATGCCGTCAGAACTATTGGAGGCAGTATCCGCCGCCAGCAGCAACATAAGCAGCAGTAGCTGCGGTTGGTGAGGTGGAAGGAGGAGTGGGAAGGAAGACGAGGGGGAAGCATCTTGTTTATTTGAGTGGACCATCGTCCGTTACTCAAATATTTCTCTTGAAGAATCTATACTTCTCATAACATCGGTTTCACCATGTTCTTTTACAATGAGGGGAGCATTACGATGGATCCTTTACCTTCTTTGCCGGGAGACGGTAATGGTAATGTATTTCTTACAAATCCTCCTTCTCCAACCAAACCTCCCCCTCCGACCAGTCCTCTTCCTTCAAATAAGGATACTACTTCTATTCTTTCGACTCCTAAGCTTGATATACCGTACTGTTGAGCTTTTGGGTAGAAAGAGATGATTGTTATTCCTTCGTAGAGAGAGTAGCCAAAGTAATACACCTATATACATAGAGCATGAGGTTGCTCTCGGGCCCTTACCACCCTTTATCACGGACCTCTCTGATATCCGACACCTCCGACACTCCGACATTACTGTAGATCTCTAACACGTACCACCAACGAACCCCAACCTCAGCTTGCTACGGCGAGAAAGAACGATGATATCCTTCGACTTAAACCGGAGAAAAACGAGAGACACAACCTCCTCCAAAAACGTGCATTTCAGTAATAAAGTCAGTCTGCTGCCAGTGTTTGAAGGTCAACGGGATGCAGAAAAGTTCATTATAAAGGGCCTTTACTTGTCGGGTCGCGAAGCCAATACGGTCGCGCGCACCGAGAGATGGGGTATTAGACCATATTGACCTGTAAAGCTGCTAGTGACGATTCGGCCTGATCAACCGATAGCTACTCCCTGCCATAGGCTGGTAGCCTGTATGCGGGGTTACTTGACCAAAAAAAACCGATAGCTACAGTCTGGCAATGAAACATGGGTTGGGCATGGATATGTATCACAAGGAATGCCAGCACGGTCAGAGCGGTAACACAGTGCCTCAAGTACGGACTCCACACCTTGGAGAACAGTCATGGCCGGAGTTATAAGGGAAGCTATGGCTGCGCTGGAGCTATGGGCATAGCTATGGACATAGTTACATGGACTGCCGAAGCTGGTAGAGATCTGTTAAGCTAGCATAGATACTTGATAGCAATTACTATATACAGTAGACATGCAGCGTTGACTATAAGAAGGGATAGAAGGACAGGTCCCTCGAAGGTCAAGCACCAAGCGTTGTCCTAAGTTACACCCTCATATTCACTACATCATCGTAGAAACCGTAACATGGATAACTGAGGGGAGTGGCCTGTGAGTAACACCGTTGACCGGAACAACTTCACGTCAAGGTATGACAGCATAGGTACCTCCAGGAATAATGGATGATTTGGAATGTCAGTTCGCCGCTTTGAAAATGGGTGCCGGGTCAGTTCGGGAGTTCAGCGAAGCATTTTCACTATTACGCCTAAGATTCGGATCATAGCAGATGTGGCTGTCACTGGTGAACAGGGTCTTGATGTCATTACGGCATATACAACTAAATTGAGAGCTGCCAGTCAGGAAGGGAGCCTCACCCAGGCAGGGCCAAAACGGTCTGAGGAGCTTTCATGTCATGGAACCTGTCTGACCCTGAACGACGCGCTGGAGCCACCGTCTCGGAGATCTGACGTATTGCCAACAGTTGAACGACGCTTTGAGTGGCGACTTGCGCTTGATTCCTAGAGCAGAGTAGTAGGAGAATTGTACACAACCGACATAGGTGAAGAAACGGATCTATCTCGTGTGTATGCTGATGTGATGCTAAATGATAACACTGTGAATATAAATGTGGTCACCGAAGAGCAACACCGATTTGGACGAAGAAATGTCCAGGGTTATGGCTTGTAATGTGTTTTCGTAGCCTTGGCACAGGTGTTATGTAAACGATGTTACAGCAGCATAGAAACATAACCATTGCTTAAATAATACATCTGCCAAGGCGCTCAGTGCTTAGTTACTAGTAGCAACGTTACTAAGCGCCTGGTCCGAGGCTAGGGTCATCCGTATAGTGTGCTGCCAAGAAATAATGTAGCAAAGACACCTATGGCATACACATGTATGAATGCCAAAAAAACAGTTAAACAAGATCAATCAGAATGTTAATTACACAGTGTTCTCGTGCCCAAACTATTATTTTCGGCCTTCAGCCGTACGAGAACAATTACACAGTATTTCTCGGACGTTACAACTTCCAGCAAGAGCTAGCCATAAACACGTATTGCTGCGACTGGGGCCAAAACTTGGCAAAGCCACGTGATAGAGCCTCGGCACGAGATATGTAGACCTGATAGGTTGTCTAAAGAATTGGCTGCAACCTTACCCAAAGATTTTCTCTGACTAAAAGCTAGAGGCACGAGGATGCGATAAGGAATGAAACCCTAATACTTTCGTGCATGTGCATCTGAAGGATATTAAACTTGTTCGGGTGTTCCACAGTGTGGTTGGCGTTCGGATTCCGATTATAAATATCTCGGTGACATAGTGGGTAAGACAGTAACATTTGAATTAGATAATCACTGGGATACTCGTTTTTCACGATGTTCTCGTACTCCAGCGATTATAAGTTGTAGTCTCGTAACCAGTTGGTGTTTGGTGTCATGTCCGCCACTAAACACACTCAGAGGAAAAATTACCACAAACAGTAAAAACCATGCTGCCGGGGGTCTGGCACCAGGGAGCTTCAAGTCGCCACTAGCACAGCCGCCAAGCCCGCAAACTCACTAAAGGATCGGCAACAACCATTGGCTGCGGCGATTTGGAAGCGGCCTTGGCACAATTCCTAGAAATCTATATAAACCCCTCTTCCCTCGCCCTCAAATAGTTTTCTTTTTTCTTCATACTTACCTTGCGCCAAGCCCTTTGCTCAAAAAGATTGGGCTTCGAACACAGGTCTAGCATTGCACACCGCTGGACTTTTGTGCTCGTGAATGGCCTTCGGGTCACTTCGGGCGCGTAGTTTTTGATTTATCTCAATTTCTTGAGAAATCTTTGATATCTTTGGATGTCGGGATTTTCGGGAGTGAGAGGTTGGTATGAAGAGCTCTTTTTCCTTGCGATCTGGCCGCTGTGCTGGGTTTCGATGAAAAAGAAGCCCTTTTCTCTTTTGAACTACATTCTCCTCGAAACATGTACTTACTAATTACATCTTGTTTCACTTCACTTATGTGGTGCCTACTGATCCAACGTTGCAAAAACTATCTAAGACCGTAATATTAAGACAGGTGTGACATCCGTGGCCCCACAGGTCACGACGAAATATCCATAAAATTGATGTGTTCAACACTTCCATGTTCACCTCTTCAAGCCGCATCTACCACCTTCCTTACCATCCCTGTACTTCCTCCGCCGGTAACAGTGATCTGTGCACAGGATGGGTAGAATTGCGCCCCCATTCGTTGTCCAGCGACGTGAAGTCCGAGAATCTCGTGACGGAGAAGATATTCCTACAGATGATTAGATTGGAAAGACACTCACTGACTTTGATGACAACAGCAATTTTAACGAAACGGGATGGTGATCTTAAGACTTACCCCTTTCGCAAGGGAAGCAGGAATTGTCACGATCCAGCTGGCGCCCTGGCTGGCCAACATGTCTGAACCCCATGGGGGGGAATTTCTTGGGTCATAGCCCATCTGATCAATCTTCACCCACACGTTTCCTGAATTTCCCTTGAAGCTGCTGCCTCCATTGGGGTAGCGAGCAATATATGTCATCACAGGTCCAGAATGCGGCGAACCCCATTGGTCCCATTGGAATTTCCTAGATCATCATCTTGTCAGCTCTAGCATATCCAGCATATCGAATTGGTGTCATACACTTGGCTTCCTGCCCTGACGGGAATGTTGATGTTCAACGGGGTGTTGGAGCCAGCATTGCACGCGGTATTAGCAGTACTTCACTGGTGGCGGAGTGATGTATGGATCGCTAAACGGCACCCAGCCTGGGTACGATTTTCCATCGACAATAATCTCCTTCATATACCCATGCGTTAGAACCTGAGGCACGAATGCCAGTGCTGTGAGGAGGAGCGTTGGGATATGCATCGTTATCAATCCCCTTTGAGAAGCTGCAGTCGGGGATGCAAGAATTGATTTGAACAGTGATGGAAGTTTATGTGAATTTCGATTTCGAGCGCAGAGAGGAGGTATTTATGTTATATGGTGACTGCTAATAGTCACGCTCGCAGGGACCTCCATAACAGCAATATTTCTTGGTGGAGAAGAGACGACATTTTTGGCCTGCGGTCTCGCTGCTTTGCTAGGATCTTCACCTTAACGCTCCGTCTGTTCCTTGTCAACTTACGGGACGCTCGCTGTATACTTACTTCTAGGGATCTGGAGGTCATGCTTCATTCTAAATATTGGTATGATTCGGTTCGAGCTTTCTAGATTGCGTTGACAATGCATGCACCTAACTGGGATATATTCTTCTATTACGGTTATCCCGTTTCGAGAAGACATTCATGTGGGGGGATGAGGAGGGGAATAGAGTATATTCAATAAACAGGAGTCCGGTGAGGCATCGATAGAAACCAGAGGCAAGCATAGTGGAGTGCTTGTGCGCTGACTTCGTAGATCTCTTGCAGGCGGGGATCTCCGGATGACATGGAGTATCGCTTGACGAGCGTTTGGAGATATGGGGTGTGCGGATAATGGCACGGGGTTTAAGCAGGAACAACTACATCATTACATTGCAAAGCTGGTGCGGAGGCTATGTTGACCTTTACTATATATACTACTGCCCTGGGTTTCTCAATTTGCCGCTGCTGGTTTTTCTATACTTTGGTCTCCATGAATTACTGCAAGTTACAGGTTTGTGCAGGCAGGTTCTATCGTGCTGTACAGTCACTTCAGAGGAGCGATTGTCTTAGATTGAAGGTGGATCTTCTCTTGCGCTGTAAAATAATTCATGGAGGATCCAGGTACTAGGACCCACACTCAATTTTTAGCGGCAGATTTTCCATCAAGATCATGTGAGTTTAGTATCAAACTTCTGACATAGAGCTGACAGTCTGGCGAGTGGCGAACTATCCAAGCCGCGGGGAAGTGGGATCACCTGGCTCTGGAGGGAGAGACTGGGTATAATATGATATCTCAGCGAATTCTGGCATATTTCAGGTACATATAGCGGAATAAAGTTTATATCCTCCGCCACATCCCTGTCCTATCCCTGTCAATTTGGGTGTTTCAATGGGAACAACACTGGTGCACCCGCCACCACCGCTAATCATAAATCTTTGACAGCAGGATTATTGGGAGGGCGAGAACAGACTTTTGGAATGTTTCGACCCATATCTGGGATAGGGCGCTTGAATGTGCCCCGTGCTTAGATCGAGCTTATCTGGAGTTACTGTAATCAGGTACCTAGTTATAACCAGCATTGCAAAAAATGGGGCTACAGGAAATGATGCAATAGGGTTACATTCACGAGAACTGTTTTATGCGCCACTTACGATGGATACTCTTATACGAAGGTACCATACGAAGATACCGAGGCAATTTTGCAACTTTCCTGATCACATATAAAAATTTAGACAGATGGGAACCTTTATCTCCTCCGCGCCCGGAGAAGCAGTTCGCCTCAAGCCAAATGTTTCCTTCGGCCAGTGATATGCATCATGAATGGATTAGATTTGCCTTTGAATAGCGGCGGGCCGGGGCGGGGGTAATTTCTCCGAGTTATGCGTGGGCTCTCCGAAATGGGTGTTTCTTGCGTGTGTAGGGGGTCAAAGTGCAGGGAAAAGGATGGGGGGACGTACTGTCGATGAGTGCAGCACACGTGGTGCGTAGTCGAATGAATATATAAGTACTGTATATAGAGAGAGATGGTGAAATAGATGGAATTTACATCATTGATATATATTCGTTTCCGCAAGTATCACATTCTATTCAGAAAATGACAGGATATTGCCCCAACCTCCGTATACACGTCTCATCCACCCACCTCATCATCCGTCACACGTGATTACTGTATACCTTATTCACTATGCTGGGGGCCCAATTGATCAAAAATATCATCAGCATGAATAAATAAATAAAGAGCTAGAATGAAAAAAACAAAAACCAAAAAAAAAACAAAAAACAGAATGAATTATAAAAAGACCGGGTTTCCAATTTGCATACCCGCGCGAGCCTTGCCTGTAACATAATCCATATAAGTGCTCTTTTCTTCTTCTTCTTCTTCTTCAAAAAAACAAACCTTTTTGCCCGCCCCTCCATGCAGATTTCGACATCTTTCTTCCTCGAAATATTAGACTAGGCCTCGTTTTAGTTATTTCAGAAAAGAACAAAAACCTTTTTCGTGACATATTTTCAGAATAAAAAAAAAAAAAAAAAAGAGGAATATGTATAAACTAGGTTTCCCATGGGGTGGTTTCGGGATGAATTCTTTAAAAGAAAAATATGTATATGTATGTATTTTTTCTCGTAATAGGTGGTTTTTGTGGTTGGCGCAAGAGCTAAGGGATAGGTACATACATACTGTAGATCTGGGTTATATAGTAATGAAAAAATGGTTTTTTATTTATATTTATTTATTTTGCAAGTTCTGACTTCAACGTATGTGGTTTGAAGGTGGGGGTGTGTGGCGGGGGGGGTTTATGTGTCTGGTACCGTGGGCAGCAAAAAGGGGAGCTGGGAATGCTGAGTTGAATAACCGTAGCCGTGAGAGGTCGGTTAGATAGGCAGAGTAGCGAGCAAGTAAGTCACAGGTTTGTGGTGGCCCGTAGGACGAAAAGTGAGAGAGACTGTATACTTGCGAGGAGGGCATGTATGTATCTTAGACTTAGGAATCGAATTCATATTTTATTTTATTTTATTTTATTTTTTTTTTTTCCACAGTAAACACGTCCGCTAACATTCTTTTTTACGATTGCGTTATGATAAAAGGAAAAGAAAAAGCTCCAACTCAATATACCAGTCCATGCAATTTTGCCCCGAGTAACCTCAAATTCAAAGGATACCTAAACGTTACCCTCAACTTCCGGAACCCCACCCCACCCTACCCTACCACCCCGCACAACACACACGGTACTACCAGCACTGATACATCATCTAGACTAACTTGTATATAATACATACCTGTGCTTAAGATAGCACTGTTACATCTTATACACAAGTACCCGAATTTTCTAATCAGACGTAAGTAACTTGTGAATTGGCTCTGGGGGATATACATATAAAAAATTGTCCCCTTACCCCCCCTTCGCCTTTACACGATACAATATAGATCTCGTCTTTTCGTGGTTATCATTATAATCCAAGGTAAGGAATAAAATGCTGATACCTATATTTCATTTCCCTGCATATTCTCCCCCCCACCTCCACCCCAATCCTTTCATATGCTTCGACTTCATATTAGGCATCATAAACCCTACTTACGCTAGAAAACAGCCTTACCTATTTGAACCAAAAAGAGCGAAAGCAGAAAAGATAGGTAAAAAGTGATATATATTATATACAACATTTATATATATATACATAGAAAAGAATCCAAATCCACCACCACGTCTTTCTCCTCATACGCAAACACAACACTTAACTTCCCCCCCAGAAAAAGCTTGAATAGGCGCTACCAGGAATTGCAATACCCCGGATACGAATTCCTATTACATGAACCGTGGAAAGCAATAAAAAACCAACCAATAACATAAGAACAGACAGACAAAACCATGAGATGGCAAAGAGGGGAAAAAAGAAAAAGGTATGGACAAAAGAAAACGGAAAAAGAAGCGCTTGAAAAACAAAAAACAAAAAATCCACAAAAAATCCAAACCGAGAATCAAGTAACAAAGCAAATCAACGCATGAACCATAACAATAACGGTTACGACATTTGAACATAATAAACTTAAAACAGCAGTTACTGTAAATCAGATGTGAGAGAGAGTAATCTGGTGTCAATTCAAGCCTCGGCAAAATGCATGTTGGTAAAACCAAAATAAAAAAAATGATGGATGAACCCGCCGGGTTTGGGATTGAGATCCGGAGTGAGATTGAGATATTGTGATGAGGTGAATATTTGTCGCTGATGTTAGTTTATGCTAGGGATAAATGAAGGATAATAGTACTATATCAAGAAAAGCGTAGGAGAGGAGATAAACAAGAACATGACAGCCATGGGGTATGAATAGGAAGCCGAATGCAAAAAAAAAAAAACAAAAAAAACAAAAAAAAAAGAACTCCGATACTAGCAAATACTAAATTGTGAAAAAGGAAATGCGAATTGGATAGATAATCGAAAAGGAATATGACGAAAAGCCAACGATTGCACCTATCTTCTTGCTCCCACCAGCACATCTGCAAATCCCCAGTTTGTCCGCCCCGCTGCTGTCCTCTTCTGCGGCTTCTTGCCCACAATCTCCACCCCCCTCGTTGTACCCCCCTCACTTGATATCTCCACCGCACGAATTGTCCCCGTCTCAGATGAAGTGTCATTCTCGCAGTCATCGCCTACGTCGCCTCTGATACTGCTCGCGTCGTCATCGCTCGCATTTCCAGACTCCATCTCGTCGGCTGTGAAGTACTCAATCTCAGACTCAACTTCGATATCGGTCTCTTGGCTTCCCTGCTGCTGCTCTTGCTCCATTAGCAGGTTGTATAATGCGTCTCCGGGACGGACTAGCACGTTGAATTCCACCATGTCCTCCGCGTCAAAGTTGGGCGTCCTTCGAAGCCGAGTAGGTGACGAGACAATTCGTGCAGGGGGAACTATGGTCGCATTCGATAGAGTCCTACCGACAGTGCTTACACTTTGCGGAGAACTATCTATGCCGTCATCGAGAACCAATCCATTTGGCATTCTCCAGCTTGCCCGCTTCTCGTCTTCATCAATATACCCATTTAAGAAGTTCGGAGTAAGATGGCCTGGGGTAGTTGATGTTGATTTCGGTGGGTCAGAAATAATGCTGATATCATCAGTAGTGATTGCAAGACCAATTTCATGCGGTGGTGTTCTTGCTGGAGCTGGAGCAGTCGCCGTTTGAACCTGCAAGAACTGGTTTTGATCATTTTGCTTCCCCTGAAACCAAGCTCCTTGCTGCTTCTGCTTCCGCTCTTCTTCCCGGTGGATATCTTGTATAACAGATCCAGACTCGTACGCCGTTATCAAAGACTTGGAATTAGGCAAGTCCCGAGATTTACCTTTAGAAAACTTTTCCTTAACGCGGCTGTCGCGATCGGGTGTGCGTGGTGGAGGAGTATGGGGTTCTGAATTCAGCGCCTTCTTGCGGGTATTCCATAGGGGGTCTTCAACCATGACAGCCCCAGGCGGGAGTGGAGAATTGCATGCTGATCCGTTCGGCTGCTTCGCCTTTCCGTTAGATTCCCTGCTATTTTCCTTTTTCGTTTCCTTTTTCGTTTCCTTTTTCGTTTCCTTTTTTTGTTTCAGCTGTGAAAGGCGTCTGTGTCGTGGAGAATCGTTCGATTCATTGGGCTGGACAAGTATTGTAGGAGATGGGGTCCGGATTTCACGGTTAGCTTCGGTGCTGGTGCCTGTTGGTATATCCAATACGTCTTTCGAATCTTTTCTCTCATCCGGACTTTCTCTTGCCTTGCCTTTGCTCAAGCTGTTCTGTCGCTTTATGAAATGCTTCTTAGGAACGAAAATCCGTACGAACCTGGATGACTGCTTTTCCGCCGGGATTGATCCCCCATTTCTTTGATCGGCATGAGGCTTACTAGATTTAGATTTAGAAACCGAGAAAAGCCTTGAAAATGCCCGGATAATTTTCAATTTAATTGCTCTGTTTGCTGATTTGAGGCCCTTGACTTTCTGTGCCTTCGTAGCGGTCGGTTTCAGCAGACTCAGAGAGGAATTGGGTCGAGCGATTGAGAGGCCGGCTGCTAGATTCCTATCCGGTCTTGGTGAATTTCGGGGACCGTCGGCAGCAGTAAACGGGCTGGGGAATTCAGTATTGGAGGGCTTGTCACTAGGAGCGGACCTGGGGGCGGGAGACGAGCGTAGAGATGATGACGCCGGAGAATCGATAGCCGAATTCAACTCTGCGTCACCGACACCTTGCGCACCACCATGGTGTGATTTCCGAAGTTTATTTTTTGCTGCAAAGACCGACACCGACGCACTCAAGGACCGGCGATGTGCCGATTGCAGCCTTGTTGGGGTCTCTGAATGCGTCCGAGACTCTGGCGTTCGCACGGCAGGTCTCGTAGCAGCCTCCGGCTGGCCCATCTCGCAGAGGTCTCAGTGTATGCAGCTGTAAAATCTAATTGGTGAAGGCAAGCGTTGGTGCAGTTCGAGATGAAGTCTAGGGCAGAAAGGCTTGCTATCGCCCGCACCTGAGACTATATTATTTTTTTTTTTCCTTTCTGACTGGAGCTGAGAGTGCGGGTGAATGTGAACAATCGGGAGCGGTGAAGGGGGAAGGATGTGCGAGAAGAAGTGGGCAGAGTTCTCTCTCCCAAGAGCCGGGACAGCACACAGCGGGAGGGGAGATGGGGGAGCCAGCAAGTGGAGGGTCGGAGGGCTGAGCTGAGTGGAACGTTGTAGGGGTGGGGGGTAAGGGGTGGGAAGAAGATTCTGCTTGCTGGTTGGGCGGGGCGGCGGACGGGGGGGGGTGCAGAAACAAGGAGAAGATCCGACGCGACGGGAGCCAGACAAACGTGTGCCTCGTAGGTTGTGGGGGATGGCGCACATCACATCACGGGCTCAGCTCAGCGCAAGTGGACGGTTGCTAGGCGCTGCGCCGCCCTGCTGCTGGCGTGCGATAAGCGGATGAGCACCGCGACGTGTACGAGTACTGAGTGAGTACAGTACTGTAGGCTGCGACTGGGACGCCCGCAGCGACCCACCCAGCCCGAATGCCAACGGTGCGACGCAGCCGTCAACAGCGGCGGCGGCAGCAGCAGCAGCAGCATTGGGCATCCACCGCTCTTTTGTTGGCGCATCGCAATTGGGAGTTTATGCATAGCATTTCGATTCAACAGTTGGCCCCGACGTAGGGTACTGCACAGTACTGTAGAGTACAGTAGCATACTATGTAGACCCTTGCAGCGTGCAGCCCTTATCGATATATCATAAACGGCGAGACGCTCAGCCCTCCCCATTTGCTGCCCTTTGGGCACGAGAATGTTCCCCAGATCATAAGCATATTTTTTAGCCTTTTCTTTTCAGTTTGTCCGAGGGCGGCAGCTTCAGATATCAGTACGATAAGGAGGCGAATGTCGCGCTATGATATAATTGCAAAGACAGCCAAATAAAACAAAGATATGAGGTCATATCAGCCGTCGAGAAACAAACCAGCTGAGTTGCGAACAAATGCTTCAATCTATTTTTCTCAAGGTTTATCTCCGTGTATCATACTCTACTTTACCGCCCACAATTGTTTCTTGTACGACGATTGCCATGGCGCAAGGGCGTTTTCGGGGGCTGTGGTCTAAAACGTGCAGGGAAGCTGGTTGTGATCCTTGCCTGCCTCGGGGACATCTCGTTTTTTCGCCGTTGCGGAGAGCCCTCGCCCTAGCGGTGGTCCTTGGCGATCTCCTGTGGCTATGATATGATATCGCTATCTTTTAGGGCCTGCACGAGCTGCTCAAGGGGTTATCGTGCCCAGGCTCTCTTAACCGAAAGGAATTCAGAGGAAACCATCACCAATCTATTCGGAGTACGTCCCCTCCTACCGTTCACCACTCATGCTGCCTCGCTCATTCGACATTATTGATCCCAAGCTCTTCGTGGTTCCAAGTCTCGCTCTGCTCTCCCCCTTCACACTCCCGTGCCTGACGCTTACCTATGAAGGAAAAAGATCCCACGCCGAGGGGCGCAGCTGCAAGGCCCAGTTATGCATCGCAGCCTTGGCTTCATTTTGAGCTTGGCCTCATCCAGCAGGGGTGCATTTATAGTATGATACATCCTTCTGAAGCTATGATGACCGACATGTGAATGCCCCTGTCGTTGGCCCTCCTGTACCTCATAGCATTGATGCATCCTCGTACAGGAGAGCAAAATTCATCGCGTTTCCTTCAATTTCCACGTTAACAAATTATCATCATGGTCACTCAAGTCACATTAAGCAGTTAACATCGGTGCAATAAAGAACAATTGAGAGGAATTCGAATTTTCGGCCCCGGAGGGAAAGCCGAGAAAAGTCCAAAATTGAAGGCCCTTTTGGCCGAGAAGCACTTCTTTGAGGAAAAGGATTCAGAAATAGCAGAAACGACCTTTAAAAGGTGCAATCGGATACTCAAAAAGCTATCTGGCAGCAGCAACTCTGCTTTCAAACAGCAAAAAACAAAACAAAAAACAAATTGGATACAGAAAGAAAAGCACATGATATACCAAATTCCCGATTCCCGAGCCTGAGAATATTCCCTCTATCATACCTTCCAAAACCCCTCAAACTCCTACCCAGATAACCCAAATCCCAAAATACCAAAACGTTTTACTTCTCCAAATCCCATTTACCTTCCTTTCTACTCATTTCCGCCGATGCCTTCCTCGCACAGCTAGCATGAATACTGTCTCTATTTGATTCCCTCTTGCATTCTACCCTCCCTTCCCTTTCTTGTCATTCGGCGGGTGATACTTTGCTTGGCTTCCCCGCTCTTTTTGCACGACGTTTTTCCTCCTCTTCCATCGCAATAATGTTCCTTTCCGCGATCTCTCTCCGAAGCCGGACAGTGCGCAGGAATTCGTCGGATGGCATTGTTCGGAGGCTGATGCCGTCTGGCGGCTTGATGCGTGCGGTCATCAGTGTTTGGTGGGCACTCGCGCTTGTCTTCCGTGGTGGGGTTATTGTGTGTGACGAACCTGAGGACGAATTGCTGGTGAGCTTGAAAATATTTTCACCGTGGCTTTGACTACTGTTCACGGGTGACGATGGTGCCGCAATGATCTTGCTGAGCGGGGAGAACGACATGGCTGGAAGTGAACCGAATACCCTAAAAGATTGTTGACTGGCGAGGGAGCTATTATCGTCTTTCTCTGCATGTCATTCAAATTAGAACCTCTTGGTTCCCTTGAATTTGGACCATGTGAAAAAGGAACTACCTTCCATGCCGTCTGTCTTTTGCTGGTGTGAGATCATTGAAGGAGGGGAGCCTTGATGGCCTGCAAGATTTTGTTGCTCGTCACCTCGAGCAACCTTCCTCAATGAACCAAAGGAGGTTGCTGAGCGCAATCTCGAAAAACTCATTTTTGGGCGAGTGAAAAATTCTCGCACTGTCGTCTTCCTTTCTGAGCTAGATTTTGGGCTGGCGGAAGTAGCCTCTGAATCTAGAGAAGGGGATTCGTCATCGTTTGGAAGAGAGCATCTTGAGACCTGAAAAGGAGGATTGCTGTGATGGTGTGCAGGCTCAAGGGTTGCGGCAGATCGCCCTTGAGCGTTGGTCACATTATAATAAACTTCCGATGTTACTTCCGCGCGCGGGATCCCTATTGTTGGCGTCATATCGGAATTGGGTACCAACTGCTGGATCTCATTGGCAGCAGGTCCCAATTTATTTTTTTGGTCCCCTTTCTCTATATCTCCCATCTTTGTCTTTGGAGGTTTCTCAGCCTCCAAGTCAATGTCTGCAGGTTCTGTTGGATTGTCCCTCCATCTTTGATCCGCGAATGTTACGGTATGTACGGAACGTTTTTGCTGCCTCGAGGTGGAGCTTTGTACATCTCTGACCTCACTCACGTGGACGCGGATGCTGCCCTGGTATGTGATGAGCTCTATTTTTGTATGAGAATGACCGTTCGAACCTGGGACTGGGGGTGGTGGGTACGGTGGAGGTGGCCCAGCAGGCCCAGGCCCAGGACGCGGCCTTGGCCTCGGCTTATTAGGCTCCAAATTTTCATTACCCTCGGGCTTTGGCTTAGGGCGAGGAGGATATGGGGTTGGCGGCCTTGGAGGTGGCCTTGGAGGCTTCGGAGCGGGAGGGCTTATTGTATCAGGGACTCTGCTGACTTGATTGGCCAGACCTTTGTTGGTAACATCTATCGCTAGAACGTGAATCTCCTGTGGGCGATTGTCTTCCTCCTGTGAAAGTTCCGCTATAGGCTCGAATGCTCGAATAATTTTCTGCTTTCTCGGAGGCCGCCGCTTGGACAGCCCACCGCTATGTGGTGACCCTCGTGCAACAGATGGGGAAGCGACTCGCGATTTCTGAGGAGGAAGTAGGACCGGTTTATCTGGCTGGGATAGTGACGAGGGCGACTTGTCGCTCGAGCCAGAAAGGGTGGAGATAGAGTGTACGTGCATAATGAATTTTCGGTCTGGGTTAATTGGAAGCGCACAAGAGCAATTACCACTGAGACTGTTAGTGGAATGCAAGCTGTTGGCTGAAACTAGGAGTCGCAGAACTGAGCGCTGGATTCATGGATTCAACATTCGCATTCAAGAAGGTCTGCGCCTCGTCCTTATATACTCTCTTTCCACGCGTTCAAGCCCAGAATATTGACAACTTTATCTAAAAAGCTTTTAGGACCACTATCTTGAGCGCTGATGCTACAGTTTTGCTGCATTGATCGCCCTCAGTTTGTGGTTGGTTACCTAGAAAACTAAACGCTAGCAAAGATATTCCAAGTACCATACAATGGACCTTCGCTCTCTGTTACGGACTATGATACTGCTCGCTGAACACGGGCGAGTGTAGCCTCAGGCGTACAACATGGACAGAAATCACCAGGAAACGGGTGTCAGCAGGTGCGCTATAGTAATATCTTGGTGAGGGTGGGCCAGAAGATACTATTATCGAAGGAGGTATATGTGGAAGCATGCCACGACCGTTTGAGTTTATTTGGCTACTGGAGGGACGCGAGAGCATGTGTAAGCTTTGCCATACTGGTAACAACATCGAAGGCCGTCAAATGCAAGAAACGAGACTGAAATGAGGGGAATATCATGGTAAAAACAAACAGCTCTTACAATCTAGATAGAATGAGGACATTCCTGTTAAGTTTGTAAGTAGAGGAACTCACGTGATTAGCATCCTACAAATATTGTGGTTGATTATCACTCTAGATGTACTAAACGACAGCTATTCTGTTTCTGTCTGTGGGTACATAATGTACGACACTGAAAGGTGGCACCCGAGACAAAAATTAAATGGCGTGCCTTGAATACGGTTTATTGTCTCAGTTGACGATTTCCACACACTGACAGACCTGATGTCACCAGTTTCTTTGACGATTTTTCCGGTACGACTATATATTTCTCCACGCTTTGGACTCGGTTTCACGAGAATCCGCTCTGTAAAGGAAATAATACTATCCTAAACACGGCTTATGCGCAGCGACCTACCTGGCCTACACTTATATAACAACTGGGCTTATCGTCACAGAATCCAATTTTCTTCGAAAGATGGGGAAGAAGGGGAGCAATAACACGATATGCGAATGGCAAAATTTTGCAATATGGCCAAATGCGTATTTCTACACATGTTCGTTTTTGCATTAACTGGGGGATTCGCAGATTACCTTGTGATGATGACGCTTTATACACTTTCGAGATTTGGGATATTTGACTACTTTCGGCATTGTGAAGAGATACCCCACATTCTGGCGCTACCATCACCCCACTATCGATGCTAATCGGATGTAGTTCGGTAGTTAGGCGTTGGATGTGGATGTGGTGCATGCCATAACGGCTGTCTGTACCAGGTATAAGTAATGGTACTTAGACGACTGTGATGTGAAAGTAAGCAGAGTTTGCAGCGAATAGCAAATCTAGAACGACAGATGTCAGAGAAACAAAATCTTAAATTTTTTAGATTTCATGGTATTCGACGAAGTTTACGATCTTATCGGTAACAGAGTGCGCATCAATACAGAAAATCTCAGTCCCAGAGAGCTGGAGCTCTTGCATTGCAGCAGAGCCCAGGTGTTCGCTTAAACGGTTACTGTTAGCTTGAATGTAGGCCCCTCTAAAATTGCATCAATCGCATCTATTCGTTCCTTCCCTTGACCTTTCAAGGTGGGGCGTTATAAACTCCATTGCCCTGCCATGGCGAACAGCTGCAAGCGGGGTGACGTGAAATTAAACAAAAAAAAAAAAAAAAAAAAAAAAAAAAAATAAACTCCATTGATTAAGTATATTCCCAGATCTTCAGCCTAGCGAAAACGAGATATGTCTCAAAATGTGGCAGTTCTATAAGCATATATTTCGAAGGCCGAGAAAAAAAAAGGAATATATATATATGTATACCACAGAGCTCTAGATCTAAGTACACTTTTTCCTTTTTTCTTTAATATCACATAACCCCGCTTGCAGCTATTCGCCATGGCAGGGCAGGATCTAAGTACAGTAGCGGAACGGCTACAAATCGTGCGGGGAGTTCAGAAGCAATGGCGCATCTTCCTTGCCCCGGCTTACGAACGGGCGTTCGGGTAGGCGCCGCCGCCATGGACAATCGGTCGATCATGTATGTATGTTCTTTCGGGTTCGTGCACAATGTAGGTAAAAAAAAAATAACGTTACAACTGTAACTATTCATCACAGAAAATCTATATCTACTTAAATATAAATATCATATAGGAAAAAATTGGGGCAGCTGACCTTGCTTTTAGTTTACAGTGCGTTCAGTAAAAAGAAAAGTATAACTTTTTCTACCACTATTACGTATATGACGTAGACGTTGGCCGATTTTGCGGCATAAAGTCTAGTAAGTTCAAAGAAATTCGGTGTACAAAAATCTGTGTGTGTGTGGGTGGGGTGGGGGGGGGGGGGGGGGGGGGGGGGGAACAGTCTGTTCTTGGGAAAAAGGCCCGATTCGCGTGTCGTTTACTTTGGATGTCGAGCTCGTATTCGAGAACCGAGAAGATTTAGATGTGGCATACAACGCGTGAGTCGGTGGTATGGTTTGAATGGTGTATGAGGGTTAAGGTAGTAGGAAAGGGTTCGCTTGAGGAGGACTTGCAGAAGTTGATGGAGGAACGTTGAAGGTTCTGTCATTCTGCCGGAAAAAGTGAGGTCCAGATCTTTTCAGTTTTTTCACAGGGGCTGTTTTCTTAAGTATCTAAAGACAGTGGTGGCTTGAGTGGGGACTCGCGGAGTTTAATAGCAAAACTTGGACGGCGGAGGTAGAGGCTCTTATCATTTGCTGGGGAGGGGCTGTTAAAGGCCGATGGAAAAGGGACCGGACTGAGTGGGGGGAGTTGTAGAGGGGTGATAAACGCAAGTTGGGGGGGGTGGAAGTCAAGATGGGGCATTGAAAGGCAACGCTGTTGAAGAATGGTTTCACTTGCGTCGGTTTGGTATAGTTGAAAGGGAGAAGAGGTATGTTTGGTTATGACTAAGTACGTTGGTTATGGTGTTTACGTTGGTTTTGTTCATATGTGTATGTAGATAGGTATGTAGCTGCTTGATACTTGAGTGCGCAGCCCAAGCAAGTTCCGACTTAAACGCGCCCCTCGTAATATGATTTCACACTTATAGATTCCCCTCATGTCCATCATACACATTCCACCAGTCGCCTACACAGTTCCCTATCCATGTCCTCCAGTGACGCCCATCCTCCATGGCTGTCAACCATTTTCCTGCTCGACAACTTCACTCAACCCAGTATGGACGTAAGACAGGACGAAGGACATGTGTACACTGTGCAATATGATTCTGATGTGACATTTCCCCAGTCCTTATTCTGCCAAACAACAACTTCACTTGTAGAACCACCGGCAGCTCCACAGAGAGCACCCCAGACCATAACTGAACGTTTGTTGTTATCGAACTTAGGAACTAGACAATCTTCACAATATTCTTCATTTGATTGTTGAGTAACCCATACTCGTCCAGCTCTTCCATTCAATTGAATATATGATTCATCCATCCAAAGAACTTCTCTCCACATCTCAATTGTCCAGTCAAGATGTGCCATAGCCCATGCCAATCTCCTAGCCTTTTTCTCAGCATTTAGAAATGGTTTACGTCATGCAACTCTTGAAGAAAGTCCCCCATTTCAAGTGCCTCCGTTAATACTCGTTCGCATGCTTGAATTTCAGCTATCTCTGCAACTTCCAAGAATGTCAGTCTGCGACAGACAGCATCTGGAGTAGCAACAGCTACTAGTTGATGTCGTTGTGGAATAGTAATTTTTTGGTGTCGTCCTCGCTGCTTATGTTTGCTTGAAGTACCAGACTATCCGCATATTCGAGCAACTGTGGTTCGGTGGAATCCCATCTCTTCGGCTATTTTCTCATAACTCCATCCAGCTCGATAGCGGAGAGGATGCATTTCAGATGCGCTTGTTGCGTCTAGTGATATAGACGTGTAGTGGGAACAAAAAAAGGTGTATGGGGTTTGGCTTATCGACCAGGATGAGAAGTTAAATCCTTACAGGTCACTCCCCTCCGCTTCCTCCCCCTCCCCTCCCCCCTCCCCCTCCCCTCCGCATACTCCCCGCCCCCTGTGCCAGCTGGGGCGGGCCTCGTATCCACTGCATAACGGCCTTTACGGCCTCTCGTAAGGAGTTTGTGCCAGTGAAAAATAGGAGAACACCATACAATAATTGTAGATATGTGTTGATGAGGATCAAGAGTAGCATACTGCACATATGGTAGTTGTCAGCTAAAAATTTAGAAAAATGAATATGAAAGGGAAGCTCTGGAGAGCTTTCGTACATGTACTCGGACATATTGAAAGCACAGTAGCAAATAAAAATAATCGAAAAGCCGAAAATCACTGATAATAGGATGGCTGGCCAAAGTTGAAGAGGGGGAGAGGAGAGAGGGGAGGGACGGTCCAGGTGCATTTAATGCCCCAGCCTGTCTGAAAGGTTGATCGTAGTTTCCAGGTTTTGGAAGTGTACCCTGCCTCCAGGTCTTCATGCAATATGCAGTACTGAGGGGCTTCTTGTTCAGGTTCTGGTAGTTGCGTATTGTGGGAGGGATCGACGAGGAATGATCTATCTGGGTACACATGAATCAAATCATAGAGAACATTTAAGGAGTGTCGCCCAGCACTTTCACCACGAGAGATATACCGATGTGCTGCAATTGTACCGTACATAAGAACCATATCTTCGGCCATTTCCTCTAGATCTGAACCGGAGTCTGCATCTGACCCCCCCCCTCCCCCCCCCCGCAGCCGCAGCTAGTGCTACTGCTGGGGCGGGCCTCGCATACACTGCACAGCGGCCTTTACGGCCTCTCGTAACGAGTTCGTATTAGTTAAAAATAGTAGCACACCATAAAACAACTGTAGATAGGTGTTTATCAGGATTAATAGCAGGATTCTGCACATATGGTAGTGGTCAGCCAAAAATTTCGAAAAATGACTATGAAAGGGAAGCTCTGGAGAGATTTCGTACATGTATTCAGACATGGTGTAGAAAATAAAAATAAAATGAAGAGGGGGAGAAGAGGCGGGGAGGGACAGGCCAGGCGCATTTAAAGCCCCTGTCTGCCTGAAAGGTTGATCGCAGTTTCCTGGTTTGGATGTGTTCCCTGCCTCCAGGTCCTGAGGGGCTTCTTGTGCAGGTTCTGGTAGCTGCGTATGCATTTGGTAGCCGAGGTACTATGGCAATGGAAGTATGTAAAGTACCGGTGTTGGAATTTGCGTAGTATAGCCTTTGGCTCAAGTAGCGCACTGTGGGAGGGACCGATGAAAGTTCTGAGGAGGGGAACAAGAACGCACAATAGTAAAAGGACTAGAGATAACCACGAGGCACATCGGAGGATACGGGGACCACACTGGTATTGTGACTGTTATTCTCAATTCCCTTTTACACAGGAGGTTCTGGGGATTTCCACTTTCATCTGTTAATGTCACTGTCATTTTCACTTCCCCTGCACACAGGAGTCTCCGGGGAGTTCAACTTTTATTTCTGACTTTCTTTTTATTTTTATATATAACTAAATATCGCCATAGCCCTTAGGGCGGCATGCGATTAATGATATAAAAAAAAACCACGAGGCACAAGACGAAGACTGGTTCACTGTAACTGAAGAGGACTATGAAACACTGCAAGACTGACAGAATAACAACCTAGTTATACTGTGACCACCCGCGACGATGATGATGATGATAGCAAGGCCTCCTTCTCTCCCTCCTTATATACCCGTCACCCTCTGGTCCCCTTTCCCCCTTGTGGTAGTCACCGCTCCTCAGTCCCTCAGGGCCCGCTTCCCTCTCGGGTAGTCTCATCCAGGCCGTTGTGGTCCCCCTTCCCCCCTTCAGTAGTCCCATCTAGGCCTTCATGGTCCCCCTTCCATCTTGAGTCGTCATCCACCGTTGCATCATCAAGCGCCAAGATTCCCACAGCACACAGTTATTATATATATTACTCGCGAGCATCCGTGGACCCGAAGGCAAGGTTAAGCACAAGGGATCTTTACAGATATCAGTAATAAAGTTCTGAGCTAAGCTTAGAGGCGGAGCAAATCTCGGTTGCATGTTATTATGCTTTTCCTCTCGCGATAATCGAGGGTCTCTGGTTGATGCAGTAGGAAGGTGTGCATAGCTAGTAAAGGGGGGGATTCCGAAGAAAGCACCATTGGAAATAACGGTCAAGAGCACTGGAATATGTCCTTTAATCCAACTCTATACTCTGGACCTATTTCTAAGAAGCTACATCCCATAGGCAGGCATACCAATCAACCAAACAGGCTGAGGCCGGGGCCTCTCAACAGTCCTGGGCTGAAAGGCCTAAATTACGTACTGGATCCTCTTCTACCTCGACCCGGAGCTACAAACATAAAATGGGGAATTTCGTGGATGGTTCAAGCAACTATCAATACAGTTCCAAAGTGATCGTACTAAGTTCGAATCCAATGACACTAAGATCAACTATTTTGCTGCCTTCGAGAAACTGCCTCCAAGTGGTTTGATCCTTATTTCGGAGAAAAGTGTCGGAAAAAGGAATTTCCGACATTCAAGGACTTCAGGAACAAGCTTACCACTGCCTTCTGTATGATACAGGCAGCTCTGCTGCAACTCACCACACTCACTAATTAATGACTTGGCCCAAAATACCAGACATATACTCTCTGGCTTACTACCTTAGATAATCCAGCAGTATGCTATGTTAGACTACAAGTACACATTGTAAGATCAATGCCGCATTCTTAGGGCGGAAATGATTTTTTTCTTCTTTTTAATATCAATAATGTATACCGCCCTCCAAGCTATAGCGATGGCAGATTGTCGGAGCATTATATCCGTTGCCCCTTACACCCCTTTGAGATAGCAAAGTCCAGATGGAAGGCCATTGACGGCAAATTGACAAGGATGAGGCGACATAGATTAGGTTCAACAATCTGAGACCGCATGGGTTGATGACTCCTGAAAGCCCATGCCTATATCAGCTCCCTCCCTCCTTCCCAGCTGCAACTTTTATCGACTCCAAACCAACATTCCTACCTCTGGTAACACATTGGTCGCTACTCCTAAGAAGCTCAAGCGAAGTCAAAGGATAAGAAGAAACCTCCGTGTAAAGAAAAGGAAAAGGAAAGGACATGGAACTGAATAGGTACTCACGATGTAGGAAATATGGTCTCAATTACATAGGTCGCTACCTCACCATACCCCATTGGGCGGCATGTGAGTACAGTGATGATATTAGAAAAAACAAAGAAAAAAAACATAGGTCCTATTTACTTCTCGCTACTCAAGGATCATCAAACCAAGTTGGCCACTCTTAAAGCAAGCCAATCTGGGTCCGTCCACTTCGTTGTCTCCTCCTCCTTCCACCATTCATGACTTGGATATCTCCTCTGGTACCACCCACGTTGCTGCAGACCCCGCTCTATCCTTCAGTACAGCTCTCAAGACTGAAAAATGCAGAAACCTTCGGCCCGGAGGCACAGTTCTTTGAGACCAGCACATCACATCATTTTACATCACATCACATCTAAGCTGCTCACCTAGGCAATCCAATTCTGAATCGAACTCCGATTCGGGTTGGCAGCGGTAGCGTCCTTTACAGTACGCAATGGCATCATTAGATTGAATGTGAAGGTGGATGGCAAGGTCCCGGAATTTTCCTTATCTAATGTCTTGTATGTACTGAATTGGAATGAAGGGTGCCTTCTTTCATGGAATCGAATAGCAGATTTGAGAAAATTCCACATAATGGTGAGGATAATTAGGTTAGAATTGTTAGCGACAAATGCGCTCCCTACAACTCCACGTATAGGACCCCCTCGTCCATACAGACTCGGACGACTACCCTTACGATCTCGCTCACACGGATGTCACCGGCCCCCCTTACTAGGCAGAAACCTCTATTACTTATCTTAGTATTCTGAAATAAGATTCCTTAAGCTCAAAGCGATACTACGGACCACCTTATTGCATTCTGTAAAAAGGTGCACAATGATACCAGAAGATGTCCTCATCGTATATGATCAAAATTATCACTGCCTAGTCTCCAGAATCAAATGGTGCCGCTGAGAGATACAACCTCATATTTCGATTATGGATCAACCATGTCTCGGAAGCTTGTTGTGACTAGAAGCCATAACACGGCAACCTACCTCAAGCACCACCTGCTTCATTCAGTTCTAAAAGGGGATGATACTGTATGAACTCCTTCCCAAGTGCTATGTTTATATTTCTGAGCTGCCCGCGGTCCTGGAAGTAAGCTCAACCAATGGGCACTTGAAGGTCACCTAGTCGGATACACTGAAAGTCTGAAACTTCAGAGTTATTCCGCATTTACATCCCATTCAAGTATTCAGCAGAAATAGTTCGACAAGTTCGATTTGTAACACATCTCAATGCAGTCAGTATCGAAGTTATTGCACCTCCAGAACCTCCAGTACCGCTTTCTACTGAACAACTCGTCTCCTCTTTAAATTCCTAACCTCGCAAACGAATCGAGAGTGAATATGACATGTATATTTTTTCTTTTCTTTTTTTTTTTTCTAATCATCACTCGTGTGCCGCCTCATGGGCTATGACGAAAGTGTGACCGATATGTTTGAGGCAGTGAGAGATATCATGATTCATGAAACATATCCATACATGTATAGAAGACCAAATGACAAGACCAGACTTCGAGCTAACACCCAGGTCCTTACTACGTCTCGAATAGTACACCGGCACGCAGATTTACTTGCAATAAGAAAGACGTGCAAGCACTTTGCAGCCGATATGTGAGATTGGAAGGGAGGGTAAGACAAACGAAACCAGAGACACCACTGCAGCTGTCATAAGCAGCAATCATTTCTCACCACATTCCACCAAGCACAACTCCAGCACAAAAAACTAACGCACCTCCAGCAGCATCACCAGAAAACTGAACAAGGTCCACTGCTTCCCAATCCAAAAATGTGGAAAGGGGACCCAGTGCCAATCCCCGAAGCAGAACACATCCAAACTGGCAAAGGAAAGAAGCCTCCAATACCATATCTGAAAGCAAGGCCGTCCTAGGGAGAAAGGCTTCCACAATCTGGCTGTGCAGTTTTAGTACATGGAATAGCAGTGGCGAAGAAACTTGGGAATGTAAGAGATTGGATGGAAAAGGTGAACTCATGGGTGGGAAGATTGTTGTAGCAAGATGGTTGGTGAGGAAAGAAAGGAGCGAGGGGAAGAAGACTAGCTCGATTGTCATCTATCTAGAGGAGAAGGGAGAATCAGGTAGTCAACACCAACGGGTGAAGTTATCGGGCAAGTGGCACCACTCGTGGGATAATGAGGTAGAAGAGGTGAAAGCAGTGAGAAAGGAGGGGCGAGGGAGCAAGGGGCAGGCTGCAAAGGCGTGGGAGAGGGACAGCTCCTACGGTGGAAAGAGTGGGTTAAGACCCTCAAGTACATCATAAGGCGAAAGAAGGAGTGCTGGGAGCAGTTCACAGAGGAGAACAGCACCAAGGACCTATGGGATGTGATTCGAGTAGCGAAAGGCCTATGGAGGCTTAGAGGAAAGATGGGCGACTTATAGGTGACAATGGAGATATATGGAGGTTGGATGAAGAGAAAGTCAAGGGCCTGGGACAGAGAAACTTCAAGCAGCACCCGGAAGCGGCATCAGCGAATCCATCCGTGCCAGCCGATCTGTCAGCACCGGCAGAACCATCAGTACTAGCAGAACCGTCAGCGCCGGCAGACCTCTCAGTGCCGGCGGACCCGTCAGTGCCTCCGAATCGAACCTACTGGACGAAATAACCTCCTCAGATGCAGTAAACAAGCTGGTCGAGAGGCTAATCAAAGCACTCGCAGGCACTTCAAACCGTTCAGCACCAGGGCCTGATGGCATCAGCTACAGTTCATCAAGCTGATCAACCAGACAGTGCTGAGGCGGCAGTTGTTGAAGGAATTGGCTACCGCGCTGGCAGCAGGCAGGATGCCCAAAAGCTGGCAGCTCAGCAAAGTCATTATGATCCAGAAGTATGGGAGAGACCCCAAGCAGGCAAAGAGCTGGAGGCCAATTCAGCACATCAACTGCGTGGGTAAGCTGATGGAGAAGGTGGTCGCAGACGATTTACAGGATGCCGGCCTGTTCCATAAGGGACAGTTTGGCAGCGTGAGAGGCAGATCTGCCATTGATGCCCGTTTCGAGCGGTGGTAGTCAGCCAGAGGGCTCTTGCACGGAAGAGAGGTGCTGTGTGGGTCATAGAGGACGTTAAAGGCGGTTTTGGAAATACAAGGTGGGAGATGGTCAGGGAGGGGGTACAGGCTCACCAGCTGAGAAATGGATACCCTGGTTAAAGACCTTCCCAGAGCATGAATTCGATGTTGAGTGGGATGGACAGGTGGACCGTGGGAAGTCTAACAGAGGCGTACCACAGGGATCACCATTGCCCCCTGTAGCCTTCCTAATCTTCATGGCCTCAATACTAGAGGAGATGGAGCAGAAGGTTTCCAGGGTGGCCAGAAAGTGCTAATGTAAGTTTGTGGATGACCTCAACTGCGTGGCAGTGAACTGGGGAGAGGCTAAAGACATGAAGCGTATTGGGGACAAGATAGCAGGGGTGATCAGGGAGGTTGCCCAGGCTGACGAGGTGCTGATTGAGGCCTCAAAGGAGGAGGTCCTGGAGATCGGCAACAAGGCCAGGAGGGCAGACGTTGAGAGGAGCAAGTGGCTAGGAGTAATCTGTGATAGTACAGACAGTACCCTTGACTTCGATCACCACTGGAAGAGCCGGATGGACAAAGCCAGAAACCTCTTGGGGGCTTTATCTGGGTTGGGCAATTCGCAGTGGGGCATGAGCCCTCTCTCATGGCGGAAAGCGTATACCGGTATGGTGAGTGTAGTGGCTCTATGGGGCTCCAAAATCGGCTGAAGGGGCCAGGGGAAATGGAGAGAGGAGTCTGAGAGGCTTCAGTATCAGGCCCTTCGCAAGTGTACAGAGGCAGTTCAGGGAGCAGCGAGGGAGAAGGTCGAGGCAATTGCGGGTGTCGAAAGTGTGGCCACAATCCTTGACCAGAATAAGGGATCCAGTAGGAGTGGGGGACCTATGGCCTGAGAGCTTCAGAGGGGTGCAGGCCACAGACGTAGGCCGGGAGAGTGAAAGAGGCCGGGACTGGAGAGATTTTGGGCTAAATAGGGCTCAGGGCGTGAGCAAAGCGAATGGCTTCGAAACAGTAGCAGGACGAATTTCCAGTAGACTCGAGATCGATGAGGAGGAGGGAGTGTCTTGAGAACGAGCTGTACACTCACTTGGGGCAGAGATAGAGGTCATTGATCTCAAGCAGGGTAAGGAGAATGCTCCCGCCAAGTGGGAGAAGGCTATCAACAAGGCCAAGGGTACAGATGGGCCAGAATGCAGGTGGTGCGGTGACGAAGAGGAAACGATGGCCTACATATTTTTTTTTTTATATGATTATGATAATCGCATGCCGCCCTGTGGGCTATTGCGAAGTTTGGCCCACATATGGGAAAGGTGCCGGGAGTGGAGAAGGAAAGGGCCGGGGGGAATGGAGGCACTGCGCCGACCACCGGAGGCGAGCGAAGGAGAAGGAGATCCTGTGGTGGAACTCTTGAGGTGGATAAAACGTTAGGAGTCCGTGCTAGTCTACTTTATCTTATTTTTCTACTTACTTTTATCTCCTATGTATTTATCTCGCCATAGCCCATAGGGCGGCATGCGAGTAATGATATTTTTTTTTTTTTAAAAAAAATAAAAAATAAAAGGCCAAGGGTGATTCGGTAGCTATATTCACAGATGGCAGCCGCAGCGAGGAAGGAGGAGTTGGAGGTGGATAGTGCTGGAGGCAGGTGGTAGCAGGTCTGTATACTGACGGCTTTTACACGGGACCATCATTATGCAGTAACTCTCTTCTCAATAAACCGCCACTCTTGCATAGACATGAGTACTATGGCGTCATTACGTTGCATCTGGGTTTTCATGTTGTCTATCATGAAGGCCGGAAACATCAAAAGAGAAGCGGAAACATTCTTTTCCGAATTCACGACGCCCACATAAGAAGTGATCTGTTTCCCCCTCTCAACGCTCGAGTCTACCGTGACTACTTTCGGAACTCCGTCAAGTGGAAAGTGGGAATAATGGAAATGGGATATGGAATTGAAGCTATCAACTAGGGAATCAAGATAAAATGTAACTCGTTTGCCGCATAGCGTCTGCAACGAAGGACGCTAAAGCGATACATTAACAGTAGCAAAGTGAAGGGAACAGATAATGTGCGTAAACTCCCATTGCCAGTGTCCAAAAGTCTCGACCTACATGGTCCCCAGTTGTTCCGCCTAGTCTGGTTATTTCCCACCACACCTTTTAATAACCAAATATACCCATAATCAATGGAGTTAGATCGCATGAGATTTCTACTTAGCTGCCGTAGTGCAGCGTTGTTAACCGCCAGATTTGACCAAGAACACTATCCGCGAAGGTCGATGTGCCTTGCCTCGCCACAGGAGACTTGATTGCTTCGAGCTCCGTAGGGGTGAGCCCCGGGATTGTGATCCACCGGGAGTGGATGCTAGCTGCTATTACACAGCAAAAGCATGGAAAAGGAGTGATCAACTCGGGTAAAAACATATAAAGGAAAGGTGCGAACAAGGCAAAAGGGAACATGGATCGTTGTATTTTCCTGACAGCCGATTGCTGATGGTAGATCAAGTTCCTGTATGACGGGGGAGGACGTCGGCTGCAAGCGTCGACCTCAAAATATTCATCCACTAGACGCTGCACAGTCGCGCCGAGAAACTCCAGTACTTTTCTGTCCATCGTCTCAAATATTTCGCCGAAGGTGTTGCCAGTACTCCGGATAGGTTGAGTGTTGTAGGCCTCATTCGCCAACTGATCTGCCCCCTTGTTTGAACGTTTCGGTCGTAGCCAGAATCTTACAAGAATGTGGGACTTTTCCCGCAGAGAATGAACTGCCTCATCCAACATGAGATACAGAGCGGTATTATTCACAGTCTTTCCTTTGGCATTCCGATACTTGTTGTCCCTCCATTTCACGATTAATGTGGTCATTCCGGAATACACGGAATTGGAATCAGTTGCTATGACCAAGGTGCGTTCGCGACGGTTGCTCCCCAACGCCTGTCTTGGCTGTAATTCCAACAGTCGTTTAGAACCCTCCTCAATTGCCCTGAAAGCAGCCCAAAGCTCCGAAGCTTCCTTGCTCTTCGGCAGAGCTTCCGGGAGAAACTCCGCGACATTGTATGATGAGCCTTCTTGAAACCATACGCCGATAGTAGCATGCGGGGAGACACTACCATTGTCTCGACAAGATCCGATACAGTGCACAATCAGCTCGTCCTGGTCGGTGATGCGGAGACCAACATGTTCATTGCTGTAGATTTGACCATCTGGAGAATGGAATTCGAGGGACGCTGGATATTTGCAAATCGCACACTCCGACTGTGTCAACTTCGGATCCTTGCAGTGCATTTTCTGCAATGGAAGATGTCAGCTGCCCTCTGAGGCGACTAACTGGAGGGGAATGATTAAGCTGCCCGAACAAGTGCTGCTGGCGACGATATTGATGTGAAGTGAACCGACCCTCCTACCTTCTGTGGTAACCGTAATTGATGTATAAACACAACTAGGAACTTAGAAGAATCTTAAGCCGTAAGGCCCCCCATTGCAGGCAGCAACCCAGTAATGATCCGCGCTGCCGGTAATCAGGGGGAACACCTACAGACGCTGAGTTGAGATGTGCTCTACCAGTACCATTGGGCAACGATGTGCATACCGGTAACGCTGGGCACCTTGGCGCCCGTTTTGCACCCAGGCATATCTCACAGAATATATCTCTGATATGTGCAATGAATTCCTTATAGACTATATTGACTGTGCTGTTTCTGATTATGAAGAGAAAAGGTCAAAATGCTACACCTATAGCATCTACAGTTGCATCACCTCTGTACCTTATGAACTAACCCCCTCCAGTATCCACTAGCAAATATTCACTCTCTGCAACACTCCGCTGCTCATGCAATAGTGGGAATAGTACTTACTACCAGTGCTATATTATAATATATGATTACTAAAAGCTTAAGATCTGCAACGTTTCACTGTATGTTCCTGAACCAGGGCATTGCGCATAACCCAGATATTGCGCATTTTTTGGATGCTACAACAAAAATTTCTTGTGAGTGCAAATAGCGCCAAAATTGAAGCCAGAGCATGGTAGAATATATGGACGTATTTTCCGCATATTCTTTAAGCCAATTTTTAGGTTATGAGTAGTGACCTATTTGGTGTACGCCAAATCCTATGCTAAGACATACTCTGAGCTGCCAAGTGTCAATGATGCTTCTTGAGACCTTATTCATCCTGATGTACACTCTATTACCTACGAAATCCCAAACTTGTTGAGCAGGGATTGAACGTGGTACCTCTAAGTGAAACGGAGTTTATGGGTTGTTTGGCTGTGACACAGTTAGGGGCACTTGTCCTCGGTGGCATGAGTTCTGGTGCGCAAGATTGCAATCGACAGCAGTTATGCCATACCGATAGCTACATACTATCAACAAGGAGATGTTCTATACCATATTTAAGCGAGCTAAAGACAAGGCCTACACCCGTCGAACACTCAAAATGCCTTCCGTGCCACTGGTCTCACACCATTTAATGCTAATAAGGTATACCGAGACTTGAACCTTACATCTCCTCAAGCGATTTCTCCGCCTCCGTCATCTACAGGTATACCTAAGATGCCTAGAACTCTTTGGAGATATGCAAAAACAAGTTATTCATCAGACAGACTTCAATCCTTCAATATCGCTGCACTTAGACACTTTTCTCATGCAGCTGAGAGTGCTGTGGATGAACGAGATGTAGCTCTTTTTTTTTTTTATATCATCACTCGCATGCCGCCCAGTGGGCTATGGCGAGAAATCTACATAGGAGGCTAAGGACAAAACGATACTGGTCAAAGATAAATGCTATGCATGCGACAGGAACAACAAGCTACCCACAGCCCCCTACCCATCTCGTCATTTCCAAGAAAACGTCCCCTTCTCCTTCCTTCGGCGTCGGTGGCCTCTCCAGCTTCTCCTTAGCGCCTGGCCATCTCTCGGACGCAATAAAGTGGGTCAAGGGACACAAGGGGATACCGGGGAACGTGGAGGGGGACAAAGCAGCCAAAATTGGCACATGCCTACAATACCAGGACGAGATAGTCACGGAACCCGGAATGCGACAATCGGCAAAGGCACGCAGAGCGGAGGAGAGGAACCGCCTTTTTTTTTTTTTTTTTTTTTTTTTTAAATCACATAACCCCGCTTGTAGCACTAAGCCATGGCAGGGTCCCTGGGCAAGCCCTCATAGCCCGGAGACAGGCTAAACTAACTCTCTACATACGTGGCCCCCACGCGCCGTCGCCCCCGCTCTCCTAGCTTCTAGAACTTGACCCCGCATTCTCCTACCTTCTAGAACTTGACCCCAGCGAAGAAATTCTCCAAAACGTCATACTCCTCCCCATTCTCCGCCTTTCTCTTCCAATTCTTTTCCATGTCGCCCCACCTCTCAAAGCCTTCTGGACGGTTCTTCTGGTTTCTGCATCGGAAAGCGAGGTGCCCCCCGGTTTGCACCTCCCCGCACCTGCACTTATCCGACTCAGCCGCCCCTATCCTCTTCAACCACACTGCACACCTCCCTCTCTCCAGGCGCAAGGCAGTGAAATTGGATACTGCTATCCTATTCCACTCCATGACCTTTCCTCCTCCAAAGCCCTCCACTTCTCTCTTCTCCTTCCTCCACGCCTTCACCCTCTGGCGCACCTCGCTTCCGGTGGCCACCTCCTTTCCCTGCATCACCGTCCCCTTCTTTGCCCACTCATCCGCCTTCTCGTTGCCTGCGATTCCGATATGAGCTTTTACCCACAACAGTTTCGCATCCCCCCCCTTCTTCTTTCTCCTCGCCACTGCATTCACCACCCTTCTCACATCCTCCGTCTTTCCCTTTCCCTCCCTGCCTGCCTTCTGAATCGCCATGACAGCAGCTTCAGAATCTAAGCAAACCAGGACCGGTACCTCTCCCGGTACACTCTCCAGCGCCCTTCTCACCCCTCTTACCTCCCCGTCAAAAACCGTCGCCGTTCTCCCTACTACCTCCGCCACCACCGCTGATCTCCCCCACACCCCCGCCCCCACCTTGCTGTCCTCGACCTTACTACCATCCGAGAAGAGAACCGCTCTCCCTCTTCCGGCTTCCTCAACCGAGGTCTCCCACTCTTCTCTCCCTCCCCCCTTTCTACCTAGCCTCTCTGCGCACTCCACTTTCACCTTCTCACACTCTCCTCCCCATGAGATCTCCTCGCCCTCCTCCGAGAACCTTGACCACTGCCCCTGCCAGCGGTCCAAAACGCTTTCATATCCATCCCCCTCTTCCAGGGCCCACTGCACCCCCCAGTCCTTCCAGTTCCTCGTCCCCTCCTCCTTCTCCTCATTCCCTCTCCTGAAATCTCCTGTGCATAGTTCTGCAAGCTCTGATGGTACCTCCACTTCCCGAACCATCGCCCTTGCCTGTGGAGAGGAACCGCCTGGGGCTGGGCTACAGACCCCTCCAGAGACTTGGGCACCACGTGGGCACCCTCGCCGGACTGTTAGGCGGCAAGGGTCTACGAGCTTGGAAATTTAGGATAGGCAAAACTGACGGGCAGGAGTGCCGATGGTGTGGAGAGCATGAGGAGAAGCGAAGGGGACAGGGACCCGCTAGTGACACTGATTGGGTGGATGGAAGAGTGACCCCAAGGAGACGAATGCAATCAGCGTTCGGAAGGCTTTTATTTTCCTATGCTAATCATTTTTCCATTTCTTTTCTATGTACTTAATATAGCGGTAGCTCATAGGGCGGCACGCGACTAATGATATTAAAAAAAAAAAAAAAAAAAAAAAAAAAAAAAAGGCCACCTCTACCTTGCACTTCCCCCAAATATGCTTTCTCGTTTCCTCTTCTCTGCCACACCCGCGACATTCCGGCCCGTCCTCCATGCCTATCGTCGCACGCCCCGGGAGTCCAGAAGACAACTAGCGTGGGTGCATGAACACCCATACTTGTCAGGCCAAAACAAAAGAAAGGAAGCAAAAATAAAAAGCGAGTAGGTTCCAAGTCCCAATTGATTGCCACTAATAATTCCCAAATGATCGTCGCTGGAACCAGGACATACATTTTATAGGCCACCTTCCCCTCCAACTGAGCCTGTACATACATATCTCGCTTCTTAAACATAATTTTCTTTGTTTACTTTTAAGATGCTGGATGACCTCGTTCACCAGCTCGGAATCGACTTAGGGGCCTGACTTCTGCACCTTTCCATGGCACTTGTTGATACTCCATCACTAGCATTCTATGTCGACTAAGGCATAGAGCACTGCACAGAAGTCGATGCCTCTCTCCTCTCATCCCCCACCCCAAGCACACCACGTTATAGATCAGTTCGAAAAGTTAACAACTCCACGGCCTCTTGAACCCCTCCCCCCATCATCACCGCCTCTCAATCGCACCCCTCTTAGCAGCTGCAACAGCATCCTTCAACTCCCCCACCACGTTTCGATTGCACCCCCCGCACCACAACCGCCGCCACTACGGTACTACCACTTTTCAATCGCACTCCACCAGCCCAACTGAGTGGAATATGACTACTTTGCTCTGTGCACTATATAAAGGGAGAACAGCAATTGCAAGACTCTTGATTGAGAATGGGACAGATCTTTTTGCACGTGATCTCAACAGGTGGACAGCGGTACATTGCGCAGTTTAGGGGGTGGATGCCAAAATATTGACAGAAATCCTGGAGCTAGGAGCGTCAAAGCTCATCAATGAGGGTGATTGGAGAGGCAATGTCCCACTCCGCTTCACCATCAACTCTCTCTTACTAAGATATTGATTAAGCATGGTGCATCTCCAAACATTCAGAATGATATCGGAGAAGCCCCATATGGTATAGCGCTGCACTCCAGTTCTTGACAGGTGGCAATATATCTTTGGTCGCAACTTTCACCTGAAGACCAGGCCTGGAAAAGACCTCCACCAGCGGAATGGTATAGATGATTCTCTAATAGGAGCCCTGGAGGATTGTTTTGTTTTTATGTTTACATCTTGCTGTTTATTTTCCTTGGTGCTTGTATTACCAGACCCTCATGTTAGTCTCGTGCCCACCCTTATATATCCTCTTTTTTCTTTTTTTTGTTCTTTTCACGGTGTGCTTGTTTTTTTGTCATGGTTTCTTTCCTAAGATGATACTCTGTACAGTAGTATATATGGACATGACTGGTTTCCCACTAGCAACATTAATTTACCGATAGCATTTCCTGGAGGGGTAGGGCAGCCTCATGGGTTCTTTGGAGCAGAATAAAGGGAATAGCTTTAATAGCACACCGTTGGATCCTGACAAGATCTGATTGCAACGGGCTGCCTACGTGCAGAATCCTCATCATCATTTTCATTCTCATCATCCACTTCATCTTTATCCCCCTCTTCCTCTGCTTCTTTTTCATTATTATTACGTTGATGTATACCATCTAAATTTTCCTCATCTTGATCATCTTCCCGGTAATCATCATCTGAGTCCACTGTAACATAACCTTGCGCTCTATTAATATTAGTATTATAGTACTACTATTTTAGATATATACTTACAATCGACCCATCCTCGTTGCCATTCGATTTTTCCATCCTTTTCTGTGGGCACTGGAACCCGGATTGAGTCGCCTACCCCTTCTTGCCCAAGGTATAGAACTGGCCCTCACCAATGAACACCCCCTCGCGCTAGAGCCTTCTTTAACTCTTTACAAGATTCCCTCCCATGCATACTCCCATCCCAATAGTACTCCCGGATATTTACTTTGTTTGCCGTGGGCGGATAATCGCGATTGCCATATTGCGCGGGCGAATAATACGGCTTAGCAGTGGGCTATAGGGCCTTTATCTGTGTGATTTGTTCTTTGATTTGCCGCTGTGCTTCTGCTTAGATAAAGCTTAAGCTCTTTTATCACTTTCGAGATCTCATCAACCTCCTTGTCCTTACCCACGATTCCGGAAGTTGCCTTGCTAGTTTCGGACTACGAATGCGATTGCGGTTATGGTAGCGGTAGCGGTTGTGGTAGTGGTAGTGGCTGAAGATACGTTCTGGAACCGTTCCAAGCTTCAACCTTGACCAGGCGTTTAACCTTCCACAACTTCTTTATCTGCGAGTCATCTTTGGTGCATAGCCCCAATGCCTCCTTCAACGTTGCCCAAACCTCCTTCGTTGTGGTTGTATCCTCAATATCAATTTCACACTTCTTACATAACTTATTACATAGCTTATCGGAAAACGCCTGCAGGAAGAGAAAGACTCAGGTACGCTCACTGATAATTCCTTTTGCAACCAGCTGATCTGCCCTCTCTGCGAAATCGAATATCAAAGCTTGGAATTGCGAAGGTGTTGTGCCTAAGGTGTCATGCATTGTGCGAGCGATAGATTGGAGGTATGCTTCAGTATACTTGCGCGGTTCTATATCGTCTTCCTTAAATTCCTCAAGAAACTCGTCCTTGAACTCGTTCCAGCTGGTAATCTACTTAAAGTGACTCATAGTTTTGATGTACTTGCTAACAATCCTGTCACAGTATAGCGGAAGCTTCTTTATGCGGTGTTCGTCAGTCCAATCAACAGTCAGATCCTCCCAGGTCGTTAGAAAGTCCGTTGCATTGTGGCCATCGAAGCGTGGGCACCAGGCTGGTGTGGAAGCGGGAAGAAATAGGTTGCAGATGCGTGAGTAACTGTAGGTTGAGCTGTCTGAACTGACCCTTGCAAAACGGAAATGCCCTCAGCTATAGTTGCTATTGCCTTCTCAAGTGCTTGGATAGATAAACGAAGTTGCTGAGTCCAATGATCGATTACAGATAAACGGTCCTTTCTCCTGCTGAATGCGGGGTGCTAAGTATTATTTCGAGCGAGGATGAGGGCGATCAGTGCAAGAGTACGGTGCGTGGAAATGCGAGGCAGTGCGAGGTTTCGCCCTGCAGCTTGGGATGTAGGATGAGGAATAAAGACTCTCTGAAGCCTATTCAATGCTCAGAACCCACTCCGTATAACCTCGCTTCGAATAGGTAAATTGAAATTCTCTGGTGCCGGTTTTACTTTCAGTAAACTGTCCCTTTATACATGTACCAAAAAATGCGATGTTATTACTTCGGTATGCATCGTAGCCCTTTGCTATGCAAGGGGGGTAGAATGCTATACCTTATCTGCATATCATTGAATTACAAAAGGTGTATACATAGTGTGGCCATCAAATAACCTCCAATTATTCAGGTGCGCCTGTTGTATATTTTGCAATTTACCTCATGTTGCTAGCATGCCTGACGCCGAAGATATTGCATGTGGAAGTTGTATGAGGAGTGCCAAGAGTCGGTCACTAATAGGTAAGCGACAGTAAATCCTTACAGGTCAACCCCCTCCGCTTCTTCCCCCCCCCCTCACCCCCCCCCTCCCCTCCCTTACCCTCCCCCCCAGCAGCCGCAGCTAGTGCTACTGCCGAGGCGGGCCTCCTATCCACTGCACAATGGCTTTTAGAGCCTCTCTCAAGGAGTTTGTGTCTGTGGCAAATAGGAGGACACCATAAGATAATTGTAGATACGTGTTTATTAGGGTGGAAAGCAGGATCCTGCACATATGGTAGTGGTCAGCCAAAAATTTAGAAAAATGAATATGAAAGGGAAGCTTTGGAGCACTTTCGTACGTGGACTCGGACATGGTGAGAGCACAGTAGAATATAAAAATAAATAAAAGCCGAAAATCACAGATAATAAGATGACTGGCCAAAGTTGAAGAGGGGGAGAAGAGGCGGGGAGGGACAGGCCAGGTGCATTTAAAGCCCCTATCTGTCTGAAAGGTTGATCGCAGTTTCCAGGTTCGGAAGTGTTCCCTGCCTCCAGGTCATCATGCAATATGCAGTTTTGAGGGGCTTCTTGTGCAGGTTCTGGTAGTTGCGTATGCATTTGGTAGCTTAAGTACTATGGCAATGGAAGTATGTACTGTAAAGTACCAGTGTTGGAAGTTGCGTAGTATAGCCTTTGGTTCAAGTAGCGCACACAGTTATTATATATTACTCACGAAAGGGTAAGCACAAGGGATGCTTACAGATATCAGTAATAAAGTTCTGAGCTAAATCTCGGTTCCATGTTAATATTCTTTTTCTCTCGCAAAAATCGAGGGGCTCTGGTTGATGCAGTAGGAAGGTGTGCATAGCTAGAAATTGAATATGAAAGATTTGGAGAGGGTTTCGTACATAGATGCAGACATGGTTATAACGCAGTGGAGGATAACAATAAACAGCGAAATGATTAATGATAATATAGCTGACCGGGAGGTCATTGCGTACAGGGCGGTCCAGAATGTCGGTGGTGCGGTATGGAAGAGGAGACATCAGAACATATCTGGTCCAGCTGTGAGATGTGGAAGAGAAGGTGGCCAAGGGGCAGGACGCAGTCAGAACGCCACCAGAGGGAAAGGAGGACGGGCTGGACCCACTGGCGGAACTCATAGGGTGGTTGTTCTCGTGCCCAGACTCTGGCGTGGGTAGAAATATGAGAGCCTAATTTCAAATTCAATTTTTCTTTTATCTCTTATGTATTTAATCTCGCCCTAGCCCTCAGGGAGGTATGCGAGTAATGATATAAAAAAAAGCTGACGAGAGTTGAGGAGGGGGAGAAGAGAGAGGAGGAGGGACGGGCCAGTGCATTTAAAGCCTCAGTCTGCCTGAAAGCTTCATCGCAACTTCCAGGTTTGGAAGTGTACCCGCCATCATGCCATATGCGGTACTGAGGGACTTCTTGTGCAGGTTGTGGTTGTTGCGTATGCATTGGGTAGCTCAACTACTACGGCAATGGAAGTATGTTTTTTTTCTTTTATATCATTATTCGTGTGCCGCCCTATGGGCTATGACGAGTATAAAGTACCACAGTCGGAATTTGCGTTGTGTAGCCTTTGCTTCAAGTAGGGCATAGAGTGTTTCACCTAGAAACCGCCCATCACCTAGAAACCGCCCAAATTTACGGGACAATGGATAAAGCTCCTGTCAATGAGAATGGCTCTCATGTGGGCTCAAATTAAAGCCAGAGCATGGGGGAATATAGTAAATTATTTTCTGCACACTCTTTATGCCAACTTATAGCATATGAGTGGTGACATATTCTGGTATATATCCAGCCCTTATGTTAGACATGCTTTGAGTCGCCATGTGTGGAACAGCTTACCTGAAGTCTTATGTACTGATTATATACCCTACAGCCTATGCTGAAGAGGTGTAGCAAGTTTGGTTGTGACTGCACTAATACCCACAGAGTACCAATGTCAAACTCTTGTGAACATTTTGCCTATTTCGGTAAAGGTAATACTAGGTATTTATGCAAAGAAGAAGATGAATAGGAACTATCTAAAACCATGAAATGGCAATATATGTATAGGAAGATATTTTCTGAATAGCTTACAGTACTGGCTGCTGATTTGGGCACATGAGTGCTAAATCTGCGAGGCCTACAGTAGCAGTCCTAGAAGAACAATACATCTCAGATCGCTTATCTGCCGCACCTCCTCTCATATGTGGCATGTGAGTAATGATATAAAAAAAAATAAAAATCTCATATGCGGCACTTCCAACTACAACTTCTTATACGTAGGACTCAATCCAAGTATTGAATATCCTCCGGGGCTCACTCGTAAAAAGAATAAATTATCGTAATAAAACGAAAACCATGCAAAAGAACGAAAACAAGAAAACACATGAGAGTAGTCAACTTACCAGCGAGTAATTTGCTTTATCCGGGAAAGGACAGCTATCCAAGGGCTGTCAAAGGTGTTGAACGTCCTGTTGAGCCTGCGGCTGAACCTGAGACTGCTGAAAGCCTGTTCAAGCAGCTGCTGACGGGGCTGTCGGAGGGGTTGTCGAAGGGGGGAGTGGGACGGTGGGCGGTGGGGTTGAACGGGGAAGTGGGCATAAGAGGACGGAACTGACCTCTAGCTTTGTGAAGTGGTTTCTCTGTTGTCGGCACATGAGTGATATGAGGATGTCACAACCTCATGAGGCTATCAGTTTAAATGCATGCCTATAGCTACAATCTTTTTGCTGATGATCATTTATGAATGCAAGTATCCTAATCATTCGAAAGGAAGACTATACTACAAGAAACGGAGCTCCTGATGAAATGGGCAAACTTGACGACGGGGACAATTAGAAGATGGTGGATAAGCTGCAGAGGACAACAACAATGGCAGAGCAATTCATGGGGGAAGCAGAAGAGAGCACCCGAGGGGGTCTGAAATACACTTAGGAGCGTTGTAGAGAGATGCAACCCTACGGAGGCTTCCTTTGGCATAGCAGCAATGAAGATAATCTTCTGAAAGCGTCTTAGCCTAGTGCTGCTGCTGGGGCGGGCCTCGTATACACTGCACAACGGCCTTTACGGCCTCTCGTAAGAAGTTTGTGCCAGTGAAAAATAGGAGAACACCATACAATAATTGTAGATATGTGTTGATGAGGATCAAGAGTAGCATACTGCACATATGGTAGTGGTCAGCTAAAAATTTAGAAAAATGAATATGAAAGGGAAGCTCTGGGGAGCTTTCTTACGTGGACTCGGACATGGTTAGAGCACAGTAGAATATAAAAATAAAATAAAAGCCGCCAGTCACAGATAATACGATGACTGACCAGAGTTGAAGAGGGGGAGAAGAGGCGGGGAGGGACAGGCCAGGTGCATTTAAAGCCCCTATCTGTCTGAAAGGTTGATCGCAGTTTCCTGGTTTGGATACGGTGTTCCCTGCCTCCAGGTCCTGAGGGGCTTCTTGTGCAGGTTCTGGTAGCTGCGTATGCATTTGGTAGCCGAAGTACTATGGCAATGGAAGTATGTAAAGTACCGGTGTTGGAATTTGCGTAGTATAGCACACGGTTATTATATATTACTCGCAAGCATCCGTGGACCCCAAGGCAAGGGTAAGCACAAGGGATGCTTACAGATATCAGTAATAAAGTTCTGAGCTAAGCTTTGAAGCAGAGCAAATCTCGGTTCCATGTTATTATGCTTTTTCTCTCGCGATATCATGGAATAAGGCAAGACTGGTCGAGGAGGGAAAGAAGACCAGTTCGGTGGCCGTATACTTGGAGAAGCCGATCGAGGTGGAGAAAGTGAGACTGGGAGGACGTTGGATGAGAGTGGACCAGTATGAATGGGACAGGGGACGGAAGTAGGATGGAGAGACTGGCACTCTGAGGAAGGTTTCGTCCCGCAGCACGTAGGCTCACCGCGGGATCCACATGTATCTAGTTGAGGTTTTTTCTTTTTCTTTCAGTTAATTTAAACATCTCCATAGCCCACTGGGCGGCACGCGATTATTGATATTAAAAAAAAAAAAAAAAAAAAATCGCGATATCATAATTAAGGGGCTCTGGTTGATGCAGCCATTGGAGATATTGAGTCATAGGATTTGTCAAGAGCACTGGAATATGTCCTCTAATCCAACTCTAAGCTCTGGACCTATATCTAAGAGGCTACATCCCATAGGCAGGCATATCAATCAACCAAACAGGCTAATGAAGAATGTGCTCATAGTTATCGGTTGACCTTGGTAGTTTTAGGTCAGCAAGATATTATTTCAGGTGACAAATATCTTTCACGGGGGTCTTGGACTAGCGACTACAGAAAGCATTGTCGTCAATTATTGCAGGGAGTGCATTCATATTATGCACTCTAGCATAGTGCACACACTCCCTGGTGTTTCTTGTTTCAGCTGCGTTGTTATTCAACTACAAAGGAAATAAATAGAAGCGACGGTCGAGACATACAGGGAACGGGAATGAAGCCTGAATGTATGGCGCAACATGTATGGAATGAGAATTGAGATTAATTTGTCACTACTCTAGGTGGAATTAAGTGGAACATGAAACAAAGAAACAAAGACACCAGAATATGATATATGTTGGGTGGCGATGCTTAGAAAGGAGATGCATAGAAAGTCACTGGAGAGATGCATGGGTTTTGTACTCGTATGATACATAAGTCGAGACACGTGCACTCAGTCCTGAGCTACTGCAGATTTCATCACCGATGCTAACAAATCGGACAGAAAACGGTAGATTTTACCGTCCGGCTTGGGAACACTGGATGTAAAGAATACTCTGTACTAGTCTTGTAAACCCTGTACTTTACATACATCAACAAATTTTCAGCGTAATGAGCTTCACATTCAGATCGCAGTGTGCACTCCTGGATCGGCAGACATACTGAGTATGCGGCTGATGCCAAGCATAATCTCTTTTTTTTTTTTTTTTTCTTTGTGTTCTTAACAACCGAATGAGGCTCTCTTTGGTAGCTCAGCAGTCTGGTCGCTTTGGTAGTCGTCAAGGTGGAGTCCACAATTGGCATAGTCAAGCACGCAGCTTGCCAATGATTGCTTGAGGATAGCAGGGGGTAGGTACAAATCACAATGTAGAGAAAAAAAAAATGCGGGGTTACGAATAATTGTAAGGTAACAATCATCAATCGCCATCGCTTACAACATCCTCAACGTGAAATCAAGGCTCCTTCATCGAAGCTCTCACCGTCACTATCACGTCGTCTCTCATAAGCGCTGAAACAAGTAATTCCAAATGGGTAAAAATGATCCCAAAAAGCAAATGGGGTTCCGTGAAAGAGTTAGCAGATTTGGGGAAAAGCTTGGCATTGGGTCAGTTTTCAAACACAACGGCGATTTACTTCTGCTCAGGCTAACTTCTGCCACTCCATAGAGGCTCACCTCGATCGAGATCTCCTGCCGGAAATATTGGGGGGGGTGCAAGGGCTTCTAGCGCTCCTCCCTCAACAGATAGGCTCTTGCATACCCCCCCAGGCGCTCAAACAGGGCAGGCACAAGTATCAGTGAGCCCAGTTACTGCTCCCGCACCACCCCCGATATTCCAGATACAAAATGTGGATGCCGCCTCAGTATCCGGTTCAGCGCATTCACCGATTGCAAAGGAACTATCGGGGCCGCCGCAAACTCCTCAGCAGAATTTACAAAATACGAAAATACGTGATAATATCGAAGATGTAATCAAGGAGTTTCGGTCTGCTAAAGCCAATATCGAAAAAAAGCAATGGAAATACACCAACAGGCATGGGGAGAGCGTTGTCGTAGTGGAGCGGATAGGGCAGATGCTTGCAGGGATGCAGAAGTATGCAACTATAGTCGATATAGCAATACAGCATAGCCCTGAAACCACTGCTCTTGTATGGGCTGGTGTTAGATTTATTTTGCAAGTTAGTCAAAAATTTTCCTCCCATGGAGCTTTCGCTAATAGAATAGGTTGCACTTAATCGTGTCGAATTAATGGAAAACCTGGAACTTGCAATGGCAACGATTATTGACAAGATGGCCACTTGTGAATTTTATGCTCACATCTATATGACAGCATCGTTGGAGGTCACATTGCATTCAGACTTAACTGAGGATTTTAAATGCAAGTTGGGTTCTGCTCTGGATGAACTACATGATGCGATTTCAAAGTTTACATTTGAAGTACAAAAATACTTTGGTAGCTCAGCATCCTGTAGGATAATTCAACTCAGTTTGGGTTGGTTTGAGTTTCGCTAATAACAAATTTAGGGGCAAGGAAGGTTGGGAATCTTTTCACGCCTTTCTCAATATCAATGAAGCCATTTCTTGATGATATGACTAGCAAGGAGAAGGTTGTTCGGGAGTGTGCAGATATGGCTACTATGGAAAGGGTAATGGGTAAGAACGCTATGTGAGTCCCGTAGGTATAGGCAAATTTTCTAATGAGAATAGAGAGTTCCAATGATCTTAAACGAATGGAGGGTCTTCTAAATGATATCAAAGGGGAGCTGAAAGTTTTGTCCACGCTAGGCAGTGAGTGCACAATTATATTAATTTTGGTCGTAAGAAATGGTTACACAATTAATGCTAATTGTAATAAATAAAAAGCAGATATCTCTACGAAAGTGGATGAAAACCTTGCAGCGACTAGGGATATTAAGGATATGTTAACTACACTTGGTATGTTTTTGCTTACCTTTCGCTGGTCGCTTTTTTAACGTAAATTAGTATCAAACCAACGTGAAACAACCGTTTGGAGAACCTTACATTCGGACTTTGAGCAGCTTAAGAAGAACTATCTAGCCAATCATAAGCTGGAGGAGTTCGAGCTTGACCTCTATATCCCGGCTGAAGGAATGACACATCCACATGATAGCAAGCGCTTTGACCTACTGGCAGCTGTTCTGGAATTCCTTTCGGATGCCGTGCCACAAAAGATTTGCTTGATTCAAGGTGCCGCTGGATCCGGAAAATCAACGTTCAACCATCACCTTGCACGACAGCTATGGTCTGCGTATGGCAAAGCTTCCAATCAAGAAACTGCAGTGGTTCCTATTTTTATTTCACTCTTTAAAGTGTATACATCGGGAACCCACAGTCGAGACCTAATAGCTCCTTTCTTTGCTAAGCAAGGTTTTCATGAAGACCAAATAGACCTCATTCGACATCAACGGCAGTTTGTGTTTATCTTGGATGGTTATGATGAAATTGAGAGACGAGACCGCAACTTTTATACCGAAAGCGAGTTCGATACGTGGAATGCTAAAGTGGTCATTACCAGTCGACCTGAATACTTGCTCTCTGGGTATCAGAGCAAGTTTTACCCCCGTGGTCAGCCACAACTATTGCAAGAATACTACCTCGCACCATTTTCGAAGTCAAGCATCCAAAGATACATTTCACAATATGTGAAGGTTAGACCTGGTCACTCAATCGAGGAGTACGAACAGTATATACTGAAGCCTGATGTTTGCGCCTTAGTCAGCAACCCTTTCCTACTCAAAATGACTATGACTGTGAAACCAGCTCATAGTAAAGACAAACTCAAGCGCGGAGATTTATACTCTCGATTTATTAATTATTGGATTGATCAGGCAAGGGAACGTTTGGATAATATTCAACTACCAGGAAGCCAGCGTGATGCATATACCCAGTTAACCGATATCAACTTTACCTTCCAAGCACGATGCTTTTGCCAACAGTTTGCACTAACTCTCTATCATTGTCAGGCATTAGAAGCAACCTACATGCCTGTTAGTCTGTTCTCCAATCCTATGCCACCAGAGCAGTCGATCTGGAAAAGCTTTCTAGCAGATGAGGATATCAAAATGCAAATTTTGCGCCTCAGTTCGCCGCTGATTCGACAGAAGAATACATACCGATTTTTACACAAGTCACTACGGGACTGTTTGGTAGCTGAAGTAATCTGGGAGGATGAGGCATTGAAAGAGTGTAAAGCCAATGCACTAATCAATGAGTTTCATCTGGTCGATGATCCTGGTGTTCTTGATTTCATTGTTGAAAAAGCATGGCTATTGCAAAATAATCTTTTGGCCCTAGTCGAGCAATCAAAAGTTGATGCTAGTTTTGCCCAGGCAGCAGCAAATGCAATTACGATTCTTGTTAGATCTGGTAAGAGCTTTGGGGGTTATAATTTGCGTGGTATAAGGATCCCAGGAGCAGATCTAAGTGGTGGTTGCTTTGGCCGAGCACAACTGCAAAATGCAGACCTACGTCGGGTTCGTATATTTCAACTATAACTTGTTACTCATGACCAACTTAATTAGCTAATACCATGGTGAATAAGCAGGTTCGTATGCAGCAAACCTTATTTAATAATGCAGACTTGAGTAAAGCTTGCATGAGCTTTGTATCGTTTGGAGAAAGGCCTTTCATACAGCTAGGCCAGGAGGTAAGAAGTATCGCCTTCTCGCCTGACGGCCAGCTGCTTGCCTCTAGCAGTGGCGATCGCTCTATACGGCTAGTTGCCTCTGGCAGTGACGATCGCTCTAGTTACGATCGCTCTAGCTCTATACGGCTATGGTCAGTTCAGCGTCAAGCGGCGATCTATGCCTTCAACGGCCATAGCGACTCGGTAAGCAGTGTCGCCTTCTCGCCTGACGGCCAGCTGCTTGCCTCTGGCAGTTACGATCGCTCTATACGGCTATGGTCAGTTCAGCGTCAAGCGGCGATCTATACCTTTAACGGCCATAGCGCCTGGGTAAGAAGTGTCGCCTTCTCGCCTGACGGCCAGCTGCTTGCCTCTGGCAGTCACGATCGCTCTATACGGCTATGGTCAGTTCAGCGTCAAGCGGCGATCTATACCTTCAACGGCCATAGCGACTCGGTAAGCAGTGTCGCCTTCTCGCCTGACGGCCAGCTGCTTGCCTCTGGCAGTGACGATCGCTCTATACGGCTATGGTCAGTTCAGCGTCAAGAGGCGATCTATACCTTCAACGGCCATAGCGCCTCGGTAAGCAGTGTCGCCTTCTCGCCTGACGGCCAGCTGCTTGCCTCTGGCAGTGGCGATCGCTCTATACGGCTATGGTCAGTTCAGCGTCAAGCGGCGATCTATACCTTCAACGGCCATAGCGACTCGGTAAGCAGTGTCGCCTTCTCGCCTGACGGCCAGCTGCTTGCCTCTGGCAGTGACGATCGCTCTATACGGCTATGGTCAGTTCAGCGTCAAGCGGCGATCTATACCTTCAACGGCCATAGCGCCTCGGTAAGCAGTGTCGCCTTCTCGCCTGACGGCCAGCTGCTTGCCTCTGGCAGTTACGATCGCTCTATACGGCTATGGTCAGTTCAGCGTCAAGCGGCGATCTATACCTTCAACGGCCCCATGCCTTGACCCAGATTGTTATCTATTTTTGGGTATTGAAGCGGTGAAGATTTTTTTTTTTTTTTTTATAATATATCATTACTCGCGTGCCGCCCTGGGGGCTATGGCGAGGTTATATACATAAGGAATAGAAATAATAGAAACTGCCCGTGTCCCCGCCCATGTACGAAAGGTAATGATGAAAGGAGAAAAACGGTAGGCGTACTCAGAGTGAAATTGAAAATGAAAATGAGTTCCCGTGCTATTCTCTCGCCCATGCTAGCATCTTCACCAAGGGGTCCTCGCCGTCTTCTTTTCCCCGGCTCCTGATCTCCGCCTCCCCCCCCCCCCCCGGATATGGGCCGTTGTCTCTGCTTCTTCCCCACACCAGCGACACTCCGGGCTCTCCGCCTTATTTATTTGGAATCTCCAGGAGTTGAGCCCTTTCCGCCTAGCAATCCCCCCAGAGTACCGGTTAACCTCCCCAGGCGTTGGAATGGTGTGTAGCTCAGACCCAATCTGTCTAAGCGGCGAAGAGATAAAACCCCACATGTAATGCAACGCAACTGCTCTGGCCCACCGACGAACACTTTTCGGTTCGCGAATCGGCCGGTGCCGTGAAAAACTCAGCCCAGCCACGAACACCTGCGAACATGAATGTACCTCTATATACCTATGTGTATATATATGCCTGGTTTTGCGAACCACAATGTGTTATAGGTCATCCTTTTCTCGTTTGATTTCATGCTATTATCTCCTTTGTAAGTAATCTCACCATAGACCATAGCGCGACATGCGAGTAATGATATTTCCTTTTTTTGAAGAAGTGGCGGAGCGGTAGCAAGTTTTGTCACTACATGATGGATTCGTATCTGAATTCATGCATGATGGGCTCAAATGATAGTCCTATATACTAACAATACTTTTATATTAATAAATATGTATTTCCAACTTTAACGGAAGTTCTGGGCGGAAAAATATAACGCTTCAATGACCACTTAATTCCGCTGATAATTGATGGAGTTATGAGTCATGAATTTGAACCTCAGATCGGTAGCACAGGGGGTAGCAAATTTTATCACTACATGATAGATTCATATTCGATCTCATGAACGATAGGCTCAAATGATAGCCCTATGTAGTGACTATCTGAGACTTTGATGACCACTTGATTCCATTTGGAATTGATCGGGTTATAAATTATTAAACTTAGAGAATGAAAAATAAATAGTAGAAATTTAATCTTTGTTTATATTACTAGTTGCTAATAATTTACAATAGGTAATTGCATATATTAAAACTACCTCAACTTAGCTTTCCAACAATATAAAAAAATTATGTAAATTGGATAAAAACTGATAGTGTAGTATAACGTTGAATTTTGTTAAGTTAATAGTGCAGCAAAGGGATGAGGTTGTGACTTGCTTAAAGTGGATGCTTGGCGCTTGCAGGGATTCTATCAAGTGCCATTTCTGGTAATATAACCACCAAAATTTTGATTCTTGGCATCAACGCAATCCTTGTTACTACTACAATATAATACTTGAAAATGGCGGAGGAATTACGGATATCTCTACCAAAGAAGATGACACTTCGAAATTTCGCGTAGAGCGAGAGGAATACTGGAAGTATATTTACTAAGTTTCTTATAGTTATTCTATTGAAAATAATTTAGCTATGATAACAAAACAAATCTATAGTCTTAACTACGGCAGTCTTAGAAGCGCAGGAAATTTTTAACTATGTTGTCTATTATCTTCTAGTATGTGAGTAGGAAGTAGCAACTTGCGGGTCATATTAGTAACATTACCGACAGCAAGTTTCAAGTAGCGATGGGGCTGTGCAAGCACATAGTAAATAGCATATCAATTATCCTTGGAAGTAGAGCGTTTTTCTATACTCGTTATTACTCGCAGCACATAGAGGTACCTAGTGGTACTGTAAAAAAAACAGCGTTTGCGGGTGAGCTGGCCGGCCCCATTCGCGAACCGCAATGTTTGTCGGTAGGCCAGAACAATGCTATTTACCTTAGTGCTCTCAATGGATGTCCAAGTTTTCTTCAAAGAGTGCGGTTGTTTTCAAGCGAGTGGTGCAACGGTACGGTTGCAAAGAATGGATGCCTAGATGATAGATGGGTAGAACAATGCTGTGAATGAGTGAAGTGAGAAGGAGTGATGCTGTGATGAGAAGGCAGTAAGGGAGGTATTCAAGTCTGTTTAAATAGGCAATGTTTTACAAAACACGTAAATATGTGATTTTTCTCTATTTTGTTTGTAATTCCCTGATTGCAGTTGGGGTTTCTAGATGAGCTGTGGTAAAAGTATATTCCTGCATTTAGTCTAGTCACCTAATGACGAAAAGTCTTGGGTGGAGATTGAGCTTGCCAGCTTGGTTATGGTTGTAGATATGGCGACTTAGTATGTGGCTGATTCACCTTGAGAATCACTACATCTCAAGGCGGCTCTGGCGCCGTTAAAAAAACGCTGTGGGAAAGATAGAGGAATTTACCGTAAGCTGGTGCACTTATACGAATTGATATTTTTCCGAGTATTTCTTCACCAAAATTTAGTGCACTTGTGCCGTGCCTTACTCGGGAAATTTGAAGGCTTACATGTACAGATAATACTCTTTATTGGCAGATACCTACATGATTGAGTAGTAGACGCTTAGAGGCTGCTATCGAATTTTAACTTAGCAGCTACTGCAGCGAGCGGGGATATGCTTTTATCGATTGTATTAAGTACTTATAAACTTGACACATGCGGTCGTAGGTAAATATAACAAGAACGTTTGTTGCAGCGGGGTTCTAGGAAATGCTAGGGATGCCATGTAATTTATACGAGATGCTAGTGTTGTACCCTGTTTCTAGCACTCATAGCAACCTTCAGCCCATAATCTAGTTGTTCCCATGACTTAGAATATGTAGAGTATATAACCACAAAAAGTTTCTGGTATGCTCGTTGCTCGAAAAGTGCCCTCTCGTCAAATATATGTGACTGGAAGGGTGTGTCCTTATACTGTCTTTCACCACAACGCCACGACACCACGTCCCGACGCACATTACACTAAAACTTACCACGCACGACACATATCTCAACCACCAGAATAGAGTTTTGTATGCGCTTTTCAAGGGAAATAAATAGAGGGCTATTCTTCACCTCTAATATCTCTACTTGCTCCGAGAAGACATTGTGGTTGATTAATGGCACAATGACATTTCCATTGATGTCTTGGCATGCATTATATGGAATTCCCATACAAATTGCACTGGAAGGTAGAATATACTACCTTCCCTAAACACTCACCATAATAGCTATAGAATTTGGCTACAGAGTCTTCCCAATGGGTCTCTGGATATTTGATGCTTTAATTGGTTCAATGTTGCTTAATGCCTAGTTCACACATCAAATTGCCATTTCCGATAGTTTTCCTATACAATTGTTGCATACAATTTTCTATGAGGATATGAATTTTGTGAATAACTCCACCTCTTCTTCAGAAATTCTCTTGGTGTGCTTCTCACATCTTTGAGTAAGGTAACATAATGATATCCAAGTGTCCCACTGTTTTTATCAAATTTAATTCAGATTTCACAAGTGAAATTCAATATTGCGGTGAAAAATATATGCCAAGCCTATGCCAATATAGGATGTGAATTTCATGGAATCATAAATCCCTTCAAAACAGCATTTCTGAAGGAGCTAAGGTGCAGAATATGAAGAATAGTCCATCATTTAACCCCTCTACATTGTGCACACAAAACTCTATTCTGGTGATTGAGATATATGTTGTCGCGAGCGGTCTGTTTTGGTGTAAAACATACGTCGGGACGTGGTGGACGTCGCTGTGTGGTGAATTACAGTATAAATCCAATATACTGTATGTGCTCATGTGTTTCTCTATACTTACATTCGGAATAAAAATCCCAGTATTGCATGTCTAATGAATTTTTGATGCCCCAAAAATCCCACAACTTGCTCTCGAGCTATCATAACAGAGAGATCCTTGCTGTGCATGCCATGTAAATATACAGTATATCAGCGTAAGCATGTAGTTCCTTTGTATGACGCCGCCGTCAAGCATTGCTGTGTTCATGGAGACAGAGAAACAACAAACCCTTTTCACGTGACCAGGTCGCATCTATAGCTCTACCACATTCACATAAGATCTTGATTTATGTGTTCACTTCCCACTTATGATAAGGCCGCGATCACATCCTTTTCCTTGCATACACACACCAAGGAAAGACCCATTAACGTGAATATTCACATACATACTACTTACTAGCGGTGTGCCAGCTCACGATCGCCGGCTGAGTCATCCATGTCCTTGCGGGCTTTGCACCGGAGGCTATGCATACTCCATGGACTTGACTCACTTTGCTGCCACTGCCGCCCCGACACCTCTCTCAACCACCCACTACAAAGGTCCTTCCTAGGCTAGCACCTATGGTGTGAACCTCTCACTTCATTTTATTATTGAATTTTACTTACAATGTGAGCAGGCGCCCTTCGCCGGCAGCAGCAGAACTCCCCCCTTCCCAGCAGTAGCACCTCACTCGAACTCATCATTTCCACCGAACTCTTCATTTTTGCTTACTTCTTCGCTTCTCATTTTTACTTCTCCCGAGACTATTCACTGTGTAAATATTCTGTAGCTTAGTCATCTCTTTGGTGCATTTTCTTTCTTGGTAGGTTATAAAGGTTTCTGGACTTGGGTCATACAGTGACCCGGTAAAAATTCTTGGGTATTAGGCAGCATTGGGGTAAGGCAATATGTAGATTGAGTCTGTATTCGTTAGGCAAAAGAGATCTCTTTTTCCAGATGATAAATGCAGACTCGATTTGCATATTGTAGGACACTTATCGCAATAATGCATACTCCCCAAGACTTTTTACGGGTCACTGTAGATCTGTGGGGGTAGAGAGGTTCTTGCTCTTCTTCTCATCTCTCTCAAATAGAGGGAAATCAAGTATCCTAAGATTTCTCAACTTGGAAACAGTTTGAGGCCGTAGCAATTGCATATTGATGTATATACATACACTGCTTATCCACCTCTTTACATACCGGTTGCAACGGCCATTTAGTGAAGAATCAAGTCCTGGGCTGGGACCACAGTTCCATTCAAGACTACTGACATATGAGAGCTAGCAAGACCAAAAACAGAGCCAGATACTTATCAAAGAAGGGGAACAGAGCAAGGCTACCGGGGGTATTCCTCCAATCGCTTATTAAATCCGTGGTAATGTTCTGGTTCCATATAATTGAATTCGAGTGGAACTAGAATAACCTGTTTTTAATTTTTGCTTGCTCTCTCTTTTTTTCTACGTGCACGGGGGTGGCGGTGATAGTGGCTATCATCAACCGGCTGTTGTTGGACCATAGGTAGAATAAGGACACTGCAGCCATAGTTGCGACAGGCGAGGGCGTCGTCGAGGACGTGAGCAAGAATACAGGTAGGTGCTGTTGTGGTTGGTGTTGGGAGAGCTCATGGTGGGGTGGTTGCCTGGGGAGTTGAACTCTGTAGCGCTAGAGCTACTAGAATCATCTGGGGTTGCCTCCACACGAGCCGCTACGTCTATAAAGTCCAATTCAGGGCCAGCTGGGTTGAAATTAAAGTTGCCGGAGTTAGAGTTGGAGGTTGATGAGGTTTGAAGCAGCAACCTGGTTAAATTAGAGACCTTTCGCAAAGAAGCCCGATCTTCCCGACCCCTGCGGTGCCCCTATTAATGAAGTTTGTCGCAGCAGAAAACTGGATACGAGAACACGGCCAAGCTTCACCCCCTATTAAAGCTCTACAACTTTAACTCGGAATATCTCAACAACCACGATAGCTATGGCAAGGCGCAAGATATCCTGTGAATTCTAGAAGCCCTACTATCAACTCATGGGTTTGGAAGAGGAAACTGGGCATTTAGCTAAGTGCTGCCGCTGGCACTGAAGTAACAAGTGCAAGGTAGAGCTCATAATCGATAAGCGCTATCTCTGTTTTCCTGCTGTCACTTTTCTCTAGAGCCTATACGAAAGGTCTTTTGGCACTCTAGAGCGTCCAGCGGTGGACCGCGGCATTTGGAAAACTCTAAAGCTTCTTGCAAAAGGTCTCTATTTCAGGTTGACTATGAAGGATAGTGTCATTCTGTAGATCCTGAGCTTTTACTAACCTCAGTTGGCAACATAACACTGGCGGTATCATTTGCGCCTATTCTGTAAGGCTGGTGGAGTGCTGCAGAGTGGCAGCCGGGGGGGTTATTTCGCAACGTCGAGAGATGATACAACTGTAGATGCTATTGATGTGAATTTTTCGCCGTTTTTCCTTCATAATCGCATTCAGCGCGGTCGATTTAGTCCATAATTAATTCACCGCACATATCAGAGGGATATTCTGTGAGTTATTGGTTGCTGAAACGGGGCACTCGGTGGTAGTAGTCTAGTTCCTTCCTTCAGGTAGTGACATTGGTCTTGTATATCGCGCTGCCTAACTACAATAATTGGGAAATTGAACTGTCAGTAAGGAACGTTCTCAACCTACCCGTGCCGGAAGGGGAGCTCGGGAGATTGAAGGACTTCCAGCTCGAAGATCCTAAATGGATGTATCCAAGTGGTTGATCATTTTTTCCCTTACTATACCGGACCTCGCTATACCGGACCTCGCTATACCGGAAACCTTGCTATACCGGATGCTCTCAAGCTGCTACATTCCGTTCCCATACAAAACCCTCTTGCTATACCGGACGCACTAACAATACCGGAGGAATTGCCAGGCTCTTGCACCCCTGTCTCCATACAAATAATATTTGCTATACTGATACTTATGCGTCTAATCTTGGCTGCCCCACCTTTGCATTCACCTTGAACACGCTTACTAAACTTGACTTTACATAATTAGATTCAATTGTGATTGTCGATCCACTTCCAAATTAGGGAATTTCTATTGTTTTTGCTGCCGTCCCTATTGTATTTCTGCCAAGCATTTTATTTACAATAATAATGGCTGGAGTTTACAGATCCGGTATAGCAAGGGAAAACTGTACTAGTCTGGCTGCGGCTGCACTCCATGCTAACTGACAGGGGGTTGTGCAACCACACTATCATACAGTCCTCTAACGTAAATGATCCCACTACACTTCTTCGGTAAGAGTCAAAATCCAAGATTCCACTGCATTTACACATCAAAGATTAGTAACGGAAAGCAAGCGAAACTCAAGAAAAAACTTCCACAGCACCAGCGGAACTGAGTAAACAGAGATCTCTTAGCGTCTGGCCGAGATATTCTCCGCCCCCCACCACTTCTTACTCCTATCCGCTACCCTGACCCTCTAGTCCAGGCTTCGCTTCCACCTCTTCAACTTCTCATACCCCCCTCCTTCAAACGCTTCTACCCATTCTCTCATTTGCGTCTCCCCCCACTCCCCCCCGAGTCCATCCATTTCCTTCTCCATCCTATCCCAGTCGATCCTGATCCTCTGCTCCTCTCCCCCCCACAGGGCTGCTGTGGTTGCGGAAATATCGCTGAAGTTGTGGGACCTTAGTGTGAAAAGTGTCTCCAGTGGCACGCATCGTAGTGAATTACGAGTACACTGTGCTGCATTGACGATGAGGCCGCAGCATCTTCCTCAGAAGACATAACTGAGACCACTGTTGGACCTGGTGGACAAAACAAGGGATCCGGATGTGCGGTGGGGTACAGAGCTGAAGGCGGTGTATCCTAATCCTCGTGTGGGTCCAGTTGCGCTACACCCTGTATGCAATTCAGCCACGAGGAAACCCTGTCTCTGCCCACCAAAACTGAGGTCGGAAGGGGTCTGGATCCGGACTCTGCACATCTGCCACCGCAGAATCCCCAACTGGCACACCACCGGCATCACTGTAAGAGCTACTATATACTGTTTGGGGCCCTATCTCCCCTTGGGCGGGTGTTAGAACGTCACTAACTAGATGATCGGTGTCGCCATAGCCCACAGCGCGGCATGCGATTAATCATATTTTTTTTTAAAAAAAAAAGGAATAGTTGATCGGCATTGTGTCCACTTTCTCAACATTTGATTCTTAGAGTGCTTGTTTCCAATCTCACTGCCCTCTGAGTCCTAGTATTAGACTCCACTGAAACGTCTTTCTATTCATTGCCCGTTGTCCTCTGACTCGACTGCATTTTCTCTTCCTCCCTAAGTCCGTCTCTGATCCTTTTTTTAATCAACTGGATAAGTGCAGGAGAGTAACTCGGGCTTGGCGGTGTGGACGGTACTGTAGAGGAAGTTGCTGTGGAAGGATATGTAGCCGCTGACCTTTCGCTGCCCTCCTGTAGGGGATCTGCTTGTAGTCCGGCGTATTGAGTGTATAATACTTGGCATTGCCAAGATTACGGGAGGGGTGAATTTTCTGGTCGGTGAAACCTTTATTCTTCACAGCGCAGCGGAACACTAGCCTCGTCCCCAGGCGTTTGTAGAAGCCTGAGATTAGCTAATCGGGTGATCACGTGAGTGCCAAGAACTGTAAATATAATAAAACTGTCATTTAAATATACAACCGCCTGGAGGCATTGTTGCAATTCTATCTCGAGCAAAACCACTTCGCGCCGGAGGTCGAAATCGTAATGGATTCGGAGCATGTATTACGGAACCGTAATGTTCCGCGTACTTTTTTATCAAATACACTACTTCCTATGGAGAGCTTGAGGGGGTGCTGGGGGTGCCGCCCAGCTATGTAAGTCCAGTATTAAGTTCTTCTACTACCTCTGCCAATTAATTATAGGAACTTTTATCCGGAATTGTTCCTTATAGGTATAGCCTCGTTCCCTACAATTAGGTAACTAGTTAATTACTGGAGAATGGGGCTAATATAGGTGGGTAGGCAGTAACTAGTAACTGGATAGCTACCTATAGCTAGCCAGTTAGACTAAACTTCAAGACAGAGAGAGTTGGACCTAAAAGAGTCGGACTTACTGGAATTGAAGTTAATAACTCTTAGAATAATATACAGAAAGTTACTATCCACTAGGTCAAACAGACACTTGACTAGCAATGCTTATATAGCACTTATTTATGTAACTATGACACCATTCCAGCTTGTCGTATATTGCTTGTCACATATACATATTTATACTACTCACCTCTGGATTATAATCAAAAACTTTCAGAAATGATATTTTCTATTATGAGAAACTAATTCCGGATGCCAGCTATATTATATTCTACTCTAATTTGATTCTCAGTGCTACTATCATCTACTCCGATACTATTATACTTATTAGTAAGGCCATTACTAAGTAGTTATATAGAACTACTTAGCTCCGGAGTATAGTAAAAATTTCAAAAATAGTATTCTCCATCATAAGGAACTCATTCCGGACGCCAGCTACACTTCGTATTAGTTTGACTCTTAGTAGAAAGTAGTACTGCTATACTCCACTGCCACTAGTATACCACTGGGCGAAGCCATTGTCAGATAGCTGTATAGAACTACTCAGCTCCGGAGTATGATAAAACTCTCGGAAATGGTATTCCTCATTATAAGGAACTCATTCCGGATGCCTGCTACACCCCGCATTAGTTTGACTCTCAGTGGAAAGTAGTACTGCTATATACCGCTACATACCACTGGGCGCAGCCATTGTCAGATAGTTGTACAGAACTACTCAGCTCCGGAGTATAATAAAACTCTTAGAAATAATATGCTTCACCATGAGAAACTCATTCCGGACACCTGCTACACTCCGTCCGCATTAGTTTGACTCTCTAGGAAGTTGTACTGCTATACTCTACCGCTACATACCACTGGGCAAGGCCATTGCCAGATAGGTGTATAGAACTACTCAGCTCCGGAGTATAATAAAACTCTCAGAAATAATATACTTTACCATGAGAAACTCATTCCGGACACCAGCTATACTCCGTCCGCATTAGTTTGACTCTCTAGAAAGTTGTACTGCTATACTCTACCGCTATATACCACTGGGCAAGGCCATTGCCAGATAGGTGTATAGAACTACTCAGCTCCGGAGTATAATAAAACTCTCAGAAATAATATACTTTACCATGAGAAACTCATTCCGGACACCAGCTATACTCCGTCCGCATTAGTTTGACTCTCTAGAAAGTTGTACTGCTATACTCTACCGCTACATACCACTGGGCAAGGCCATTGCCAGATAGGTGTATAGAACTACTCAGCTCCGAAGTATGATAAAACTCTTGGAAATCATATGCTTCACCATGAGGAACTCATTCCGGATGCTACCGGCAGCTACATTCTGCATTAGTTTGACTCTCAGTAGAAAGTTGTGCTGCTATACTCTGCCGCCATATACTACTTGGCAAGGCTATTGCTAGATAGTTGTATAAAACTACTCAGCTCCGGAGTATGATAAAACTCTCGGAAATAATATGCTTCACCCTGAGAAACTCATTCCGGATGCCAGCTACACTCTACATTAGTTTAACTCTCAGTAGAAAGTTGTGCTGCTATACTCCACCACCATATACCACTTGGCAAGGCTATTGTCAGATAGTTGTATAAAACTACTCAGCTCCGGAGTATGATAAAACTCTTGGAAATAATATGCTTCACCATGAGAAGCTGATTCCGGATACCACCCACACTCCACATTAGTTTGATTCTCAATGTATACCTTATTGACCATGTATAAATACTACCTACATTGGCTAATAGAATCACAATGCGTGGTACCGGAATTGAAAAAAGACTACACTAACGTATTCGGGCAAGTCGATAGTAGATAGGGCGAGAGTATTTGCAGGGGTTGGTTCGACTTTGCAGGGTTCGATAATTTTGGAGGGAATGCCTCCAGGCGGTTGTATATTTAAATGACAATATTTACAGTTCTTGGCACTCACGTGATCACCCGATTAGGCTTCTACAAACGCCTGGGGACGAGGCTATCCCCGCCCCACCTCTCCGAGGCAAATAAAAATAGCTACACCTTTCCTCCGCCGCCACCTTCGAACACAACGAAAATTCGCCCCCTCCCCTTACACCTTCAGCGAACCAAAAAATTCTCCTCGCACATCCACCACCTCCCCGTTCTCCTGATGTTCCAGCCACCTCTTCTCGTCCATGTCTTCCCATCTTCCCCATCCTTCTGGATACTCTACCTCCTCACACCTGAAAGCCAGGTGGTCCGCCGTTTGTTTCTCCCCGCATCCACACACACCCCCTTCTGCCGCTTTCCCTATTCTTATATCCCACTCTCTCCCCATCCCCTTCCCCGTTCTCAGCCTAGTAAAAAGCCGTTGCCGCCCCCTTGCTCCACCTCATAACTGAGCCCCCTCCGTACCCACATTCTCTCCTTTCTGCCGCGCGCAGCTTCTTCCATTTCTGCCGCAGCCCTCCTCCGTCACCACCGACTTCCCAACTCTATCCGCCGCCTTTTTTGCTTCGACGTCCGCTGCCTCATTGCCAGCGATGCCGATATGTGCCTTCACCCACATCAGCTTGACGTCCCCCCCCTTTTCTTTCTTCCTGCAATCGCATCCACTACCCTCTTCAAGTCCCCAGTTCGTGCTCTCCCTTGCCTCCCCGCCTTCCTCACCGCCGCAATTGCTGCCTGTGAGTCGGTTAAGATGACCAGGTTCGCCGGTGCCGGTACCGCTTTCTCTACCCCCTTCCTCATCCCCCTCACCTCCCCGTCCCACACTGTCCCCCCCGTCCCCATTTCTTCTCCCCCTCCGCCATCCCATTTCCAATACCCCCCCCAAACCCTTCCCTTCTCATTCATACTTCCGTCCGTGTATACCGCCCCTCCCCCTTGCGTAGCCCAAAAGATTGAGGATTCCCACTCTTCCGTGCTCCCTCCCTTGCGCCCCTCTCTCACCACCTCCTCCACTTCCACTCTTGCACACCCCCCTCCCCATGACACCTCATCCACGCCCTCTGGCATGACGAAGCTCACTGTGCTCTGTACTCTTCCCGCCACTGACTCAAACCCGTCCTTCTTCTGCGCCGCCCACCCTACGCCCCAGTCTCTCCAGTCTCTCCCCGCTCTTCCGCCTCCCCTCCCCCCTGAAGTCCGCTGACCATATGTCCCCACAGCCTTCTGGGTCTCCCATGCTTCTCGCCACCAGCCTCGCCTGTGCGGCGTCCAGGGCTGTCTCCACACTCTCCACTCCGGCAATCCAGTTGACCTTCTGGATTGCTGCTCCGTGGACAGCGCCTGTGGCCTTCTTCAGTACCTGGTACTGAATTTTCTCCATCTCTCGCCTCCACTCCTTCTGCCCCCGCCACCCTATCTCTGAACCCCACATCATCGCTGCCCTTATCATCCCCGTATACAGCTGTCTCCAACTCCGCGGGCTCATCCCCCATTGTCCTGTCCCCACCCTCACTGTAAAAAAAAAAAAAAATTCACACAAATAAGGCATTGATCTTTCTCATCACGGAGCAACCGTCTCCCCTTAGGACCAAGAAGTCACCGTTCGAATCTGTTCTAAGGACCCCAACCTTTTTGAGAACCTCGAGTTCAATAGCAATCTCATTTCCATCCTCTGACCTGCATCGCCCATTTTCCCTATCAAGCTGTTTGCATACTACCCAGTTGTTATAGGCTTGCTCCGGGTTGAGGATGGCAAGGGTGAATTGTTGATCATCCGTTTCAATTGGCACTTGTGACAGGTACGGGCAATAGAATCCGAAAACCTCACTCCCTATCTTAACTTCATATTCATTTACTTCACTTGCTTTATGAACGAGAGCATGAGAAATTGCCCAGACTTCACAGAGAAAAATATGTTCGATGGCTCTCTTAGGCTCAATCAACTCTGGGATTCTGCGATTTTGAGGCCACTCTGTTGGGGTGTGCTCGTAGTCCTGGTCACGTTCTGGCCATTCCATCACTTGCTTCCAGGTCGGGAACCATTGCTGTTCTGTCCCTGGTAAGGAAAGTCGAATAGGATCTCAATCTTTTTTCCGAATGGAAGCACATGAAAACATTGCCTCCAGGCAGTCTCGTCGTCTATTTTCTCGTCGTAAGTTGGTAGCTGAGTTGCGCGCAGGAGGTAGAACAGTCCAGCCACTTTATCCGTAGGGTGTGTCGCACAGCGACTGGCCATTTCCCTCGTGAGTTCATACAGTTTGCAGCCACCAGGGCTGTCTGCATCCGTAGCAAGCTTCAAAACATGACGAATGGCACCTCTCAGTGTGGTGACCTTCCCAGCAACTGTGCTCTTGGTGTTCAGGATGATACGCCCATTGCCGCGTGGCACTCCTCCATTGAACGTCCTGTTTTCCGTCCTGATCTCCTGCAACGTCCAAGCTCGCCGTAGCCAGTGAAGGGGATCGTCCCAGCCTTCTTTACTAAAAGGTCTTCCAAGGCCATTGAAATAACGCACCGTTTGCACTGCTGCACGGTATATATTACCAATAGTAGGAACATCTATCTTCCATTCATCGTGCTTAATTGTGTCAAGGGGAACGTTATTGTGAGTCAGTGTCTGGGCTGTAGAGGTGTCAGATTGCTGTCGGAGACAGAGAACATCAAGCCACACGTAGTCTGCGCCCAGGGTGAGGAGCTCTTTCCGTAAGGACTCTATATCCACGCCTTTAGGAAGTGGAACAGGCCACTGGTATTGGTTAACAGAAGTCTCTACTGTCTTCATGTCGCTAGTCCAACTGTGCGAGACTGCCCAGAATGTAGGCCATCGAGTGCTTTGATGTGGAACCTCGATGGAGTTGACTTCTGCATGCAACATTCGAAAGTCTACCACGCGATTACTCTTCAGGTCCCAGATGCGGCGTGGCATTACGAAGTATGGTGACTTGATAAGATGCTGTCCAGTGCCGTCCCTGTAGATTGCATTTGTACGCTCTTCGTCAATTTCCTTTGCTTTCCTCAGCCACTGCACCCTTTGCACCGCTACAGTAAACGCCTGTTCGTTGAAGTGTTTCCACCCGACATGGGCTGCGGCATATGCTAGACCAAAGTCAAAATTTTGTGAAACAAAGTACTGAAAATCATTTTGGATCCAGTGTCGAAGACGTTCAGTGGAATCACTGCGGAGGCCGACAAGAGCTGTAAGGGTGGAAAAGAGCACCTCTGTGCTGAGTTCCCTACAAGGAACGTCAGCAAGGTCTGGGGTAAGGATGCCTCCAGCGCGGATGATGCCCTGTAATTGTGCATTAGCGAGGAAGGGTGGTGAGGTATTGAGTCGTTTGACTTGTACTTCATGGCGAAGAGATGATGTTGCATAATACCCGGCGTATGGCATAGGGAAAGGGGGTGTCACTTCATTGTTGCGATTGACATTCGCCATGGCGCCGGCCAGCAGCGCCTGCAGACCTGGCTCGGCATTGCCGGACTTTGCTGCATCCAGGGCAGTTGCGTACCCACCCAGAGGAGTTTGATATGCGCCGCCTACGTTGATATCCGCTCCCCGGTCCAGCAGCAGCTTCACAACCTCTGTATTTCCGCTGTATGCAGCCACACCCAGTGCAGTCCCATACTCGCCACCTACAGCATTGATATCTGCCCCCCGGTCCAGCAGCAGCTTCACAACCTCCGTGTTTCCTGTGGATGCAGCTATACCCAGTGCAGTCCCATAGTTTCTACCTACAGCATTGATATCCGCCCCCCGGTCCAACAGCAGCTTCACAACCTCTGTATTTCCGCTGTATGCAGCCACACCCAGTGCAGTCCCACAATTGCCACCTATAGCATTGATATCCGCCCCTCGATCCAGCAGCAGCTCGATAACCTCCGCATTTCGGCTGTATGCAGCCACACTCAGTGCAGTCTCGGACTTGTGACCTACAGCATTGATATCCGCCCCCCGATCCAGCAGCAGCTTCACAACCTCCGTATTTCCGCTATATGCAGCCGCACCCAGTGCAGTCTCACAATTGCCACCTATAGCATTGATATCCGCCCCTGATCCAGCAGCAGCTTCACAACCTCCACATTTCCTCTGTATGCAGCCACATCCAGTGCAGTCCCAGGCTCGCCACCTACAGCATTGATATCTGCCCCCCAATCAAGGAGCAGCTTCACAACCTCCGCATTTGCGCTGTATGCAGCCACACCCAGTGGAGTCCCACAATTGCCACCTACAGCATTAATATCTGCCCCCGATCCAGCAGCAGCTTCACAAACTTCGTGTTTTGTTGATATACAGCCACACCCAGTGCAGTCCCATACTCGCCACTCACAGCATTGATATCTGCCCCCCGGTCCAGCAGCAGCTTCACAATCTCTGTATATCCGCTGTATGTAGCCACACCCAGTACAGTCCCATATTTTCCACCTACAGCATTGATATCCGCCCCCCGGTCTAGCAGCAGCTTCACAATCTCCGCATTTCCGTTGAATGCAGCTATACCTAGTACAGTCCCCTCCTAGCCTGCTACAGCATTGATATGCGCCCCCCGGTTCAGCAGCAGCGACACCTGTTCCTTCCTTCCCTCCCTTACAGCATCGCACAATGTCGAACTGAAGCCAGGTAAAGCGCTGATATTTCCGTTACTGTCCTCCATTTTGCGGTATAAGTAAATCTTCGCAGACACTTACTCTTTTGCTGGCTTGACACCAGCCTGACGATTAGGTTGTTAGGCCTTATGCCGTATGGTTACCGATTGTGGGCGGAAGAACCTAGGATATGTAGCAGTAATTGCGTCTAGTGATGTGGAGATTGTTTGTTGCACGCTTCTTAGTACTGCGCAGACGTTTTATTCGCAGGGTTTCGATTTATGTCTTGGATATCGTTCAGATTTACTGGGAGCCATCCATTATCTATTTCTAGGCTGCCCATTTCCATCCTTTTCATATCGCCCCCACCTGCAGAATTTTCACGAATAGGAATTACATTCACCCAGATTGAAGAAACTCAGCCATGCTAGAGTCATCAGCTGGATGTTCAGCCTCGATAGATGGAAAAATTTTAAAGTGGCGCTAGCCCAATTATCATCGGCTGTAAAATCTCAATAATACTTCACGATGTCCAATGGCAGAGTGGACAATTGCGCACGATGGGTCAGAACAAACCGGGATAGATAAAAAAAATCGAAGAGGCATAGGCGGGCGAGTGGTGCGAGGAGATAGTTCACACACAGTCAATATCACTAGTATACTCGTATCAGAAACCATTGACTGCATTTGTTGATCGACAAGCATACAGCTAATAATAGCATACTGTAAAATGAATCAAGAGCAACCATATGAGGAGCAACCGAGTTTAAGGTTGAGATTAGACTGTGATGTCTTCTACAACACCCATGCATAACACTTCACCGGCAGAATGATACCAGCGAATGGACTTGCAAAAAAAACCGGCATTGAAATTGTGCACCAAACCAGAATGACACCACGCTGCAGCAACATTGCATGTTGGCCTAAGAACTCCTGAATTTGTGATGTAGAACACATGATTCATGGCGGAGAATGGGGAGGAGTATGACGTTTTGGAGAATTTCTTCGCTGGGGTCAAGTTCTAGAAGGTAGGAGAATGCGGGGTCAAGTTCTAGAAGCTAGGAGAGCGGGGGCGACGGCGCGTGGGGGCCATGTACGTAGAGAGTTAGTTTAGCCTGTCTCCGGGCTATGAGGGCTTGCCCAGGGACCCTGCCATGGCCAAATGCTACAAGCGGGGTTATGTGATTAAAAAAAACAAAAAAAAAAAAAAAACACATGATTCATCGTGTGAAACCATCGTAAATGAAAATAAAGGTGCGCAGAATGCCGATTATTTGACAAGCTGTGATAACAATTGCTCTATTTATTGACGCGAGTGCAATGTGCAGGAAGATAAGTTTTTTTTTTTTTTTTTCTTTAATTTCACGTAACCCCGCTTGTAGCTGTTCGCCATGACAGGGCAGGAAGATAGGGATGCCTGCGTGTCCATTCCTGTTCCCCGATCTGTTCGGTAGCCTTATTCTCTGGTGTTGCATGGGCCAAACTCTCAGCTGACCGTCTCTCACTGAGATTTTCAATTCACCCGCAGTATCGAACAGTTTGGTCGCTCGAAAATTCTTGCATTATACTCCAGTACTGGGGCGCCTCGGGACTGGGGATGAGCTTCGCCAACATATCAGTGAGTACAGCGAACTGGAGTGGCTAATTTCGCGCGTAGGCAAGCGACCAGAATGCCAGCTTCACTGGCCAGCAAAGTATATCGTGTCGCTATGCATGGGTGTTTGAATTTTGTGACTATCGCTTATAGAGGGAGCGCATTCTGAAATGTATAGTGGGCGTCGGTAGCACATTAGATAATAGCAGTTTTTTATGTTCATTAGTCAGAGTTACGGAGGGAGGTTCTTTATATCTGCTAGTGCCCCTTATCCTTACTTGAGGACAATCGTACTTCCCAATAAGAATCCAATCGTATCCAAATTCAATCTATTTATATGAGCTCTCCCTTCCTTGAATTGCAATTATTTTTTTGCTTATCTATTTCCTTCGATTTCCCTCTACATCTCGATTGAGGAAAAAATCGCCTTCTGCGCCCGGAGCATAGGGCGCACAGGAAAAAAACTGGGGAACATGTCACAACGCATCCCTGTCGTTTGCGCCATGTTGCACCCTGTCGCTCGTGGATCGCCCTGGGAAATGCGGTAACATGACGACCTCCCTTGGCATTCAAGAACATGTTAGCCTAGCCCATAGCGCAATACAAAGCTAACTTCACATCTTTGATGTACCAGACAATAGTGGCAATACCTGGGCTAAGTTGCTTCTGTGCGTTGCTCCCTAGCATCATCTACAATGAGACTTTGCTGCATGAGTTTGCCAACACGTAAACTCGACTCTACAATGCGCGATCCCAGTCAGTATGTTGTCATAACACAGGTAACATGCTGGGTCTTGCTGGTAACGCAGATGACCTGATGGGTCTCTTTTTTTTTTTTTTTTTTTTTTTATTCACGTAACCCCGCATACAGGCTACCAGCCTATGGCAGGGACACCTGATGGGTCTCGTTAAGCATGTAGTTGACATGATTGGGCTCATTGGGGACGCAATTTACTCTATGGTCTCATTGGGGTGCACTGCAACTGGAGTACCACGTTGTCAACTCTGTTTACATATTCTCATGTGTTCTCAATTCGGTATATAATGAATTATTTATTTATTACTAGCTATCACGATATATACAGGTACCATTTCACCACCCTTCTATGCCACACCACTCCACTGCATTACTGTAGATTAACTCTTTTATCACATATCTCGCGCTGCAGAGGAAGGCCTGCCATACCTGTTAAAGTGAGCTCATGTTCACATATCTCACGATGTTGGACTCGGAAGCGACCCGCCATACCTGTAAACTGAGCTCACATTGCCACAACTCGCGCCGTCGAAATGGCCCGTTAAATTGACCTCATTCTGCTATTCTCGTATGGTCGAAAGGGCCCTGCGGTAACTGTAAGATTGAGCTCATGTTCACATGCCTCGCGACTTTGAAAGAGATCAGCCATACCTGTGAATTGAGCTCACATTGCCATATCTTGTACTGTTGAAAAGGCCCTACGGTACCTGTCAGTTAATCCTATGTTCGCACATCTCGCAATGTCGAAAGGGGCCTGCCATACCTATTGTACTCAGTTCATTCTGCCACATCTCGTGCTGTCAAAGGAGACCTGCAATACTAGCAAATTGAACTCATTCTGCTACTCGAAAGGGCCCTGCAATGCTGTTAAGTTATCTCATGTTCACACATCTCATGATATTGAAAGGGACCCGCCATATCTGTGAATTGAGCTCACGTTGTTACTTTTTGCACCGTCGAAAGGGCCCTGTGATACCCTTTTAATCTCATGTTGCCATATGTCGTACTGTGAAGAGAGGCCTGCCATACCTGTTAATTGAGCTCATTCTATAGCATTTCGTGCTGTCAAGGAAGACCTGTTAATATATGTGGGTAAGTTGTGCGATGTGTGAGTAGGTTGTGTGATGTGTTGCCTCGCCTCGAAGAAGGACGTTCAATGAAAATTAACTCCTGAATTGACTCCTGAATTCAACGTGCAATTAGGGGCAATTCTCACAGTGTCAACATGCAGGCAGGAGCCAGATTGATCAGCAACCCATCCTATGCCTAGTCTGGTTGTATCATGCTACTGTGGTAGTCTGGTTGCCATTGTGGGCTATCCTAGCCGACCCGTGAGATCACAGCGGAGAGCTGAAGTGGCCTGAGCGACCTCATCAGTACCGAATTTAGCAACCTATCTCTTGGGTAGGCAAAACTTTGCTGAATTTGATGCACTAGTTTCACTGTGTGACGTCCAGCCAAGAGGGTCTGTGTAATATCTCAAGCAATGGCCAGTGCATACATCTCAAGTACGGAAATAGCGCACATCTATAATTCAGCCACTCCCATTGTTTTCAGCCACACTGCACACCTCCCTCTCTCTAGGTTTTTTTTTTTTTTTTATATCATTACTCGCATGCCGCCTTACAGGCTATGGCGAGGTTAGGTACAAGATAAAGTGGACAGAAGTAACCGGAAAACATTATGAAAATTAGATGAATAAAGATAACGGTCAGTTCTCCCCCCCGCCCTCCTCCAGCATCTTCAGCAGGCTCTGTAAGTGATCTCCCTCTCCTTTCTTGAATTCCGGAGGCCGTCGGACTGCCTCCAAGCCCCCCGGCCACCTCTTCCGCCATACTGTACCCTGCATTCTTCCAATAATAGGTGTGTAGTGGTCTCCTCCGCCTCTCCGCACCATCGGCAGTCCGGGTCTGGCGCCTCCTCTCTCTAGGTGCATAGCAGTGAAATTGGATGTCGCCACCCTGTTCCACTCCATCACCTTTCCCCCTCCACCTCTCTCTTCTCCTTCCTCCATGCCCTTATCCTCTGGTGCACCCCACTCTCTGTGGCCACTTCCCTTCCCTTCTTTACTGCCCCCTTCTTTGCCTGTATATCCACCTTCTCATTGCCTGTGATCCTGATGTGAGCCTTTACCTATCAGTCTTGTATGCTCTCCTCTTCTCTACCTTCTCGCCATTACGTCTACCACCTTCCTAACATTCTCTATCTTTCTTTTCCCTTCTCTGCCCACATTCTGAATTGTCATAATGGTAGCTTCTGAATCCAGGCAGATCAGGACTAGCACCTCTTCCTCCATGCTCTCTAGTGCTCTCCTTACCCCCTTACCTCTCCATTAAACACCATTGCCATTCTTCCTACCACTTCTGCAACTGCCACCAATCACTCCTACATTTCCATTCCCACCTTGCTATGTTCGATTTTGCTATCATCTGAGAAAAGGATTGCTTTCTCTTATCTGGCCTCCTCTACTGCAGTCTTCTACTCCTCTCTTCCTCTCTTCTTCCTCCCAAGTCTGTTCCTGATCTCCACTTCTATCTTCTCATACAAGTTGCTGTGGAAGGACATGTAGTCGCTGGCCTTATGGCTGCCCACCTGCAGGGGATCTGCTTGTAGTTCGGCGTATTGAGTGTATGATACTTGGCATTGCCAAGATTATATGAGGGGTGAATTTTCTGGTCGGTGCGACCTAAACCTTTATTCTTCACAGGGCAGCGGAACACATTCTTTTTTTTTTTTTTTTTTTTGATCACGTAACCCGCATACAGGCTACCAGCCTATGGCAGGAACCCATATACCGGGTCAGGTTAAAGCATCTGTCTATTCTACGTACACGATTTGGGAGCCCAACATACCCTCCGACCCTCCGGCTGATCACCTTCGAGCACATAGCTCCACGGTCCTCCCCTTTCCCCGTCCAGAGCCAGGTGTAGTGTGTAAGTGCTCTCTACCCCACTTCACCTCCACAAACTTACCCCTTCCAAACGCAGCTCGCTCCCCCTCCTCCTTTCTCTTTTGGACCAACTCCAGATGCAATCCACCCCCAGTGGCCCGCCCGTCATACCTCAGGCAGCTTGCCCCCTCTTTCGACTTCTCATCTGCCTTCTCGTTGCCCTCTATCCCCACAGGGGCCTTGTCCCATGCAAGCTTGACAGCTCTGGCATCCCTCAATCTCCGGCGCCTTTCTGCCACAAGCTCTATCACACGTGCCAAGTCCGCAATCCTCGCCTTGCCGGTTTTTCCTGCTCTCTTGACTGCGCTAATAGCTGCCTGAGGGTCTGCCAGCAGCAACACCTTCACCCTGCCATCAACAGCTTCAAGGGCACCCCTCATGCCTGAGACCTCATCATCCCACACTGTAGCTTTTTGTGCCTACCCATCGGGACCCTTCTGACTCTCCTGCTACCACCTGCCTCCAGCACCACCCTCCTCCAACAGCGGAACACATTTGACAGAAGGTTCGTGGGGCGAAGACATGCAGGCTAATAAAGCGACAGAATAGGTACAACCAGACGCACAAGTGCAAGGCTGCATGGAATCGAAGATTTGCCCGTCTGTTTAGACTTCAACCTTTATTCTTCCAAAAAACACTAAGACGAAGCAGCAGATCAGCGCAAAAACATCAGCAACTCGATTTCAACGTTACGTCATGTCGTCTTCTGTTAAGTCTTCAATAAAGGAGATACTATGAGGATTTGCTGATGAAGACTTTGTCCTTGTGCGGAAGTTTTCAGGCTTGTTTGTCCGGCTACGACGGTCGTTTGCGCTGGACTCATTGTGGGCCAAAATATCTCTACCTTTCTATTTTTTTTAAAACAAGAATATCATTACTCGTATGCCGCCCTGTGGGCTATGACGAGATTAATTACAAAGGGAATAAATAAAGGAAGTAAAATAAAGAAAAAAAAAATAAGAGCTCAGAAAATAAGGGAAGATTATCTCTCTATCCACTTCAGCAGTTCCATCACGGGGTCCCCTCCCCCTCTCTTGCCGCCCGAGGCCTTTATATCACTTCCAGCCCTCCTGGCCACTTCATCCTCCATACATCGCACCTGTTCCAAATGTGTGTCGCCGTCTCCTCCCCCCGCACCATCTGCATTCCGAGCTGTCTTCCTGGCCAACTTTATGCCTCCCGGCCCTCAGGCCTTTTCCAACTAAAAGAGCTGCCAAGGTGCGTACCAAATTATCTCTAGCGCGAAGAAACGAAGGCTGTCGCCAAAGAGCTCAAGAAAAGGCTCAAGAGCGACATCAACCAGCTCAGGAAAGACATGAATCGAATGGAAGATCATCTTTAGGCGTAGATTACACGATTCCGTGAAGGAAAGAATTGACTCGCTCGAGACCAGAGAGGACATGCTGGAGAAGGGTTGGAGGGCCTCAGCACTAAGGTGGTGAAAATTGACTTAAATATTGAATCGCTCAAGATGAGGAAGGGTACTGGGGAAACTGCGAGTTCGGGCGTCTGATAAGAAGTGGGCAGTTGTAGACCTAGATAAGGTGAGTTAAGCTTAGTATTGACAAAGCAATGCTGATGGGCGATGACTATAAAGAGTTAGCGGGCCGAGGGAACGAGGCTGTGAGGGGCCCAGCGGTGGCTGCAGAAAGTCGCTCAAAATATGTAAAAGAACGAAACAAATCCATTTTTTTTTTTTTATCATTACTCGTGTGCCGCCCTATGGGCTGTGACGAGACTAGTTACATAGGGGAAACAATCCAGTGCTATGTCTGGTGAAGGATATGCCATACTGCCCTGCATGGGCTGTCAGCACTTATAACAGTTCCAACATCGAGTACATCATTTCACAAGAGCACATACAGCACCACCAGCTATTCCATTGCAATCCAATTGCAACACGACCTTAGCATTTAGGATAGTAATACATGCTTATCTCTTTCTCTACCTCTCACTTTGCCGTTCCTAAAGCTGTCGTGCAAATGAAAGGCCCTTTATTTATTTTTTTGGGGGGGAGGGGGTCACGTAACCCTGCATACAGGCTATCAGCCTATGGCAGGGACAAATGAAAGGTCGTTCTTCTACATACAAGTTTTCTCACAGGATAAACGGTAACACTCGCTAACGGATTGTAGCGCTTATAAATGAGTTATATCCACATTAGTAGATCCTAAATTCGAATAGACTAGGCCGGCGGTTTGTTTCGATAGAAATGCCTTGCGAGGTCGAGACGATCATGTCAGGAAAGAAGCAAGTCAACTAAGTTCTGCATGGGGGCTGCTTGTGCAGAAGTGCTCATTTAGTTATCAGGAGTCATCATATTATCTCAAGCTAGTAGTAAAATGTAGGTTCATTGTAAGAGCACAGCGCTGACAAACTTGTATATAAAATACACATCTCCTGCAAATTTAACTTGAATAAGGCTCATGTTTGGCTACATACAGTCGTGCAAGCAAGCAGGCCTAAATTAACAGAAATGAGGATCTCATATAGGCCTAACTTAAATTTATCCACGTGCTATGTACCGTATTACTCTTATTGAGCATGTCTTCCTGGATAACTGAAGTTTCCAACCTCCGCGGCCCAGGATTAAGAACTCGTTCCTCCTGATGGCTATAATAACCACTATATCCAGATTTGCTTCTATTGGATCGTTTTATGGCTCCGGAGTGAACCAGTATGACCGGATCAACTATGTGGATGAACATTTGGGACTTGTGTCGTGTCATTGCCTAAAGGTTCTTTGAAATGGAATTAAAACCATTCGTATAAAGAATTTTCGCATCATATTTCAAACATGAGGATAGATATTTGCATTGTTTGCATGAAAGAGTGCACAATAAACCAACCACCTCAATGAAGATCTCCCAAATATCGACACTTATTCTAACTTTGAGCGCGCAGATAGTTAGCTACCCTGCCTGTAACCATCGCTTGACGAGCTTCTTTGCGATGCTGGGGCCCTTACCTCACATCTCCTGGTTTGCTCGCTCCTTCCTCCCTCTGCTTTCTCACACGCATTTCCTCCTCTCGCTTCGCTCTCCCACTCCTCCCTCTCCCTGTTGCACTTTCCTAAGCTCTGTCTCCACTCCACCCCCCACATTACGCCCAAACTTACCGCCACCCCAGTGATCATCAAGGCACTATAGTACACCACATACACCGCCAAGACCGCGTACGCGATGACCATCGGTATCCCCCTTGAGAAGCCCCTCAGAACCGATGGATGGCCTTGAAATGACTCATTTTCTGGCGGCGGTGGATGTGCCATCTGTAATTGGAACGGATTTTGATTTGGGAGATTTTGGTTGTGATGACGTTGAAATGCTTGGTAGGGGTGGTTGTAGAAAAATATATACGGTGAGGAGAGTAAGACTTAAAAATAGGACTTAATTTTCTTAATTATTACAAAACGGTACTTCCAGACTCATATAAATACACGAAGTTGCATAAAGACAATAAACCACTATAGCTAAGTGCATGGCCCACCTTATGGCCACTGTAGCTAAGTGCATGGCCTACTTCATGGCCCTCACTCTAGCGGTGCACCTTAGCGTGGTTTCCAACAGTGGTGCATGTTGCGTATCGCAAAAGTGTGGCTGTGGGTTGACGCTGAGATTACGTAGATTTTGTTCTTCTGCGTAAGCTATCTTGTAGAAGGCGATGTGGATGTAGGTAGATGGCCGAAGGGGAAGAATTGCCCAAGTGTGGTGCGATATGTTCTAGATTGTACCGGCCCTCCAGTCGATTTGGAGGGCCGCCTAGCTTCTTTCGGCCAGTCCTTGTTCGGCAAAGTCAAAAACAAGATTAGAGAATCGACAATCTGGACGTACTATTTACAAACTTGTAACACTTCGAGCCCTGTTGCTGTTTGATAGGGTGTGCGCGAATTTTAGTCTGTCCTGACGTCGTGAGGAGATCAATATTGGAGGATCAATGTCACAGGACAGCACATCTTAAACCTTCGGCTCCCAAATTGCATTCACAAAGGGCACTAAGTACCAAGGTGAGGTGAAAGACTAGAGAGCACCAGACTGAGAACGTGCGCTCCAGGCAGGGTACTAAGATAAAGCAAGTGTTAACTACTGAACCAAGCACATTACCTCGCGAGTCGGAGGAATCGCGTGCTCTCTCCACTTTGCAACAAGCTTCAAACTACATGTGCCATACCTGAAGCCGGAAGAGCAATATTTCCCAATTACCTCTTATCTCTAATGGTTACGGCGTTTGCTGTAGATGACGCAAGATGTTATGTACCTCAATCTTCACCTCCTCATCGCTACATTTACAAACTACAACACTACAAACCCCTCCGACTGCACCACACCAAAAGTACTTCCCTGTTCATCAGCTTGGCTTCCTGCTACCGAGCGATTGGTCTGTTCATCCCCGCTGATATCATTTTTCGCCTCAGTAAGACTAACGCTGTTCTCTTCATCACTTGAGCTTTCCTCAAGGACATCACTATCTACCTTCACCATGTTTCGGTCGCGTAAGTCCCCTGCTCGTGTTGTCCCAAATAACGTGGATTCGTTCATGATTTGAGGCAAACTGTCCTTGTCGTGATCACGTGTGCGTAAAGGAAGTGAGTTCCTCAATGTTCCCCCCAAGTCTTTGAACATCTGAACATCCAGACCCATACCCCGATCACCCTACCCATCGGAAGTACCGTACTGGTTGAAGATGGATCGTGCATATCTTCCAATTATATAGCTTTCCTGTGGTCCGTTATGCCAGCTCTTCCTTTTGCTTAACCTCCCTCTATCTCGTATAGCAAATGCCTCTTCATGGGTTCTCTTGTCAAAGTCACCCAAGGTATCCGATAATTCCTTTGGATTATCCGCAGCTGCACTATCTCCACTGTCTATATGCACATGCGCCTTCTGGTTTCTATTCATAGCTTCGCCGACCTTAGTTTTCCAAGGAAGATAGGACTTGGACATGGTGATTTCCAGGTCAGGTGTCTCATATCCAGGAAACGTTGAACTTCGTTGGAGAGGCTTTCTTAACTTTGGTCGTTTACTGGAGTCTAGAGGAAAGTTCAACACGTCAAACTTCATGTCATAATCAGAGGATTCAAGTTTTTACCTTCAACTGACGGGGTCAAAAATTGAGACTTAATCCTGTGTAGGTTGTCCTCAACCCATTGATCTTCCCCATTAAAATCCTCTTCTGTATCATTGATTGCTCCACCCCTCAAATTGACTATATCGGAAACACCTAGTTCAAATGCTTCCCCGCGTCTAGTTTCAGCATCTGGATTACCATCTTCCTCCTCATCTTCATCCTGGTCCTTTTTTTGAATCTCCCCCTGCTCTCTACCCTTCTCCTCTTCCTCACTTTGTTCCAGCTCCTGTCTCTCCTCGCCATCCTGCTCTCCTTCGCGTTCTTGCTCCCGGCTTTGTTCTCGCTCTCGCGTGGGATTAAGCACAGGAACTGTGAAAGACTCCGCTTGTTGGTGACCTTGTCCCTGCTCATTTCCAGCGCCATCGTTTTGTTGGTTCACCAGGTTAACGTTGCGAATTAGGTGAGGCGGTACTCGTATGTCAAGTATAATCTGGTGACCTTGAACAAGTGGAAACCGTCCATATAGTCTTACTATGTGTCCAACACATTGTTGCAGAGCCTCTGACACCACTCTCATTGGAATTGGACCGTGAACTCGTACGAGGGCTTGGAATATTTGTCCAGTAAGATTATCACGCATATCGAACGTGTACACTGTGGGCCGCGGTTGAGGGCTTTCATGATCATCCTCCCAGTTAGCATCACCTCCTGGGGGGACTTGGGATTGCTGTCGGAATGGTGGGTGTTGCAGGGACATTGCTGACTGTTGTGCTTCCTGCTGTTGTTGAGGTGCATCTGGAATGGGATAAGGCACTTCTGAGACTGTTGGTGGGATAGGGGGTGAAGGCAGTCCAGATCTTAAATTATCAAGCTGTGATGCCATCAAGGTACCTGTGTTCCCAACCACATATCCTAATGATCGATCCTGGGACGATGGGTTTGGAGCAGAGCAGGAAGCCTCCCCCTGGTTCTCTCTTTTCATGGCCACAAAAAGCCTTTGTATAGGATACGTGAAGATGGAGAATAGTCGCCGAAACCCTCTAAATATTATCCATTCTCGGAAAGGTATGGGTGCACCGATGCCTGCGTTTCTGGAGGTTTCAGACGCTGCTTCAGCCCGCCAGTTTTGGGGTCGGTAACGATATGTTCGAGCTTCAGTATCTATTGTGGCAGGAGATACCCGTGGATATACTTTTGAACCTAAGCCCGGCAACAGGGTCAATCATCATGTAGAAGTACAGGCGCCACACTATCACTTAGGCTTAGACACACCTGCAAGACCCATTATGGAACCGATGAAAGACCAACAGAAATAGGAATTAGGCAGAAAGCTGAGTAGATGATTGATCTGTGTCGATTGGGCAAATAGATCTCGAGATGAAAATGACAGATTCAACTTCGAACAGAAAAGGATACCAATCACAGTTATTTCAAGAGAGATGGAGCTGGCCTGTTCGGAGAATGCGTTGAGGAGTTGGTCGAGAAGATGCACGTAGGCGTTACATAGACCAAGGTAGGCGAGGCCTACCGCAAAAGGCAAGATACCCGCACTCGAGCGCACACAATGCTATTGCTGCCTTTCTTGCCGCATAGAGCAGCACCTATTGTGCTTCCGCTCTGTGCTGATCAATCTTACGCGCACCTCCATTGGAATCTGGCTGCACGTTGAACGGAAAGAGGAGAGCTGCTCGTAGTCTATCCTCATTACTCGTCTCGTCCCCAGCCTCATTACGCTTCTACGCGATTCAATACCTGTATCCGCACTGGCCTTCCTTTTTCGCACTTCTTCTCATCTCCTTTTTTTTCTCTTTTTATATCATTGATCGCATGCCGCCCTAAGGGCTATGGCGATAATGGATAGACTTGTTGCAGTATTCCCATGAACTAGGGTTCGGCAAAATCACTTGATAGAAAGTGATATTAAGTACTAAGTGAAGGTTACAGCTCCTCTCTCATGCAGACTACAGTTGTTCATCTTGTTAACGTCGTAGTAGACCATATGATCTCCTTAAGAGATCAAACATGGAAAGCTTGCTTGACATGTATGATGATTTAGAACACGAAATTGGATTAGAACTTAAATAGTTACGACTGGCTTCACAGCAAGGCTTACACCCTGACTACCCGGTGGTAGAAGTTAGTGTTTCTCAAACTAACAAGGGTGCGTTCAGGCAGATATGGTGTATTAGTGTTCTCGTGCCCAGAATATTATTTTCCGTCTCTTAGGTTGGGTACGGGATCAGTGCATTAGAGTGAGCACAAACTTGTTACAGACGAACCTCAATTCAGTACCTAAATTCGAATTTCGGATCACCTGCTTTTCCAGACGTTAGAATGATCTACCAAGCCCTTGAAGGTGCCCCAGCAATACGGTACATCACATTTAGGACAATTTGCCACTGCTCTCATCACGCCACTGGCAATACCAACGTCGACTTCTATATTCAACTCTTAGATATATGAAGGTATGTGTTGCTGAAAGCGCTCCATATATGCGTTCAAGTGGCGTAACCACACCTTGTTGACCTTGCGCGATCCCGAATATAGCAAGAATATCATTGAATCTCACAATCACTAGCTCCGAATTATCCACTTTATTGTACCAAGGAACGCTCCATTCCAGCTTCTTCGCCTGTCCATCAATAGAATGCTACGGATATTAGAACCTCTGAAATTTGCCTCACGAGGCGGTGAGTGGCACTTTCAATCTAGATCTACAGGCATTCTCAAGGAACGTTCTGTGAAGTCAGACAAGTTGCCCTTCATAAACATATATGTAAACAGTGATCGTTCTATAGTGTCGGAACATTACACCCGCTGCCACCCGTTGCTATCATTTCACTTCTATCATTTCATTTCATCTCTTCCACTCATATGCATTCAGTCTCGTTACTAGACAGTATATAAATTAAGCCATTGCGCCCACTTCGCGCCACGGCGTTTACTTTGCAACCCACGAACTCCGTGACTATCTCACCTTCCTGATACGAATCACTTTCCTATTCAGCTATAGTTCCCAAGTCACGTTATGCTATGCTTTCTTATGTATATAAACCTGCTGTTCTTGCAACTCTTAGATCAATAGACTCAACGGTATCTCTATATCGTCCCTTCGTGATTGAGCCTTCACCGTGATAAAGCAGCCCTCACATACTCTCCCGCCTTTATATATAGTATTGATGTTAACGTTTTATCCTTTCCCTGAAAACGTCAAGGATCTTAATCATGCGCAGCAACTCGAAAATTAACAACGGTATACCCTATTACTTGAGTTAATCTGTTTCGATCCTCCATTGCTCCACTTACGATTAGATAAGCCTGGCTCTTGCATGCAAGCTTTGTGCAAAATTGCTAAACACTGATATACAATACTAATCTCAATCGGCATGCGAGTAATGATATTTTTTTAAAAAAAAATACTAATCTTCACAATTGTTCTGGCAACCGACGAGCTGGTGCAATCAAGGTCTCCATGTTTTCAATTTGAGCACTCTCTAGCCATGCACATACGAGGCTACTGTTTTTTTTTTTTTTTTTAATATCAGTACTCGCATGCCGCCCTAAGGGCTATGGCGAGGTTTTATTAAAAGTAACAGGAAAATTTATAAATAAATAGATACATGTGGTGCCCGCGGTGGTTGAGGCTACTGTGCCCCGGAGCCCCCAGGTCCCAGGCTGCGCAAGCTGGCACTACTGGGGTTCACTGCTCGAATGCTTCTGCAGTTCCGTTGGGATTTCCATCTCAAAATGTAGCACAGACCACACTACTACCACTTCACTCCCGCACTCATGCCCCCGTGACTCTAACCCCGCGGCCCGGCCTCGCCGCCTCTTAGCTCCGGCTAAATGCTGCATGCACAGGAAAAACGGATAAACTGAGTATCTAGGTGGGCAGTTGCGATTGACCAGTTCCAGTTCGTCGTTTTTTTTTTTTTTTTTTTTTTTTTTTAACATTCCAGTTCGTCGTTGAAACGTTACTAACTGTACTTTTTGAGGTTGCAGTGCGTTGGATGCCTGGGGGTGGCCGTTGTGGAGTTGGAATGTGGAGTATCATAAGAGATTCAAACTAGTCTGGTTGCGCCGACCCTCCGACCGTATTTATGCAACAAGGCTAGATTTAAATTATTTGACTAGAATACGGGTCTGTGGGACGCCCAGGCGATCTTGATTAGTTCGGATCGATATCTGCAGAACATTGTTAAGCTTAGTTGCAGCTGGAGAAAGTATGGCAGCTGATAGTGGAGCGTTCTTCATTGGCTGTGGGGTGCCCGTGAAGAATACCAGTATAAACTTGATACCTAATGGTGGTTGTTAAGGTTTATTCTTGGGCTGACCAATAGTGGGTAGTATGGCTCGGCTTCATCATTTATCACACGACACATCAACACATTTAACGAGGTAGCACAAAGCTAGAGCTGAATTGGCGTCTACAGTTAGTCATGTACTTTGCTTACTGGCCTCGTTCGGGAACGTTTTACCAGTTCAAGCCTAATGGTCAGTACGTACGACATTGTGACTAATATTTCCAAGCTGACGTTGGAAATCTCTTTGAGCAGTGCACTGTTCAACTGCAGTGCAGTTCCCTGTAAGTAGGCTGAACGAGACATAGAAGATATGTGTGATGATATTGGATCTCGATAATAACATTGCCCAATTTGGTAACTGCCTACGTCCTCACATGATCTGTGCCCTCGCTGACATACTTGCAGATTTAATTAGAGCACAGCTCTCATCATGAACAAAGTCTGTTGACAATACAAGGTAGGATTCCAAGCTCTTGCTACTGCCCTGGGCATAACAGTTCGTGGCCCACCCTGGTGCACAGTTTTCTTTTTCCCTCAACATTTGAGAAGGAAGATTTTCCCCACAAACCCGGGCTGACGGAAGGGCAAGAATGGCATACATACTTGCATCCTCCCTCCCTCCCTTTCGCCCTGATCGCCTGATTACTCCGGTTTGGGTTTTTCTGAATGTTTTTCAATCAAATCTATAGTACAGTCCTTAGGTAGTAGCCAAGCAAGCAAACAATCTTAATCACAATTTCTCTCCTAACAGTGGGTTGGAGACTAGGCTACCCTTCCCCCCCTCCAAACCTACTTCCCGAGTTTGCTAAGAATTCCGATATTTCTGAGACGTATTAGCATATAACGAGCAGGTTTATACATGTATATAGATTTTGATATGATAATTGAGATGGCGAAGGGTTGAAGGGACCGACAGGAGGACGGGAAAAGAAGAGGGCGGGGGGAAGAGGGTTATGAGATATGAGACATAATTATAACTATCACATGATATAGATCGGATTGGGATGTTACTTTTTCCTTTTTGTACCGGTCGATTCAGGAACAAAAGAAAGAAAACAAAAGCAACGTTAATTTTATCTCCATGCTTGATAATATGGGTGCTGCTCAGAACATATCCCCGTGTACCGTATCTCCCCTCCAATGGGAGTACATTACCTCCAGTAGTGTACAAAATATATACGATCTCGTGAGCGGAGTATTACTTTCGTATTTCATTTGTCACAATCGAGAAGTTGGAAGGCAGAACATCAATTAATCCATCAAAATCCACTGAAAACACCCGAGTACTTCCCATCTACGGAAATTTCTTATCCACGGCTCTACTTTTCGTTCTTTTTTAATCCCCATTACTTTAAGTAACGAAATATATTTGAGGTTTTCGGAATTAAATGAACCGATTAATTGGAATTTTCCGCATGTGGCAAATGAAAATCCGTGATTTCGGTTTGAGAGAGGCTAGCTGGGTAGCTGATTTTGCTCAAATTTGTTAATATCAATTGCCAGAGCTGTCCAGGGCCTCGAACCTCTTAGTCTGGAGTTCTTATGCGCCGTTTGCGCTGCTAGGTTTGTTGGTTGTCGTTTCGTTTCCGCGGGTAATTTTTTTTTAAAATTGGATTGCAGCGTGATTTTAGCTAGCTTGTGTGATATGTGATTCGATTCAACAGAGCCTACTTACCGGTGAACGAACACCAAGCAATTCTCTCTCATCATCATGAATACTGTGTGTGTGTGTGTGTGTGGATAATTCCGATTTACTTAGTCAAATTTCAAATATCTAAAAAGGGCCAGCCGGAGAGACGGCCCGGGGGAACCGTCCAAGCTCCCCAGCTAAAAAATTAAATACATACCACAATGCACCCACGTTGCTTCTACTAGTGTCTAATGTTGTTCCGGAGTGGGGTGCAAAGAACTGTGGCCGACCTCAAGTGAAATAACGTTGACCGTTTTTAGATCTGTCTTTCTTTCCTTTTCTCCTTTTTTTCTTTTTCCCTCCGCAAAAATAACAAAAGTCTGTCAAAGATAAATCGTTCAGCTTTTGCCAAGGCGGGGAGCACGTTCCGTCTCTAACGTACGATTTGTTTCACCGAAACGCTCGGCTGAGATTGGCAAGTATTGGAAGCGACTGTGAAGTACAGGACAGGTATGGAGTACTCATGCAAACAGCACATTGCGGAGCTGGATGGTAGTAGTCACTTGACTAAATGGGGGTGACCAAAGTGGGGTTGGCGACTCTTGCGTCTAGGCAACGAAGTGCCAAGTTCAACCAACCAGATGTTAATATTGCGGTTGGCCATGAGGTACTGCAGCCGTTCACGGTCAAAAAAGAAATAAAGCAGGTAACGAAAAAGCAATTACAACGTAACTGAATCGACCGTCCCAAACATTAAGCTCACACAGCATCAAGCCTCACCTGACCAATCCGTTGGCGGATTGGAAAGATTCCAGGGACGCACCATTTTATAAATTTTAAAATGGTCGCGTTATGTATGGGCCCTTATGAGGTTAAACCAGTTACTTTCACCATGCACTCTCAGCCGGTGAAGACGATAAGCAGACCCAGGCTCGATCTCTCGCGGAGAATCCTAGTTTATTAGGAAGAGCTCAATTTTTCTATCCTTGGAATGCTCTGGGAAAATTCTCTAGAACTATCAATAATGTAGTGTGGGTTGCGTCAGCTGTCAACCGCGTGCAAGCAAAGCTAGAAAAGCGTGCAGTATGTCTTAGGTATATGTATATCTTCGGGGCCAGGACCCAGTTCCCATGTCATCTGAGCTCAGGCTGGTAGACGACTCCCATGCATCGTGTTAGATCTTTTACTCCAAGCTTCTAGACATAATTGGAGCGAAAAGGTGAAGCCTACTGCCAGAACAAATGATGATCAAAAGAATTAGTATATATCTATACCTTACTGCCATTGCTTTTGAATGTGATTGGAAAACAAACTGTTCATCAATAGCCATCTACGCGGCTCCGGATAAACTGAAAATTCTCGAAGCTTTGGTGCAATCTGTTTAGCCTGAACGTTAGGCCGCACCAGCCAATCTAAGGCGCCTCGCTTAGCATGGCAAAGTAATTCCATACGCCATACTAACACTCCCGTAATTTTCTTTTGATTCTGGAAACGCTAGAGTATGATGTCGGATGTCTCAGAATTTATGAAATCACATGGGGCAAGCTGTCATGCTGGAGGGATATGTGAATTATGGGCCCAGGAAAGTGTATCCAGTCGTAATTTCCAAACCACAATGGCCACGAGTCGGTAGAAGGTCCCCATGCCTAATCTCCAATCTCATCGAGAATAGGAGCCATAACCCAAAGTTAAGCAGAACAGTTTATTCCATGAAATGACAACGCGGTGAAACAGTACATAAGGCCCGGTAAACTGCCAAGAAGTGCCTCCACTGTAGAATAGCAAGGGTATCATTGAGGCAAAAAGAAGAACTATAACAAAGAGACTTGACTTTAACAGTCTCATTGGCAGAGCCGGCAGGAATCATTGGCGTTCCGATATTGGGCTTATTTTCATGCTCATCGGCAGTATGGGACACTGGCTTATCGAAGACTGGCCATGCTTCATACTAAGTTGAGAAATCGGCTTCCACCGAAAGCAGCTGCGGAGAATTGGCTCTGTGAGCTAACAGCAGCACATTTCACGCCGGAGCAGCTTCACGGGCGCTGGAGCGGGATTGCTCAGCAATGCAGGGGAATGGCTTGTGGAAGGGCTTGAGGAGCACAGTACGGACAGAGAGTGGAGAAGCAGTGGGTTTTGACGAGGATGGCGAGGGCCGGCACCTGGGCGGCCGTCCGGAGCCGCCGAGGTGTGCGTCGCACACTAGGACCGGACGGCGGGAGGGTGCATACGCCATACTGGGCGCTTACGTAGCCCGGCGCGGTCTCGCACGTCTCCCGCGCCCCCCACCCTTGGACGCCTTCCCAGCTGCCCCCAGTAGACACATTCCCATGCCAACCCAGTCCTAGTCAACTGTCCCTCCTTCTTCTCGAGCGCGTCAGAGTGTTTTCTTCTGTACTCTACAAGATATCCCAGGTTCTCGAAACCAGGTGTGGAAAAAGGAAGAGGAGCGGGCAGGGATACCTCCCTCCCCTCCCCTCCGTCCATTCCGGCTGCCTCATGCCCTGGCTGCAGCTCCCTGCTATGGACTAGGCCCATGGTATGCATTCTCTTGTATGTTAAGCCCGTGTTTAAATTCGACGTAGGTGGGGAAAGGCTATGCCCACCGCCTGCTCCGGCAAAGAAAGACATCGCGCAACCAGGGGCTGGCATCATGGAGGCAAATTGAGCCGGCTGGCCGTGCTTACAGAGGTGTACGCTACTTTACAACGAAGGGTAAAGATGTATGCTTTCCATGCACGTAACAGGTAAGTCCCTTTGCAACTACAGTTAATCGATGTTAGAAGAATTCCTGACCCATGGTGTGGCTTATTTGACATGAAATTGTAGCCACCATTTATTCCTGAAATGACGAGGGCCGCTTTTGCAATCGCTATGTTTCAACAGCAAGCAAATAGCGACGCCTAAAACGAACTGGATAGCCCACGTGGGAGAGAATGTATCGGTGCTGTCTCATGCCAAAGCATTGCTAGATAATCTTTGCAGAACATTCAGGAGAAGGTTTTTCGTTGGCTAGGGCGACGCTGGCCAGCTAGCATAAGTCCTGGCGGCGGTTGTTTTATGTTTTAACCGTGCGATTTAGGCGGAATTGCGACCCCGTCGACTGCCGATGTCCTCACCACATCGCGTAATGACTCTCATTCGTCCGCAGGCTAGGAACCAATACAGCCGAACAACATACGGTCAAGCACAACCACAGCAATCTCGCTTCTCTGCTGGACGACGAATTGATGTAGACCTGGAACTATGGGCCCACTAACCTTGCCTCCCACCCCCGGCAAAGTTGTGACTCTTGTGAGAGAGTAGAGGCGAAAGTTTCGCTGACAGAGTGCACCTACACTAGCGGTCGATATGGGATATAATTAATGGGGTTATTATTCCTGGGGAAGACGCCACACTATGATAACTCAGCGGGATTAAGCAAGTATTGTGCATCCTACTTGCTCGATGTGTGGAGTATGCAGGCCCAAGTGATAGCTTCCTTGGCTGCGCTGCAGTGACAAGATGCGAATGGCATCTCACCTCCTCCAGAGCGCTCCTGTATGCGACTTTTCCCGGCGGGTATGGAACCGAATACGTATATATACAGCCACCGCGGGCGATCGAGGTGCTCGAGTTTGCTAGTCGTGACGTCTCAGTGTGCATCATCGCATCAATTCCCTCGTCGCCGCCGGCCTTTCAAGCTGTAGGGTATCCTTCCGAAACCTGCCGGTTCAGAGGTCCGCAGGATCTAGTATCTGGGTCGTCAACTGCATTACCGTGCGCACGAATCGATATAAAGGCTGACAAAGTCCTCATCCTCTGAGCATAGATTGTGACAATCACCCGTTTACCTTCAATAAGTTTCTACATTTCTCGACTTCACAATGGGTGGGGGAGCGGTCGTCGCGCCTACCGCACGACAGAGTAATGTCATTGCTGGAAGAGAATTTCCACAGGTAACATGGTGGAAGGAACCTGGCCTGAGAAAGCTCTATTTGCTTCTTTGTACCGTCATTCTTGTCTCGGCACCAATGGTTTTGACGGGTCAATGATGAACGGTCTACAGGCTGTTGACAATTGGGAGGCGTACTGTATGTGAATGGAGTCCCATCCTACGGAAGGGTTTATGCTAATGAAAAGCTAGTTCACCCCTCCCCACCAATGCTGGGTCTACTCAATGCCATCATGTCTGTCGGCTCCATGGTTGCCATTCCAATCTCGCCATGGCTCGCAGACTGGAGGGGAAGAAGACTTGCCATCATCATCGGGCTTTTCATCATGTTTGTTGGTGTGGCCCTTCAGAGTGCAGCTCAGAACATTGACACGTTCATTGGTGCCCGTTTCTTGGTGAGTGTGCTCCACCTGCCGCCGCGCGGCGCATTTCTGAAATCCTTCTAACGTTGAAAAGATTGGTTTCGGTATCTCTCTCGCCCACGGTGCCGCGCCTCTCCTCGTCACTGAGCTTGCCCATATGCAACACCGTGCGAAGATCACCTCCTTGTACAACACTACCTGGTATGTTGGTTCCATCATTGCTGCTTGGACCACTTATGGCACTTTCCGCATTCCAAGTACTTGGAGTTGGCGTATTCCATCCATCCTCCAAGCAGCTCCTGCTTCGGTCATGATTCTTTCGATTTGGTTCGTCCCAGAGTCTCCCAGATGGCTCATCTCCCGTGATCGCCACGAGGAGGCCCTTAATATTCTGGCCGCTTACCACGCCAACGGAAACCGTGATGACGAACTTGTTCGATTTGAATTTATGGAGATCAAGGAGACTCTTGAGTTGGAACTCAAGGCACATAAGAGCACCGGTATCTCTGAGTTGTGGCGCACGAAGGGTAACCGTCACCGCATGTTTATCTGTATTGCCGCCGGTCTCTTCTCTCAATGGTCTGGTAACTCTCTCGTTTCTTACTACATGACTCTGGTGCTCGATATGGTTGGAATCACGGACGAAGACACACAACTCGTGATTAACGGTATTCTCAACATTTGGAACATGAGCGTCGCTTGCGGTATGGCTTTTGGTGTCGACAAATTCGGAAGAAGGAAACTCTTCTTGACTTCAACTGCTGGAATGTTGCTTATGTACGTTCTCCAAACCGTTGGCACGAGATATGCCATCACGGGTAACAACACGGCAGCTGGTAATACCGTTGTTGCTGGTATCTTTTTGTTCTACACTTTCTACAACCTTGCGTGGTCCGGTCTTCTTGTGGGTATGTTGCTTCCAAACGCCAGATACTCAACAACCTAAGATGTCTAACATACGCTGTCTATAGGGTACACTGTCGAGATTCTTCCATTCGAGATTCGTGCTCGTGGTATGGCCGTCATGTTCTTCTTTGTCAATGTCGCCCTCTTCTTCAACAACTATGTCAACCCCGTGGCCATGGATGCGATCAACTGGAGGTATTACATTGTTTACGTCGTTTGGCTCGCTGTGGAGCTCGCTGTCGTCTACTTCTTCTTTATTGAGACTAGGTACACTCCTCTTGAGGAGATTGCCAAGTACTTCGATGGCGATGAAGCAGCAATTACGAAGGTTCACCTCGATAAGGCTGTCATCGACGAGAAGCTGGGCGTGGCTCACATTGAGAAGGAGGCTGTTGCAGCGTAGTCGCTGGCTTGGGGCATATTCCTTTCTTGCGGTCGGAGCTGAACGCGCTAGACCCTCAATAGTATTTCTGGTTGGCTTTCTCTTATATACTCTTCTTTTGATTGATGACAATGGCGCATTTGGAAACCTCGTTCGAAAAAAGCCTAGCTAATGTAGGGGCCAAACAACGGGATTGAGCTTGCGTACAGTACAGGCAGTGAGGCTTGAGATTGGGTGCCACACATGTTCCGTGCTATGCAAACTCTATCTCCGAGCTGGGTACGAATTCGTACGACAGGTCCCAACTCAGGCAGAGAGAGGCGAGCATATATTTGCATTTTCCTCTAGATCCCTTTCTCACAAGACTTTTCAAAGCTCGCCTGTACCCGTTATCTGCGACAAGCAGACAGCTTCCAAAAGCATTTTCCATTTTATACATAGTACTGAATTTGGTAACTACTGTGTGTCGCTCCAAAGCTTTGTTGGAGCGTTGGAAATAGTCATAGTCACCGTACTTTCCTTCATTCCTTATAATTTCAGGCTGTATATAAGATCGCCATAGCGCACAGGGCGGCACGCGATTAATGATATTGAAGGAAAAAAAAAAAAAAAAAAAGCTTTGTTGGCTGTGCTAGATTTTGCATCTTTGAGGAACGTACCAATTCACACGCACGTTAGTCAATTCATCGTACCCATGATGTCTATTCATTTCTCCTCCGACTCAAGATCAATGCCCACCGCATCTACTATCCCGGAATGGTAGCAACCTTTATACCACCCACGTTTCCTAACTCCAGTAATCATTACATGGAGAGAGCTCTGCTTTTATCGGAACTCAGGGAAGGATTTCTGCACAGCTTGAATCAGTATGAGCGGTACTCACGTGTTCCAGAAGAGGGTGATGGACAGCACGGGGTGTTGAGCCAATTAATGGTAAAGGTCTTGGATTTCCCGGAAGACGAGAGTGATGTGCAATGGAGAGGAGGGGAGCTCAAGGAATTTTCCATTGCAAACATAATAGGAAGAGATGAACAGAGTTCAAAAGAGATCAATGAGTCAACAAGATCTCCGAATGAATAGGCGTCGACTGAGGGTAATGTAAGCCTGTTCCCCTTGGCAGAGTGGAGGCATTCGAGGCGGAGGCAGATCTGGGGAGGGGAGTGAACCATGACAAGGGGGTGAAAGGAGATATGTAGGTTAATACTCTTGGGTAGTTTTGCAGATTTTGTGACGCAGACGAGCAAAAGAAGCAAATGGTAATGTGATCATTGCGGTTGTTTGAGTACTATGACGTTCCTGGTGCTTTTTTGCAGGAAATGGTGCATGGTGTAACGTATGCTGGCGAGGCGAGAGAAGTCGATGGTGAGACGAATGGAAAGGGGGAATATCGTGAGGTAATCCTCCATGCTTTCTTCATCCCTGGCGGCCTTAGAACGGGGACCACTGAGGCTTTATTTATGCTCCCTACTTGCAAAAATTTCTCGTACAGAATTCTGGTTGCATTTCGCCTGAAAGTCCCTTAACAAAACAACTCTGAAGTGCCCATAGCAGCAGTGCTCAATGTGGACAATTATGAATGGATGACTGTAGGATTCTTTCATACCTGGGATTACTTTGCAGGAACACACGTGTTGTTATGCTTTAGTACGCCCTCCTGAACTGGAGCATCGGTCGGTCAACCTGATGATGGAGGAAGGGAGCATACAGGCGGAGAGAAAGAGGATATTACGTGCCCTAGAGAACCTGTATGCCCTACAGTTGGTAATCTTGGAGGAGTTGTATATTGTGCTAGATCGGGCGGTTTGGCATATGATGGATGTAGTAAATATGGTCGAGTGAGTAGATCACCAGTCGTATAAACTTTACAGCTTTTACCAACCATTCATTTCTCAGAAAGTCTTCTCCGATCTCAACCAGGCCGCGTTCCGCGACCACGGGGCTGGAGATGCATAGTATTGCCAAGCATATTTTGCATCTCAGTGAAAGCTCCCAAGCAATGCTGGAGACAGTCAAGGCAATGCGGCAATATCATGAGGGGGCTAATCACGGATCCCAGTTTAGTGAAGAATGAGATGAAGAAAACGAAACAGGGACTGGTGTATGTGGAAGAATTGTATCAATCGACTCATTTGAGACGGATTGAGAATTTGATACATTTGGTAAGTTTTACTGAAACTGCTTCCGAGCAGAATAAATGCGTTGGGTATAGTGAGCCCTGCTAATACCAAAATTTGTTTTTCGAAACAGGGGTTCCACATGGTTATGCAAACAGAAGTGTTAATTCATATTTCTAATAAGGTATAGCAGTTGTCCGCATTCTTAACAGCAGTTTCGCTGGGTTCGAAGATATTTTACTGTACAGTACGCGTGTAGTGGTCGCGTAGTGTATAGTGCCCGGCACTTTGACAGGGGTCCCATTCCTCCCCAATAGAGTAATACTGCGAATACTTGGCATCAAGGCAATCCTTTAGTGGAGGATCTGGAAATTTTTGCACTGTAAAAATACAACATTTCTAAAATTTTACTTGATGCTCATATGCTTACAATTGCATATCGATTCTTGCATTATAGAAATCTAAAAGTGAAGCAACTAAACTATGTAGTGATATTGTAGTGTATCTAAGGGCTTGGTATGAGACTATCCCCACCCTACCTCCCCGAGGCAAATAACTACACCTTTCTTCTGCCGCCACCTTCAAACAAACGAAAATTCGCCCCCTCCCCTACACCTTCAAGGACCTGAAAAACTCCCCCAATACATCCACCACCTCCCCGTTCTCTTGCTGCTCAACCTATTTCTTCTCATCCATGTCCTCCTACCTTTCCTACCCTTCCGGGTAGTTCACCTCTTCATACCTGAATGCTAGGTGGTCCGCCATCTGTCTTTGGCCACACTCACACTTACTCCCTTCTTCTGCCTTCTCTACTTTAATATTCCACTCTTTTCCCATCCCCTTCCCCGTCCTCAGCCTAGTGAAGGCAGTGGCTGCCCCCCTGCCCCACCTCATTACCGAACTCCCTCCATATCCCACTTCTCTCCTCTCCACTGCGCGCACTTTTTTCCACTTCTGGCGCAACCCTCCCTCTGTCACCACTGACTTCCCTATCCTATCTGCCGCATTTTTTGCTTCAGTGTCCACTACCTCATTACTGGTGATGCCAATGTGTGCCTTCACCCATATCAGCTGGACGTCTCTCTCCCTTTCTCTTTCCTCTCCTTGATCATCTCCATCACTCTCTTTAGGTCTCTGGTCTGCGCTTTACCTATTCTTCCTGCCTTCCTCACCACCGTGATTGCTGCCTGTAAGTCAGTTAGGATGACCAGGTTCACTGGTGCCGGTATCGCTTTCTTTATCTCCTTTCTCATTCCCTTCACTTCCCTATCCCACACCGTCGCCCCCGTCCCTATTTCTTCTCCCCCTTCGCCGTGCCACTTCCAGCACCCTCCCCCCACTCTCCCCTTCTCATTCATACTCTCATCTGTATATACTGTACCCCCCCTTGCATCACCCAGAAGATGGAAGCTTCCCATTCCTCCGCACTCCCCCCCTTACGCTCTTTTCTTACTACTTCCTCCACTTCCACTTTCACATACCTCCCTCCCTATGATACCTCGTCCACCCCCTCTAGCATGACGAAGCTGATTGTGCTTTGTGCCCTCCCTGCTACCAATTCGAAGCCATCCTTCTTTTATACTGCCCACCCCGCACTCCAGTCTCTCCAGTCCCTGCCCCACTCCTCTACGTCCCCTTCCCCTCTGAAGTCCACGGTCCAGATGTCCCCGCATCCTTTTGGGTCCCCCATGCTTCTCACTACCAGCCTAGCCTGCGTCGCATCTAGAGCTGTTTCTGCACTCTCCACTCCGGCAACCCAGTTGACCTTCTGCACCACTGCCCCATGGACTGCGCCCGTCGCCTTCTTCAGTACCTAGTACTGAATCTTCTCTATCTCTCTCTTCCACTCCTTCTGTCTATGCCATCCAATCTCCGACCCCCACATCATTACCGCTCTTATCATCCTTGTATACAGCTGCCGCCAGCTCCTCGGGCTCATATCCCATTGCCCCGTGCCTAATCCCATCATCGCCCCGGTGAGTTTTGTCACCTTCTCCACTCTCGTCTTCCAATGGAAGTCGAATTCGAGTGTCAAGTCAAAGATCACTCCAAGCCACTTCACTCTTTCCACTTCTCTTCTTCTCCTCTTCTCCTTGCCGAACATAATGTCCTTGTGTTTCGCCGGCTCTAGCGGTACCTCCTTCTCTTCTGCCACTCTCTTTACTATATTCTTCACCTTCACCCTTAGCTTTTCTTGATCTACCCCCCCCCCCCCCAGTCTCACACTGTAACATTTATGTCGTCCACGTACGAGGGTACCTCGCACTCCGCTTCCAGGATTTGGACCCTCAGCGTCTCTTCCAACTCCTCCAGCATTGGTGCCAGCCAAATCAGGAATATTACTGGTGATAGCGGAGACTCTTGCGGTACCCCCACGTTCATCTTTCTCTCCTTCCTAACCTGTCCATCCCATTCCACTGTGAACCTCCTCGCCCTAAAGAAAACTTTCAACTATCCTGCTCATCTCCCCACCTGTCTATCTCCTTCAATTCTCCTCATTACCTCCTCCCCCCTGACATTATTAAAGTCTCCTCTCACGTCATCTAGGCTCCAAATCGCACTCTCCTTCCTTGCTAGGTACCTCTGCGTCTTGGTTACTACCCTCATCATAGCCTCTGCTGTGTTTCGTCCCTTCCGTCCTCCAAACTAGTGTCAGTGAAAGAGTTAATCTGCATTCTGGAGCTCCCCTGCAAGTACCTTCTCTCTCAATTTCACCATACAATTGATCAGGTTTATTGGCCTCCACCCCTTGACCTGGGTTTTGTCTTTCCCTGGTTTCAGAATCACCACCACCTTGCTCAGCTGCCACTCCTCCGGTGTCCTTCTCTTCGCCATCTCCTCTGCCAGCTGTATCAAGACCTGGTTTCCCAGCAGAGTCTTTATCACTAGCTTGAGTAGCTTGTATGATACCCCATCTAAGCCTGGTGCCGACACATTGCTTGTCCCCTTTAGCGCCTCGTTCAACTTGTCTATCAGCTCTCCCACTCCATATCCTGGTCCCATTCCTTCTGCCTCCGTCTCTCCCCCCCTCTCCTTCTCTCTCCACTGGAAGTTTCTCTCAACAAGTACCTTGCCCTTGTCTTGATCTGATCCTAACTCCTCCCCCCCCTCTGCGTGCAACTTCCCCATCATTCCCTTGAGCCCCCACGGGTCTTTCGCTACCCTGACCACTACCCATGGATCTTTCTCCCCTATCTCTTCAGTGAAGGCCCTCCAGCACTCCTTCTCTTTCTCAAGATCCCTTCTATTGAGGACTAGATATATGTATTTTAAGTTTTCTCACGGCAGGCGGCAAGTTTACTAGATTAAAATGTCACGTTGGGAGGTCTCAGGTATACAGAGATTGCGGGTTTAATGGAAAACTTGTACACGGAGTCGGTATCCGGTCTTACTCGCAGACGATGAACCCTGCTCGAGGAGCACTACGTACATAGTATGTAAATCGAACTGTTTCATAAGTCGTCATGATCCAGCAGGGCTGTATACGATCATTGACCCCCTCGCCATAGCCCACAGGGCGGCATGCGAGTAATGATAAAAAAAAAAAAAAAGTTCATTGAACCAATCAAAAAAAGAAAGTAAGAGGGGAGTGAACCTATATCATAGTGAACAATCGTTGTTGATAGGCAACCAGACTACTTAGATACTCTACCAGATTAAATCTGAAGCTCCATTTCGTCTCGTAAGTTGGTAAAGTTTTGTGGCTTGAAATCTGTTATGTCTCCTTGGACTGGCGTCTTGGAGACTACGTAAGGATCATGGGTCGCCCATTTCAAGAATGGGTAGTTGTACTTTCTCCCCAAGCGTCAATTCTGCTTGATCTGTTGGCGTAGCATAGGGATTACTACCGTATACCTACCTGTTAGTAGTCAGAGAATCAGGCTACCTATCTTGACTTGGGAAGATCATCCGGCCAATCACGCATACTGCCTTTCATGGCAATAGAATACTATTTGGTGCGAAGCGCATGAAGATGCACGCACATACCCGTCTCGGCATGCGCTGTGCATGCGTATACCGACTTGAAGCGATGGTAGCGACAGCCAAGCGGTGTGGTCTGGTTATGGCACCAAGCTGTGTATGCGCGGCCCCTGCGGTGCAAGCTGCGAGATGGGAAAGAAATCACAGCGCGTGGACAGCTGCGATCTGCGCTTGCATAAAAATCCCCAGGTGTATGTTCGTTGCGGCCCTTGTGGATTCCTCACACCATTAAATAATACCATTAATTGAATGAAACACTTGGAATGGCTTCACTGGTGGCCTTATCGCTTAGCCTTTGCCCTCGCCCTCAGTTTCTTTACCCTTGCTAAAAACGTCTCAACATGATCCTGGTTCCCCTCACTAAAAGCGCAAACGTCACAATCACTTTCGCAAATGTTTATCCCTGCGAGTTGAGGGACAATCCATGCTGACATGCATTGAAGCCTCGATGAATTGCAACGGGACGCGGGACAGAGTAAACGGAGTACGGAAGACCTAGTAGGCCACGATATGCGATACAAAGCAGGGCAATGGGATGATGCATATGAGGCGTAAGGGTGGATGACCAGGAGGATGACCAAGAAGAGGAGGGAGGAGACTCAGAAACGATATGAACTAGGGAGGAGAAGGGCGGGGGAGGATTGTGAAACAGTGTGATGATTCGGGGGCCTAGACTTGAGGTGCAGCTCTTCAGGCCGCCTTCACGTGGACACGCTAAACGAGAAACGAGCTTGCAATCACCAGCGGAACAGACAGAGATCGGGAAGCAGCGCGACATGGCCATGACGGCGAATTTGCCGATAACTAAATGCTGCGCTGAGCCGACAAGTCATCGACCCGTTCATATCCATGGCAACGCCCGCACTCAGCGCGCGGCCGCTCGAATCGGGCTTCTCAGTTAAATCTTCCATCTCATATTGCTCAACTTGCCTTGTTCATCGTTCTGCTCCCTGACAGCTCTCCAATTTCCATTCTCCTATGCTGAAAAATTGCCTCATTCATGCATGGCTGTATCGCGCCCATATTTGGCACCACCAGCCGATTAGACTAGTAGACCACCATTGTGGATAGCTACTGTACTGTGCGACAAAGTGTGCACCCTCCCACCACATCCCGATTACTCATATCAATTTACATTGCCCTTCAATATCATATTTATCGAGTTTGGAGGGCAATAGCTAGTTTTCTTGCTGATGCTGTTGCCGATCTGACTTTCCGTTCGTTAGGCTGATCTTGGAATGCCTTAGTCTGCCGTTGCGTGGGTTCTGGGGACGTTTCGCGGTCTCGGGAGTGTATGTGAGTGGGAGTTACTTGTAATTCTAAAGACACTCGTTTAGGAAGAGTAGTAGTGCCATGAATAGAAACTAGAAGCATTGGAGAGAGAGAAAATCTCGAATTGTCCTACCCAGTCGTCACGATAATTGTTGTTCGGAGCGCGAAACCTGGGCGCCGGCAGTAGGCCATTTGCGAGATCCCCATTTCAATGCGAAGGTGGAAAAATCGCAAAGAATTGTAATTTGAATTTCATCGTTATGTTTCTCCGGTTGGAGAGTAGGCATTCGTGTGTAAACAATGAGAATCTCGATCGAATTCGGCATTCATGCTAGCTCTCTCTGCAGACCAGTTCTAAACGTGTAACTGCGTATTGATGGTAGAGGACGTCTGGTCAATCGCTGTTGTGTACTACTAGCCAGTTTCAAAAGTATTCGGACGCCTGACTAATGCGTAATTTGCGCTTTGCAGCATATGGCATACACTAATCCACTTCTAGACTACCGACTCGGCAAAGTTCGCACAAGATAAATGTGCAACCGTTGGAAAGGATTGTTACATTAGAGCAGATGAAAGTGGTTTTATATAGGAATGGAATAATGTTAGAATGGAGGATATAAATAAGGAAATAAGTAAACTACCATCAATAATGTCTAAATGTATCAATGCAAGTGGTGGAAATAAGTACACAGCTTGATATTATTATGTGGAGCTCAGAGAGATATAAGAAAAGTGGGATTGATCCCTATAATGACTGCTTCGGAAGCGACTGTCAAACAGCTGTCAAAATGACATTCCTAACAGCTGCCAAACGAGTCAAGGCAGCTGCCAAAATGACACCCGAAACAGCTGTACAAATGACCGTCGGAATGGCTGCTGAAATGGTTGCTGAAATGGCGGTTAAAACAGCTGCCAAAACGACGGTAAAAGCAACGGTAAAAAAACAGCTACAGAGACCATGGTAAAAACAGCGGGCAGTTGCTGCTGAAATGGCTGCTAAAATAGTTGTCAAAACGGCTGCCAAGACAACGGTCAAAACGGCTGCCAAGACAACGGTCAAAATAGCTGCCAAAAACGACAGTTGGAGCATCTGCCGGAACGACGGCCAAAACAGCTGCAGAGCGACGGTCAAAAACAGGTGCGCTGTAGGTATCTTGTGCGATCATTAATCCAACTTTCTCGTCCCCAGCTTTTGCTAGTGAGTTGTCTAGAAGTGGATTAGTGCATGCCATATACTGCATAGCGCATAATATGCATTAGTCAGGCGTCCGAATACATTTGAAACTGGCTAGTAGTATCGAGCGCTTTCATCTTGCTGATCCAGTTGCGGGCCGTCGCAGTAGTAGTGCACTAGGCCTAAGATTTCAACTAATCTACAGTATACTTCAACGCAGCTATGGTGGAGTGCACCAGTAAGGGACCACCTGTAACATTCGGCCACCTGCTGACTAATACACCAAATTCCTGCCCCGCTCGCCCACTCTCTTTGTTCCCCTTGAGATTTTTGAGCATCTCATATCTCTACATCGCAACGGTTTTTTATTTCGGACAACTTGAATTAAGCATCTACAGGTCAGTGCATTTTCATAGCTTCTATTTATCTATGAACATTAACTAAATATGTGCAGTTTTACTGACATTCCAGCATTCACCATAATGGCTCGTCATACTAGGAAAAGAAGAGCTATATTAAATGCTATTGCTGCTAGGAAAGAGAAAATGAGAGCACTTTTGGTGGAAGTAGATGCCGGCGAGCCACCTGCAATAGAGATCTACATCCCCAGACCACTTGTACATGGTGAAAGTGAGGAGTCTGTTCCAGATGTTACTATTGATCAGTTCTTTTATAAGTGTTTACGTACTATGGAGGCTTATCAGGATGGTTGTAGATATCGTACTGCTGAGTTCATACAATGTGCATATAAGAAGAGTTGAGTAGATCTTTTCCCTATATAGTAATTTTTTCTTTCTGCACTAGTACTAATTCTGCAATCTTGGCTATCTTGGCATGTAACAATTGAAAGGCCTCCCATATAAAGTACAAATTTTTTAATCTGCTATTTCTCAACACCACATTAAATATTTTTTAATTTGGACAATGAAGAGTTGTAGAGCAGGCGAAATAGTACATGCCTACATTGTTTAATTTTTAATCAGATGTGGTTGTGTGACGGAATAGAGTTGCAAGATCCGGTTCAATATTTTGGTCGCGGGTGGTCCCTTACTGGTGCACTCCACCATATCTATGAAATTCAACTCATTCACCTGCCCTGCCTTGGCGAGGAGCTGCGCGCGAGGTCACGTGACACAAAAAAAAAAAAAAAAAAAAAAAAAAAAAAAAAAAAAAAAAAAAAACTCATTCACCTACATCTCATGCCGTTGGGCCGGACCCCTCATATGTATCAAATTCAATGCTAGCGAGAGAGACCTGTCATACTTGTTAAGTTAAGCTCAGGTTGCAGGACTATTTGGCACTTCAGTCCTTTAGCTTAGGCGCAAGCTATGTCGAATGCGACTGGGTTCAATCCGGCGCGAGGCATAACCAGCAGTACTTACGACGAGTGGCCGCGATTCCTGTATATATAATCAATCTAGGCTCGAGCTCATGCCAGGCCAGCTCGAGCTCACCCTCCAGCTCGGCTCGAGCTAGCTCGTGCCGCTCACTAGGTCCTATATGGATGATTTTCACAGCGTCTTATCAGACAGGAGTATGACCCAGCTGAGAAAGAAGATCAAGGAACATAGAGAGACATTGACGAGGGATGCCAGGGAAGAGGGTTTTCAGATCGATTCGGAGAAGGCTGAAACCCTAATAGTGGGGGTTAAGGGGCCGTCCTATCGACTGGTAGGCCTGAACGTAGACTAGGAGCTGAAATTCAATGAACACCATACCCGACGGTTGAATCTGGGCAAGGCAGTATGGGCAACGGTGGCACGTCTCAGGAAGCTGGCGCCGGCAAAAAGAAGACAACTGTACACAAGTATCGCATGGAACATCGCCACGTGGGGGGCATGGGCATGGTACGATTACGCTCATGGAGCACCGAGGGAGAAGAAGCTGAAGGATATGGAGAGGTGGCAATATACAGTGGCACGAGGAATAACGAAGGCCCCATGGGGCACTAGGCGGGACGTAGTAGAAGGGCTAGCTAACTTAGAGTCGATGGATGCGTTTGTGAGATGGGAGGCAACTCGGGTGGAGGCGAGAGCGATGAGGTTTCCGGGGGAGAGACTGAGAAGAAAGGAGGAGGGGACGAACTATATGCGGGGTTCACTAACACATGGAGAGGAGTTACCGCTGGCGATCCTACCGTCCCTACATAGGGATGTGGAACAAGCGGAATGGATCAGACACATAGACAATATCACGGACGAGGGGTGGACTCCGGTATATACGGACGGGAGCCTAAGGGGGGGCAGAGCAGGAGCGGGAGTGCACAATGAAGGCCAGTCGACATCGATCTACCTGGGTGAACACGCCACCGTGAACGACGTTGAGCTGATTGCCATAAGTGAAGCGCTGGACAGGGTGGGAGGAGAACTGGTAATCATAACCGACTCAAGATACGCAATTGGCAGGATGACATCTACCTCGCGGGGAGACCCGACCCACGACGGGGTGACGAACCGGCTTTGGGAAGCCTGGGAGAGGCGAGTAGAACGAGCCGATCGGGACACAGCTGTCTTGTGAGTCAAAGGACATGCGGGTATCCCAAGGAATGAGGCAGCAGATGAAGCGGCCAGAGTGGGTACAGCGCTGCAGATTGAGCCCAAACTGGTAACTGAAGCGGGGCTGAGACAAGAGGGCAGGAGGGAGAGAGCCGGGGAGAGAAACCGGTTGCAGATGTCATACAGACCATTGGACAGGCTTGGACACATGACGGGGAGACTGGCGGGATTGCTGGGGGGGAAGGGGCTATAGGCCTGGAGATGGCACGTAGGCGAAGGGGATGGTCCTGAATGCAGATGGTGCGGGGAGAAAGAGGAGACGACGAGACATGTGCTGGACGAATGCAGGGTGTGGAGACGGAGGTGGCCAGGGGGGGAAGAGCATATCAGGAGGCCCCCCGAGGCAAGGAGGGGGAGGAGGACTCGCTGAAGAAGTTGGTGGAGATGCTTGGGGAGTAAAGAGTTTTCAGGCTTATATTTTCCTATCACATACTTATTATTTTCATTCTCTCATGTACTTAAGACATCGCCATAGCTCACAGGGCGGCAAGCGATTAATGATATAAAAAAAAAAAAAAAAAAAAAAAAATAATAACCAAGATAATATATTTCAATGTTTCACTACAATCCTGCTGCATAAGTAGAATCCTATAGTTCTATATCCTGCACCGGTATACCATCATCAGTTCAAGTTGTAAGTTAATCGGGTCATTTGTCACTAAAATATCTCAATTTTCTTCCTCTTTGGACCCTATCGCTCAGATCGCAATCACCAAGACTTTTGCTTAGTAATTTTACACGTGCTAAGTCTGCCGAAACGCTAGCAGCTGTTCGCTTTCTTTTCATTTCCTCCTTTGAAATAGACGAAGATAGGGAGTATGCACTGGGGAACTAGTGCTTTCCTGTGGCCTCAGTCTGAGTTTACTAGCCACAAAGGTATCTATTGACTTTGACTACTGTTTCGTTTGCACTAGCTTGGTAGTTTTGATCTTGTTTTCTTTGTTCTGTCCCCCTCCACTCCACCTTTTCTTTTCTTCTTTGTGTATTCCTGCTGTCCTGGTTTCAGAGCAAACTGGAACAATACCTGTGCACAAGTACCAATAGTTAGGCCGAAGCTACATGCTAAGGAAACAAAGAAATAAAAAAGAAGAATCCACATGACTCACATCGTCGCTTGTATAGCCGGAAATGAACAGATGTCAAAACATAACCAAAGTCGCGTTGATCGCGTTATGATATGCAACCAGGCTACTCAGCAGCCACTAATGTCTACTAGAGTTAGCGGCAAATACAGGCGAGCATTATTGGAAGATTCCTGCGGGTCAGGTACGACGTATGAAATTGGCTCGCACTATAGCTGGTAGCCAAACTGCGGAGAGTAAAGCAAGGCTAGAAGCTTTAAAGAACTCTATTCTGTAACTGCACGAGATCACTTTGTAAATCCTGTGGCCCAACATTGCTGATTGCTCACGACGTGTCAGCAACATGAAGTTGTAAATCGAATTTCAGAAGTAATTTTCTTTTGCGCACGCATGCATATGCCCTGAAAAAGCCTACCTCTGCTCCCAGAGAGATGTATTCCTAGGCACCTGTCAGGTAACCTGATCTCATTCTGCAGATCACTGCATGCTTTTAGCTCAGCCTTCTGAGTGTCGCAACCGGTCTAATACCTCCTACCGTACTTGACTTGAGCGATGCTGCGATACAACGGACGTAGTTCTCCAAATATCGCATAGCGATTGGCCATATTATACATATGCTGCTGTAAGCCACCCATTGCCTCTCTTTTCTGGTCCGCTGACCTGCAGCGGCCGTCATAGAATGATCGTCGCAATCTGATACACGTCGCCTCCCCCCTGTCCTCTCCCCACCTAGCTAGCTACCTGTCTCATCCCCCACCCCAAAGATTTAAACAAAAAATCCAACCGTAACACAACTTAACCTCCGTGGCACACTCTGCGACCGGCCGCTTTGTTAACCAAACTTAATTTTTTGATAATAGCACCTCACGAGTACGGCAACTAGCACCCTAGACTGGGATTTATAGACCCCCTAGCCGCCGCTAGGTTAGTTCTGTGCCTTCTCTCTGCGCAGGCTTTCTTATTGATATCGATTGAAGGTTCGGATTATAGCTACACAGCGCACAGACTTGACACTGGATATCTGATTGAAAGAGACAACATCACAGCTCAGCTGAATACCGTCTTCGATCGTTGTTTGACAGAGATACTTTTAGAGTGTTTCGTTAAGCAATTCAATCGATTGGCCGTGGCAACCTAACATCAGCCAAGACTTTGCAGCGACAACGAAAAACAACCAATTAAGTGCTGGCTTTGAGCTCGCCGACCCATCACATCAACTCACCTTGTCACCTTTCATCTTTTATGTTTCATCCTCGTATCGATATTATATAATAACCCACTTGCCGTCCATAGTACGTTGCTATCTGCTTACAGTAGGTCACTCGAGGTCTCCTGTATGGTCTTTTGGCTTTTAATTTTCTTTCTTTCTTTACCTTTTTATTTAAAAAAAGAAGGGTTCTTGGATTTTCTCCTTGCTGCAAGCCTGCTGGTTTAAAATTGCCATAGCCCACAGGGCGGCACGCGATTAATGATATATAAAAAAAAAATAAGCCAGCTGCTTGGGTTTCTACGACGCATTCAAGCTGCCCTGGAATTGAACAGGCACTAACATCACCCGCATCTCTGCAGACGCCATACCTCAAGTTTCACCTAGTTTCATACTCAGCTATTTTGAGGAATCTCTGCCGTCTTACTCATCGTTTCCTTGGCTGTTCCACTATAAAAATATACATAGTGTATCATGCACCCCACCCTCGGGGCTACAACATTCGTCCTCCTTGCCATCACCAATTACCGTGGCCGCGCCTATGACAGGCGGTCACTCGCAGGGGACGGACAGGAGGTGCGGTCGCCCTCACCAACGCCCACCTCTAATTCAATCCCTGGTCTCGACAGAACAATGTTGGAGCCTACGGTAACGGTAATAGAGGATATTGTGGAGGCCAAGGTGAGCTACCACATCTTATATAGCGATGACATTTGTTTGTATCGACTGACTGGCTAACGGAGTGTATATAGATTGTGTGGGCGATATGGAGTTCCCTCGTGTTTGCCTCACTACTCTGCCTGTTGGTATGGGGACTGAGGAGGATTTGGGGAGGAAAGGCCGCAGCGGGCGGTCTTAAAGTGGTTTCTAAGCTCGAGGATAGGTGCATGCTTCCTCATAATAAGGTGAGTGAAATTGACCTCACATTAATTTTTGCAAGAATAACATTGAAGACGGGCTTCTAACCTTACTTTCCATGGAACCAATAGGATTTCGCCTTTGACAACGAAGCCATGGAGCTTGATGCGGTCGACACGGACATTCCTCGAGCGCGAGCTTCCAGCGCTGCCCCCTTGGAGGTCTCAGTCTGGACTGTTGCGGAGGTGGACCCAGCACTTGAGGTCGTTTGCGATTTTGAGCTGTCTCCAGTGGTCACTGTGGCGGCCAAATTTGAGGGGGAGACGGATATCATTGGTGAACCTCTTCCTACGCCACCACTGACACCGAATCTCGAGCCGTCCAAAGGGATCATACAGGGGCGGTATTTCAGCTTCGCTGGTCATGAAGGCATGGATGAAATGCCAGTTGTAAGCGAGGGCTTGAACGGCCAGCAGGACCATCAAGTGCTAGAAGGCCTCATGCGCTGCAACGATCTACTGGTCTCCGTTGGGCCTGCTCCGTATGAGAAGGCACACGCGTTCACAAATTTCCTGGACGAGCTGTTGGCTCTTGTGGGACAGTTGGAGGCCATCATCGCCGAGCACCTTCCAGAGGCCAAGGACGATGAAAAGTCGGCTGTCGTTGACATCTCCGTGGTCCCAAAGCCTGGAGACGAGGAACTAGTTCAGGAGCCCCATGTTCCTGAAAACACAAGTGCTGCTCAAGATGCCGAATTGTGCTCCTCTGACGACTCCGACTTTGACGAAGTCTCAAGTGTCTGTAGCGATTCCAGCGACACTAGCTCTGCAAGTTGCTCCAGTCAACCGAGTGACACAAACCTCTCCTGGATGACTACCACGGCGGAACTGGAAGCACTGGAGAAGGACATCCGGGAAAAGAAAGGTACGTACTCCTCACAAGGCCTTTATAAGATAATAAAGAAGAGATACTAACACTCTAAACAGAGCTCCTTACAACCGGAAACTATCCCAGGAGGTGGCTAGAGCAGCAAGCGTTGGAGTGGGAAGAGATGGAGAGGAAGCGGGTGTTTGGAGAGGCCCTGGTGAAGGTCAAGATGGAGGGCTTGAAAAAAAAAGGGGTACCGACACCCTCGAAGATCCCAACGAGGCAGGTGGCTTTGTTACGCCTCTCAAAGTCACCTCCCCGCGGGCAAAAGTCACGCCTACCACTCCTCCAACGAAGCTTCTGGTGGCGCTGACACCTGAGTCTCTCACCCCTCGTACTTCTTTCGGACCGGGGAGAAAAGCTCCCAATACCCCCGTTCGCGATGTCCGTGCTCCAAACCCCGCCCCACTCCCTCCTGTCACTCCACCAACCCCAACACCAACCGCCCGCAGGCGAACACGCATTCCTATCCCTACTTCAACCAATCCAACATTCTCACAGTCTCCATCCAAATCCCCCGCGCCTTCTTCCCTCTCCATCCTGACGCCATGGATGGCTAAGATGGATGTAGTCCAGAAGTGGATGGCCATGCGGCGGAATAGAGAGGAGGAGTGGAGGAGAGTATTAGGGTAGGGGTATAGGGTATATAACTGGTGATTGGATTAACATGCAGGGAAGGTCGGTCTGGGTATCCTGGGTGGCCTTAGAAGTTCTTTTCCCTTCCCTTATTTCATTATGAACTTTTCGATCTTCCTTGTTTGCTTCGGTGGAAATTTTTCTCACCCAAAAAGTGGTCTGCATGCGGATTGGGCTGTTTTATCGCTTTTCATATTTGGTCTTAACCAATATCTGCATGGTGGTCTGGCGTTTGTGTGTTTTAAATTTTTATTCCTTTCCTTTGGCTTTTTGTTTTCTCAACTTATACCTGGCGTTTGCGTTTTCCTCTTGCACTTAGGTCTGCTTTTGTACAACGCATTGTTCGATCACTGCATCCTCCAACGGCGCTTCTTGGGGGACTTTGTGAAGCGGTTTCGCTTCGGTTAACTAAAACTGGAGGGGGGGGGGTTATCTGCTCTGATTTTACCTCTTCTGGGCCACGGGTGTGTAGGTGGGGGATCTTTCACGTTTTTACGTTTTCACGTTTTTACGTTTTCACGTTTTTACGTTTTCACGTTTTTACGTTTTCACGTTTTTACGTTACATGGCAGCAGGTGGGAGGGGTCATCTTGATGATTAAACGGTTCCTGCTTTTTCTTCCCTTCCTCCTTATATCCTCCGGTTTGGGACTTTTCTTTCTTTCCTGCTGTATTCCGGAGTTTTCCTTTTACTTTAAGCTTGCATCTGCATCCCTCTCTTTGTTCTTGCGTTTTTCACTTGGGTTAATTTTCCTCTGCATGTCAATCTCTATTACCAAATTTGCATTACCTTGGGGGATGTATAAGGGCGGGGAGGGGTAAACACATCGGACCTTTTCTTACCTAACGATTATACGTACATTGGGGAGTCGGAATCTGGTTATTCGAGCTATGGATATCATCGGAAAATGGGAACTTGGGGGCAGTGGGTGAGGATGGACATTTTGGATAGCTTACTTTTTGCACACGATGTATACGTTTCTATTATGATAATGCCAATTCGGTGGGTTTCATGAGTTATATATGAGATTGAGTTTGCTCCATTGTATGGAACATGTTCTGTGAGGCAATACAAACCTGCATAACCGAACGAGAAAATGGGTAAAGTCTATTTCTCATTGGGGTAAATAGTCTCGTACGGTGGTATTCAACATAGATAAATCCGCTGGAAAAAATTTTTTTTTTTATTTTTTTTTTTTTCGAAATTTGGCATATTCTTCACCAGTCAGATAAGTAAATCTCAAACAAAACTTGGGGAAAAATCCGATCGTGCTTTTTTTAGATAGAACCGTGTACGCAAGCCATAGTAACACCACATACTGGGGGAGGGGGATGCCGGATAAAGAAGTCCCAATATGCAACTCCCAACTTTTTCAAAGGTTGACTGACACGTGGAGGAAAAAAAAATAACGGACGAAACTGACCGATAAAAAAAAAGAAGAAAAAAAACCTGTTTAAGCTCCGGTCAAAAATTTTCGATCGGCGTTTTTTTCAAATTTCACCGGAAGAAAAAAATTTGATCAAACTTTTTCAGAATTGGAAAAAAATTGATAGCCTGATTACCCTGACAATTGACCTATCACATAGACTGCGCTATCCGCAAAACTCAGTGCAAAAGATGTATCAGTTCAAATCTAATACAGTGTCCCTAAAATCCTCCTTCCCTTTTCTGCCCCCTTGCTAAGAGCCAATCTCCCCGCTTCGTATCAACGCCAACCTCCCCCAACATTCCAAACAAATCTATAAACATCTCACTCTCTGCCTTTACCAACTCCCTTACCCCTTCCTCCAAGCTTGTTGTCGGAGAACTTGTCTCATGTGACATAGTCTTCTCTAACTTCTCACCCTCTTCCTTTTTCCCCTTCAAACCCGCGCTGTCTCTTCCGTCCTTCTCCCGCAAATCATGGTGAGCAGAGCTGGGATCTGAAGAAGCTGGAACGCTGCTATCGTTCTCATTTGATCCTCCGAGGCTCCCAGAGACATTGAACCGCTCGCGATCAAAACGGCTAATGGCACGCACCTCCAAACACATCTGCTTATTTAAAGTAGAGATCTGTTTGAAGAGGCGAGTGAGAGTCATGATTTGGGACATGGTAGTTCTGTAGGCTGGTAGGGTAAGTGACGGGGTTAGCAGTGATACAAGTTGGCAAAGATGGAATCCACGTTTGAAGCGGGGGAGTGAGAGCTACCTTCGTCGCTATAAACCACCTCAGTTTCGTTCTCAGGGTAACCCGAGCAGTTGCCTTCCTCGGTAATTTCGTCGACGGAACACGTCTGAGCGTGTCGGGCTTCCTTTTCGACTCCTACACCACTCATTTCCCTCTTCTCGCTCCCACACTGCTCAGACACCCCTGGGCCAGGTGTATTGTCCACTCTAGGCATCTTGACGTTCCTTGTCTCTTCTCCAACTCCTGTCGATCCTACATTCCCATCATCTCTCCTTCCACCATTCCCCTTCTCCTTGCCCTGATTTGTATCCTTAGTCTTCAATACCCCACAATCGCCCCTGTCGCTCAGCAGCACGCTGCTCAGCAACACCTAACTTAACTCCTCCCTCGTCCTCCCGATCCTTGCCCTCACCCTCAGCCAGAGTCCTCATCTCCCGTTCGTTCTCACCAAAGGCAAGGACAACAGAGAAGCGCTCTGCGAGTTTATCAGAAGGCATTGTGGAGGTTTTGCGGGTTGTGGTTGTAGGCTGCTTTAAGAACGCTGGCGAAGATTTTGCCGAGATACAAAGGGCTCTGGCGTTGAGAGATGATGGTAAGTATGCGACGAAGGTAACTGGTCTCACAATTGAAACTGTTGGACTCCTTTAAGCCGGGAGACAGGTGTGGTGATGTATCTATGTTTTGAGGCTGTCGGAATGAAGTCGACAATGCGAGAAGCTTCGCCAGCGTAGTGCGCACTTGTTAGGCAGCTAGGGATGGGGAAACCTTAAAGCCGCTTACTGCGTTTGCAGGGGCGGTTGATTACACATCCGCACGCACATAGTCTGGGCCGGGGAGCTGAACCACCACACCCAGCGCCAGAATATGCACACGGCTTTTGATGTTGCAAGGATGAGGGTAACGGGTGATTACCAAGGAGTGGACACATCAAAATTAGTTCGAGATGCTTAGTAGCAAGAGACGCTCTCAAGGTGCCGAGCTTGATATAGTACATCACGCCATCTTCCCATTTGCCCTATGCAAGCTATATTCCGTAACTTTCAATCGAAGTCCTAAGAACACCCATACGCTGTCTCGCAAGGTAGAATTCTCTGCAAACATCCACAAGTCAGTTCTCTCTAGGCGGGGCTCGATCTACCCACTGAGCTGCTTGTGATATGGCTTCGAAGTGTGATTATTACGGGAAAACCTCATACGGGGGTGGAATGCAGACATAGGATAAGATTGGAATACGGGACGGGTTATACAGAACAGAGCGATGTGGAGCTGGTGAGTCTCAATATGTTCGTTGACGATTCATACTTGTTTTTCGTGTCATCTCTACCTAGATTACTTAAACCGGCATGCCTTTCGCAAACAATGAAGTACATCAGACCGGAGCAAAGTAACATATTCTAAGGGCAAGGTAGAGTGCAAGCTTATTCAAAATGAAGCTCCAAGTTTTGGTACATGACCTACAAAGGGCATTCCATGCAATGCAATGGAAGATGAAAGAAAAACGAAACGGAATTCCCAGAAAACCACTTAGATAGAAGGTCAGTGATCCGTACATCGATTGCGAAACCGGGACAATCTCAATGTAGCATGCAATTGAAAATTTCATCCCTTAAACTCACATCCTCTCACTCCCTCCCATTGCCCCTTCAAGCCAGGTACTTGCACAAAGTGTCAAAAAAAAAAAAAAAAAAAACGGCTGAGAAACGCAAACCCAATAAACTTCCGAACACTCACAGTTTGGCCTCCAAGAGTCGATGTAGAGGTTCAGCAAAAACCTGTTCGCCATTGCTTCTGGACTATTCCCAGGTCCCCGGCCTTTTTTTTTTTTTTTTTTTTTTTTTTTAATTTCTCGTAACCCCGCTTGCAGCTGTTCGCCATGGCAGGGCAGGCCCCCGGCCTGGGAATTTGCCTTCAGGGTCCTGAGGCCCCGGTCCTCTTCGCCTCCTTCCACCTCCTGCACCTCTCCGGATCCCTCCCCTTTGCCCCTTGACCCATCCCCTCTCTTCCCTCCACTGATGCCTTCTTCCATAGCTCTGTCAACCTCTTGGTCCACCACTTCTTACTTCTCCTACATATTCTGACTTCCCGGCTATACCTCTCCTTGAAACTCAAGAGTTTCTCATACAGGGTTTCGCCTGGGAGGTCCTCTACCCATCTTACCTTCCTGTCCCTGTCCCACTCCCTTATCTCTTCTACCAGCTCCTCTACCTCATTGAAATTGGCTCTCCTCCTCCTATTCTCTGCCTCTTCCCCTATTCCTTCCCAGCTGCCCCCTACCACTATGTGGTCGGATCCCAGAAATATCGGTTGTGTCCCTTTCCACTCCCGCTCTCTCATCCTCTTGGTCCAGCATAGGTCAATCGTTGATTCCTGTACCACCCCCTTCCTTTCTCTCCTCCATGTTGGTTCCCCTTTCACACTTGCTAGCTCCCACTCCTCCCCTTCGAACTACTCTTTTAAGGTCATGCCCCTCCCATTATTTTGTATCTCCTCACCTCCCTACATGCCCTGCCTTGGCGAACAGCTGCATGCGGGGTCACGTGAAAAAAAAAAAAAAAAAAAAAAACCTCCCTACATCTCGTGGTGGGCATTCCAGTTCCCCATTACCACTCCTTCCTTGTTATTCCACTCCTTCGCCATCTCTTCCAACATTCTCTCCATCTCCTCTTTTTTCCAGTTGGGTTGGACATATACTCCCCCTATTCTCCTTCCTCCCACTGCTACTCACACCCAATTCTACTCCTCCTTCCTCACCTCCACCCCCTTCGTCCTCCCCTTCGCTACATGTAGTACCACCTTAATGCCCTCCATCACCTCCAACCTGACGTCAAAGGATGGGTATATTGTCATGACCCACACTCCCCCCCGTTTCTCCACCTAGGCTTCTGCAATGAAAAAACAATGATACCTCTTCTCCTTCACCCACTCCAGCGCTATATGCATCTTAGCTACCCCTCCTTGCATGTTTTGGTATCCTATTTTCCACTCTACCATATGGACCTAGGGGCGGCTGTCCTCTCATCGAGCCTCGGGGCCCAGTCAGAATCCTCAATGCCCCCCACATCTTTCTTTACTCCTTGCATCTTTTCGGCTTCCTCATCCCAGTTTCTCTTCTTCTCTTTCCCCTTTGCCTTGGTCTTTGCTGCTCTCAAGATGGCTGCCAGCTCCTCCGCCTCCTCCTCATTCTTTGCGTGAAAGACTACCCTCCGGAACCTCTCCGGACAGGCAGATTCTGCCTGCGGCTCCCGGACCTCATCAGGCGATAAACTTTACGCCATGACACTGTGACACAGGTACCAACATTGTGGGGTACCGTATTAACTCACTTAAGAGGTAAAACACAAACGCGCGCTATGGTGGTCTTGGCAAGCCTCTTAGCGCCCAGTGCGCGTGTATTACGCACGAGCACGCCGAATTACCGCGATGCTAACCTCAACACCACGGAGACTGATAGTTACGTGACTCAAAAAAAAAAAAAGAAAAAAAAAAAAAATACCAATATTGTACCAAAGCGCGCGCTAGCGCGCCTGAAGTTCTGCCAAGACCATACTAGCGCGCGTTTGTGTTTTACCTCTTAAGTGAGTTAATACGGTAGGTAGATCAAATGTTGCTACTTGTTACCAGCATTTAATGATGCAAAATAGAGGCTGGGCATAGTCCGTGCGAGAGGTCAGTGACCTGGTGTGGCAACAGGGTATCTTCTCTGTTGAGAGGACAGTTTTGTAGGGAAAACAGCAGCGTTTCTCTTGGGGGCCTTGGTAAATAGCAATGTAGCTACAGCCTTTCAACCAACGCATGCTATTACAGCAACAAATGCTGGTAATGAGTAGTATTACTTACTGTACCAATACACGCTTCCATGTCACAATTTGAATTGCAGACACCAATTCCAATCACTTTAATTCATCCTAGATGGCTATTAACTACATCAACCGAACCTACAGCGTCAATGTCTCAAGCTGCTGGATTTTTTTTTTTTTTTTTTTTTTTTTTTTTTATATCATCAATCACAGGCCGCCCTACGGGCTATGGCGATTCTGTAGCTAGATGATTATGTGACTTATTAAATAAACTCCCCCCCGCCACCCCCCCCGTGTACAGCTGTCTCCTCCTCGCCGGGGCTAACCTCGGCAGCCTCGCCGCCGTTGCCCACAGGGCCTTTCCCAAACTCAGTCTATGCCTCTGGTGCTCGTTGAACTTCAACTCCCAGTCTACCCTCAATCCTACCAATCGATATGTTGGCCCTCTCACCCCCACCACCAACGTTTCCTCTTTCTCTTTGTCCATCTCGAAACCCTCCTCTTCCGCGTCCTTCCGCAGGGCCTGTCTGTGCTCCCTGATCTTCTTCTTCAAGCCCCCCATTTTCCTGTCCGAGATCACGCTGTGGATGTCATCCACATATGACCTCGTGAACTCCCTCGCATCCGTCTTTTCGGCCACCGTAGCTACCCCCACCAAAAACAACACCGGCGATATCGGCGACCCTTACGGGGCTCCATCGGTCATTGTAAACTCCACTCTCTTCCTCCCATCCCACGATAATTCACACCTAGTAGGTCTCAAGAAATTATCCACGAACGCAGCCACGTTCCGGTCTACCTTCTCTATACGCCTCACCACCCTCTCCCTCCTCACGTGGTTGAACGCCGACTTTATATCGTCACCAACCAGTGCCACCCACTCCCCCTCGCCCAGCCTCTTGTCTATCTCCTTCAACGTCTGTCTCTGAAGATCCTCCGCCCCCCTCCCCGGCCTACCCCCTAGTTGTGACTCGCAAAACAACGAGTCATATCTCTGGATTCTGTCCGCCACCACCTTCTGACCCAACTTTGACACCGTGTTTAGCAACGTGATCGGTCTCCAGCTCGATGGGGAGTCCAAGCTGCTGGATTGTGATCATTGAATATTGACTCATGGCCAAACGGCGCCAGCTGGATTCTCAACTTCACATATTGTACTGAGGTAACCTATTTTTTTTTTTTTGTCTCTGCGATAGGATTATAGCTTGTATGCGGAACAAAATTATTTAAACAGAGCAATGTCATGCCAATCTTTCTAACGAAGAATTCAAACCTGTAAAGCAGCGTAGCTCATCCAGCAGTTTCAAAATTGTCAGGCTTTGCAGGATATCCTGAACCTTTTACTACATACACCTGCACCTCAATTGCACACCCTCAAAATGCTCTGCACTGCAAATGAATAAGCTCTTGTGCATCTGGAGTAGTGTACTCCAAATGTAACATCCTACGAGCATGAGACAGCGCAAGACGAAGCCTACCAGCAGTGACCGGAACTGATGAGCAAGTAGTATGACAGAGTGAGGTACTACAGGAAACCCAAAATTTCATTTTTGTTTCTTCATCTGCTCATTAATTCAGATCTATTTTTCCATTTTTCATTTTTTACTTAATTGAGTAATCATGCATTCAAACTAGTAGATCACAGCATGGGCCGACATTTGGTAGCCAGTGGGCACGGTACGCACTTACGTCACTAGTCCACTTTAAAACTTGTCTTGCCATATGCCTGTACCAACAACTGATCATACCTACCCCACAATCTATTATGTTGGTACCTGTGTCACAGTGTCATGGCGTAAAGTTTATCGTCTGATGAGGTCCGGGAGCGGCAGGCAGAATCTGCCTGTCCGGAGAGGTTCCGACTACCCTCTCCTCTTCTGACTTCCTCTTCACCACCCTGCCCCTCTCTTTCTCTGTTCCCTTTCTCTTTTCTGTTAGTGCCCTGAATGCTTCCTTTACCTTCTAGTCCTCACACTCCTTCGCAACATGTCCTCGTTTCCTGCATACCAAGCACATAATTCCACTACCCATGCTCTGTGTGTTCCCCGTTTGCTGTGTTTGGGTCTGAGCATGAGCTTGTTGTTGTCCGCTGCTCTTCCCTTGCTTCCCTTTAGGGCCGGTCAGTGCGTTCTTTGGTGGTTCTGACTTCACGATCCCTACCGGCATGTCCACTTGCTGCCTTTTCCAGTTCTGCCTAATTCCTGGTCTCCTCTCCTGGCTCTTCCCCTTCGGGCTCTACAGCTGTACCTACCTCTTGCTCCCTAGAATATTCACTTTCTCCGTATAGAGCCTCTTCGCCTCCTCTGTATCACTGACCTCGAAGGTCACTGCACTTGATCTCACATTCTGCGGGTTGGGAGCCCATGCAAACCTATGTGGTCCCCTGTTTCCTGCCGTCAATCCCGGATTCTCCTTCTTTATGATATCCGTGATCTCTACATCTGTTACTGCCCCCTTCTTCACTGGTACCTCCTTGATTACTAACTTAACCGCTTTCTTGCCCTGCCATGGCGAGCAGCTACAAGCGGGGTCACGTGAAAAAAAAAAAAAAAAAAAAAAAACCGCTTTCTTATTCTCCACCCAGACTCTTACCGTATCCTTATATATCGCTCTGATTACCACTTCACACTTCCAGTGGACTTCCTCGTTCGGCATCTCCGCTGGAACTTCTTCCACCTCCCACATCCTTTCAAAAATGCTCACTTCCCCGTGGATGTTAGTGAGCGGCACGAGCCGAGCTCGACTGCCAGCTCGAGCTCAAACGAGCCAAGATCATGCTTGTGTTTTTCTTGACAGCTCGCTAAAATGCTTAGCCAGTGTAAGGTTTCATAAACTGTAAATACCTAAAATAGTAACAATTAGAGACTTGGAGCTCATTCTGACCTACCAACAACTTCGAAATGCACAATTTAGCTGATAGTAGTGAGAAAGATGAAAATTTAGCTTAGTTTAGTTTAGTTTGTCAATATTATGTATATAATCAATCCAGGCTCGAGCTAGCTCGTGCCGCTCACTAGTGGATGTCCAACCTCTTCATTCGGAACGTGGGTTTGTTATCCATAACCTCCCAGTCCCTCCTGGCTCCCTCAAACACCTTAACCGCCTTACTCTTCTCTTTCTCCCATGCTTCGCCCTTTGCCACCACCCTCTCCTTGCGCTGTGAGGTGATTTGGATCTTTCTCAGCTTCCTGCCTCCCACCACCTGCCACCCCTCCCCTTCTTGGATGACTTGTACTGACAGAAATCCTTGATTCTTCTTCTCTATCCTCTCTGCCTCCTCTCTTGCATGCTTCGCTGCCAGCGCATTCTCTTCCTGACTTGACTCCAGCGCATCCTCTTCAAGCTTGTTCGCTACCTTTTGTGCCTTTAGGAGCTCCCTCTTCCTTAGCTTCTGCTGCCCGTCAAGAGTCTGGTGCTCCTCAAGTGCTTTCTCCTGCTTCACTCTCTCTTCCTCCTCCTTCTTTTTCTGTTCCTCCGCCTTCCTTGCGATCCTCCTTGCCTCTACTTGCCGTTCCCTCTCCATTTCCTTCTCCCGGTTCTCCTTTTCCACCTGCCTCTTCTTTTTCTCAGCCCTGTCTTTATCCTCCGTGGTCGCCAGCCCCATGTGTGCATGAATACTGACAACCATCTCCTCCAGCTTCTTCACCCTCTCTGCCATCCCCCTCTCCTCCTGAGCTTCTAAGTCCTTCTTGACGTCATCCGCCCACAACTTCATCCCCTTTGCCGTTAACCTTGTGAACTCCGCCGATGTCGACCATTCTGTTGTTCCTTTATGTCCCTCTACCTCTTCGAAGAATTCCTTCCATGTGTATCCCAGAGTGCCTTCCAGAAGTTTCGCAACCTCTGCCTCCATCCTGCAGACTTTCTTTACCGACTCTCTGTGCCATGATGCCTGTATTAATATTCCTTACTGTAATGGTGCCCACACATTCCTCCCCGCGTTCTTCCCACACCTGCACCATTTCCATATCTGCTTCCTTCAGATCCCTGTCGAGCTCCTCCTCGCTTATTGTCTTTCTCATGAGACACTCCGTCAAGATGTGCCTTATCATTTTCCCCTTCATTGGATCTCTCAGATCCTGGCTTCTGAAACTGATTAGTTCCTCCCCTTTCTCCATCATCTTCTTCTCAACCTCCACCGCCAAATTCATTAATGACAATACTTCTCCCTGGTTGACCCGTTCTCTCTCCCACTCGAGTGTCCTCTGCGTAGCTTCCACCAGCAGTTCCCTTATGGTCTTGTCCTCTGCCGGCTCTCCCTTCTCCCCTTTCCTCTTGAAGAAATCCTCCGTTTCCTATCCCAATACCTCCTCCAGCGTATACTGCCTCTCCCCGTGAATTACAACACTTTCCTTTCCCCATTCCCTAGGGCAACACGGTCCAAAGATGCCGATCCCCTTACCTTTCTTTTCCTTCAGTCCCCCGTTTCTCTTGCCTACTCCTGCAAACATGTTTCCTTCCTCACACCGACACTTCCTATTCTGTCCTTCCCTTGTGCCTCTCATTTCGTGTTGCCGGCGGTGCTATATCTAACTAGTTGAATCCCCTTGGGACGTGTCTCCCTTGTTGCTCTGTCGCTCACCCGATCTCGTCGACCGGTATCCGAAATGGGTTTCGCTCGACGCCTGTGTACCCACACCTCTTGTGGGTATTATTCTAGGGTCCGGGTGCACTGGCACCAATGGCGCAGGGCCCCCGGGTCGTGATGTTTTTTGCTGATTCCCTCTCACGAAGTCGGAAAAACGATTTTCGTGGTGGAAGGGTTCTGCGAGTTCGAAATCCTTCAAACAAAGTCAATATTCTGTGCCAGGCGGTCCTGGGCTTCGTTTTGATGTAATTTGCGTCTCGGGGGAGCGTCTGGTCGTGGAGCTACGACCAAGCACTCGTCCTGGAAAAGTTGTTGTCGGTGAGCCCTTTGGCCTCCTCGTCCTCGAGCCCAGCCTTCCTAGTCTCGTTGCCACAGCCCACGCTGCTTTCCCTAGGTTCAACCTCATCCAGAATTGTGAATCGAATTTGAGCTCCCAATCCATATTCAGCCCTACTAGTCGATAGTCTGGATCCCTGACCCTGATGATGAAGTGTCTCTCTCTTAGCCTGGTTTAGCTGGAAGCCTTCCTTCTCAGCCTTTCCCTCTAGTTCAGTGCGGTGGGTCTTGATCGCCCTTTTTAGCTGGATTAGGGACCGGTAGGCAGCGACCTCATGGAAGTCATCTACATAGGTACGTATGAACCCTCTCTCACTGGCTCGTTTTCCTGTTGGCTGGATCCCTATCAGGAAAAGGACTGGTGATTTTTTTTTTTTTATCACGTGACCCCGCATGCAGCTATTCGCCATGGCAGGGCAAGGACTGGTGATAGTGGAGAGAGTTGAGGAACGCCATCTGTCATTACCAAGGTGTGTCACTGCCTGTTGTCCCAACTCAGGCTGAATCTTGTTGGCTGGAGGAAGCCATCCACAAATGCTGCTAGACTGTAACTCTGCTCCTTTACCCGTGCCACTACTTTTCTCCCACCTTACATGGTTGAAGGTAGGTCCTTTATTTTTTTTTTTTTTTTTTTTTTTTTTCCCTCACATAACCTCGCTTGCAGCTGCTCGCCATGGCAGGGCAGAAGGTAGGTCTGACATCGTCTCCTACCAGTGCAACCCACTTCCCATTCTTCAGTTGCCTTTGAACTTCCTTTAGGGTCTGACGTTAGAGCTCCTCTGCACCTCTACACGGTCTACCCCCCAGTTGTGCCTCATGGAACAGTGGGTTTTTGGCCTGCGGGATGTTGGTGACCACTTTCGGTCCTAATTTGGCTACGGTATTGAGTAGTGTGATGAGCCCCCAGGTGCTGACTTCCTGTCGGTCCCTGCTTTTCTTCAGATTTTTTTTTTTTTTAATATCATTACTCGCATGCCGCTGCTTTTCTTGAGAATTATCACTGCATCGAAGCCTCTGGCAAAACTGTAGTCTCCATTGATGTAATCGACTATCCTCTCCCTCACTGCATTCCATAGCATTGTGCCTCTGAGCTTTAGAAGGGCCATACTGAATCTTATCGGGGCCTGGCGCTGATCCTGACTTTGTCTTGCTGAGAGCTTTATCGATTTCTCGCATCGCTTTCTCCCAGTCTATAAGGGGTTTGGCTGTAGTGGCGGCCTTGGTTTTTTTTAAAAAAAAAAAAAAAAAAACACATAGCTCCGCTTGCAGCTGTTCGCCATGGCAGGGCGCGGTCTTGGGGTATGGTCGTGTTCCTGAACGATGTTTCTTTGAATGAACTTTTCTGCGATCTCCTAGTCTGATCCCGTGACTCCCATCGTGTCTTTCTAGTGAAAGTGGTCTCTCACCAGCCTGAATACATTTCATGGTGACTCTGTCCTCTTTCAGGTAGTCCTTCCAATACTTCTTCTTATCTCTGATGATGTCTCTCAGGAGCCTCCGTGCTCTCACTCTGCCCTCGGTGGAGACCCCGCTATCTCTTCGTAGAATCTGTCACGCTTGGTGTCTGGCTTCCTGAACTTCCTTGTCAAACAATCTCTTCGAGCTCTCTGTAATCCTTGCCTGTTTCACGAACTGGCCGCTGTAACGGGATATTGTATAGCGAGCCGGGTAAATAGCTTCACGCTAAAAGATGACCTCTGACAAGCATTTCAGGATGTCGGTACAATATATATGGGTAAAAGGGATGTGACCTGAGTGCGTATTGCAGTCTCGAAAGTGTATATAAGTGGTGTTCATGGCTGTGTGTTCTCCTTTCCTTTTTCTCTTTACGCAACCTCTTGTATTTAGTTTCTACTAAGTAGAGTGGTTACCTGCTGTGCCGACCCGCTGAACTGCTGTACCGCTGTGAACCGTTGAACCCGCGAACTGCTGAACTGCCGCCTGCCGCCTCCTGCCTGCGCTCCGTAGATCGCCGTCCTCCACGGGCCCCAGACCACGTCCGCCGTTACAGCCGCAGAGGTCTCGTAGCATGTCATATCTATCAACTCCCTCTTTTAGAGGTATATCACCCCATTTTTCTATGAACTCCTCCCATTTCTCCCAGTCTGTCACCGTAGTTACCCTAGCTGGGCTATCGCCATAGCCCTTGGGGCGGCATGCGATTAATGATATGATATATAAAAAAAAAAAAAAAAAATACCCTAGCTGGGCTAGCGTTAGTAGTACTCAGCCTTCTTCTAACCATAGCATGGTCTGAGCAGGCTACCCATATGGCTTTAGTTCTCGGCCAGTCTCCGGCTCTTGTGAAGACCAAGTCACCGGTACTTTACATACTTCCATTGCCATAGTACCTCGGCTACCAAATGCATACGCAGCTACCAGAACCTGCACAAGAAGCCCCTCAGAACTGCATATTGCATGATGATCTGGAGGCAGGGAACACTTCCGGACCTGGAAACTTCGATCAACCTTTCGGACAGACCGGGGCTTTAAATGCACCTGGCCTCTCCCTCCCCGCCTCTTCTCCCCCTCTTCAACTTTGGCCAGCCATCCTATTATCAGTGGTTTTCGGCTTTTCGATTATTTTTATTTGCTACTGTGCTTTCAATATGTCCGAGTACACGTACGAAAGCTCTCCAGAGCTTCCTCTTCATATTCATTTTTCTAAATTTTTGGCTGACCACTACCATATGTGCAGGATCCTACTATTAATCTTAATAAACACATATCTACAGTTATCATATGGTGTTCTACTATTTTTGACTGGTACGAACTCATTACGAGAGGCGGTACAGGCCATTCTCCGAGCCCCGGCTAGGGCCCAGCAGCAGCAGTAGCTGCGGCTGCTGGGGGGGGGCCAGAAAGCTTTGGAACTGATAGGATCGAAGTTTCCTTGCAGTGCTGCACTTGAGTAGTATAGTTTTGCTGTCCAAGGCAATAGTTGCATATCAACGCATCTCGATATTATTATCTTCCAGAGGGGTATATCGGTTCTAGTTTCTTCTTTTCGGATCCGGCTTCAGCTACCGAGTTTCATCACTGGTACCAACAGCCTACTCGATCGAAGTCAGGTTTCTTTTTCTCTGCACTCGGAATCCTCGATTCCCCAGAAGGTTCTCCGCATTGATTTGAGCAAGCCAGTTACATCCCATTTGTTTCAATCGCAGACTACTTAATCCTGCTGCTTATCGATTTTTTCAGAAACCGCACCTAGTTGATTGCCCTTCAAAGCACTCCGCAGCAGCTTTGAGACGCTCAAACCACCCTTCTAAGCTCGAGCTACTATTTATTGCGTGCATCGTCCGAAGAATGGAGAGCCTCACCTTCACACCCAGAAATTTTGATGAGTTTCTTGCCGGAAGAGGTATTTTTTGGTTTTGTGTAAGTGGAAAATTCCCTGCCGATCCCTTGCATCAAATGCATTCATCTACTGGAATGATGGGGTGCACTCTATCTAAATGCACACACATAAGTATCGGGATACAATAATGATTTGTAAGGGATGAAGTCTAGTTCTGACTCTCATTTGCCCATCTCCAGGACAATTCTTATAAGGTTACTCCCAGAGACATGGACCGATATATTAAAGAAATGAAACGAGCGAGCAATCAAAACGTACGACGCGTCTACACTTCTGGTAAACTCAGTCACAGTTGAGCTATTCCAGTACTGATAGTTTGACTCTTTTAGTTTGTCCCAGAATACTCTTTCCAGTATCAGTCACCACTTCAATCAAACATTGCCTCTTGCCCTCTCTATTTCAGTTACCCAGAGAATGTTCAACCAGCACCGTCGCCCGCAGAATGTCAAACGCCTCGCAGCTTGAGCAGTAGCTCACTTTCGTCCATGAGTGGAGAACGTCACCCAGTCTCCTGCACATTTTGTCGAATGCCTTTGTGTGGTGAGGTGATCGTGTGTAAGGAGCGGGATTTTTTTTTTTTTTTTTTTTTATATCAATACTCGCGTGCCGCCCTATGGGCTATGGCGAGGTCTAGTTACATCAAAACAAAGTACAAGTACGGAACAATAGAAGTAAATCCCCCGGGGCTAACCCCTCGCCCATTCCAAAATTCCTATCACTCCCCGAAGGCCCTCCCCTTCATCTTGGTCACCCAAGGGTCTGCACAATCCATCCTCACCCCTTGGGCATCTCTGCTTCCAGACTCTACATTGAGACAATATGTGAAGGGTCGTTTCTTCAGCCTCGCCGCACCACCGGCATTCCGGGCTGTCAGCTGTGCCGACCTTGAATTTCCAGCGCCGGAGGCCCTTGCCTCCAAGGATGCCAGCTAGCGTTGCGACCCTATTGCCTAGTCTGCGTAGTGGCCTATATGACATATGCAGTCTGTTTCTTTCGGCCGCTCTCCTTGCTTTGGCCTCTTGTTTCATCCCGTCCTCCGTGACAATCTCGTTTTGATATGGCAGCTGTGTACCAACCTTGGCTGCTCGATCTGCTTCGGTGTTGCCTGGGATTCCTTTATGACTTTTGACCCACATTACCGCTATGTCAAGGTCGCCCTTTCGTTTCTCCGGTCCCAAGCCTCCCTTACTCGCTGTGCTGGCCCTTTGTGTGTTGGTTCCCCTTCGGCGATCCTTTGTAGCTTGGTTATTGCAGTCTGGGAGTCTGTGATGATCAGTAGTTCAGTGAATCGGCTTGTAAGGGCATCCTCCATGGCAATCAATTCCGCGTCGTTTACTGTACTGAGAGCTCCCAGATATGTGGAAGTCCGTTTCTGGGTGTGCTGGGAGAACGAGCCTGCCCCAGTAGAGTCACCTATTCGGCTCCCATCTGTATAGACGCTGACCCAGCCTTGAGTCTTCTGCTTCGGCAATAGCTGCCATCCATTCTTCAGCTGAGGTATCGGCTGGGAGTGTGAGAAATGTAGCTAATGGAAGAGGTCTTCTATGATGTAGCGATCCCCTGAGGTATGTGGTGTCCTGGTCTTCTCTTTGTAGCAGTTCTCCCATAAACCGGAGTGTGCGTGCTTCCACCCGTATGCTTTCTCCGTCTGCGAATGTGCTGATCGACTCAAGGTTAGCCAGTCCTTCTACTATATCTCTTCTTGTCCCCCATGGAGCCCTAGTGATCTCTCTAGCCACCACATACTGCCATCTTTCCATAGTGTCTAGTTTCTGCCTGGCTGGAGATCCTTGTGCATAGTCCATCCAGGCCCAACATCCCCACATCCCTATATTACGGGCTATGCTAGTGTATAGTTGTCGTTTTTTCTCTGGCGCTATGGGTGTTAGTCTCGTCACTACATTCCAGGCTGCTTTGGCTAAGTGTAATCTCTTGTTGAAGTGAGTACCAAATTTCAGTTCCCAATCGACTGTCAGTCCTACCAGCCTGTATTCTGGACCCTTTACTCCTATTATTAGTGTCTCGGACTTGTCAGGGTCGATTTGGTAACCCTCACTCGCTGCCTCTGTAATGAGCTTCGTCCGGTGCTCCTTTATGGCTCGTCTTAATCTGGGCAGTGATCTGTGTGAGATTACACTATGAAAGTCATCAACATAAGACCTTGTAAAGTTCGTTTCGTCCATGCGTTCAGCTACTGGTGCTACTCCTATCAGGAATAGTACTGGTGAGAGTGGTGATCCCTGTGGCGTCCCATCCGTCATTCTGCCAGTAGCATGCTTGCGCCCATCCCAGTGTAGGCTAAAGTTGTTTGGCATCAAGAATGCCTCAACGAATGCTGCTAAATTGATATTGACTCCTTTTATTCGGTCTACCACTCTGTCTCTCCTAAGGAAGTTAAACGCTGACTTAATATCATCTCCAACCATGGCCACCCACTCCTTCCTATTGAGTCGCATTTTTATCTCCTTCAAGGTCTGTCTTTGAAGGTCTTCTGCCCCTCTCTTTGGTCTTCCTCCCAATTGCGAGTCTCGGAACAGGGTGTCCTGCCTTTGTAGAAGGTCTGCTATGACTTTTTGGCCTAATTTGGCAGCTGTATTGAGTAGTGTTATCGGCCTCCAGCTGCTGATCTGGTCCCTGGGCCTTCCTTTCTTCAGAATCATCACTACAACAAATCCCCTAGCAAAGTCGTAGCTTCCATTAATGTAGTCTACGATTTTCTCACGTACTGCCGCCCATAGGGTAGTGTTTCTCAGCATCTTTAGCAATCCGTATTGGATACAATCTGGGCCGGGGGCTGATTTGGACTTAGTTCGGATGAGTGCCTTATCTATAGCTCTCCGTGCTTGCTCTTTGTCAATCGTGATACCTACTGGTGTAAGTCGTGGTCTCTCAACATTACTGGCTTTGCTGATGAAGTTGCGCTCTATAAATGCCTTAGCGATCTCCTCTTCAGTACCTGGGATGCCCATGAGGTCCTTCTGTCTAAAAGGGTCCCTGGCTAGCCTAAATATATCCCACGGGGAAGTTATCCTCTCCTCCTCCAGGTAGTCTTCCCAATAGGTCTTCTTCTTCTCCCTTATTAAGTCTCTTAGAATTCGTCTAGCTCTAGTCCTCTCAGTATTGGATGCGCCACTATTCCGGCGTACTATTGTACGTGTCATATAGCGAGCTTCCTTAACCTCCTTATCGAACCATCGTTTAGATCTATGTGTTATATAGGCTGTCTTTGTGAATTTTCGTCCCAAATCGCATAGCAGCTCGTAACCATCCACTCCAGGCGGAAAGGTAGCAGCATATGTGAGGAAAGATAGATCGAAGGAACTTAAGGTAGAAGGCGCGGATGATCATGTTACAATATGTTTAGGAGGGAGAAGGATTACAGGAGTATATTGGAATAGTACGACATACCCGGCAGAGGAGATGGAAGACATTGGCATTTCAGACTTAATCATAGGAGACTGTAACAGTCATCATCAGGACTGGTCGGATAGACAGGATGTGAGGGGTAGTACACTTAAAGCTGAAACTGAAAGTCGGGGCCTACAGCAATAGATTACTAGAGGCACAGTGACATGGGCAAGAACGATAGACAACATTGTCAGAACAGTGACCCTAGACCTAGTATTCGCGAGAAACGGAGACTGGAAAAACCAGGGAGTTTCATGGATTGCTGGTTCTGATCATGCTATGATTATTGGTGAACTCCGCAAGCTCAACACAACGACCAAGACAATAAGAGTAACAGACTGGGACAAGTGGGAAGAGTTTGTAGAGAAATGGGGCAATAAAAAACTGGCCTGTGGAGTGGATGGTTACGAGCTGCTATGCGATTTGGGACGAAAATTCACAAAGACAGCCTATATAACACATAGATCTTATTAATCAGTTTCAAGCTGAATAAGCAGGAAACTTACCCATAACTACCCTCTGAACAACAGTCTCCCTGAAACGCTGACAGAACAACAAAACAACTTAAAGATCAAACAAAGAATAGCAAAATCAAAAACACTTCCTACAACAATCAAAACAATCTGCCAAGGCGGCAGACCAACAGCAACAGCACTACCAACCCCTCCAGAGCCTCCAACTTTCAAGGCTCTAGAGTAAACTGTAACAACAGCCTCTGCAACCTGTTGAGCCACGCTCCAGTGTTAGCATTGAGAGAATATAACACACACTGGCGTAGGTGGGCTTGTCTTCTTTTGAGGTGATATTATCAATGATATTCTGATAAGGTTGCATGCGTGGTAACGAGGCTAGCAGCATTGTCGCTTTCCAACCATCGCTTTGACAAAAAGGATGAATTCCTGCCGCAAGTGATGATGTGACTGTGGATCCTGTGCTGGCGGATTGCGCAAGTTTGAGCCATCGGCGTTCGAATTCCGTGATATGGTCGGAAAGGGAGTCTTTTCTGTCATCGAACTTTAAGTGGGTTACATTCATGAGAAGTGAGGACAGGTGAATTCTGGTTTGTCCTTCATAATTGTCCTTCAAAATTTTCCATGCCTCGGCCGCATTTGGAGCTGCCCTGATTTTCAGCTGTGCTTCTTTCTCGCAGCTATCCATTAAGTAGTCGAGGGCTTTATCTGACTTATCGTCCCAATCTGTTGCTCCAGACGATGGCCTGGGTGTAGTCCCGTCTACTATCTCCAATAGTCTCTGGCGGCGAAGTTGCCTTTGAGCTTCCACTACCCAGGCTGGGTAGTCATTTTCGTCCCTTAGTTTTTCCGATATGCGCGGTGTGATTTTCAATATGGTGGCCAGGTCTGCAGATCCGGCTTGCTGGGGTGCGCTCGTGCCTTCTTTCGCCATGATGCTTGTTTTGCTTCTTTGGTATATCCTGAAATCCTGGTCTGGTGGCGTCGGTGGCAGATCTTAGATTTCTTTTTTCTCGATGTGTTGCTACCATGTAAAGTTCACGCTGCTATGACAGGAATAATACTGCATTCAATAGCAACTATCCGTGTTCAACATAATGATGCTAAAAAACAGAATGAGAAGTCAACACATACATATACCCGCACACTGGCTGAAGGCCCCTCCCCACAGTTCTCCCTATCGGTCCAACCATCCCTCCGTCGCACTCACAAACCATCCGACGGCACAACAATTCCTCCGACCCGCATAAGCCTCATGCATGGGCGAGGGGCTAGATTAACGTTTCTCCAACAAGTTTAGTGAAGAATGAGATGAAGAAAACGAACCAGGGACTGGTGTATGTGGAAGGAATATATCAATCGACTCATCTGAGACTGGGGGCGTTGGGGAGGAGGATTGAGAATTTGATACATTTGGTAAGTTTTCTTGAAACTGCTTCCGAGCACAAAAAGTGCGTTGCGTATAACGAGCTCTGCTAATACCAAAATTTGTTTTTCGAAACAGGGGTTCCACATGGTTATGCAAAAGGAAGTGTTAATTCATATTTCTAATAAGACAATCGTTTTTTCTAGCAGTTGTCCGCATTCTTAACAGCAGTTTGGTTGGGTTCGAAGTTACTTAACTGTACAGTACGCATTGTAGTGGTCGTGCAGGTACTCTAGTGTATAGTGCTGACAGGGTCCATTCCTACCCAATAGGGTAATACCGCCAATACTTGGCATCAAGGCAATCCTGCCACAGAGGTATCATAGCGGGGGGATCTGGGAAATCTTTGCCTTGTATAAATACAACATTCTAAAATTTTACTTGATGCTCATATGCTTACAATTGCATATCAATTCTTGCATTATAGAAATCTAAAAGCGAAGCAACTAAACTATGTAGTGATATTGTAGTGTACTGTATATGCTTACTTTCGTTCGATGGTTAGTGACTTGCCGGTAGCAAATTGTCAGCTGATACAACCGTACTGTAATACTAGTGCGGGGACGAATGGTTAAAGGCAAGCTTGGCATGGAAAGCACGTGGAGATAAGGGCATCACGTGATGCGTTGCACCAATCAATAAGTATGTATATCGACGTTCTGTACTGTAACCCATATATACAACCAACATTCCTCTCTTCTTTTGTTTTCGCGCCCACGCTTACGTCTCCGCACTCGCACTCGTTTCGCCAGTTCACACCGCTCCAGTCCATCGGACAGCAGTAGTGGATACTATCTGTCTATCTTACACCAGTAGTACCAGCAGTAGCGGTGCGTTAGTATGTACCCAAAGCTGGTCACGCGTAGTGGTACATAACCTGAGGCAGTGTTGCCGAGTGGGCCAGCCAGTTCGTGACTATAACAGTTGATGGAGGAATTAATCTATTATGATAGCGAATAGGCCAGTTGGTGCGCAACCCGGCAAAGGTCCCCCTGCTACGAGACTGCGCACCCCACTTCTGCGTATTGTCTCAGAGAGATAGGTGCTTGGCATCCCCCCACAAGGCACACACCGCGCATTTCCGCCAACGATGCCATCCAACTCCCGTGCCTTCCCCAACCCCGTCGCGTTGCCGCCCTACTGCTTTGCAACATCCCACCCATATTCTGCACCGCCTGGTGGGGAAGCCACTCATGTTCGCATAGCTCAGCTGAACCCCCGCCCTTCCACGCATTCTGCTGCGCCTTGTTCCACCCAGGTCCTGCCCAGCTGCCTTCATCCTCCGCATGGACTAAATGCATCCATGCGAGCGGCTGTGGAGCTACTGTGGGACTGGCAAATCGCGCGGAATATGCATCCGATGCCGCATGATGTGTCGGCCGATTGAGAAATCGAATTCAGTGCAGTGATGATGACGATTCACTAGCAAGATGTGTCTTTGTGCCAATATGAACTCTGGTGGTAACACCTCCGGAGCATTCTGGTAAAGTTTTTTTTTGCCGCCTTTCCCCGCCTCTACTAATTTACCTAACGCTGCAATGGACCCCGTCACACTCGCAACCGGTATTACAGGATTCCTCGCGATTGCACTTGATGTTGGCAAGATACTATCAGAATACATCAGTCAATATACATCGGCACCGACAGATGCCCAAAACTTGCTAGAAGAGATTACAGCTCTAAGTGACGTTCTGAAACAGCTGGTCAAGTTTCTGGAAGAGGAAGATGTTAAGCAAGACTTCCACCAGACTTCGGTTCTATGCCGTGTCATTGACCTCTGCAAAGGTGAAATCACGAGTTTGCGCTCAAGTCTGGTAAAGTTGAAAAAGTCTGGAGGTTTTAAAGACCGCCTCAGATGGCCGTTCCGCAAGCAAGAGTGCATGAATGTAGCCTCAACCTTGCATCATTATGCTCAGACACTCCAGTTCTCACTCACTATTGCGAATTGGTAGTATAGTTTCATGCAATGTAAATTTGAGCAATTCCAACTGACGTATAATTCAAATCTTAGTGAACTGCTTTCGAAAACATCAAGAGAGGTGTTTGCAAAACTCTCCAACCAACGAAAACGGATGGCCAACATTTCATTAATACTCAGTGATATGCCAGCCTATATGGTAGAAACGAGGGAGACCCTAGATGCACTTTTAAGCTTACTACTTAAAATTGATAACTTAGCTATAAACGTACAGGAAATCAAGGATGGAGTTCAGAGTTTACAACAAAATATGGATGGTGTGGGATCCACCACCTAAGCTCATTGTGACTCGAGATATATCTCTGCTGACCTCTGCCTCTCAGCTGAGAATATGGAGAAGTTGCTCACTTGGTTATCACCACTCGAACCACACAAAAGACATCAAGCAATCCAAGCAAGTCGGGTCAAGCATACAGGAACGTGGCTCTTGCAGAGTGAGCAATTTCGGTTATGGATAGAGGGCAAAACGAACCAACATCGGTCAGGCCAAATTCTAGGCTGCTCTGGCGAGCCAGGTGCTGGGAAAACCGTGATTGCGTATGTATACCATAAAATCTGCTAATCAGGCTTCCAAAGTACTCAGGCTAAAAACGGCCCTACCAAGCTCACTTGTCATCGATTACATCTCTACCACCTTTTCTGAGAGACTGCCATTGATTGGAATCACCTTTCTGTATTGCGACTATCGAGACAAGAAGGAACAAACTCTGTTACACATTCTTGGCAGCTTGGTTAAACAGCTCGCATCACAATGTATATACACAGGAATCCGGTTGCCTGAGCATGTCCAAAGCACATACAAAACCGCTCAGGAATCTCGCAAAACTCTGGATCTTGGAACTGGTACCAACCTGCTGAAAAGCTTTATACAAGAGCTTGGCAGTACCTTCATCTTGATTGACGCGCTTGACGAGTTGCAAGACAGGACAAGAACCGACTTTCTCCAGGTGATTGATGATATCATGCACTTGAAAACAAACTTGCGCATCTTCTTCACTGCTAGACCACATGTTCAAGAGGAGGTCAATCGCCATCTAGGTATTGAAATGAGAAATTTAACAATTGTAGCTCATGAAGAGGATATTCGAACATACCTAAAACACAAAATACACTCTGATCATAAAGATGCTATGAATGAACAGTTGAGTAGAGAAATATTGGAGATAATACCAAAGAAAGCAGCGGGAATGTAGGACCCCTTCATAATTATGTATGATACGACGGATAACATTTCTTGCATAGGTTCTTACTAGCTGCACTACATATCGACATGATTCTGGATGAACTCACGACAACCAAGAGACGGTCAGCTCTTTACAACCTGCCGCCAGGTCTTCATGCAGCCTATGATGGAACAATAGACAGGATGCGGGAATCACCACGTCGATTTGAACTAGGCATGAAAGTGCTTATGTGGATATACCTAGCTGAGCAGGTGTTGAAAGTGGTAGAACTTCAACATGCACTGTCAGTTGAGGACGGAGCTGAAACACTGGACCCTGACAACTTTCCATCAAAAAGCACCTTACTTCACTGCTGCTGTGGGTTGGTGACGGTTGACAACGAGACGTCAACCGTTCGTCTTGTGCATTATACTCTGCAGGAGTATTTCGACTCGTACGGGGAAAAATACTTTCCATTTGGCCATAATTTGATTGCACGGACCTGTCTGACATATCTGAGTTTTCCTGGTCTCGCCGCTGACGCTAATGAGGATATAAAGAATTCGAGAATGCCAGAGTATGATTACGGGATTTGGGAAGTGGTGGACGAGGTAGAGAGAGAGTATGCCTTGTTTCGTTATGCAGCCTTTCAATGGGGCCACTACGCAAGAAGGCAATGTGATAACGCCACTTGTGAACTTGCAATCACCCTGCTTCAGCGAGAGAAACCTTCTCTGGGGATTCTAGCGCTCACGTGCGCTGACTGTGGGGAAGGTGAATTGCTTTGTGGCCTGGGTAGTCTTCACGTTGCTGCTCTTTTCGGCATTGAGGGCGTCATCCGCAAATTGCTTCAAGATTCGGATCCCAACGAGCGCTCTGGGTGTGGGATCACAGCGTTAGCCTGTGCTGTTGAGAACGACCATGAGGGCATTGTTCGGATCCTGCTCCAGCAAGCAGATGTTGATATCAATGCAAACAGTGGTTATGGTGGGACACCGCTTTACCGAGCAGTCCGATATCGTCATGTGGCAATAGTCCGTCTGCTTCTTGAGCAAGAGGACATTGATGTCAATCTTGAAAATGAGAGTGGCGGTGTCCCACTTCATTTCGCAGCCGGTCATGGCGATGAGTCCCTAACGCGCTTACTACTGGAGCATCATGGTATTAACGTCAATCTTTGTGATGATGGTAGAACACCTCTCGAACTTGCTATCAAGTTTAGAAAAGAGGTCATAGTCCGTTTGCTGCTTGAGCGATCGGACATTGAGCTCGACTGGTCACTCTCGGAAGCAGTGGAAGCGGGCAGTGAGGCCTTAGTCCGCAAACTCCTGGACAAAAGTGAGGTGGATATTAATGGCCATGATGAAGACGGCGAAACACCACTTTACCAAGCAGTTAAATGGGGTCGCGAGGACATAGTCCGCTTACTACTCGACCGAAGCGATATAGATATCAATCTGGCCGATAAAAAGGGCACAACACCACTGTCATTGGCAGTTGAAAAAGGGCATCACACCATAGCTGAATTAATCCATGATCGAATCGGGCAATCCAACTCGCAACTACCATATTATTCCCCTGGCCAGAAACGAAAGCTGAGCAAAGTCGAAGCTTAGGTTTTTTTCTTTTCTTTTTTTTTTTTTATCGGTGATCGCTTGCCGCCCTATGGGCTATGGCGATTTAGTTACATGAGGTGGAAAAAACAAAAGAAAAAGGGGAAAATGGAAAATGAACTATGAAGTAATCCCGTTAGGAAGCTTAGGTTCTAGTCTTTCTAAATTCTTCCTCTTAATATAGATGTAGCTGTGATGTTGTTGAGGGTTACGTATATCGACATTCTAAGTTCAATCTTTCCACGACTGTCACCAGTACATTGTTTCTAGTCGTACTTTTCCTGTTAGAGAACTGCAGTAACATCCGGTTGTACATGACCGTTCATCCACAGGGCGGCACGCGATTAATGAAATAAAAAAAAAAAAAAAAAAAAAAAATACTCTGCCTACGGAGGAATAACAATCAATCTCTTCTACCTAAGTATAACAGTTCTAGTTTCATTTCTTTCACTGAATCACTGTTACGAGTGGTCCGGCACAGTAGAAGAGACTGTCCTCCAATATATGCATGTAAAGCGGCCGCAGTATACATATTATATAGCTTATAAAAATGTCATTTGTAGCGGGGTATAAGTGTAAGATAATGCTGTATGTAAAGCGATTGCCTTACGATCACTGTGCTTACTGACGGCTGGTTATAAAGCTGAGATATTTTAATATAGAGGGATTGTTTAATTCCAAAAAAATAGTTATATGCCAAAAACTTTTTTATGCCGTGTCCATCGAAAGAGACAGGATTGTGGTCGATATTGAGGAGCATGGTACCTACAAGAGGCATTTGACCTGGTAGCTATAAGTCGTTTGTCAAGTATGACCCTGCTGATTACGAGACTAAGCTGTACCATTCAAGCGACCTGTGCAACTGTGAGCGCCTATGATCAAGTAGTAAACAACTATCATTGTAACCTAACTATTGGAACAATTTGTGGGTTAATGACAGCACACGGTTACAAGGAAAATATACAGTCTTTCTTTTCTCAGCAGTTCTCTTTTTCTACAGCATTGAGCTGCAACTTAGCACCTGCAGCCATGGACTGAAGCAAAACGAGCCATGCCATCGGCTTCTGTCATATCTAAGTTAGGATTGCATACTACTATTGATGGACCAGGACAAATATTTATATTGCATTCATAAGCATGTGTGATAAAAATTAAAATACATAGAAAAGATTATGCTCCCTCCAAAAGTTCTTGAACACTGGGACTACCGCCTTCAGATATCTCGAAAGAGGGGTAAGTTATTACGCTCAAAAGCATGGAGGGAAGAAATTAACTTTTAAAGGCTGCAGGTGGTAGTATATTACCTAAGACATATAAGAGCTGTTCTCGTGCCCAGACTATTAATTTCGGCCTCCGTAAATATTCGGCTTGGCAACCGGCCTCTTTAGGCTGGGTACGAGAACTTACAAGAGCGTGTTTTGAATCAGCCTAAGATTCATAATCAGATACGTACTCCAGCTGAGAGGAAATAGTTGTAGCATTGGCAACTTGAGGCTATGACTAGATTATTTACATAGGGAATAAATAGGAAGTGAACAGAAAAATGAAGAGTGTGAGATGATAAAGGGAGTTAAAGGAAGTAGTAAGTAGTCTCTCTCCGTCGGTTCTCCTTAGCGCCCCGCCCATTCCAGCAGCTCCAGCAGCGGGTCCCTTTCGCCCTCGCCCCCCTCTCGGGGGCCGTCTCGACCCCCCGGCCACCTATTTCTCCATACCCGGCACCTGTCCTAGATGTGCTGCGGTGTTTCTTCCTCTTCTCCGCACCATCTGCAATCCGGCCCGCGAGCCTTGCCCATCCTGAAGCACCATGATCGTAACCCTTTCCCGCCCAGGAGGCCCGCAAGCGTTGCCACCCCATGGCCTAATCTTTGCAGTGGTCTATAATCCAGGCCCAGTCTGTTCCCCTCCTCCGCCCTTCGTGCCCTTGCGTGCTGGCGCATGCCGGTCTCTGTTACCATCTCGTCCTGGTCTTGTAGGAAGGTGCCGGTCCTGGCCGCCTTGTCCGCTTCATTGCGCCTTATGCCCTTGTGTCCCCCACATCACAGCCACATCCAAGTCTCCTCGGGTTATCCTGTCTTCCCAAGATTTTCTGACCATGTAAGATGCGCCGTCGGGGGTCGGCTTGCCCTCTGTAATCTTCTGCAGCTTGCCGATGGCTACTTGCGAATCCGATATTATCAGAAGTTCGTTATTTTCGGTGCCCAGGGCCTCTGCCATTGCTGCCAGCTCTGCGTCGTTCGCGGTTGCCCTGCTGCCCATGTAGATGTGAGTCCTGGTGCCCCCGGGGTTGGTGCCCATCCGCCACGTGCCGGCGCCTGTTCTCCCTTCAATCCGGCTTCCGTCCGTGTAGGCGCCTGTCCACCCTTCCTCTTCCGCCTCCGCGATGGCCCTGTCCCACTCCCCTCTTTTAGCGTTTGAAGGGAGGGTGGGCAGCGTCGCCAGTGGGAGAGGGCCCCTATCACTCAGGCTCCCCCTGACGTAGATGTTATGTGGTCGTCCTCCTCTTCCCTCGAGGTCTCTTCTCTAAACCTTAGGTTCTTGCCTCCACATGTCTGGTTGTTGACACAAGATAACGAGTGGATGTTTTTGGTTAGCCTCGTCCCCAGGCGTTTGTAGGTTTTTGGTAGGGTTAAATTCATCGTTATCACAATTATTGACTCAATTTAATGCCATTTCAACATCCATAACACCATCAACTTACAAAGTAAACACTTTTCCATTATGGAAGCTTTAAATAATTTTGAATAGAAATTTTATAAAACTCTACTGACAGAATTTTGGAAACCATATTGCTCACTGAGACCTGTTGCAGTGTGCGGCGCTTAGCTTAGTCAGCAGAGGGACAAGCCAATGATAGATATCCAAAGTTTAGTCTCATGCCAAGACCCTCTAGGCTGCGAAAGCCGAGCGCAGCGAGGGTCTTGATTCTTATGTTGGCAAGGCACTTTTGGTTGCTTAGCAACTAGGTTACCTAGCCAAGTGAATGTTAGAGCTAAGCACACCTACCTAGCCACAGTTTGTCTAGATAGATCTACACACATACAAAATACCATTCTCCCACATCCAGAACACAACAATCAACCACCAACCTCTTCATAACTCCTTTACCCTTATAAATTTAACCTGAACTTGAACTCATGGATCCTAATACACAATGTGTAACTTATCTTTATTAGTTGTAATTTATAATGTTTGGCTACATCCTTTACCTATGACTCTATAAGTGCTATTAAGGAAGAGATGAAGAGGACTTGGATATGACTAGATCCAAATAATGCTGCATACATGACAGCTATCATAGTTTTACCTGCTCCAGTAGCTGCAACACACATAACATCTCTGCCTCTGGATAGATCCCATGGTATACCAGCTTGCCAATTTTTTTAGCTTAATCTTGTATAGATCCTCCGCTATGCTCTCTGCTTGCTTTACTCTTGTTGCTCGTCTTTCCCTTTTATTCCGGTCATTATAGTCGATTTTTATGAATAGGCTGTCACTATACGGAGCATCGTTGCTTAGATCTGGACCAAGGACATCTTTTCCGGAGTTCTCAGGCCCTTCGTCGATCATGCACCCAGCAGCTTCTACTCTTTTTAGACTTTCATGCTCCCATGGAAGTCTCCAGTTTTTATTTCTCTTTTCTACACCCAAATCCATCTCCTTAGATGATATAAAATCAGCTTTTTGCACTGTTGACAAACTGGCTGGTTGTGTCTAAGTACTGCTTTGCTGCGTCCAAGCACTGCTTTGTACTACTTTGCTGCGTCTAAGCACTGCTTTGCTGCGTCTAAGTACTACTTTGCTGCGTCTAAGTACTACTTTGCTGCGTCTAAGCACTACTTTGCTGCGTCTAAGTACTACTTTGCTGCGTCTAAGTACTACTTTGCTGCGTCTAAGCACTGCTTTGCTGCGTCTAAGTACTACTTTGCTGCGTCTAAGCACTACTTTGCTGCGTCTAAGCACTACTTTGCTGCGTCTAAGTACTGCTTTGCTGCGTCCAAGCACTGCTTTGTACTACTTTGCTGCGTCGAAGCACTGCTTTGCTGCGTCTAAGTACTACTTTGCTGCGTCTAAGTACTACTTTGCTGCGTCTAAGCACTACTTTGCTGCGTCTAAGTACTGCTTTGCTGCGTCCAAGCACTGCTTTGTACTACTTTGCTGCGTCTAAGCACTGCTTTGCTGCGTCTAAGTACTACTTTGCTGCGTCCAAGTACTGCTTTGCTGCGTCTAAGCACTACTTTGCTGCGTCGAAGCACTGCTTTGGTGCGTCTTACCGCACCTATCTTCTTCAGCAACACGGAATCTTAGGATAACTCGCCGTTTTGGCCATAGACCTCGCAATAGACCTCGCAATACAACTCGCAACAAGACAACTCGCAGAAAACGACTTCAGGACGCTCACTGGCCGGACCTTATCCTTCTTTTTCTTGTATAGTCTATATGCCTCTCTTCTTAACACTCGTACCTCATGCTGTTCTACCCATCTGCCTTGCTTATTCCCACCATTGAGCTTTCTTGCTTTAGTAACCAAGCCGGCCTCATCAGTTTCCAACATCTCCACATATTCGTCTCCCAATATCAATCCATATTCTTCTCCCCACTCATCTATATGTATCTCTTCTCTTCCCAGTCCATCTATGAGACAGTCAGTAATGGCTGGGTTCATTATTGACTGCTTGCTTTTCCCGCCGCTGGTTGCCTAGCCGTGCTTCGACGCAGCAAAGCAGTGCTTCGACGCAGCAAAGCAGTGCTTCGACGCAGCAAAGTAGTACAAAGCAGTGCTTCGACGCAGCAAAGCAGTGCTTAGACGCAGCAAAGTAGTGCTTAGACGCAGCAAAGTAGTACTTGGACGCAGCAAAGTAATTGGACGCAGCAAAGCAGTACTTAGACGCAGCAAAGTAGTGCTTAGACGCAGCAAAGTAGTGCTTAGACGCAGCAAAGTAGTACTTGGACGCAGCAAAGTACTTGGACGCAGCAAAGCAGTACTTAGACGCAGCAAAGCAGTGCTTCGACGCAGCAAAGCAGTGCTTAGACGCAGCAAAGTAGTGCTTAGACGCAGCAAAGTACTTGGACGCAGCAAAGCAGTACTTAGACGCAGCAAAGTAGTGCTTCGACGCAGCAAAGCAGTACTTAGACGCAACCAAGCAGTGCTTCGACGCAGCAAAGTAGTACTTAGACGCAGCAAAGCAGTGCTTCGACGCAGCAAAGCAGTGCTTAGACGCAGCAAAGTAGTAACTTTGCTGCGGCAGACCCCCCCATAGGCTGGCCAAAAGAGTCTCTATAGATGGTTGATGTGGGTCCTCTAGGAGGGTACTCATGTTTTAAAATATTGACAATTAATTAGAACAGTGATGTGATGTGATGTGATGATTGTTGTGGATGTAGAGGTAGGCACTTGGCTATGTACTTAGATCTAGGGTGGGCTGCATGGATCTATGTGGGCCAAGGTAGCCGCGTTGGCATGGTTACTTGTCTACTTAGACGAACTTTGCGTCCCATTTGCAGGAGGGGTGCTTAGATTCAAATTAGCTAACAAAAAAATACATAAGAATCAAGACCCTCGCTGCGCTCGGCTTTCGCAGCCTAGAGGGTCTTGGCATGAGACTATCCAAAGTTGACTTAATTTCGTTAAACACAATTTTCCGCTCACTCACAATTTCCGTATCAATGAAATCGATATCCTTAGAGAATTCTAGAGTTCTTCTATTGACCTATCTCACTTGTAGTATTCTAGTTACTCTGGGTATTGTAGAAATTGCATTTAGGTCAAACTTTGAATATTTTCAAAGGAACATCAAGTAATGATTTATACTTTATTACATCTCATTAGTTCTGGTTCCGGCACTAGGGTAGAGTTAGAATCTTGTAGTACACAGGTAAGCGAACAAAGATTTTTTTTTTTTTTTTTTTTTTTTTTTAAATCACATAACCCCGCTTGTAGCACGTGGCCATGGCAGGGTCCCTGGGCAAGCCCTCGAAGCCCGGAGACAGGCTTAAAGCGAACAAAGAGTATGATAATAATTTTAGGTATATGTGGCCGCTTCACGCTGTAGATGCTATATATTGACCGAATCGGTACCTCATGCAGTTGAGACCACATCGCACGCAAGCCTTTGGATAAGATAAGCAGTCGTGAATGCGTATCCAGTCAGCAGCCTCAATGCAGACTCCCCAACCAGCCATGGTAGCTACAGCGGGACATTGCCACTTCTGTCCAGATTTTTTTTTTTTTTTTTTTTTTTTAAATCACGTAACCCCACTTACAGCGCCAAGCTATGGCAGGGTCCCTGGGCAAGCCCTCAAAGCCCGGAGACAGGCTTAACAAAGAAAGTTCTATATACACATCCCCATTCCACCCCCTTCTAAAAACCTGATTCCAGAAACTTCCGGATGGTTCTTCTGGTTTCTGCATCAGGAAGGCTCCCCTATATCTCTCCACCTCTCCCCCCTCCCCTCTCCTCCACACCTTCACTTCTGTCCAGAGATAGATAGTACCAAAAGTGGAAACTGGGGAGACTGGGGGCTAGCTCCTACAGAACAGACAGAAATCACTTCGCACACTCCGCTTCCTCTTCGTCTTCTCTCTCACTTGAGAGCTCATCTATATATTATTTTCTGCATCATTACTATAATTTTGATCATTTGATCATCATGGTATCTGCTATATCACCGTATGACAAATCCCCCTTTGCTTCCAGTTACTGTCCCTACTTGTTTAACACCATTTATGCTCTAACTCAAATGATAAACAGAAATCTATCCAATAATCCCTCCCAAAAGGACTCACCTATGGCCCCGGTATCTGTTATACTATCATGCCTATCCATCTTAATTATCATAATAGTTCTTATAGGGATCTATTTGAAATGAAGGGATAGAGCCCTAGTGAAAACAATTCATAACACAGTTGCAGATATTGAGCTGGGAAGACCGGATGAGGTTCCCAGGAGGTTGGGAAGGAGGCGGTGAGCTGGGAGATTTTTTTTTTTTTTTTTTATATCATTTATCGCTTACCGCCCTATGGGCTATGGCGATGTGAGCTGGGAGAGGTTGGATGGGGTGGGGAGGTCAGGGTGGGATGGTGAGTTGGGGCAGGTTAGATGGGGTATGGTTGGGGACGGCTTTAACCGACACTATGTAACTCTTCATTTTGCTTACTAATACAGCCCTTTTTTTTTTTTTTTTTTTTTTTTTTCCCTCGCCGGCCCCCTACTGCATGGAATTGCACACCTTTCGCTTTCTACCATACAGAATACCACACCCCTTGCTCTTCGCTCACTCGCCCTCTGTCTACCATACAGAATACCACACCGCTTGCTCTTCGCTCGCTCGCCCTCTGTCTACCATACAGAATACCACACTACTTGCTCTTTGCTCGCTCGCTCTCTGTCTACCATACAGAATACCACACCCCTCGCTCGCCCTATACTATACGGAGCACTGGGTCCCTTGCTTTTCGCTTCCTCACGCCTTTACCTCACAGAATAGTGTGCATACCGCTCTTCGCTTTCTCACCCTCTACTGTATGGAATACCGCGCTTCGCTCCATCTTCTACCATTTGGATTGGACGTTTTGGAGCTAATACTGTTATAGATTCTATTTTTCCTATAACTCTCACCTATCACCGGTTAGCAATGCCAGCATTAAGCAAAAGAGCAAAGCACATAAAACAATTAGCAGAGGCTCGTAAGAAGAAAAAAGTAGAAGAATTGGATATGGAGCTTCATGTACTTCAAGATTTAATTAATCGCATTGATGATGAGAGTGAAGAGGGGGTATGGCAGCCTGAATCTCTTACAAGATTACAAGAAGATTCTTCTGAAAGTGAAGAAGAACTTGTCGAATTCACAGGATCTGAGGATGAGGGCGAGTTAGATGAGGATACTTTCAAATATATGATGAATCTGAACCGACGTACAGAATATGTTTTTCAACATGTGAAGTTTCGCTATCAGTCTAATGTGAAGCCTCACCGGCAAACAGAATGGAGGAGAAAGCGAAAACAAGAGCTCTTGTCTAAAGCTGCTACCTTATACTCACGTCCCATAACAGACTTCTTCCAGCCCAGAACCGCCACCCCACATTCAGATACTTCCACTACTCAATATTCCGAATCTTCAGAAGAGTCAGAGGAGGAATATACAGGTGAAAGAGTAAAGACAGCACTAGAGGAATTGAAGAAGAAAATAGCATCGAAGAAGGAGGGGCTACATGGTCAAAATTTAACTCGGCATAATGCTGTTCTTTACTTTCTGAAGCTGCAACAAACAAAAAAAGAGGGTGAGACCCGACGAAGTTTAAGTTTGATGGTGGCACGATGCTTTAATCGAGGAATATACTTTGCACGCCAAATTATACGTTGGGAGAGAAGTTGGATAAAGCAGAGGATTATAGAAGAAGGCCGTCAGGGTTGCTTTGCGAAAACGAAGTCATGGTTAAATGATGAAGGCGTACAGCTGGCAGTTCGAGAATGGATCGCAACTACAGGTGAAGGTAAGTAACCATACTAACTACTTAATCTCACTATGGCTATTATCTTACTATAACTTATAGGAATTACTGCGTATGGGTTGGCAAAAGCTATTGGGACTTATCTTAATAGTCATCGAGCACAACAAATAATGGCACAAACATTCAGTGATATTGATATTGGAGAGTCAAATCATTCCAGTGGCACTCAAGAGTCACAGTTTAAGCACCCAATTCGTGCAAGGACAGCCCGACGATGGTTGAAAAAGATGGGTCTATCCTATGATACTGTGCGTAAAGGTGTTTTTATTGATGGTCATGAGAGAGAAGATGTTGTCAAATATCGGCAAGAAGTTTTTATTCCTCAATTTCGAGCTTTACAGCATCGCATGGTAATTTTCAAAGAGGACGGTATTTGGGAAATCCCCAAAGGTTTACCTGAAGGAGAAAAAGCAGTTGTTTTTATTACACATGATGAGTCTACTTTTAATGCCAATGATGGAAAGAGACGAATCTGGATGGAAAAAGGCAAGCAACCAATTCGGCCTAAAAATAAGGGCAAAGGAATTATAGTATCTGCATTTCTAACACCAGGAGGAATTCTTCGCCTTCCAGAAGAAATTTTGGATTCAGAATTAGAAAAAGATACCATATGGCCAAGAAGGAATGGGAAGCCATTACGTGAAGCAGTTGAATATCATGAGACCAGCAAAGACAATTATTGGAATGGAGATAAAATGGTCGAGCAAGTAATTACTGTTGCTTTGCCTATTTTTCGAAGAAATTTTCCAAATTGTCAAGCTCTCTTTGCTTTTGACAATGCCTCTAATCATTGCTCTTTTGCTCCCGATGCTCTGATTGCTGCTCGAATGAATCTTAATCCAGGAGGAAAGCAACCAAAAATGCGCGAAAGATTTATTCATGCAAAACAACGACCACAGCCTATGGTATTCTCTGATAACCATCCAGTGATACAACTACGTGGAAAACCTAAAGGTATCGAGCAAGTATTACGAGAAAGAGAATTATGGAGGGATAGAAGATCTGATGGATTCTAATTTCTTCTTGAATGTCCTACTACTAATAACCGTTCAGGTTGTAAACCTTTACTTCCTGGTGGTTGTTGTGCACGTACACTTTTAGCTACACAGCCAGATTTTCAGGCTCAAAAGGGACGATTACAAGAAGAATTGGAAGCAGCAAACCAACTTATAATCTTCTACCCAAAGTTTCATTGTGAGTTAAATTTTATTGAAAGATTTTGGTGTGCAGCAAAATATTATACTCGTGAGAACTGTCAATATAACTTTGAAAACTTACGAAGTACAGTACCTGCTGCTTTACATTCTGAAAGTACTGCTTCTATCTTTCATTACTATGAGCACTGTATGCGATTTCTTAATGCATACTCTAATAGATATACTTATGAAACTAAACAGTTTCAGGAATATGTATATAGAAATTATCGGCAAGTGGTAGCTACAAGCGGGGTCACGTGAAATAAAAAAAAAAAAAAAAAAAAAATCGGCAAGTGGTAGATAAAAGCAAGTGGTAATTACATGTACTTTAGACTTTACTCTTTTAAGTAATTTTTCTTGCTTACTAATATATACTTTTACCTAATTTGTATTAGTAGTATGTAACTCGGTTAGGGATCCTCCACCAAAATTTACCTCTCTCTAACTTAGGATAACTTTTTTACAAAAATTCATAAAATTAGAAGTACGACATAGATTGATTCTTTACTCAATTCTCTTTATATCTATGAGCAGTTTTAAATTTTTTTGATTTTTGTTGCATTGGAGATCGGTGTTGAAGTTTAGGATCAAAATGTGCCGGCTAAAGGTGTCCCCAACCATAGGGGAGGTCAGGGTAGAAGTGGGGTTGTGAGTCGAGGAGGGGGGGGAGAGGGTAGGGTATATGTATTTTTTTTTTTCGGTAATTTCCTTGACTTCCTTTTCCCTTAAATGGGGCAGCTAACTGTTTTAGCAGACAACAAAGCATACAGGGCCCTCTAGCGTGCCCGATGTGGTAACGATCTGCCCCCCTGTAACGATCCACTCTCTGGGCACCCCTCGTCATGCATTCCTCACTCTACTACTTTTATTTGAATATATTGCAACTATAGAAATTGCTTAACATTATACCAATTTGACATCGCTGAATCAGAATTTGCTATCATAATGAGGAAAAAATCAAAATTCCAATATTTACAACTAAATTTATCATTATTTACCTAAGTTGAGTCCTCCCTGTATATATATAGTATAGCTCAACATTCTCGAAATCAGAAAAATTATATAGAAAACTAGTAATTCTCATCTATCTAGGGAAGGTCTTTTTATCAAAAGTCAATATTGCATATACAGATCATGTGGGATGCAATGCAGCTTCAATTGTATAGAAGTAGTTTATATTCGTGAGCTAATCTATATACCTTGATCTAACCTTCAGTGTTCCTAGACTCCTCAAGTGATTCAGGAATACCAGGACTTGAAGTAGTAGTAGTGGAAGCACTAGGGGTGGTAACAGTAACTCCTTCTGAGGTGCCAGGTATGACAGAAGAGACCTATGGCTCAAATCTGCTATTGGAACCTTCTTCTACCCACCCCCCCTTCTAGTATTCAGACCCTCCTATCTCATGAACTAAAGATCTTTCCCAGTCCCAGCCTTGCAAGTGAGTTCCTCCATAGTGTCTTTTTGTAGCTTGTTCAGCTGCAGCCATATCTTTCTGTTTTGTTCCTCTTTTGCCTTACTTTCTCGCTCCATCACTACTAACTACTTTGCATATCAGCGGCTTCTTTCTTATCCTAAACTATTTTCACACCTTCTAAAGTTTCTCTTCCTCCTTTCTGACCTCCACTGTTTCCTTTTCGATATTTCTTACTATTTTTTTCCTTCTATTTCCAGTATTACTTTAACTTCAGCTCAAGGCGGCATAGGAGGAAGTGAGTAAATATAGCGTCTTGGGCGTCTTGGGTACAGAGAACCGCATCCTACCAGATCAGTGAAAAAAACACTTGACTAGTGACGTTTACTAGTCCTCTGCATAGCTCATTTAGCAATACGCACCTGCATCCCATGTATTTGCTGTCGCATTTCACATGCATTGCATATACACTCTATCGGCCACCCGACCGGGTGACCTATGACAGAGGGAAAGCAAGGCAAAAGAAGAACGAAAATAGAGAGAGATGGCTGCAGCTGAGCAAGCTACAAAAAGACACTATGGAGGAACTCACTTGCAAGGCTGGGACTGGGAAAGATCTTTAGTTCATGAGATAGGAGGGTCTGAATACTAGAAGGGGGGGCGGGTAGAAGAAGGTTCCAGCAGCAGATTTGAGCCATAGGTCTCTTCTGTCATACCTGGCACCTCAGAAGGAGTTACTGTTACCACCTCTAGTGCTTCCACTACTACTACTTCAAGTCCTGGTATTCCTGAATCACCTGAGGAGTCTAGGGACACTAAAGATCAGATTAAGGTATAGAGATTAGCATGAGAATATAAAGTACTTCTATATATTTGAAGGTGCACTGCATCCTATATCATCTCTATATACAATTACTGACTTTTAATAAAATGACTAGCACTACATAGATAAGTATCACTAGTTTTCTATATTATTTTCCTGATTTCGAGGATATTGAGCTATGCTATATATAGAGAGGACTTAAATTAGGTGAATAATGATGAATTTGGTAGCAAATATTGGAATTTTGATTTTTTCCTTATTATGATGGCAAATTCTGATTCAGCGATGTCAAATTGGTATAATGCTATGCAATTTCCATAGTTGCAATATATCCAAAATAAGCAGTAGAGCGAGGAATATATGACGAGGAGTGCCAAGAGAGTGGATCGTTACAGGGGGCAGATCGTTACCACATCGGGCACGTTACAACATGATCAAGTAGCTGGCCCCTCTGTGTCAACGCTGCACTCCTCGGTGAACCGAATGACGCACGACTAGACAGCAAGCAGCAACAGCAGCAACAGACGGAGATACAACAAACCACATGCCGACTGCCACTCGTTCAGCCGGACGTGACGTCCACATTTACAATGTGGATGATCCTGCTACGGTGCTCGGAGGTCTCATCCTCACAAACGGTGTGACGAATGCCAACTTCTATTCGGTGGTAGAGATCATCGTTTTATTCGATCAAGACTACTTCTTGCGAGACGAGGGCGGCACGACGGTTCAGAGAGACGACCATCCACTCCGATCGGGGAATTACTATATTCACACGAATGGTAGGTTACTTGCATGCGTTATCGCTAAACAATGCTGAGTCTGAATAGGTTCAGTCACCGTCAACAATGAGGTTCCCCTACTTCGTACGGTTTCGCTGCAAACCGGCACCCGCGTCGAATCATTCTGTGATGCTGTCAGAGACAGAGACCGACGATGTGTTATAACGGGCAGACCTGCGCTGGACGCTGATTATGGTATCTACTGGGGCTTCCAGGCTGCACACATCTTTCCACTCGCATACGAAGGACACTGGGATGCCCAAAACTACTGTCGCTGGATCACCATTCCACCAGCTACCGAGTCTGCAGGAACAATCAACTCAGTTCAGAATGGAATGTTGCTTGACAATACCATTCACACGCTCTTCGATCTCTATGTTATATCGATCAATCCAGATGTACGTATAGTTAGATTATTATGGAGACTCATGGCTGATAATTGTTTCAGGATAATTACAAGATTGTCTGCTTCAGACATGATAGCTTCGGCGTCGCTGGCAAGTATCTCGATCAGCAATTTCTCGAGGATCCGCGGCGACCAGTCGACCAGCTTCTATGTTGACATTTTCGACAGGCAGTATTGACTAATATGAAGGGTGCTGGAGAGCCTGCTTTTGAGGTTGATTTTCCGCCTGGTTCAGACATGATGGGTGAAATTATGAGCGGGCCTAGGGCTGCGGAGAGGATGGAGTTCGAGCTGTTCAGTCGCTTGGGCGTGCACATTAATAGGATATAGAGACGTCTATACATGTTAAGGTCTCTCAAATTTTTTTTTTTTTTTTATATTTCATTACTCGCATGCCGCCCTATGGGCTATGGCGAGGTATTTATTAAAAGAAAGACAAAGAACTGATAACTAGATACAAGTAGTGCCCGCGGTGCTTATATATGGTGCGGGTGTCCATACAAAGGACCGTCCTTCACTTCCGCCGTCTGTCCGGTTCGTATGGGCTAATCCTCAACCATTTCCCGCCAAGTCTCACCCTCTCTACGTCGGTCTCGCCCTCCAAGTACAACACAGCTGAACTGGTCTTCTTCCCCTCTTCCAGCAGCACGGTCTTCTTCCTTAACTACCTTATTCCAACCGTCTTTCCCAGATCCGGATTCCCAGTCTCCAACCATCGCCGAACTTTCCCCAGGTCTTTTCTGAGGGCAATTCCGTGGACAACGACGCCGTGCTTCGAGGTGGTGGCGTCGGGACTAAGGTCTCTCAATGCTAACCTAGAATACTTGACTCAATAAGTTGCAGAGGCTGTTGTTACAGTTTACCCCAGAGCTAAGGCTCCTAGCTTTGGGGGAGGGGTTGGTTGTTTTAACTGTGTGGGAAATTCTTCTTTGACCCCTGTTGCTGTTGTTTTTCTTGTGCTTGGAGGACTCTTTGCTTTGGTTTGTTGTTTTATATCTGTTGTATCTGTGGAGCTATGTGTTCTTGTTCTGCTAGGAGGGAAGAGGAGGTTGTTACTTTGAGTCCTGTAGAGGTGCCGCCGCCTCCCTATTCTTCTGTTGAGAATGTTGGTGTCTAGAACAAGTTTTGTTGATGGTTACTGTGGGGGAGGTGTGGTGGTCTGGACTTTGATAGAAGATGAATTCAAGTGTGGTTTCTCTTGTTCTGCAAACTGCAATGTTCGAGGGGGACAAAAAGAACAAGCAGGTCAAGACTCAAGAGATTCGAAACTGCCATCGAGAAGCACCTTGTAGAGTGAGAAGTCTTGCATATAAGGGTCTAGAGCAAGGATGGTGTGGATGTCGAGGTAGTGGCGGCCTTCGATATGTCAAAAGTTGGGTTAGAAGAGCTGTGCTTGTTGCTTTGATCTATTTTTATTCCTTTTTGATGTATAATTCTTCAACAGAATAACCTCTATTGTAAGTGAGAGCTGTCTCCTAAATTTTTATTACTGTTAACTTATTTATTTTTCTTTTGTCATAGTACGAGAAAGATTTTTTTTTTTTTTTTTTTTTTTTTCATATCATTAATCGCATGCCGCCCTGTGGGCTATGGCAATATTTAAATACATGAGATGAAGCGTTTACAGAGGTATGAGCGAAAGGAAAAGTGATGAAAAGAAAATTCCCATGTCCCTTCATTGACCCGTAATGCCACGAGGTTGTCCCCATCTCCCCACCAAGTCCCGTCGTCGTCCCTTGGCCGGCATAGGTCCTCCATACTTCTCGGGCATTTCTGTCTCCATGTTCTGCATTTGGTCAGCACGTGTTGTGTGGTCTCGTAGTCTTCGCCACACCATCGGCACTCCGGGCTGTCGGCGGTGCCGATTCGGTGTTTCCAGTCCCTCAGACCTTTGCCTCCGAGGATGCCCGCCAGGGTGGCGACCCTGTGTCCTAGCCGTTGTAGCGGTTTGTAGGTGATGTTGAGTCGATGTACGAGAAAGAACCTGTAGGGGCCTGATGTATTTACGTTTGAATGCCAGTGGATACATTACATTAGTTGCATGTACCTGCTCTAATGCCAGGATCTATCGGAGTTGTACAATACCCGCTTTGTATTCAAATGGTATGGATGACAATTGATGACTTGTTGGGAGTGAAATTACTGTTCCTAGCTTGTACATACATATACTTGGATCACAAGTCTTGGTGAAACGTTCCTTGCTTTATGTATGTTCCACAGTGCTAAACCATGAAACTATCGCTAAACCTCTTTGATGCGGGGTTTCCCGCCACAGGACCAATAAAGTAGTCCTCACATTTTGAATTAATTATCACTACATAGTAGTAATTAAGTACTGTTGGACCGCACAGGTTTCCACTAGACTTTTTCAACTGTACTGCGCGGCACGCATTGAGAGACTGGTGCAATGAGTCACAAAGGACATCTTGAGTCAACTCTATTCTGCGGCTCTGGTCATTTATAGTACACAACATGTTACCGAAACTAGTATATCTCCTGGGCAATGTGTGAGGCCTAAGGCTCCGCCGTTTGAACAACCCACCGCAGAATCCATCACAGAAATAAGTAGCTATTGATTCATGGATTGGGAAGTGGGGGACACCCGTGTCTTGCTCGACATATAGGATACTATAACACGTTGTGGTGCGGGAAATCACTACTGTATACTCTGTCTTCTCGAGTAGGGCAGGGGGCAAATACGGCATCTGCAACGCGACATTGCGGGTATTACTGTATGTGAGCGTTGTAGTTAGGAGGAATGTTCTTGCGGAAGCGGCACACGATTAATGATATAAAAAAAAAAAAAAAAAAAAAGTTCTTGCGGAAAAAATAGTCTCGTGCCATAGAAGAAAGATAATCTTGTGGTATTTGGCATGAGGCTAGGTGGTTTATGAACCGCCCCGCAAGGCCAAGAATGATATAACCAATGATGCCCGAGCATACGTACATAAGACTCTTGGTCTACAGAGACCTACGGAATCCTGTTGTATGTATCATGGTGGTGTCTTTTCTTAAAAAATGGGCAATGTAACAAAAAAGAAATCTACGGCACCAAGGATTCCCATATGGTCACCCACTGTACTTTGAACAGCTAGGGCGAACTTGGATAGCAAGAAGACGCTGCCTTGGCATAAAAAATAAAGCGGCAGGTCGCTCTACTAATCTACTTAGGGCAGTAACTACCCCATTTGTCGAAACATTGCTGTTATTTCTTCAGGCACGTAAGATGGATTTTGCTTTCCCCCTTTTGTCCATGATACGACAGCATAACAATGGCCTTTACTTCTTCGGGTATATAACACGGAAGTTCATTTTATTTCTGAGCCCCTTGTCCGTGATACGGTGCTGCAGGTGGTCGAATATCACATTTTCCTTGTCCATGATACGACAGCTTAACAAGTGCCACTTTGAGCTTTACCTCTTCAGGTATATAACACGGAAGGTCATGTTATTTCTGGGCCCCTTGCCCCTGATACGGTGCTGCACATGGTCGAATTTTTCCTTGTCCATGATACGACAGCTTAACAAGTGCCACTTTGGCCTTTACCTCTTCAGGCATATAACACGGAAGTTCATGTTGTTTCTGGGCCCCTTGTGCGTTCTGGGCCCTTGCCCACCATACGGTGCTGCACATGGTCGAATTAAGTGGCCTTTACCTCCTCAGGTATATAACACGGAGTGCATTTTATTTCTGAGCCCCTGGTCCATGATAGGTGGTGCAGATGGTTGACTATGAACTTGTCCAAGATACGACTTGTAACAAGTGCCACTTTTCCCGTTACCTCTTCGGGTATATAACAGGGAAGCTCACATTGCCGCCTATGACAAGGCAGGCTTTGCCCTTCCCCCTTCAGGCCTATACTTACCCGTTTTAGTATACAACATGAGCACAATAATGCCTGTTGATATATGGCCGGAATACACCCTGGTTTTCATGGATACCCTCTATTTTGCCCTCACTCAGGGGCAAGTTCCCAACTTCATCTATAAAAGGCTGGTGAATTTCCAATCCTCGATCAGTTACCAGTCCGCACCTGAACTCATCACGATGGCTGTGTTTCGAGTCCTGTGGGGGCATGTTCGTGACCCTGGTGGGCAAGGCTGGGTTCGATTCCCAGGATATCGACATGTTGAAATGCCACTGGACACAGCCTCACTGATTGCCATTACACCTACTCCTCTTCCCTTCCATTTTGTGCAGTACTGGGCCGTCTACCACTGCTCAATTCAGAGATCTTTTCTTTTGCCATCATGCATTCAGCGGCCCTGTCTAGCATCGGTAAAGGTCCAACTCTTTCCATTCTCCCATCATTCTTCCCCCAATCCTTTTCCCCTAATCCTTTCCGCTCGAAGTCGCGGAGGTAGTGTCGCTGGCGGAGGTGGTGTCGCTGGCAGAGGTGGTTGCTCGCGGAGGTATCGAAGGGTTCAAGAGCGCTAGGATTCGTAGTATGTTCGAACTGACCTGCGCCCTGGCTGAAGTGGTAAGCTGTGGTCTCCAGCGATGGAGGTAACCAGAAACTGCCACCGAGGGGTGTAGAATTGAGGGCCCCGGTTCAATGAGCTAGGGAAGGGGGTTGTCCGGCATCTCTACGAGATAGACTGTAATGCTCCGGTCCTATATGTCCTTTTTTGTTCCTTTTTTGTTCCTATCTCCTTTGCAAGTAATTTCGCCATAGCCCATAGGGCGGTATGCGATTAATGATATTAAAAAAAAAAAAAAAAAAAAAAAAAAAAAAAAGTGCACAACATGCAGGGAAAGTACCATTAGGTGGTAACGTGAAAGGAAAGGTTCCGTAGGTATCCCAACTGCCCCATAAGAATATAATCTATAATACAACGCTTGCAACAATGCCCCTAAGGCTTCAAGACCGTGGATTCAGGCACGATTTTCTAAGCGAAACATTTCGAAAGCAAACAAAGTGCTTGGGAAAAGACTAAGAATCATAGAAGGATGGTAGGATAAAAGTTGAAGGATGATAGGTAAGTAGTAAGGAATTGATAGATTTTTAACTGGGCTTGCATCATAATTGGGCACTAGGAACCCGTATTTGGATTCTTTGAAGCCAAGACATGCTAGTACCGATAGGGCAGTAATTGCCTTATTAGGATGTCTAAATTTAAAAAATGATTGATCCTCGGCCACTGGTCCCCCCGTGGTTAATTTTCTCCTATCACAGTCATCCATTTATAGTGTTTGCATCGGTTTAACTTGTCGGTAGTTCAGTACAAGTCAGGTTTTCTTCCAAAAAAAAAACCGACTTGACCAACAAGTCGGTTTTTTCTATATTAAAAAACTTGGACCGACAAGTTGAAACAGATACAAGTTGAAAATTTTATGTTTTATCATACAAATAATCCCTGTCCAAGTTGGTTTTTGGCTCTATTTTCAACTTGTCGGACAAGTTTTGCTGAAAAAAAGAAACCGACTTGTTGGAGCAAGTTGGTGTCAGTCCAAAGTAAAAACTTGTACCGAAAAACCGACTTGTACCGACTTGGACCGATGCAAACACTATCCATTGACCAGCATTACGAAGTCTTTTTGGAGCTTTGTAATAACTGAATAGCGAAAAGATAACATGGGGCGATGTCGAAAACACCGACGAATAAAGTCCAAAAGAGGGAAGAAATTAACTATTGTGGTGATACAAATGCACTGGCGAAGATCGCGGCCGAGGACACCAGAAAGTAGGATCCCAAAGGTTGAAGAAATTGCGGCGATCAAACGCGAGTTGGGGTTAGGGTTAGATTAGCTAGAACATGTGTATTTATGTCACGTCATGTTATTCTATGTTATGTTATATTATGTTCTTAACTCTAATCGAAGAAACCTTTTTTTATAATTATAACTATGAACAGAATTCAAGGTCGATACTTAACTGCTTGGAACTTCCCTTCCTGCCATTGCGCGATAACCTTGAGTTTGTCCTCTGTACTCCAGCTGTTAGGATCTCCTATAGGCTATTTGAATTTGCTTCCTTTGCGAATCCTCCACTAGTAATTCTAGAGCCATTCTCCCCCACAAAGCCTTTTAACATGGATATTATCAGGAGGCACATATTCCTTGAGGTCGAGGTCTGCAATGAGGTAAGTAAACAGGGAAGAATATTTCAAATCTAACTACTTACCAATAATGCAACTTAGAATCTCCCGACTTGATACATCTTGACCCTTACCAAGGCCCTCCGTCATCTCGTCCAATTCTGTACAGTCCACTGCCCACAACTTTTTGGCATGCCATGCCCTGATAACATGGAGCTTGTCCTGTGTTGTCCATCGCTCTAGAGGCTTTGAAGGCCATCTGAAGTTACCTTTCAGGTTCCACCAGTAATGATACCCCTCCCGATTTGTTCGAATTGTCCGAATTGTCCAAATGTATATATCTGCAGGCGGCACAACCACCCCAAGATCTTTTTCTGAGTTAAGAGGTAAGTAAACGTTTGGACCGGTAGGTATAACCACTTACTAATGCGAGAACTCAAGATTGCATGTGCAGAATTTAGATTGAGTTTGGTCATTCTGTAACCTTCTATGATACAAAAAGAAGTCGAAAAGAGAACGCAGAGATTGGTAGAAGAGAACGTAGAGATTGGTAGAAGAGCGTTTATATAGAGTAGAATGATAGCTTGGCTGAGTTATTGCTGAAGTTATTACTGATAGTGGGTAGAGGTCCTACTATTTATCAGGCTATCCCTACTTTCAGGCTATTCCTATTTTCAGACTTTGAACACTTCGACACATATGAACACACCTACAAGAGATTCAACGACTTGCAGTATGCTTGCAGGAACAGAGGCAATTTCTACGAACATTAGTGGCTATGGCTATTTTCAGGCTATAAAAACTTCGACACTTACGAACATTAGTGGCTATGGCTATTTTCGGGCTCGACACATACGAACACCCCTACAAAAGATTTAGCATGCTAAATGTTTGGAGTATGAGGTACTGGATCTCATGATACGACCTGCAGTATACTCCAGGAACAGAGGGAATTTCTACGAACATTAGTGGCTCACCAATTTCTGTTGCGGAAATGATTCATAATATGGGATTAGACAAAGAGTTTGGCGGGTGCAAACTTAGGGTTCCTAATTCTAGTAATAAATTAGGAAGAACCAGGGGAACTGAAGTCGACATGGGACCCTCCAAACGACGAAACAGATAATTCCTATATAAGGGTTGCTTTCTGCTCCTTTCTTCTCTCTTCATTCTGTCCCTCCTCTCTTGATTTTCTCTTTGCTCAGCTCTTCTCGACTCTTTGCTTGATCCTTCCTCTCTGATTTTGCCTTTGCTCAACTCCTCTCAACCCTTGCTTGATTCTTCTTTTTCTGCTACTTCCCCTCTTCGATTGTGTCTTCCTCCTCACCATTCTGGCAAATCCTCCTTAATACACCTCCACTATACCCTCTTCCAAATATGCCTCATTCAGTTGCAACTACTCCTGTACCCAAAATTCTGGACCTCATAAATGACCCTGCACCCCCGGTCCACTCTGTGCTGGCTGCCAGTGCGGGCCCATTGATCATTGATCTCAAGAACGGAGATGACGACCCTTTAATCATTGATCTCACGAATGAAGATGATGAACGTGGACCGGTTGTTATTGACACCCATCAGAATGCTGGTCCCTCTACTCCATTGCACAGGAGAGGTAGAGAGGATCGAGGGATTACAACAGCCCCATGGCAAAACCGAGCTCAACGACTCCTGCCAGTTAGTGGTCCCTCTAGTCCCTTTAGTCCCCTAGGGCGAAGACATAGACATACCAGAAGACGTACCAGGAGACTAGATGTTGATCTCATGAGTAGACACAATGATGCTTTGGATGCAAGACGTCGTCAGGCTATTATTAATCTCACGGAGGGAGAAGATCCTGTCGAAAGAATTGATTTAACTGACGCCCATGATTCTGCTGGTCCAGGAAGTCCTCCACTACATTTTCAACTGCATATCGATCAGATTATCGATTCATATGATTTTCGGCAGCTGGACTAAGTTGGCCAAAACTGTATTGTTAATTATATTGTTAGAATTTGCTGGTTGCAATTGTTTGATGGTTATAGTTATTTATCTATGCTGTTAATATATTGTTAGTTCTTGACTCTTTATAAACTATCTCGTTCTTTCTCAAAACAGGGGGTCCACATAGCGGCATTAATTTTTGAAACTTTTTATTCTTTATGTAGCAGATCCCCCTTGCTCAGCCTTTGTTACTCAGCCCAGCTCATCCTAGTCTTTTCCTCTTTATTGACTTCCTTTTACTCCTTCACAGTGCTTTGATAGTCTAGTTGTACTTTGGTCTCCTGACCAATATAAGATCGGATCGCAAGCACTAGACATCTAATAGGAAGTAAACAATACGAGTCCTAAATCCGGTTAGTACTATTGGAAGGTAACGTGAAAGATTCCGTAGGCATCCCTGCCGTACTATATGTATAAAATCTATAATATATCCACACCGTCAATGGGAGCAGTTGCTTTTCCATAAATATAAGCCTCACATGGTTTGGGTTTAGTACCAGAGTGGTGCCCAGTACAATACATTTGAATATAGTCAATTTTTTGATCGATCATTGTATCGTCCTTTTGGATACTAAAATGTTTAAGATCTAGGTGAGGAATTTCGAAAGAGAATAGAACGCTTGGGAAAAGACTGAGAAAGATAAGAAGAATCACTGTTTGTATCATAGGTAAGGATAAATGGTATGCTATGATTTTGATTTGTATAGTATCGATAGGTATGATATACTGGTTATCACAAGCGGGCTGTCTAAACGACCAAGGGATACGTTCTAGCGGATTCTAGCGATTTCGGAGGTGTCAAGGTTCAGGAGTTCAGAGGTGTCACGGTTCAGGAGTTCAGAGGTGTCACAGTTCAGGAGTTCGGAGGTGTCATGGACTCAGGCCAGGCGGATCGTTGATTGACAAGACAACAGATGAGGAAGGAAAGAACTATCTACAAGGCGGCCATATTGGACCCTTATATACATGGTGTGCCCTGTGGCCAAGAAGCAAAGACATGGCGGCGAAACACAGAATTTTCACAACAAGGACGCGCAACAAGGACGCGCGGCGAAAGCAGACTTTTCACATCTAGCGGACGATCAGTAACCGGCCTCTCTTGGTGGTTCGGCAGCCGGCTTATCATGGAAGTTCAGCGATCGGGCGGTAGCCGGTTTATCTGGGTAGCCGGTTTATCTGGGCGGTAGCCGGTAACCGTTACCCTGAGTGCGGCGATGCAGGCATCGGGTCGTGACACTGGTATTGATTTGTATGATAGGTAAAATGTATGGCACCGAAGTGTGATTTATACTTTGGCTCAGTATCGATTTTAGACCCTAGGGACCTGTATTCGGACTCTTGAAGCCAAAACATACTATGGAAGTACTAAGGAATTGATAGATCTTTAACTGGGCTTGCATCATAATTGGGCGCTAGGGACCTGTATTTGGATTCTTTGAAGTCAAGACATGCTAGTACCTATAGGGCAGTAATTGCCCCATTAGGATATCCAAATTTAAAAAATTATCTTGTGGTCGTTCCTCTAGTTAAGTACAGGATCGCACCATCTCCCCTTCACCCACTTATAATAAAAATGAATTCAAGTCCTAAGTACATCTCTATTCTTAGCATCGCGGTAATGTGGGGATCAGTAATGCGTACTCGTGCCTACTTGGTAATACACGCGCACTAGCGCTAAGAGGCTTGCCACGACTGAAGTAACGCGCGTTTGTTATTTTTGCTCTTAAGTGAGGAATATCTTCGCAAGTCTCGTTTTTACCTTACATAGTATACTATATTAGGGAACTTTGAGCACGAATAAGAGTTAAGTAATAAATTCAAGTCCTAACTACCGTCTTTGAGCTGGAGGTTATTATCTTTAGCTATAATGATATTGGTCCACCTCCCATGTCCCTAGTCCAGCCCTTGATCCCCTCTGAGCGTCCAACTCACACTAGTGAAGCTTCTGCTTTCCTAACACACCAAACCCTTTACTTTAAAACTCTATTTTCAGAGTCTGGTTTTGCTTTAACGCCCGGCTCCATACATCTTTGAGTAAATCTGTCCAGTTACCGCACACATCGAAAAAAAACTCTGTCCCCCCAGCTACCAGCTCCTCCGTAAGCTTAGTATTATTGAAGAATGTCTTGATCTCTACTCTTTCCCGCTTTAGACCACCCAGCTTCCATCTCATGGTACCGGCCCTGTCATAGCAGTTCTGAGATATATAGAACAGAGTTGTAAAGATGAAGCCTGAATCAGGCTGCAAGATGTCCTCCTTGCCAATATTTTTCACATAGAAGCCTGAACCAATTTGAGCACAACATGTAGAGAAAGTACCATTCGGGAGTAACGTGAAAGGTTCCGTAGGCATCCCAGCCATACCATACGAATAGAATCGAAGGTGTGTCTACTGTGTCAACGTGAGCAGTGTTTCATTGGTGAATATAGCCTCACCAGGCCCGTTGCAGCTCAGACGACCAACGTCTGTATATTGGATATTAGTATTTGCATCGGTTACAAGTACTTGTCGGTTTAACTTGTCGGTTTTTCAGTGCAAGTCGGGTTTTCTTCCAAAAAAAAAACCAACTTGCCCAACAAGTTGGTTTTTTCTATATTGAAAAACTTGGACCGACAAGTTGAAACAGATACAAGTTGAAAATTTTATGTTTTACCATATAAATAATCCCTGTCCAAGTCAGTTTTTGGCTCTATTTTCAACTTGTCGGACAAGTTTTTCTTAAAAAAAAAAACCGACTTGTTGGAGCAAGTTGGTGTCAGTCCAAAGTGAAAACTTGTACCGAAAAACCGACTTGTACCGACTTGGACCGATGCAAACACTATTGGATATCGTCCTTTTGGATGCCAGCATGTTGATAATTTGGGGGAGGAAGTTCAAAAGGGACTACGACACTTGAGAAAATACTAAGAAAAATGATAAATATCACTGATTACATTGTAGATTTAAAACTGGTATTGGTATTGATAGGTAGAATAAGTAGATGCCCACGTATTCTGGATTTATGCCGTAATGCGCTAGGAGACCTGGTTACGAGAGTGCCCTAGCAGTCTCGATTCCATGGAGGACTTGTTTATGTATAATGTAAATTTATACTTGTGCCTATATCATAATAGGACCCGTTTTTGGGCACCAGGACCCATATTTGGACCCTAGTTGCAAAACTAAGACATACTAGTGCGAATAGGCCAGTAATTACTTGCACAACATAGGAAATACTCATGCACTGTGAGATGAGCTATACAAAGAAAAAATAAATTCAAGTCCTAAAGTCCTAACTACGTCTTCTACCTTTGCCTGCTCCATGTCGCTTTGCCTCCGTCCTACTTTGGCTTCTGGTTCCTAGCACTACGAAGTCGCTTTGCGATAGGTCCTTCGTCTTCTACTTTTTGCTTTCCCTTGGGCTGAGGCTCCCCTCCGTGCTGCCGCTTTACGATAGGTCTCTCTTCAAGTTCTTCTACGTTTCGCTGCTTTTTGGACTGAGGCTCATCCTCCTCAGTTGTATCCGAGTTATAATAGTCTTGAAGCTTATCTTCTTCAGTAGTATCCAAGTTATAAAAGTATTGAAGCTCATCCTCTTCAGTTGTACCCGAGTAATAAAGATCTGGATAATAGGTATGAAGAAATATGAGGGTAAGAAGGATTATGCGTTCTGGTGGTAACAAGGGAACCCTAGAAGGAGCCGAGGGAACAGCTGAGGATGATGAGGGGTTGTCTCCATTATGGCTGGAGTTAACGAGTAAAGTAGTGTGAGAGGCCGAAGTTACATATGGTGGTAACAAGGGAATCCTAGAAGGAGGAGCCGAGGGAACAGCTGAGGATGATGAGGGGTTGTCTCCATTATAGCTGGGGTTAACGAGTAAAGTAACATGAGAGGCCAAAGTTACATCTGGTAGTAACAAGGGAATCTTAGTAGAAGGAGCCGAGGGAACAGCTGAGGATGATGAGGAGTTATCTCCATTATGGCTGGGGTTAACGAGTAAAGTTGCATGAGAGGCTGAAGTTACATCGTCAGAGGACGTTGAGTCTGTTGAGTCTCCATCAAGGGAGATTAAGCACAACTTGGAGTTAATGAGTGGAGTGGACATTGGTACTTTGTGGTTGGCGATGTAAGTGATTGTGGAGAATGGTATTATGGAAGGGCCCGATTTATAGATACAAATGTTTATAGAGAAGTGAACGTAAGAACACAAAATCATTGCAGATCAGTATGGTCAAACAGGGCTGAGCACAACAATTATAGGAAATAATTGAGGCTGTAAAAAAAACCAAAGAGTGTAAAGACAAAAAAAAAATAAAAATAGAAGAAAAAAAATAAAATGGGAAAATATCAGAGGGAGAGCTAGAGAGGTGAACGTAAGAACACAAAATCATTGCAGATCAGTATGGTCACAACAATTATAGAATATCGCATATAAAACGAAAGAGTAAAGACAAAAAAAAAAAAAAAAAAAAAAAAAAAAAATACAATTGAGGACTAGTTCTAACTAGTGAGAGTTGGTAGCTGCTGTGGCTGCTCCATCTGGTCTAAAGAGAGAACAATATCCGAGTTGGTGTGCATATAAATTGGAACAATATCTGAGTCAGCCTCCAAATAAATTGGGCAAAAAACTGAGTTGGTATGCATATAGACTAGAACAAAATCTGAGCCGGTCTCCAAATAAATTGGAAAACTATATGAGTCGACCTCCAAATAAATTGGAACAACCAAGTAGATTGGCACATCATCGGATGAATTTGGCTTGACACATTGGCCATTATGAATTATCTCGTTAGGGTCCACTATAAACGTTAGTAACTTAAGTTCAGAGCAGCTAAAGTTGACATATACATACTCTGCGCTCGTTAGAGTGACTGTAGGTAATAATTTGGAGAGGTAGGGAGGTATCTTAAGGTCTGTTCTTTTGGATTGTGGCCGAACAGGTGAAGGCCCTGCTATTTATCAATGCATAACACCCTGAGAAGGTATGAACAAAAGCTATTGAGAAGCTACGAACACGGGAAGCTACGAACACAAGCTGTAGTATGTCACGGCTTGGCGTGCCATGGCAGCAGAGAGAAGCTGATTACTAGTACGTGTGGACGTCTAAGGAAGCCAAGATCCTTGACCACGTGCGCAAACGTAAGCAAGTCGCTGACCGGCCCGTACGGATACTCCTATATATATCGACCGCACTACCGGATGGTACCGGTAGTTCTACCTTTTGGTGCAACGGTTTGCAAATGGTCGGTTGCAATCCATAACAGTACTACTGGTCGGGTCGCCGGTTCAAACCTTGCCTGTAGTGACGTCAGATACTGCAGGTGACCTTTGAATTTGATAAGCGGCTTACAGTCATATACCGGTCGCTAGTTATAAAGTAGTGTGGTGGTGGCACATGAAATTGAAGCCCTAAGGCAGTAACGGATGACTGGGGGTTAATATATAGAGAGTCCGAGATGTACTCTACCTGCGGGGGAGTAATGTCACGGCTTGGCGTGTCATGGCGGCAGAGGGAAGCTGATTACTAGTACGTGTGGATGTCTAAGTGAGCCAAGATCCTTGACCATGTGCGCAAACGTAAGCGAGTCGCTGACCGGCCCGTACAAAATAAACAAATCATCTCTCCATTACAACCAACACACATGATGCCATTCCAAAAAAAAAAAATAAAAATAAAAAATAAATACAAAAATATTGCTGATTGGAAAAACAGGGTAGGTATCCTTGACAGACAACAGGGGATTCTTGATGGTTCTACGAATTTTCTATTCTCAGCCGTTATTGCTGTTGGCATTGTTGTTGTTGCCCTGGGTTAAACTCCATTTCTACATACCTGATATCTTGTACACCTTGCATTCGCACACTCTGATGAATTATGGACTTGATATCTAGGTATACACATACTATCAAATCATGTATGAGCCTTTGTTTTATATCCTATCTTCAATACCATACCTCCAATTACTAACCCGCCCTTCCTTTTGTCAATAAATTCTTGCACAAGCTTTCCGATATTAGGTTGCTCATAATTGATACAAAAAAGTTGATGTGTCCCAACCTGTTTCCGATTCATGATACTCTCAAGAACATATATATGTATGTTAATCATATATATTGCATCATTTCGAATTATGAGTTGCATCCAATCGGCGACCCAATCTAGGTAACCTTACAAAATTAGAAAAACATACATATGTAAATGGGGATGCTTCACTTATAGTTCTTCTCCAAGATCCATACTAATGAGATTTCCTAAGTTTTTGCTTTATGATTGTCCTGTTTTTGTGTTAAGCTTTTTATATACGGTAATACTGCAGTAATACCAATGCCAGTTGCAAAAAACACAACTGTTCCGAATTTTGTAAGATCATACCCCCACCCATATGGACCCTGTATGTATGCGTTAATATTCTGATACTGTAGGAGTGAAAGTTTCCTAGTAAATCCCTTCCGTAGCTGTATCAAAACCGATATTGTCTGGTTGTTCTCATCCTACCAAGTGACTGTGAATAGATGCCATTGAAGAAAACTGAAACTATTCAAACTTAGAAGATTTAAATATATATATTGACCAGGCCTGAACTCCCATAGTACCAGAACTTGAAGCGTAATTCTAATAGCATCTGTCATAAATATAACTGTAGCTTACCGTCTTCCAAAACCTCAATTGTAGTAAAGCAGTGGACCAAGTCTCACCACAATAGCCATTGTCCATGCTGCTGTTATACAGATCGGTAATACTCTGAAATATATATGTAGCCAAAACATAATGATTAAAAGTATTGCAGCAGCTGAGTAGATTTTCATATTGAACTCATAAATATGCTTTCGAGTGAAGGCAGATAAACTAGCGATTGCCATTGCTCCTATCATCTTGTCCGCTAGTAAGTACCTGACAGGTGTACAGACTAGGATACTTACTACATAACTCGTCACATTATCCATATCAATTGCCGTTCCTAATCCCGAATTCACTAATTAATATTGTACTATGCACAATTGTCTGAATGAGACTCATTGAAGTTGTCCAAAAATGGACCATATGATGAGTTTTCTGTAATAAACAGTAAAAGTTTGTCACAGCACTGATCGTTCCCCCAGCATAAGTTGGCATCAAATTCAATAGGCTCATATAACCAGCTCGAGCGCTCAACTGCAATAAAGTTGTATAGCTAAAAAATAGATAAAATATGTTTCCTACAATATAACTCAAACAGCACAGTAAATGGACTGGGCTCGTTAAGTATATTTATCGGAAGCTTGGATAAAGGCGGCTATATAATACATATCTAAGAAACGGCGTTGTTGCATATTTGTAGGCCCTCTTCATGCAGAAAATGAGAAAGTGATAAATTAGCGTGAGCGCCCCAATGCTAGCTAAAGCAATGCCGTAGCCTAATATTTGGGTATCCATTTTCCATTGAGGTTTGAGTGGAATTCGGCAGAGACTAGCTCTGAATTTATTATCGGTCAGGGCTCCATTTTTTCCCTCCCTAAGTCTGGTTCCAGCTCCCTCTGCAAAAACTAACCAAAAACAGAAATTCACACTGGGTATATAAATATAAACCAAAAATAGCAATTCACACTAGATGTATGAATATAAACCAAAAATAGCAATTCACACTGGGTGTATTAACCAAAGATAGCAATTCATACTGGGTGTATAAATATAAACAATTTCTCTAAGTATACTATCTTTATCTCAACCAATTCAACGATGAGCATCACGAATACTACCAGTGCCTCCAAAAACAATAATACTAAATTCCAGAAACGGCGGAATAACTTTACCAAATTAACCGTGCTCAACAAGAGCACTGCCAATACCACCAAAAGTACCAGCACCCCTAAAAACAATAATGCCAAATTCCAGAAGCAGTGGAATATAGTGTTTGCATCTGTCATCCATTTATAGTGTTTGCATCAGTTACAAGTACTTGTTAGTTTAACTTGTCAGTAGTTCGGTACAAGTCGGGCTTTCTTACAAAAAAAAAACCGACTTGGCCAACAAGTTGGTTTTTTCCATAATAAAAAACTTGTACCGACAAGTTAAAACAGATACAAGTTGAAAATTTTATGTTTTACCATACAAATAATCCCTGTCCAAGTCGGTTTTTGGCTCTATTTTCAACTTGTCGGACAAGTTTTACTCAAAAAAAAAAAACTGACTTGTTGGAGCAAGTCGGTGTCAGTCTAAAGTGAAAACTTGTACCGAAAAACCGACTTGTACCGACTTGGACCGATGCAAACACTAGCGGAATAGTCTATTGAAAAAGGCTTATGAGTTGCATGAACTCTGTGATACAGATGTTGCAGTCATTATCTAGAGATGGGATCATTATTATACATTCTGATCTCATGATTCGCTATCATGGCCTCCACCTATCCAAGAGATTGTATGTGAAGCTTTTTGTAACCCTTTTTGATATTTAATTATAATCGGAATACTAATCGATTGTAGGTACAATTGTCGCTACAAGCGACATTCCCTTGTGATTTTAAACGAGCAGACAATGACAGCACAAAGAAATACAATCAATTAAAAAAGCTTGCAATCCTTACTCGCACAAAAGCTTTAGTTCCTCCTGAATATATAGGACACAAGTAACGAAAGCCCAACAATAGGAATATAGGATACAAATTATGCAAATGACCAGTCGTACTTAGAGGTGATGAGAGTGGTATACACCAATGGGCTGAGATTCTGGTTATCAGTTGCAAGCTTTAGGAAGGAATGCTATAGACTTTTAATCATCTTGTTTTTTCAATAGATATTATAATCTCCTTCATACCTTAGCAATAGTTTCCAGGTCGGCAAAACATGTGGCACTGACAAAGTTGTTTATTTTGCTGGACCATCCTGTTGGATTAGAAAGCTTTAATTCTTCAATATCTGGAACACGCTCTATTATTTGTATTGCAACTCGTCCAATGTATTCAGCACCTTGTTAATTGCCCGGTTTGAAGGATGTACAGTTTGCTAATTGATCAGCAAAAATATTATGTCACGTTGATGGGATCGTAACTTACTAATTTTTATCTCACTCTTCCTATTCACTAATACTGCACAAACCGATAGTGACTGAGGGGTCATGTCAATAGATGCAAGAAATCATAACCCACTGATTACCTGGAATAATTTTAGTTCATTTTCAATGATATGAAGATGGTAGCAAATACTTACCTGTAACAAGATATTTGTAATTTCATTCTCATTTAGTGCCTGACAGGCTAGGATCTGAGAGACTGAAACGTCCATAAACTCGAAAGCAATATAAATATTCTTATTGAATGACAGGACTTCCTGGCATGCGACAATATTTTTGTGCTGGTATGCGCTTAGCTTCAGGATGTTTTCATAGTCTTTATCCAAGACCTCAGTGACCATAGAAATTCTCTGGTATTTGGGGTGATATGCTAATATTATAAGGCCGAATCCTTGGTCAATGCGTAATAACTTCCAATAGCTAAGTCAAAGATCTTCGTATTGAATATTGACTGATATAGTAGATTCCTGTTTCCTTTTCTTATTAGGAACTGCATGTGGTAAAAGATCCCGGCTTGATGGCCAAAGTGTCAATCACTTATTGGATTGCATGATTGGAGCTGTTTGCTATCATGTTAATTACCAGTAGACTCTCTTTTATATCTGACTGTGGTACCCTTAACGGACTAGGGAGCCGAAAACGTATGCGTATTTGTCATTCATTCACAAATCGATCCTATCTTTATCACAGAATGAGGGTGCAACTTAAAAATTTTTAATGTAACTTGGTTTCACCTAACTACCTTCATAAACTAAAGTACAGATAGTAGCAGAAAACTGAAATACAGCAAGAATAGTAGTCAGGAGTAACAAACGCCGCCTGAACATAAGTGGTGAATTATAGAATAGTCGCTAGTCGCTAGGTTGCTCTCTTCGGCATTTTCTGGGTGGATGAGAAATGAATATATTAAGATAGCGCATTCCTTCTGTCGAAGAGGACTTAATACATAATAAGAGTGCATACTAGTTCATATTAGAAGTTAGATATACTTGATAGATATGAACACCTACAGTTGGACTAGGCAGAACGCGTAGGTTATACTGTCGGTTACTCAGAATGTGTCTGAGTTCATCATTATCGAGATGTCCGAGGTTGTTGTCACCTTGGGGTAAGGCACATCGCAATAGAGCAGCGATGTTGACCTCGGGGGCTTCTCTGACGAGAATTTCTTGGAGGCATTTTGCTAAAGTTTTCATTTTGCATGAATCACATACGAGAATACTGAGAATAGTAAAGGATGGGAAAATATCTGTATTAATAACTGTGTATCCAGTGTGAATCTTGGTATCCAGTGTGAAGGTCAGACATTAGAATGACAGTCCACATATGGAACCGATGCAAGGTATTAGAGATGGTCACGAAATAGCAAAAGCTGTGAAGAGATATGAAAAAAATATATATATTTATGATTCGAAAGAAGTCACTTGTTTCCATTTCTTTCTTAGCTAGAACGAGAAAATAACTTCATGAACAAGTCCTACTGTATTCTATTCTACATCCATATCTCCAGTCCACTTGCTTGATGAATGTTACGGCTAAGGTAAGACTTACGGGATACCGCCGCGAGAAGCACCGCCAGTTCCGTATAAGCCGTGTGCTGAACATGTAGCTGATCACTACTAGGCAACGCATGGAACACTTTGGGCCCGAGAAACGGCGGTCGCGTACAGAAGTGTGTGTCAAGCAATAAGTCATACAGACTAGCAACTGCACATGGTTTACAAAGTAATATGCGTACATGCATTAGTCGCTACTGACTTTCCTAATGCATGTTTCTACTACGTCTCCTTATCTACGTGTCTTATCTATATTCATCATGTCATTGTCATATCATGTTGATAGCCCGGAAGTCTATATAAACGGGCCGAATAGATAGCTAGAAGAAATCAAGACACTAGCGGTGTTCTAAGTTGAACTCTCACTTCATGCTCTCGCATAACCTTTTGCCGTCCGCTTCGCTGCCTTCGTGAATCCCGGAGTCGCCCCAGTGCCACTCTTGCGAGCCCAGCGACGCCTACGCTAACAATGAACATATATCATCATCATCAGCAGCAGCAGCAGCAAAGCGCGACTGTGTTTGCATTACGTTTGCTGAAGCTGAGGTTGTGGCTTGCTGCTGCTGGTCCATTTGCTGGTGTTGCTGGCATTGCAGCTTTTGCGGCTGTTGTTGCTGCTGTTGTTGTGGTTGTTGTTGCACTTTTATCGTTTGAAGCAGTTGTTGAATTCCGTCTTGTTGTGACTGTTGCTGCGGTTGTTGTTGCGGTTGTATCGTTTGAAGCAGTTGTTGAATTCCGTCTGGCTCCATACTTTGAAGCAGTTGTTGAAGTTGTTGAAATTGTGTGTTTGGCTGCAGTTGCACCACTTCCTGTTGCTGTAGTTGCTGAGTTGCCGAAGGGTGAAGTGGTATTTTACTCATATCGACGGCAGCATCCTCATCCTGGTCCATTGGTTCCATTGGTTCCCGTTTGATTTGTGTCCCCTCCTGTTCCACTTTGTGTTACGGCTAAGGTGGAAACTTGCCTACCACTGTGGCAACGGAATGTCTCCATCCAGTCCCTTTTCTGACTGGATGGAAGTAGGGATAAAAGGCGCTAGCCAGATATATATTTAAAGCATCCGCTAATCTACTAGTACATACAACCCATGTTCACACCCATGTTCACATCGTTATCCACCACGCCACCAGACCACCTAATCCAGTACTTGGGTATCTACTTCAGTATCCTCCTGAACTATCCTACATGACTGCAGAACAATCACATCCTGAGTATGATTTTCAGCAATATTATCATGTTCTTGGATAGCTCGCCGTTTAGCTAACTCAACTTCAGCCACTTCGGCACCAGTAGGCCCACGAGCAGTGCCTTTTGTCTTTGGGTTACGTGAGGTTGGGGTACCAGATGCTGTTCGAAACTGGGTCCGGAGGCTTGGTTCTGGAGAAGGTAAAATTGTAGTTGGGAAAGTGGGAGTTTTCCAACGAGTTTGCAATGCTTGAACAGTTTGTTGAAACTCTCGAACTTGATGTGCTGCTATATGAGCAGGTTGTGCTGCAAAATGACTCTCGAGATTGTATGTTGTCTGAACAAAGTTGTATCGACCTTGAGGGTCAGGTAAGAGATTAGGTGTTAGAAGTGGAGTGGGTAATGAGGTCTGAGTATTGTCAAGAGTCATAGTCCAGTGTTGATATGGATCCCATGCCGATTTGTTGAGATGCCAACGAGGATGAATAAGTGAAAGTGGGATAGACTCCTCAAGAAGAAAAAATGTGCGCAGAAAGTGTTGACATGGGATAGCAAATTAGATAATAATCGAGCATGTAGTACAAGGAGTATTTCCCATATCTTTAGCAGAATCAGAGTTCTGGTAAGTAGGAGATGATGCTGCTTGCCATTTATATCGATGCAATACATAGTAACATGCCCCTGTAACTGTGAAAATGCTCCGATACCAGTACTGTCTAGATGAAGTGGCCAATGACGCTTAAGGCGACTGCGGTTCTCGGCTAATGAAGTATCATCGAAATATCCATGTATCCTTGTATTGTGGCGTTATGTACTAGTAGATTAGCGGATGCTTTAGATATATATCTGGCTAGCGCCTTTTATCCCTACTTCCATCCAGTCAGAAAAGTGACTGGATGGAGACATTCCGCTGTGGCAAGAGGCAAGGGTTCCACTACTACTAGGTGAGGCCGTCAGTTGCCGTCCTGATTAGGCAACGTTCCCTAGGAATGGGGGCCCTATGCGAAGTCAAATAAATGTTCCGGAGGCGTGACTGGCAGAGTGATGGTAATACTATATGTGCTGGTGGAGGGGGGGTGCGGTAGAGAGGAGGGTGTGGTAGAGAGCGGTGCGCGGTAAAGGAGCGGGGTTTAAGCTTTTTTTTCTTTTTTAACTTCTTCGAACTGACCTGCGCCTTGGTCGAAGTGGAAAGCTGTGGTCTCCAGTGATGGAGGTAACCAAAAGCGCCATGGAGAGGTGTAGAATTGAGGGCCCCGGTTCAATTCTGAGCTGGGGAAGAGGGTTGTCCAGCATCTCTCCGAGATGGACTGTAATGCTCCGGTTCCATCCTGCCATGGCCAAGTGCTACAAGCGGGGTTATGTGATTAAAAAAAAAAAAAAAAAAAAAAATGCTCCGGTTCCAGCAATGATCTCTTGGGAGTTAGAATTTACCGTAAAATCTCTTAGCAAGTCAGAAATTCTAATGATGAACAATTGGGAGCTGGAACCGGGGTAACTTGTTTTTATTTTTCACATATCTGTTTTTTTTCCTAGCATTTTGACATTGCTTCTTCAAGTTGCTCTCAAAATCTCAACTAATACATAATATATCTATCTATACATGAACTGCTATATCTATTGAATCTAACCTCCTCTCCTCCGCTATTCTTGCTGTGGTATTTTTTAGTATAGCAATACTTGAAAGACGATTAAATGGAACAGAACTTAAAAAGGCCAAATCCTGCAAACATTTGACTCGAGATAGTGCAACAAATGTTAAGCCCGACTGATTTTCTTTTAAACCTAACTCTACTACCACTTTTGGCAATGTGAGTCCCTGAGACTTGTGAATAGTTAGGGCCCATGCCAAAACCAATGGAAATTGTTTTCTAGAACACGGATATCCATTATTCAAAGCGGCTAGTGAAAGGAGCTATTGGTATTACTCGTGGATATGACTCCATAAATGGTGGACCTGAATAGTGATCTAATTCTACCAATAAGCAGATAGGAAGTGCTTGACGAGATTCATCAACACTATTTAAGACCAAACCACGAATAGTTCCCATAGCTCCATTCACAATACCAGCTTGTACCCAGAGGTTTTTTGTTACCATAACTCTAGCTCCAATAGCTAATAGTAACATAGGTGGTAAATCTCCAGCTGCTTCCGAGTTCAGTTTCTTTATTGTCGATATAATAGCTCGTGGTGCTGAATGTATGGCTAGTGCATGGTATACTGGACAGTGCATAGAAAGTAAGTATTTGGCATTCTATGCCTTTACCTCCTTTCTCGTACACATAAGAGCTACAGCTCTATTAAATGTATGCCTGTCCGCTTCACTCATAATATCTAAAACACGAGCCTGAATAAATTGTTGCCAGTCATGATGAGTCCATGCTCCATCTCTGGCTCGTAGAAGCATAGATCGAAAATGAATCTGATCCTCTCCTCTTTGACGCATTCTGGTTTGAAGACGAATAAAGGTCGTAAATTGACGATATAGAAAGTAACCTCTATCTTGTAATAACAAGCTAGTAGGATTTTCCTTTCGTCTGGAATCTGGTTTAACGTACATCGGAAGATCTCCTACTGGAGGCAGCTGGGCAAAGTCTCCCATCAATATGATATGAACACCACCAAATATCACACCTTGACGGTCTGGGAATGCTATTCCAAGTCTTCAATCAATCCGAGCTAGAAAAGCCTGTCCAATCATTGACATTTCATCAATAATGATAATTTTCGTATGTTGACATTTATTTTGAAGAGTAGTTGCAGCAGCTGGTGTAATATTATCATCGTTACCTGTTAGACTCATTTGTAAGGTCCCATGGATAGTAGATCCATTAACATTATGAGCTGCACATCCAGTATATGCTAGAACAGGTACTACCTCTTCGATTAACCTTTCAGGTGGAAGAGTAAGTGAGATTGCATATTTTAAAGCATTAATAAAATAAGACTTTCCAGCTCCTGCTGTTCCAGCTACAATCATCAAAAGTTGAGAAGTAGTAGCATCATCCCGGTGGTTCCAATGGTTCATAATTTTGTCGAAGGCAATTCGCTGTTCTGTGTTGAGTGTTTGAGGTAATACCTCAGGAAGATTTATTGTAACTGGAGTAACCTGTTTTGTCTCCTGTATCCAGCTAGCACCATGTACCACATTTGTATATCCACCAAAGATATTGAGATCACAATTCCAATCATAGTTGATATCTTTAGCTCGGTAACCCAGATGACTGATAGCAATATCCAGTTGATCTTGTTGATCATTAGTGAGTATATTTTGACCGTGGGGACGTATGCCAGCTATATCCATCTAATCTTCTGTTTCTAATTCTTCCTCCTGTAGTTGATTGCCTTCCAGATCTGAGTCATGTCCATGATCCAAATTGGCAACACCATGATAGCCACTTATTAGAGTACGGACTGTAGCTGGTAGCAAAGGAAGGAAAAATTGTAATCGTGCACACCAGTCTATAGTATCAAGATTATCACTGGCTAAATCTTCCTCAATACCCGTTATATATGCTAGAGTCCTGAAAGGAATATATTTGAGTAATGTTACACGACAAAATAGAATATTTGTTGCATCCACTGGAGGGTCAGGAATTGTTCGAATAACTCGACTTTTTCGATTTCGATTTGATGTTGCTATCCATCTCTCATTACGATAAGTATATGATTGAAGCAAATCATGAAGGCAGATATCTTCTAGCTCTGGGTCACGACCAATATATCTTTCTAAAATACCTTTTTTTATATCAGTACTTATATATCATTTTCAGGGTAAGAACTATTGGAAAATACCTTGTCCTGATATTACCTCTGCCCCATCTTCTAAATTTTGTAAAGCTTCAGGCTCTATTCTTAGAGGAACCAGTGTTGTATTTGTAAGATTAAGAGTAATCACTTTCCATGATGACTCTACTAAGCTTAACCCTTACAGAAGATGGCAAGCTTCTTGAGCAGAAAAGTCTCGTTCAATAACAAAAGAGTAAAGCATCTTCTTAAACAGAAGTTGAGCAGGAGACTCATCTGTACATTTCGTAGCTGCTGTTCTCATAATAGACTGAAGATTTGTAGAAGCTGTTTCTGCTTTAGTTGCATACTTTGCAATGTAGTCCAAGACCGCCTCAATACTGAGAATAGGCTGGAAGTCTGTATTCGCTCTCCAGGCTTGTAAGTATAATGGATTATACTTATTTGTATCTATATCCTCCTCTGTTCTTTCTAAGTTCAAATACCACTTTCTATCTGCATTTTTACAGACTTCAGTTTTTGGATGTGGTGTAGCAGGAAAATGAAAACGGCAGTGTAGTGTTGAGTTCTCTGCAGCCTGCCCTCTTTTTTTTCGCAAGCAATATGAACCACATATATGCTTTTGAACACGGTTTGATAAATAAGAAAGATCTAAAGCTAGGTCATTGGCTAAAGGAAGGTTGTGGCGGCACGGGTGTAGTGGTGCAGGATGTAAACCTTTAACAGGAGTATCTGCGCGAACTCGACTCTGATCCCAATAGGTCTCTAGTGTTAGACGATCATCTAAATCATTCAGAGAGATAGATGTGAGTGTTGGTGCTCCTTCAATCCATAGAAACCCATGTAAATGTCCTGAACCTCTAAACTGCCACTCATATCGAAACCAGTAGTCATGAACTCGCATATTTGGGTAATGAAGAACTATTTTTTTGAGAAATAGCTTAAATCTATAGACGAGAAATTCGCTAGCCAGCTGGGGATGAGTCTGTAAATTCTGGTTTCGACGGAGTACTGCTTCACGCGCCAGTAGAGTTAGCAGATCTAAAACTGGGCCTCCTCCAAGTCGTGCTCTCTTCTCCTCAATTAATCGATGTAAGTCCACCCAATGTATATCAGCAGCACTAAATGTGGCAAATGCGTGTGGACATGCTGTACGGACTATTGAGGATAATTCTGATCGTTTATAGTTCCAGAATGGTGCCAGTCCTGGAATTGAGGAGGAAAAGCGGCAGATTCTTTGGCCTAATAGATGTAATGGGTTTTCAATCTCTTCTCGTAGTTGACCAACTGTAACATTTTCAAATTGACCTTTTCTCACAAAGAATGTAGCTGTTGCTCCTAGTTGCCAGCGATATTTTGAATTTAGTGCAAAGAATATGAATCGCGGGTCTTCTGCAAATCTGCCATCTCGATATCGAATTAAGTGACAAAAGTAATCAGCTGGTGTTACTTTCTTCAAACGCTGGCCATTGTATATCAAATCCGCAGCTCCAGAAGGAAATAAGCATGGAAATGCTTTAGCAATATAACCTTTTTCCCTAAACTCATTTATAGGATTCTGTTGTACTTGAGGGTAAATCACTGGAGGTACTAGTTGAGAAACAGGTCTTTGATTAAGAAATCGCTGTAAGGCTGAACGCTCATTAATAGTGATTTGACCTCTATGTACACCAGTCTCAACTTGGTCATTATCCTCATTATCCACAGGTCCAGTTTCTGTAGTAGTATCCCAGTCCTCATCTAAGATTAGCTCAAAGCGTTGCTGTGTTGACATATTTTCTAGATTGTTGACATAGGCATCCAAGCGAGAAACATCTTGCTGTACATTTCGATACTATCGATTATGTTGACAAAGATATTGCATCCAAGCTCGAACACGGTGTACATTAATTTCAAAGTCTTTTAATGACTCAGCTTGTGGAGTACGGCCTCCCTCTCGTACTCGTAATATGACCATTGAAATCTCATGAGGTAGCCGTGGAATGATATGGAACTTCTCAGTTGGGTCTTGTGGAAAGTTAATAACATGTACCTTTTAGATGTTAGTCTTTTCTTATAGTCAAGTAGATTAAATAAAATTGAAACAATACCTTTCCTCCCTTATATTGCCCATATCCACGGACTTTATAGACACGAATAACTGGATGTACTAAAGCTAACATCATAGCCTCTATAGGTGAGAGTTTACCTACTGCAGATAGCTCTTGAGGTATCTCACCTAGAGACATGTCGTTTTGAGTACTGAACATATGGATTCCAGTCCATGTAGGAGATGATCTTTCATTATGACAACGCTTACAAATTGAAATACCATCTCTTACTCGTACTTTCAGAGCAATCCCTATTTCCTCACATATTGAGCATTCATTTAACTGAATATTTGATAAGCTGTTGGCAAAATTTTGTAATGATCTATGTACTACCTCAGACTGTATTTGTTGTAGCTGTTGATGTCTGAGAGGTGGAGTTTGATTTTGTCCGGTAGGAGATAGAGATTGCTCTTGATGTCTAATAGAGTTAGACTGTTCATCACTAGTGATAGACTGCTCATGATATCTGCCACGTCTGCCAGTAGCAGACCGCTCACGATATCTAATAGCAGTAGACTGCTTATAGGAGTTGATAGAGATGGTCTGAGACTGCTCATAAGAGCTAGTAGAGGTGGTCTGATATTGCTCACAGAAGCTGATAGGAGCAGACTGATTCTGATCTCTAGTAGAGCTAAATTCCTTATGCTCTTTGAGTTGTCTAGAAGATGGTGTTGTAGATATTGACCGTCTTGGAAGTGATCGTACTGGAGACTGACTACGACAGCGAGTAGGTGATAAAGAAGCAGATCTTGGATAGGTAGCATAGTCCATATTCTGAAGTTCTGGAATAGTCCTAGCTACCTGCAACTGAGGAGTCTTATTACTAGTGAGCGGCACGAGCCGAGCCAGCTCGAGCTCAAACGAGCCAAGATCATTATTGTATTTTTCTTGACAGCTCGCTAAAATGCTTAGCCAGTGCAAGGTTTCATAAACTGTAAATAGCTAATATAGTAATAATTAGAGACTTGGAGCTCATTCTGACCTACCAACAACTTCGAAATGCACAATTTAGCTGATAGTAGTGAGAAAGATGAAAATTTAGCTTAGTTTAGTTTAGTTTGTCAATATTATATATATAATCAATCCAGGCTCGAGCTAGCTCGAGCTCATGCCACGCCAGCTCGAGCCAGCTCGAGCCGAGCTTACTTACTCACGAGCTGGCTCGAGCTCACCCTCCAGCTCGGCTCGAGCTAGCTCGTGCCGCTCACTACTTATTACGTCTGCTTTCTAATTCTTGCTCTCGCTTTGCCTATGATAATACAAACTCTTTAGCTTCAGTTTCATAGAAATTTCATGATTCAAACTTACTGTTAAGGTTACAATACGTTTATTTCGGCAGGTATTGCAAGTCTTCATTCGACGGCCATCCTGGGTATAAGTCCAATATGCAGGATCATACTTTCGTAGGCAGCGGGAACAGGCAATAGGATCCATTAGTCTAGATATAGTTGTGAGGTTAAAAGTATGTTGACTAAGGGTAGAGAGTCGAGTCTGTATACGGGTTGGTTATGAGACTATGGGAGTTATTGGCAATGTAGGATATTGAGCGGTATTGAGCTAGACTGCTGTTACAGGATGCCAAGAGCTAATCACGGGACTGCCATCACGGGACTGCATGCCAAGAAACAGATGAGTCTCCCATGATGAATTAATGTACACTTCGTTCCCAATTTAAAGAATTGGCAACTACGTTGCCAATTAGCTGTCACGGCTTAGGTGAAGACTTACCCGCCAAGGGGATAACGCTGACCCTGTAATCGAACATAAGACCAATGCTGATTGACCGGACTGATCACCCGTTAGGCTTGGCTGTTGATTCTCGCATCGTTTAGATAGGGCAGTACTACGGAAGGGTGTGCCATTCGGAATGCAGCTTGATGCATACACTCGATTTACGGAAGCTTTATTAATATACGCACATGCATTAGTACATTCGTTATCTTTGTCCCGTACTATTTTTGCATGTTTTCGTTACGTGTGCCTATTACCACCGGTATTGGCATTGATAAGGAATCGCCGCGCTGCCAGCCAATTATTCATTTGTTGACCTCTCATGTATGGCTGCGCTGAAGTCTATATAAGCGCCGGCTGGCGATAGCCTAGTTAGAAGAATCAAGACACTAGTGGTGTTCTCTCAGTTTCTCTATAACTCTGAATCTATCGTTCCCTCAATACGCCCGTAAATCGCTCCGCTCCGCTGCGTGCTCCCCGCCGAGTAGCTGCCCTTCGGATCCGCCGTATATACGCCCCGTAGCCATTCCGAACCGCCGTATACACACTTCCGTGGCGACCCCGACTCGCCGTATTCACCCCACCGTAGCCGTAACATCCGGTGCCGTCCAGCGCCCACCGGAGCCAGAGCCCCTCACGCCCGTAACACTTTGATTGACGGACCGTTACGCTTCTGCTCTGCTTGATAAGCCGTTGCCACTTTCTCAATCGTGACAGCCATATCATAGATATATTGATTTGTGGCAGCCTGGTTGAACTTCTTGAAGGTTGTTCTGCTTTCCCACGTTTTGAGAATGTTGCCGCTAGCGTCTGCCCATCGAGCTTGAATGTATGTGAGCGGCATTCTTTTGCCACCATGGGCTTGATGTCATCTGGGTGGTTTCCTTTATATGCGATACCTCCGATCCCTAGAAACTGGTACCTCTGGCCTTTCGTGTCTTTGAGTTTTTGCTCAAGTAAGTTGGGATCGTCGTTCGGGTTGAACGTGAAATTGAAAGTCTTTGAGGACATAAGGCAGTAATAGTAAGATCTCGGAGGACCGAACCTCACGATTACGTACATCCCTCGCCAATTCCCGCCTTTCTCCAGGCCACTACAACTCCTCCAAAAGACCACATTGAGAGATTATCTCCTAAAATGAAGTACTGCTCATCTTCCTCATCTCTATTAGCAATCTTCTCTCCCGCATCGGTGGACGTCAAATCAATGACATCTTTTGTCAAATCAATGAGTTCTTAAGCATTCAGATTTCTGTTGGTATCAGATTTCTGTTTGTGGGCAGATGATGTACTCTGTAACTGTGAATGAGTCTGTTGTGGTAGTTCAACATGATACGGTGTTTAACCCCGAGACCTCTGTGGCAGTTCAATATGATATGGTGTTTGGCCCCGAGATCCCTGTGGCATCATACTGGCAGTTGAAAAGATATGGCCGCTTTGCTGGTCCAATTGCGTGAAGTAGATCTGGATCGTGTAATGAGCTGATGGTATAGCTCACGTATTTATGTAGGGCAATGTCCATTTTCGGATCAGTGGTCAAGTTTTGAATTCCAATGGTTCTATATAGCTTACAATCCACATTTCTACTCTTCACCAACACGAAGCCTTCCTGCAGTATAGTAACACCTTCCATCAACATATATGTAAGTGATCACGGTATTTTCGTTTGCTCTTACTGACAAGACCAGTGGAGTGGATTACGCATACCACTTGTCATCCTACCCATTCTTCCATGAGTTACACTACCCAAACCTCCATTACCTTCAACTATACTATTTCGATGCTTTCAAGCTCAACCCCAACTCCTCAAACACAATCGAATTGTAGAAACATTGGGGACGTCAGCACTGCACACAGTCACATTGGAAACTGGACTTTTGCAACACATACTCCCGTTCCGAGCTCAACTCGAACTCCTCAACCATTGAATTGTAGCAATGCTAGCGACGTCAGCACTGTATTTACACCAACTATTCTAATGGCATTTACATTGGAAATTGGACTTTGGCAACATACACTACTATTCCGTGCTCTACTCCAACTCCTCAACCACAATTGAATTGTAACGATGTTGGCGACGTCATTACATTAAGCTATTCTAATAGCAGTCACGTTGGAAACTGGACTTTTGCAACACATACGCCTAATGCAACACATACATCCAGTTCCGCAGTAGCCGCTAAACCCAGTTGGTTCCGTTTTGGAATTGCCTTAAGTTTCCTTGTCTTGGTTTGGGTCTGAGTGAGAGAGTGCTGGGAATTAGGTAGCAACATATTTAGCTTCTCGGGAGGCGGTGTGGTTAGACTTACAACTAGCAATACTTTTATCATATGTAGCTACTTAGAGATAATTTTCTCTGAATTTACCCTTGTAGAGTACATCATAAAATGGTCAATGCTTACATTTGATTGGACCAATTTAATCAAATTTCTGATCCGACCAATGTAATCAAATTTCAGATCGTCGAATTGCATAGTGCGTGAAACTGGTGTGGCAGCAGGGTACCGTCTCGGCACACGTGAGGGTTCGTTTCTACTATAATTGTTTCCCTCCAGCCCATTCTTTGATTCCTTTCATTTGTCTCCCCACTTTACAAATTAGCTTTCAAACATTTCTGTGGTTATTTTTCACCTCTCCACTTATAGACTTCCTATCGATCAAACATTTTGGGCTTGCTCCTTCCACTCACCATAATGCAAACCGGGGCAAAACTGCCTAAGACATTCCTGACCTGCTGCTCAACCTTTTCGGAAGAACATCATTGTCCGATACTGCATGACAACGACAGGCCGGAGGAAGACCATCACAATATTGACAAAGAGGTGGTAAGACGATGAAACTGTGCCGCCGGACAGTGAAACTGTGCTGCTGAAGCATTGCGTCTGACTAGGTGTAAAGCTCTATTGGCGTTGCTCAAGAAAAAATAAAGATTGCTTTTTCATTCAAATTCAAGACCTTTCAACTTTAGTTTTCCTTTAATAAATTTTCATTCCATGTTCTTTCTGTAATTTTCCGTAAATTTCCATTAATAAATTCTCATTATTTTCCTTTAATAAGTTCAACCCATACAGCATTTCTTCCCTAAGAGCCTCAATCCCACACTAGAGTTCAGCCCATACGGCATTTCTTCCCTAAGAGCCTCAATCCCACACTAGAGTTCAACCCATACGGCATTTTTCCCTTAAGAGCCTCAATCCCACACTAGAGTTCAGCCCAAACGGCAACAAAATGCACTAATTTCTAGATGCCTTTGACCCTTGTCATGCCGATCACGATCAATCATATCACACTTGAGCGAGGTTTTGGAGATATGCAGCAAGGTGGCACCTTCAGATCATCAATGCGACCATGTGAGATAGTCGATTGACATATGCCGAAATGTATAGGGGAAATATACAACTAACATGGTGGCGTCCTGAAAACAGGCGAAAAAAAAGCTTTTCTTATTTCAGCGCTCATAAGTTGTATCTTTAAGAGGAAAGGAGTATCCACCAAATAGCCTTCCATATTATACCATACCAGATACGTCCACACTAAGTGAGTCTACACTGGACAAGTCCACACTGGACAAGTCCACACTGGATAAGTCCATACTAGATAAGTATACCAAATGGATAACCAGGGAGCAATCTACCATAAAAATGATGATACACTAGAGTTGACTATAAAGTACAAAAGTACCCAATATGCAACACACACAAAACACAGACAAAAAACAGACACAACAAAATGTCTACACTAGGCCATAACTGCTTCGAAGTAGCTGGACAGCCCTTTTTCCTATATCATAATTTTGCATATAGGAAGGTTTTAGGAGAAGGAAGCCTCAGGATAGTCTGGTAATACCTAAGAAATCATACTTAATATATTTATTATTGACAACTTTGCAGCCTTGCCACAAACACAGCTACTGAAGATACTTTTGCAGTCAAAAAAATCACAAATTCACACAAAAGTACTAAGATTACAAAGCGGATGTTAAGGGAAATCACTTTGTTAATGCATCTGCGGGGGCATTCCAATGTATGTGTCCATTCCAAATAAACACTAATACAATAATTAACGGAAATAGATCATCTACCTTTATCATTTCGATGCTCCTGTGAAGGGAGATGTTTATCTTTATCAAGGAATGTCATTACACGACTATGTTAGAGAGTTCTAGGCTAATTGTCAACATTAGAGGTTATGATCACTAATTTAGCAACTGAAATCGGAAGGCGATACGGAGAAGCAGCTTGGAGCTTTGAGAATATCGAGATCAAGTCAATAATGTACCAGTTATTATGTGGACTTCAATATATCTACTCTGCGGGGATTATGCACAGAGATCTTAAACCGGCTAATCTCGTACTCAACAATGTCGGAGAATTAAAAATCTGCGACTTCAGGTTAGGAAGGGGAACTCCAGAATTACTCTCATCCAGCACACCGATTATTGCAACAAGATAGTACCGGGCACCAGAAGTGATACTGAACCCACGGAATTACAGCTTTCCCAGTACGTATTGCTCTATTATGTATGGGTAATGCTTCTGACATCGTTGCAGTCGATATATGGTTAGTTGGTTGCATTCTTGCTGAACTATTGGGTGGGGTGGTACTTTTCAAAGGCATAGACTCAATTAGCCAGATTCGTGTCATAATTGATGTATTGGGAATACCTACCGAAGAAGACCTCGCTGAAACATGTTCTCCGGACTGTGCGATGTACCTTCGAACACTCCCCTTTACTCCTGAAATACCAATAAGTGAGCAATACCCTTATGCACAGTCAGAGGTGTTAGAGATCCTGCAGAACCTTCTCAAGTTTAGTCCAGCAAAAAGAGCGCAGCTTCATAATCTATTGAGGCTCCCATATTTTGCAGAGTGGCGTAGTCAATGTGCCTCATACTACGAAAAGTTTTGTCCTAGAATGGTCGACAAAGACTATGAGAAAATAGACGACTTAACAAAGATCGAAATCTGGATTGAATTGGAAGCGAAACATTCACCTTCATCAATATTTCAGGCTGAGGATATATGCTCAGAGTGTGCATACGAAGAGGAGGAAGCGGAGCTACATGACTTCCATGCCTATAAAGGGGAGCTATATGATGGCGATCGTAGAATGGTTTGAGTATCTATTCAGTTTTGATTATTGGGAAATATTTATATGTATTCTAGTTATCAATATATTTCTTCCACCTCTCAACTTATCATATGTATTCTAGTCATTAATACTTTTCTATCTCTGCATGGCCCTCAATATTTTCAACTCCTGTACTGAGGCCTCTAACTCCCATATTAAGATCAGGATTTGGGACTTCAGTCCACAATTCTGGACCTGTAGGTCCTGGCACAGTCCATACGCAGTAGAATATAGCGAGGCATATGCTCTCCGGCGTTCCTGTTCAGCTAACAAACACTGTTCAAAAGCGGCTTGTTGCGAAAGGCAGATTGGACAATATAGCGGATCTATATTTCAGTGTTAGTAAATATTGGTTAACTTTTCAATCATGATTAGTACCTTGTTCCTGGCTAGATATTGAGAATGATTCGTCAGGGATCAATGATCGTCGATGGTTGTCGGGGGATGGGTTCGGATGATCTGAGCCATGTGTTGTATTTTATGTGTTTAAATATTAATATTATCTGGGGTGGGTCCAGATCCAGCCTCCTGGGTCAAGAACTGAATATAAGAAGGCAATCAAGTCAACCAGATACATTAACCGCCCTGAGTCCGCCCTGAGTCTGCCCTAAGTCCACCCCAGATATATCGCATTCATCATTCATAATGTCTAAGAAATACAGTACGGATGAAGAGGCCTTTCTGACTCGTTTACAAGGCACGAAAATTACTCGAAACTGTTGGAAGGCAATTCGGGAGCAGTTTAACTCGATATTCGGAACCAACCGAACTATAGAAGGACTTCGAAGCAAGTACTACTCGATGCGCCGAGAGTCAAACCGAAATGTAAATGTGAGTTTAATGTCCATAACACATAGTATTTTCCTAGTTAACTCTAGTCAGAACGACTCCAATGAGGATTCTTTACTTGATACTGCGACTCTCGCAAATATCTTTGAAACAGATGATGTAGGGTTATCCCCCAATCATACTACCTAAGCATACTAATGATCAAAGTTTTGGTTGGATAGTATGTTGCTATTTCCGGATATAGACTTTCCTCCAAGTTGTGCCTGGGGCTAGGAATAACCATGCATTTGGGCCGGATATGGATATGTGATGGTTTCCTTTTTCTCTTTTTTTCTATTTGTTTTCTGGTCCTCTTTGTAGTCTCATCGAGTTGTATGTAACATTTCAAGAACGTTTCCTACAAACGAACGCATTAGATTTCTGCTATAAGATGTCCACAATGAGTACCGTACCGCTTAGTGCTCAGTCGGGTACCGGAATTCGTTCACACCAGGTGTGGATCGTTCACACCAGGTGGCGTAGCGCGCAATGAGAGGCGGTGGCTCTTAGTTGATAAACTGGATGGCTCACACACTGAGTGTCTCCGGTCTACTGGCTCCTCTTTATTGTCCACCTGTTCGCCTCCTTGTCCCCGCGTTCCTCCCCGCATTCCGCCTCGCAGTCCTCCCTAGCAGTTTCTACTCACATCTCCCCGACGCTACTCCGCCTCTCCCCCAGCCTTCGCGGCTCCTCCAAGGCCCACCAAGGGAGGAGGCAATGTAATTATAATCGTCGTCGGCGGCGCCCACGAGTCCCTCCTAACCGTCACGCACATCACTCGCCTCATCCTCCGCAGGCGCCTCGGCTTCATCAAACTCGCCCTCCGCCACCCCAACACCGCCCTCGTGCCCGTGTTCCCCATTGGCGAAAACGAGGCCTTCGATACTATACCGTGCTCCCGGAGAAGGGGTCCTGGCTGTTCCCGTTCCAGCATGCGGTCAAAAGATTGCACGATGGGATGGACGGTTCCGATGTTTGCGAGACCGGGGGTGTTTTTTTTTTTGTTTTTTTTTTAAATCACATAACCCCGCTTGTAGCACGTGGCCATGGCAGGGACCCTGGGCGAACCCTCATAGCCCGGTGTCAGGCTCACTATCAACTAATTCCAAATACACGACCCCCGACCTCCTCCCTCCTTCCTCAAAACTTCATGAAGGAGAAAAACCTCCCCAGCTCATCCCATTCTTCTCCGTTCTCCCCCTTCCTTTTCCAATCTTTCTCCACGTCCTCCCATGATCTGAAAACGCTCCGGTCGCAATCTCTGGTCTCTGCACTCGAAAGCCACGTGGTCTCCGGACTGCACTTCTCCACATCCACATCTTTCTGATTCTACCTTTCCTATCGTCTTCAGCCACTCCCTTACCCTTCCTCTCCCTAGCCTCAAGGCCGGGAAATTTGACACCGCTATCCTATTCCACTCCATCACCTTCCCCCTCCCTCACCCTCCTGCTCTTCCTGTACTCTTTCATTCTCTGCCTAACCCCACTTCCCGTCGCTATCTCTTTCCCTTTTCTGTGGTCCCCTTCTTTGCATTCTCATCTGGTTTCTCATTCTCTGTTATCCCTATGTGTGTTTTAACCCACATTAGCCTCACGTCCCCCCGTCCGTTTCCTTTTCTCGATCTTGGTCACCACTTCTCTCACATCCCCCGTCTTCCCCCTTCCTTCTCTTCCTGCGTTCTGGAGTGCCCATATTGTTGCCTCCAATTCTGAACACACCAGAACTGGCACCTCCTCTGGCACCATTTCTAAGCTCTTCTCACCCCCCCCCACCTCCCCATCAAACACTGTTGCTATTCTCTCTACCACCTCCGCCTTCTTCCCAGACCACCCCCACACCCCCTCTCCCACTTTTCCTTCCTCTACTTTGCTCCCATCTGAGAATAAGACCGCCCTCTCTCTTCCGGCCTCTTCTACAGAAGTCTCCCACTTTTCTTTTCCTCCTGACTTTCTCCCCAGCCTTTCCACTTCCTTCACTTCTACCTTCTCGCACTTCCCTCCCCAGCTCAGTTCTTCTTCTTCCTCACTCATCCTACTCCATCATGCCTGCCAGCGGTCCGTCACCCCCTCGTATCTGTCCTTCTCTGCCGTGGCCCATTGCAAGTCCCAGTCTCTCCAGTGTCTCGCCTCCTGCTCCACCCCTTGACTCTCTCCGTTGAAGTCTGCCGTAAGGACTTCTGCCAGTTCTGTTGGCCTCTCCACTTCCCATATTATCACCCTTGCCTATGCTGCATCCATATCGTCTCTATATCTTCTACTCCACAGATATAGTTCATCTTCTCCCTGCTACACTACTACAGTGGAGTGATCCGACCCCCCATTCCTCAGTTCCACCTCTACCCTCCTCTCTTCCTTCCATTTCCATTGTTTCTCTCAGTCTCCTGCCTCTCCCATTTTCCCTCGTCTCTCTCTCCCTGCTACACTACTACAGTGGAGTGATCCGACCCCCCATTCCTCAGTTCCACCTCTACCCTCCTCTCTATCTCTCTTATCCATACCCAGTCTATCCTCGATTCTCTTATTTTCCCCTCTACCTCTCTCCTCCACGTGGCCTCCCTTTTTCCTACCAACCTGAATCCTTCCATTTCCATTGTTTCTCTCAGTCTCCTGCCTCTCCCATTTTCCCTCGTCTCTCTTATGCTCCACATCTCGCTATAGGCATTCCAATCCCCAAATAATATTGTCTTCCCTCTCCCCTTCACTATCCCATCTAACCATTCCTAGAACTCTTCCTCCTTCCACCTGTTGTCTTCGTACACTCCCCTACTCTCATGTCCCCCACTCTCTGCCAGACTATATTCTCTCCGTCCTCCCCCTTCCTCTTCCTTCCCCCTCTCTTCCTCCAGCCGCATACTCTTGTCCTCTCTTCTACTCCGTTTACCCTTTCCAATGCGGGGGTATGTCCCAGTCACCCAATTGTCTCCTACTTTTTTCTTCCACACTTCTGCCTCTCATGCTGCGCTCATACCCTCCTTCACGATATCCTACCTCCACCAATGCCCCGTGTCTATCCCTCCTCCTACATTCATATACCCTATTTTTACTACCATGGTGATAGACCCGGGCCATCGTATCCCTCATCTTCCTAGTCACTTTGACTCGGTGGGATTATTCCTCTAACTACTACCTTCCCAACGTGTTTCGATTCCTGCAAGTTTGTCTTTGGATCCACCTCCATGCCTCCCTCTCTTCTCTACTGTACATCCCGCAAAAACTGTCTTAGCCTCACTGTTTGCACTTCCCTATCCCATACTTCCTCTACCCCACTCTTCTCCCTCACTACTTCCTTGCCCTTCTCTTTTCCCTTATTCTCTGATTCTTTTTCCTTCCTCTTCTCCTCCGCCCTCTTCTCTTGAGTCGTCCTCATGGTCTTTGGCCCTCTTGGCATATTCTCTAGGACTGATTTCTCTTACGGTCGTTTCGAGTATTGATGTCGCCGCCTTTGGTCTCTTGGGACATACTCTCGCCACATGTCCTTCCACATCGCAGTTGTAACAGCACATACTTCCCTTCCTATACTTGCACTCTCTCACCAAGTGCCCCTTCTTTCTGCATTTGTAACACTACGTTCCCTGGCTGCCTCCTACTAGTATGCTTTCCCTACTTCCCCACATTACCACCTCTTTTCTCTCCCCCCCTGAGGGAACCTCGATCCCTTCTCCTCTCCTTACCTCTCTCCACTCCTCCCCCTCCTCATGTTCCCATTGCTTCTTGCTATCTAAGCATACGATACTCTTATGTCTCCTTGCATATGTAGCCCTGGCTTATATCTTTCTACCTCTTTCTTTTCTCCTTTCCACCTCAGCCCATTCTTCAATACCTTCACTGCCTCTTCCGCATCCGCCACTTCCACCTTCAACATCGATGTCTTTGGAGGTTCGAAGGATAGTTGTATCGCAAACCTCATGGGTGGCCTACTCCCGAACCTGATCCCTGAGTTATCCTCCCTCAGTCTCTTCCTCATTATCTCCTCCTTTTCCATTCCCTCCAAGAAGTCTGCTCCTTTCATGACTACTGCCACTACCTTCTTATTATATATTTCTACCCTCACTATATCCTCCCCAAAGATCAACCTCATTCATTCTGTAAATCTTTCTATAACCTCCTTCTCCTTTATCCCCTTCCTGATATCTGTGACTAATCATATCCTTTCTTTCTGCGACAATTGCCGAGTCTCTTATAATATTCGTGATCCTCATCCCTTCTCTTCCTTCTATATTCTTCAATAACTCCCACAGATCCCCATACTTTTCTAGCAATCTCTTTCTTTATTTATTCCCTTCTGGGCCATACGGCACCTCCCTCTTGTGCGTGGTTCTTATATGTTTTTTGCTAGTTTTCTCCCTCCTACAATCATCTAGGTCTCTCCCTCGTATCTCTTTTCTGCCTCCCTCGCCGCTTTTCCCGCCCCTTCCTTCGCCTCTCTCTCTCCTCCTGTAACTCCTGTATTTCCTTTCTACTTCTTCTGCCTCCATAATTCTTTTCCCAATCTCTGCTCTCTCCCTCACCTTCGCCCTCTCTTCCGCTACTCTGCTTTCTATTAGTTCTTCCGCCTTCCTCTTTCTCTCCTCCTCTACTGCCTCCTTCTTTCTTTTCTCCTCCGTCTGTCTCCTCAACTCTCTTACTTGCTTCTCAATCTCTCTCTTCTTTTCTACCTCTCTCCTTTCCCTCTCTCTTGCTGCCCTCGCTTCTTCTGTCTCCTATTTTTCTTTCTCTATTGCTAAACCCATTGCAGTGTGTATCTCCACTACCATCTTCTCTAACCTCTCTATCCGTCTTTCTTTCCAACTCTTCCTCTCTTACTCTTTCCCACCTTTCGACGTTCTCCCTCATCGTTGCGTTCATTTCCCTCAGGGCTCCCACTATGATCACATCCTCATACTCTTCTGCCATCCTTCTCTCCTTTCTTGCTGCCTCCTCCATTAGTTCTTGTATCCCCGCTTCGCATCTTTTCTTCGCGATTGTTTCCCACATATTCATTATGGTTCCTGCCAAAGCTGCTCTTTCTCTCTTTTTTCCCTTCTCTCTTCCCATCTTAACCAATTTCTTGTCCATTATATTCACCGCCCTCAATAAAACGAATGCTTGTTTAATGTCCGGTACCTCTTGGTCTTCCTTTTCCTCCTCCTCCCCCTCCCTCTTCTCTTCTGCTCCTGTATCCATCTCCTCTCCTTCCTCTCCTCTTTCTCTTTGCTCTTCGCCCTCTCCTCCATTTTTCTCCCCCTGATCCCTTCCTTGTGTTGGGATCTCCGGTTCTGGCTGTGAGTCTGGGATCTCCTCCATCAAAGTCCTCATTCTCCGTAGTCTCGGTAGTGCTGGCACTACCCCCTCCTTTCCCCTCCCCTTTTCTCTCCCTGTACTTGGGGATCCCTCTTCCTGTAGTCCTTCTACCCTTCCCCAGCTCGGCATCATTCTCGTAGTTCTTGGTGTGACCTGCTGCCTCTTGAACACGACCACGGGGCCTCGCTTGACCGTGATGTACTCTCTTGTTCCGTTCTCGATTTCTTCTTCTTCCTTTTCGATCACAATCCCTTCTTCTCCTTCCTTGTATCTTCTGAAAGCCGCTGCATCTGCACTCCACATTCCTACCACCTCCTTCAGCTTCCTAACTGGTTTGTTCTCCTCATTAAAAATCCTTCTGCTGATCCAGATGATGCTCTCATATCCTCTCGCTTCTGCTGCCTCTTCGGCATCCTTCCTTATCTCCTCAATCATATCCAACTTTCCTTCATATTCTTCCCCTTTCCTGACTGCTCTCTGCAACCTTTCGTTTACCGTGATGATCTCTCCATCCTCTCCTCCAATCCTCGCCTCGCCAACCACTATCCTACTCTTTCCCATTCCTCTGCATCCTCAATTCCCCAAATAGTATTTCTATCTAGCACATAGATCGCGCCTGTCCACCCTTCGTTGATTGGTCCCAGAAATTCTAGACCTTCTACCGACATCTCTTCCGTTCCGTTCCTGTATTCTCTGCAAGAGGAGTAGTGGCTTGATCACTTTTGAGAACAGGGTATTCCATTTCTAGTGTGGTGTGCTCGGGAATTCTGTACTGACCGTCTAAGTCGGGAATGCCTTTCGAAGATCGCATGTATCCGAATGCCTTTCGAAGATGGCATGTATCCAATTCTCTTTGCAATATATCAATCCAACCATCCAGAAAACCATCAATGCAATTCTTGGGTCATCAAAGTAAAACCAAATTCCTGCAACATTAATGGCTACTTATTAGAATATTAATGAAATTCCTCTATAGATCAATCTTTCGACAGCCATACAGAACAACTTAAACACACCGTCATAACTTTCCAAACTGACCAAATCTTCAACCTATATATTTCTCAGCACGACACACTTGTGATATTCCCTCACATAAGAGGTCGTGACGTGATATATGGGCAGCTGTTCCACGCCACTTCGTTCTGGAACGAGTGGCCCCGAACACAGTTATGGCTTGGCACGAGTTCAACATATTCCTACGCGCCAAGGCTCTTAGCTACTTCAACGAGCGTTAAAGGCAGCTCATTGCGCTGAGTAAGCGCTTGGCATCGCAAAGCGAGAGTTCACTGAATCCTGGCATGAGACAATCAGAGCTGAGCGGCATCAACCTTCATGCTTTACCAAAGGATGGATCCTTCCCGCACTACATCCTCAGATGAGGGCTCTCCTCTAACCTCCCTGCCTAGCGACCTGACTGCATATGAGCAGTTAGTGAGTGATGTAGGTGAGCGGATAGCGACATATAAGCCCAGAGATCCTAACGATCGCACTGTTGCCATCCTCGAGGCCTTCAGCAAGTATCTGCCTCGAGAAGGTCGTGACAATTTTTACGAAGATATTCTCGGCTGTAACGCACAGGAAGAACTGAAGAGTCTTGGAGATCATCTTTACACGGCAATTCTCTTGCCCAGTAAGTTGTGCTGCTGTGGGAATTAAATTGTACAAATGGAGGGCGTTACTCACATGGTCCATAAATATAGTGAAAGCACATGGAAAGACCCCAGCCCCTACACCTTCGCCACAATTTGGCGCCGAAACAAGAGTAGAGGAGATAGCAGGAGACATTGCAGCAAGTTCCCGGAACCAACAAAGGTGGCTAAAAAAGGCATGCCTAGCAAGAGATGGCAACAGGTGTATGCTCACGGGAGTTTACGATGGACTTGAGAGCCTGAAATTACCGGCGACAGAGCTTTCCGACCTTAAAATAGGGGACACGGAACTGGTACACATCATCCCATTCGCTCTGGCGATGTTTGGACCAAATGAGGTTCAACAAGCCTCAATAATTTGGGATGCAATTTATCGTTACTTTCCTAGCCTGCTTTCCCGGTTAAACTTCTCTACAGACAATATAAATGACACCTGCAATGCGATGACTTTGAACTCTGGATTACACGCCCCGTTTGGGAGGTTCTCATTTGCTCTGGAACCAACCGTAAGTGATAATCATCTTTGCTTACCTGGTGCCTACGTTGTTTATTGACTTGATAGTAGAGCCATGGGAATGAGTATCTCTTAAGGAGATACCGCCGCTTCCCAACATTCTTTGATCCTCTGCTCCCTGATAATGGGATCATGAAGTTCACCGCACATCATCCATCCCACAGGCTCCCACATCCAACACTCCTGGAGACCCATGCTTCAATTGCAAAAATCCTGCACATGAGTGGAATGGGGGAGTACATTGAGAACCTTCTTCGTGAACGAGAATTGATTGGGTGTCTTGCTAATGATGGAAGCACCGATATCAAAGCACTTTTGATGGTCTATTGAGCGATCTTAGACTTGGGTTACATGACCTGATATGGTCTGATTGTGAGAAATCTTTATTTCTATTTCTAGTTTCCCTCTTCTATTTTTTTCTTTTCCCTTTATTGATAGTAAATGTAAGCAAATTGTGCTCAAGATGTCTTTTTAATTAAAAAACAAGATGTTATTAAACTTGTGAAGTTGGATGTAGAAGGTGGTGATCTGGTCATTCAACGTTCCTTGTCACGTGCTTTGTATATGTTCCAGCCCAGCATGCTTTTTCATCACTTGCCTGGGGCGGTTCGTCCACGGCCGACCCAACGCCCGCCCAGTAATCACTACCCAACCGATCATGGCTAGACCGGTTTATTTGTTCAATGTACGGTAGATTAAAATGAGTTACCCCGGTTTAAATGAGAGAGATTTCATAGTTTAAAACGGAGCATTTCAGTCTATCTCACCTGTACGGTGCTTGAGTGCCAGGATCGACATGGAACTAGAATCGAGCCGGTTATCCCAACATCCCTCACCGGCGACGCCTCCAGCAGCATATGCAGCTACAACTCCGATGGTTCCTCGAGCGGTATCTCCAGGGCCCCTCCCTCCAACTGAAGCAGTCTGAATGATTCAGACTATTGCTCACGGGGAACTGTGGCTGAACCTATGCAAGAAATTTGTAGGTAGGTAGGTGCTAGGTGGTTGCTAGCAGTGCAGGTCCCTCTTGGCACAATCCCGCACCGTACGTACTCCTGTCAATCACTGTTACGAATAAGTCCCTCTATCTAGGTACTCTGATACTATCTACGGAAAGCATCTCAAGTAAAGTGCCTGCTTCGTGAATCTTTGGCTCAACTCGCGTAGCATTTCATAGCCATCCACCCCCGTCCGCTCGTGGTATGTCATCCCATTCTGAAACGTACTCCTCCCATCCGTCCTAGTCGGTGACGCTTATGGCTCGCGTTCGGGGTTTTGTTCCTCAACTGAGCCACAGAGCCACCCTTTTTAGCATCGCGTGGTCCCAGTAGGCTATCCACGTGATCCCCGTGCTGGTATATTCTCCGGTTCTCGCGAAGACCAGGTCCAGCTGCGCCTTCCTCAGTCTGCCTTCCACCCTCCTCTGCCATGTCGTCGTCCCTTTTGGTAATTGCTGCGTGAGGCCTTGGGCATCCATGCTCTCCTCAAGGGCCTTCCCTCTGGCCTCGCCACAAAGGCATCAAAGGTAACACGGCAGCAGATAGCCCGGCAAAGATCGGGGTGCACCTCCCATACCAGGACGAGGTCGTCACCGAGGCAGGAATTCGACAGGTTTCGAGGTCCTGGAGAGCCAGCGAGAGAAACAGACTAAATCTGACCTACAGACCACTGACGAGACTTGGACGCAGGGTATCGACACTGGCAGGCCTGCTCGGCGGGAAGTCCCTGAGATGATGGCAGTTCGCAATTGGTAAAACAGACAGCCCGGAGAGCCGGTGGTGTGGGGACTCTGGGGAGGAGGAGGAGACCACCGAACACGTGTTTAGTAGATGCAAGACATGGAAAAGGAAATGGCCCTGTGGAATGACTGGACTGATAAGGCCACCGAAGGACAAGAACAAGGACAAGGACAAGGACCCTCTACTGGAGGTGCTTGAGTGGGTCGACGGATAGAATGGCCTTCCTTAACTCTATCTTTTCTTTATTTCCTCTCATTTCTCTCTCGTACGCAATTAGGGGACGATGCATAAGTTGGACCTATTTCCTTTATTCTCATTTACCCTGTTATGTAACTAAACCTTGTCATAGCCCAAAGGGCGGCATACGAGTAATGATATGAAAAAAAAAAAAAAAAAACCCTCTGGGCTCCTGTTTGTGTAACCAGGCGACGTCGTGACTGTTGCAGTCCCCGATTAGCATGTCTACGTCCCCCATGCCCTCCAGTTCCTTCCCGATATCTGCCTCGCTGTTCCAGTACACTCCGGCGATTCTCCGGCCCCCTATTTCTATCACGACGTGGCCGTCCTGGCCCTGTGCCTTGGTCAACTGTATCCTGTCTTTCTTGACGTACTCTGCTACCCTTCTTTCCCTGTCTGCTACGTATACCATCCCATAGGCCGGGTGGAAGCTGGTGGCCCCCCCTGGTGCCCTCCAGTTCTCCCCATCTTCATTCAATTGTCGAGTAACCCATACTCATTCTAGCTCTTCCATTTAATTGAATATATGATTCATCCGTCCAAATGACTCCTCTCCACATCTCAATTGTCCAGTCAAGATGTGCCATAGCCCATGCCAATCTCCTAGCCGTTTTCTCAGCATCGAGAAATGGTTTACGTCGTGCAACTCTTCGAAAATAGCCCTCCATTTCAAATGCCTCCTTTAATAGTCGTTCGCACGCTTGCTATCTCTGTAACTTCTGAGAATGTCAGTGTGCGGCAGACAGAGTCTCGAGTAGCAACAGCTACTAGTTGATGTGGTTGTGGAGTAGTAATTTTTCGATGTCGTTCTCGCTGCTTACGTTTGCAATGGAGTATGAGGATTCGAGCAACTGTGGTTCGGTGGAATCCCATCTGTTCGGCTATTTCCTCATAATTGCATCCAGCTCGATAGCGGAGAGTATGCATTTCAATGCGCTCTTCATGAGTTGCCTCATGCATCTTCAGCCCAGATCTTGCCGGCGGCTCCATGCTGTCGGTATATTTAATTAGATATCCTTACTGCATGAATCTCTACAATATCACGAGCACATCTCTGAATTCTGAATTTGTAGCATACTCGAGTGCTGAATTGGACACATATCTTATTTAAATTCGGACTGGCTACTGCACGGCATGCAGCTTGCTTGCAGCGTGCAATAATTCATGGGGGTTATAGATATATGCTCTATATCCGGCTGGGTACGCAAGAAAAGGTGGGGTAGACTTGTATAAGGTGAGGCTCGATCGAAGATGCTTGGTCGTATATCCAGCTCATCCCAACTGCAGTTGCAGAGACGTAAGTACAGCACTGTCGCAAACCTGGAGAGGACCTTGGCATTTCACATGTCCTGGTAAAGGAAGGCCAGAGGAGAGGGTACTAGAAGGTTCGGCGGGTTGAAGAACTGGGAGACTACCAAACGGGGAAGGGGGTACTTGGGAATTACGGGTATATCAAGAGGGCGCGGAGGAGGCCTTCTCTGTAGCATACAATCATCGTTACAAGGTTGGAGAAAGTCAGATCCATAGGCCTCGATCAATTCCAGCTATTTGCTTCTTCTTCCCTCTAGTCCACTTTACTCCTCTACAGCACACTAGAGTAGATGGTTCGTCTACTCAGAGCCCCCTTGAATTATTGCAGGCCACAGGAGAACGTTGATTGGCTGTCGGCTACATTCATTCAATCTTCTTGGCCAGATGCATATATATTATCTTGCAGCGTACAATAATTTGGGGGGTTCCGAGTAGGGGAACTATCTGCTCTAGTGTGCTGTACTTACGTCTCTGCAGCTGCAGTTGGGATGAGCTGCATATACGACCAAGCATCTTCGATCGAGCCTCACCTTCTCCGTATACAAGACTACCCCACCTTTTCTGGCGTACCCAGCCGGATGTAGAGCATATATATAACTGCTCAATGGCCTTCAAATATTATTCAAGCCAGCACTCCCCATCACAACCATCGAGCGCCACCACACCTTATATACAATGTCGCAACTTACGAGCAACCCACCTCCGCCTTCTGCCTCCACCATCTACCACTTCGCGTATGGCTCGAACAATTCGCACAAGCAAATGAAGGACCGGTGCCCAGAATCGAAACACGTTGGCACCGGCTGCCTCCACGGCTTCAGCTGGAGTATTAGCGTCCGCGGCTACGCCAACATCTCCATCGGCCCGCCTCTTAATTCCAAAATCTACGGCACCATATGGATGCTCTCTCCCAGCGACGTGAAGAGACTTGATCGCAATGAAGGCGTTCTATTAACACCACCAAGCTATGTGAAAGTCACGCTGCCAGTGGAGCAGGTTTCGCCTCCTGCTACAAAGAAGGTGCCGTGTCTTGTGTACCTGGACCCGCGGCATGGAACTGGCACAGCACAAGACGACTACGTGAAAAGGATCAACAAAGGCCTAAAGGATGCGAAACTGCCGGAGGCCTGGGTGGAGGAGGTTATCAGGAAGTGGATTCCGAAGGAATGAATGTGGTAGTAAGTGAGACGGTGGAGTCTAAGGAGGGACCTGGAGGGAGATACTCGCAAACTAAAGAGGGAGGATGACGTAATGCATTACCAAGTTCGATGCCATCGATTGGGCAATGATATAGGTAAGGGAGATACGGGATGCTAAAAGGAAAAAAAATAAAAAAAAAAAAAATTGGGAGCGGGTTGGGAGTTGATGTTTTACTCACGTTGATCTTGATGCTTTTAGTTTTGTTCTCTTGTCCAGGCTATCTCTCATTTTTGGCCTCCGCCTTGTTTGGCTCTATCTAGTTTTATACGTAGGATTCCGCAATGTTTGTTTTCTTTAATCTTTTTTTTTTTTTTTTTTTTTTTTTTTTTTTTTTTTTTTTTTTTTTTGCCTTTTTATTTTTTTTAAAAAAAAAAACAAATAAAATGACTTGTATCTCTCTCTATTAAGCTTTGATGTAACGCTCCCCGCATGGTGAAATCAGTTATGTACTGTATCTAGTAGAATATTTATCACTTATCACTGTGAGCTGGCTAAACCAGTGGACTTGCGATGCCTTGCCTGACCTACTGGACATCACAGTACCTAGCACTTTTTTCCCGTTATAGCAACGCTTTCGTTACAGAATATTAGGTGGCAAGGTTAGTCACGTGCTTGGCAGCTGGATTTAGAGATCTCAGAACAGTGGCTTACAGAAAAGGTGTACTGTAGGTTTCCCGTGGAGGTGGCGACACAGCTAAGTGGCGCGATCTTGGCGAATACCAACCAAAAGGAATGGATGAACCAACGAGCAGCATAAAGGGGCAAGCAGCCTCGAACCAGACTACTCCCGCAAGATGAGACTCTCATTCAAAGCCCTGTCGAAATTCAAGAGAAGTAGGCTTGCAGTGGAGACGCTGCAATGTACGCCAGTGTCCTTCTCTAAGCTGAACTTTTTACACCGCATACAGATCCTACTCTCAGGCCAGATAGAGATTTTGCAACTTGACAAAGTGAAGCTTTTGCAGCCCAGTATTTCTATATATATATATATCATTGCCTGTATGCCGCCTCAAGGGCTATGACGGGATTATTACATAGGAAAATAAAAGGAGACTAAAAGATTAGTCGGAGAAAACAGAAAACTCGATGTCGGAACCGAAGCCTGCCTCGTTGTCCTCTCTTCGTTGCCTCGACCATCATCTTTCTGCCCATCTCATCAGTTCTACCAGTGGGTGCGGATCGCACCCCTGGCCACCACGCTATAGCGGAGCCCTCCCTCTATGGGGGTAGTTCTCGGTCTCGTTTCCAACTGTTAGGGCTAAGATGGCCTTATATATTCGAGTCGTTATATCGGATTCCGCCTTTGCATCTTGAGCCCCTTCATTAAGCCTCCGCTACCTTCCGAACCCACTGCCAACAACTACAGCCACCGAGCTGCAATCCATCCGGTACTAGGTCCACCTTACCATTTCCTTTCCCAGGTCTGCTGCCTGGACGGTTTGACCTACAACAAACTGAGGAATCCCAATACATTGGGCAACATAAGTTCAGTGAGCCCTATAACACTGGGAAATCGACGAGCCCTAGGCAGCAAAAGCGCGTACATGTGCATGGGCCCTTAGTCGCAGGGAAATTGCCTTTTTTTGCCGCGTTAGTTTGCGTTTGATTCGTTTACGCGCGACAGGGACCAAAACAATAGCAAAATGTCTACTGTATCTTGTGCTCTAGTAGCAGGGCTGCGTCTCAAAAACACAAAAGTCAAATATCTTGGCATGCTGACTTTCGTTTCAGGACGGGAGACGGCCCTTGGCACTGTTTGCAGAGCGGCCGAGAACGCTGCACCCTCGACCTCATCCTCATCCTCAGTTCTTCCCGCCTGGCGCCGAATCCTCCCTCCATACGCTAACGTATCGATATTCTGTTCGCATTAAAACACAGCATGATCCTGTCCGACTTGCAAACACCGTGTTCTCGCAATCCAACAAACACAGCGTTCCTCCCGTCTTCCTCCCCCCTTCACCTTTGCTGTTTAAACAAACGATCACTTGATAGCTCCCTATCGCTTGTCCTTTTCTATGACCCCCTCTCACTGTGTGGCCCCTTACTATATATCGCTTTTCCAACAACGTGGCCTCATCTTCCTAGGACAAAGGACCCTGGCCGCCCAGTTGAATTACCTAACATGACCCCCCCTGGCGGCGGCAGTCATGCACACTCCCAGAGTGAATGATATCTTCAAGACCTTCCCTGTCACCAAACAATCAATAAGCTTGAGGATGGCTTCATTCCTGGTAAAAACCTGTCAGCAGAAAGTCAGAAGCAGGGAATTCGGATTATGGATGCAGTAGCTTCGCTTTATGTTTTTCAGCCCCGAAGCAGGCCATTGCAGTCGCTGCTCAGATCGATCACTATCAGACCGACCGGTCCAAAATGCGGCTCATAATTGCTGGCAACAGCAGCACTGGGCTCGAAAGTTGCGAACAGCATATAAGGAAGATTTGGAAATTGTTGCAGCTGATTTCCAACATCACTGAAAGTGAGCGTCAGAAGGTTGACAATCGGGAGGATGACGATAAAGAACGGATGACACCCCCTCGACCCGAGTCCTTACTGTCCAACCAAGAACGCCATATTATATCGCATCTCAAGATCTGTACTCTCCGTTTTAGCTTCAAGAAACTAGTGGCGAGATTCTCCAAGAGGTATAAGCGATTCGTTGAACTGAGACGCCGATATCTGTTGGCCCATAATCTTGGCTTGCCGAAAGATGTTATGATCATCTTCGAAAATATAATCGCTTCAATTGTAAAAATTGCTGTCCTACTGGGCCAAAGCATCGAAGCGGATAAAGAAGGCAAGCAAATAGACGACAGTCTATTCATTGACATTATTAAGTGGATAAAGCACTTGAGCGATTCCTATCAAATGCTGGGGCAAAATGAAAATTTGCGTGTAGAGGAAGTTGGAAAATTTCTAAGTTCTCCGGATTTAAATGAAGGAGGTGAAAATACTCAAGGCCAAACTCATGAAATTTCAGTATTAGCTAACCAAACATACAGAGTTTCCATTGCACCGATATATCTCAAAACTTGTTAGTCTCCACACGAGCGCAGAGGCCTTGATCAACTGGGCTCAATCACCGCGACTTCACAGAGCGTTGGAGTGAAGATCCTATAATCAAATTAATACTCTACAAAACCCCAGCCTCAGCAGAGGCTTTTTCCGCCACCAGCAAAAATCAAGGGTTTTGGATATAGGTGCGTAACTCTGTTTTCCTAGGGGAAAAATTGTGCCTAAGGTCCCCAATTTCGACTCTAGAATGGCCGATGAGGCTGTGAATCATTATTCCACTGCGATGGTCCCAGTACATTCAGATATGCTTACAGTCGAACCTGTCATATTGGATAAGGCTGGAACCGACGGGGCTTTATCCAATAAGACAAAATATCCAATAATCACCAATGCCTAATTGGCTCCGGCTGGCAAAGTTGATCCAATAAGACAGGTTATATTGTGCAATATGACAGGATCCAATATGAGAAGTTCGACTGTAGCGTTCCTTGCGAGGTCACAGGAAACAGGTGTTTTCACCAGCTGAGACAGAGAATCACCAAACCAACACCATCAGACTGCATTGGCGGGATATTCCTCCATACACGACCTTGGGGTATCCAAGTTATGCTGCTTTCCTTGTTGGACGTTCATTTGGTGAGGTGCACTAGGTATGTTGACACAAACCTAGGATACAATGAGTAAATGTTTAACTTCTTCAATTATAGAACGAGATATGTATCGAGCAGAGTTGGAAGCTGTTCCCAAGTAATCTAGGGTTTCAAGGCAAACTACACCTACTAGCAAAAAAAAAAAACGAAGTCAGAGAAGTTCTGAAAAATGAAGTGGAAAACTCGAATCTAGAGTCGAACCTGTCGAACCTGTTACACTGGATAACGCCAGGACCCGCGGTTCCATCCAATAAGACAAAATATCCGATAATCCCACCGGCCCAATTCGCTGGGGCCGGCGAAGTTAAGCCAATACTACAGGCCATATTATGCAATATGGCAGGATCCAATATGAAAGGTGTGACTTTTTTTTTTTTTTTTTTTTTTAATCATTTATCGCATGCCGCCCTATGGGCTATGGCGATTAGGTGTGACTTTACTAATAACGCAACCAGAAGGTGACACGGAAATGGCTACAATCTATGGAGGTTCCCCAAGTTCGGGAGGCCTTCATCCTTTCATGACTCACTACAGGAACGATGCAGACCTCCGGAGACCCCCCAAAAAGGGGGACAACGACGCACTGATAGAATTGCTGGACTGGGTGGAACGCTAGGAGCACGGGATCGGGTTTATTTATCTCTGTTTCGTGGGGGGGAATGGACACATATTTAGTCTCTTCCTTTCTATTTTCTTCTTTCTTCTTTCTTTATTCTTATTTTCCTGTAACTAAACAAACACCTCGCCATAGCCCCTAGGGCGGCACGCGAGTAATGATATTGAATTTAAAAAAAAAAAAAAAATACAGGAACAATAGGTGAGAAACCATGTCAGACCGTGACAAAGGGTTACGAGAATAATGTGGCCGGGGTGGATGACCTCACGTTTGTTCACTCCCAGTGCTGTGAGTGACATTACAACTACCAGCATGGATGTGGCAGTCAATGCTTTTGCGGAAAGGGGGGGGGGTAGACAAGCAAACATTAATTTCCTTTTGTGACTTCGTTTCTACAGATAGAATGTGTTAGCCACTCCTGCGCGAGTTCAGAGTCTTCGCGCAAAGGGGCTCGCCAGTGCATGAATGAGGCTGCAAGCGAGTAATGATTAATCAATAATTAAACCCGACCCCCCCCCCCCCCTCAAAAAAAAAAAAAAAAAAAAAGAATTGCATATGTACCTTGACTTTATAGCACTTTGAGAAAGTCTCCTGGGTACTAGAATGTAGTAATATAATGTTTATATCAGTCCTGGCCCCGGCCGTTGCGATGATCGTGATACTTAACTATTTTTACTACCATAAACACCAACTAGTTTGGCCGTCAGCCGCTGGAAATCCATTACTTGATATGGTATGGTGCATGCATGCAAACACTTGTTTTTTTTTTTTGTCATTACTCGCATACCGCCCAGGGGGCAACAGCGAGATTGAATACATAAGAGATAAAGAAAAAATTAGAACTGAAATTAAGTCCTGGTATCCCTACCCATCCCATGAGTTCCGCCAGTGGGTCCGGGACCGGATATGTTCTGACGTTTCCTCTTCCTTTTCCATACCACTGACATTCTGGCCCATCCGCCTTGCCAATTTTTAAACTTCCAGGCCTCCAGGCTCTTTCCTCCAAGTAGGCCTCCCAGGGTGCGTACCAGGCTTCCCAACTGGCCGAAGTGGTTGATAGCTCAGCTTCAACCAGTTTATTTCCTCTGCCCGCCGCCTCTTTGCTATCAGTCTCAGGCCTGCCTCTGTTACTACCTCCGCTTAATAGGGAAGGACAGCTCCTAGGATGCAAGTACTTGTATACCAGCATAAAATACTGGAAAGCCAGGGCGTGCCGGTGGGAGTATGAGCGAGGATATACTAGTAACAAGAGCTTTTGAATTGAATATTCAAATGGTAAATATAGGAAGTGCTATGACTACATTTCGGGTGTCCTCCATTAGCAGCATTTCAGCAGCCATACGTCTTGATATGCTTTCTGGAAGAGAAACAACTGTATCTGCACTCAGCCAATCCGAGTCTCTTACTACAGCTTCCTACAACACACAGATTACCCTCCTCCCTGGTGTTCCAGTATTTATGCTGGGTATACAAGTAAGATGATGTAAGCTATGGTATGGCCCAATATACCTATTATATATGAAGCAAAAGATATTAAAAAAAGAAAAACAAGAAAACAATGAGCTCAGTGTTTTACCTCCTTCAATTCTAGTGCGGTGCCCATTGTTCCTGCAATTTGAAAAAAAGCAACTAGCACCGCAACCTCATTAGCAGTGAATCCTTGATCGTTCAAAACAATTACCCCACTGTTTCCGTGTGCATGTTTGGAAACTTCATGGTAGAGTTTCCCAACACATTTTTCTGCCGTCCCTAAGGCTACAGTTGAACCTCTCATATTGGATGGCCCGGAGGAAGGAAGGACATAGTTAACCCCCCCAAAGACCAAGACAGAGACCCGCTCCAGCGTCTGGTGGAGATTCTAGACGAAGGGTCAGATTAAGACGAGCGGGACCACATATTTCCTTTGTTTTTCTGTAGTTGTTTCTCTGATTACACCTAGTTAGCATAGTATAGCCGCATGTACCTAGATCCTCGTCATAGCCCAAAGGGCGGCATACGAGTAATGATAAAAAAAAAAGAAAAAGAAAAAAAAAATCTCATATTGGATCCTGTCATATTGGATACCCTGTCTTTTTTTTTTTTTTTTTTAATTTCATTGCTCGCATGCCGCCCTGGGGGCTATGGCGAGGTTAGATACATGAAAGGAAATAGAATGGATAACATAAAGGTCTCTCCTCCGTCAACAATCGCGCCTGATAGTAAAGGAAATTAAATGAACAATGTAAGAGGAATTTCACTCCGCTGCCCAGTCTAGGATCTCCACTAACTTGTTTCCCCTCCTTCTCCGCTTTCACCAGGTGTCTCAACTCCTCCTCCTCCTCCTAGAGTTTTCTTCCACGCCTCACACTCGTTCATGATGTGCGCAAAATTCTCATACGCCTTCCCGTACCACCTGCACTCCGGTGAATCGTCTTTGCCTATCTTATGCCTCCACTTGTCTCAGTCCCTTGTTCCCTATTATGCCTGCGAGGGTGGCTACTCTCCTCCTTGTTCCCAAGTGTTCCAACGGGCGGTATGACATCTGGAGTCTCTTCCTTTCTTCCGCTCTCCGCGTTCTGCCGTGTTGCCTCATGCCCGCCTCGGTAACCACCTCGTCCTGGTATTGTAGCGCCGTGCCGACCTTCGCCGCCATGTCTGCTTCCGTGTTGCCTTTTATTCCTCTGTGTGTCTTCACCCACAGGATCGCTATGTCTCTGTCTCCCCGGGATACTGTCAGGGTGACCCAACAAAGTATCAATGATAAGCGATGAGAGATGACGCATGATAATCACGCCATTCATAGTTATGATGGTGAAGAGAGAGAAGCTTGTTAGTTAGCACTCAAATGTTAAATAGAATAATGCAAATAACCGACACGCTGGACGCCTATATATAGAGGCCTCCACGGCCTCTATACAAAGGTCAAGTTCCAAGCGTTGTCCTAAGTTACACCTACACTTCGCTGCAATCGCAGACACCGTAACAGATACCCTCTCCTCCCAGCGTTCTCTCACCATCCTCCCAGGTCCCTCTGGCGTTGGGTTCCCCTTGGCTATCCCTTGCAGCCTGTTTATCGTGACGCTGGAATCGGTGATTATCATTATCTCCCCGTCCTTCCTCATGGCTTCCCCCACTGCGATCATCTCCGCGTCGTTCACCGTGCACCGTGTCCCTAGGTATATTGAGGTATTCCTTCCTCCTCCCTGGTGGACTCCGGCGCCCGTTCTGTCTTCTATCCTGCTTCCGTCGGTGTATATCCCTGCCCATCCCTCGTCCTCCTCTTCTGCGATGATGGCTTCCCATTCCTCTGTGGACAGGTCTCGGGGATGTATGGGGTTGATGTGGAGGGGGAGGGGTGTGCGGTGCTCCAGCGACCCCCTCATATACCTCGTGTCCGGTTGCGGGTCCTTCAACGGTTCGCCTTTGAACCTCAGTGTTCTGGCCTCCACTCTCTCAGCCTCCCATTCGACAAATGTCTCCACTGATTCTAGGTTCGCTAGCATACCCTGTCTTATCACTGATCAACTATGCCGGCCCGAGCCAATTGCGCCTTGGTGAGTATTGGATATCTTGTCTTATTGGATAAAACGCGCCTGTCCCAGCCTTATCCAATATAACCAGTTCGACTGTATAATTGAAGGAGCTAAACATATAATCATTGTATCCAAGGCTTGTATCAACATACTTACTGCACCTCTGGAGTTGAAATGGTTCTGAATACGCAATTTCTCATCCAGTGTAAGAGGACAGCGATAGTGTCTACTATCCTCAGAGTGACCGGAAGGGTTTTTTTTTTTTTTTTTTTTTTTTATTTTCACATAACCCCGCTTGCAGCTGTTCGCCATGGCAGGGTCCCTGGACCGAGGTCCTTATGGCTCGGAGACAGGCACCTAAAAACAAACAACAACTCACTATATACACCGACATTCAAAAGGGAATAGAGGAAATAAAACCCATGAGACAACCCGCTATGCCGTCAAGTCCATTTCCTCCACCTCCCTCCCCTTCCCCTTTCTGTCCACCTTTGAATTTCTATCCCAGTCATACAGGCACGAATCGTACCACTTGCCTGACAACCTTACCTTCGCTGGTGTTTGGCTATCCGATTCCACCTCCCCCTCCAGGTAGATGACAACCGAGCTAGCCTTCTTTCCCTCCCTCCTCTCTTTCTTCACCAACCATCTTGCCGCAACAATCTTTCCCATCCATGGGTTCGCATTCTCCATCCAATCTCTTACTTTCCCGAGTTTCTTTGTCACCGCAATTCCATGTACTACGAGACCGGAAGGGTGAGAACTGGCAGAATACACACACAAGGCTTGTATTCACATGTTGAATAGCGAATGGGAACGTGGGTGCAAAGTGTAGTATTGGAGGAGTGCCGAAAAGATTGCTTATCCTAATTACAGAACAAACATGCTACTTTAATCTATATATTAACAAGGGATTTTTTTTTTTTTTTTATATCAATACTCGCATGCCGCCCAATGGGCTATGGCGAGGTGTTAATTAAAGAAGAAAAAAGCGCAACAGTAACTAACTACACGTGGTTCCCGCGATACTCGTACATGGTGCGGGTAGGGTATGAAATCAATACAGCCTATTTCCTCCTCCTGTCTGGCTCGTATTGAGTTGTGCTCAACAATTTCCCTCCTAGCCTGACTCTGTCTATGTCCGTCGCTGCCTCCAAGTACACCACGACCGAGCTAGTCTTCTTGCCTTCTTGAATCAGCGCGGTCTTTCGTCTAAGCCAACGTATCCCAACGGTCTTGCCTAGTGTCTTGTTCCTGGACTCCAGCATATTAACAAGGGAAGCAAAGAAAGTAATAACTTGAATCACAAAGTAAAGGAAGATTCTATGTCAAGGAGTTCCAATAATGAAAGAAGTCCAAATAATCAAAGAAGAATAATCAACGAAGCCATAGAACGATCCATCCTTTATGCCAGAGTGACAACCTGGTATCACAAGGCTTGGCCTATTCTGGTGCAATACCAATTCTTTCAGCCTCCCCACACCAGAATAGTAGTCATTGCGCTTGAGTACTGGTGATAGTTGTTAAACACATTAGAACAAGAGAGTATCTACCATATTCAGCTACTCAAGGCACCTTTAGTTTTTCTTGTTGAGCTCTATAACATTTGATCTGGTCCCAGAGGTCACTCTCTCATGTTGAGCCCGATCGAGCAATGGAACGAGCAACGCAACGAACTCGCATCTCTCATCTTTCATAGATTGTATTAATCTTGCCATATCTGTGGTGTTTGTATCCACATCGTTACTGTGGATAAGAGCTGCTCTGGGTCTCTGTGTTACGGAGTCTACGATGATGTAGCAATGTAACTTAGGACAACGCTTGAAGCTTGACCATCTCTCGAGGGCAGAAAGCCCTCGTTATATAGCCAGCTCCCCGCGCACACCCATTGTATGTTCTATTGCTTATGTTATCTATGCTTAACAATCGATATCCTCAAAAGCCGGCATCGTAGTACATGGAATTGCCCTAAGAAAGGACTTAGGGAAGGTCCGAAAATGGCTGGAGGCAGCGAACAAGGATCTAGGCAAGATAACAGGAATCCGCTGGCTGAGGAAGATGACCGCACTGGTTGACGAAGGAAAGAAAACCAGTTCAGCGGTAGTGTACTTGGAGACAACCACCGAGGTTGGGAGAGTGAAACTCGGAGGAAGTGGCTGAGAGCGGACCAGTATGAATGGGACAGAGGACGGAAGTAGGAAGGGTGACATGGTCCCCGAACATACTGGCTCCTGTATTCAACCTGCACCATGTACGAGCATCGCGGGCACTACATGTATTTATTTATCTATTCGTTACTTTCCCATTTATTTTAATAAAACCTCGCCATAGCCCATAGGGCGGCATGCGAGTATTGAAAAAAAAAAAATTCGATATCAACGCTTAACAATCAATAACGTCTTGGTAGCTAAGGCTGTGCACAATAAGCCTACGCGTGCGTACCCATGCCACTCGGTGGCGCAACTCACTCACTCAACCATGCGCTCTGCTTGTGATACACTTCCGTGACCCGACCTGTCAATTGTATTGCCCTGCTGCAGCTATCGGTTGATCAGGCCGAATGGTCACTAGCAGCCTTACAGGTCAACTCAGGTGGATATCCCCAGCATCTCTGGGTGGGCCCGTGACACTCCGTCAGGGCCTACCCGGGAAGGGGATATCCACCCATTGACCTGTAAGGCTGCTAGTGACAATTCGGCCTGATCAACCGATAGCTACAGTCTGGCAATGAAACATGGGTCAGGCACGGATGTGTATTGCAAGGATCTGACGGCATGGTCATAGCACAGTGTCAGCCACCGGACGGACCTCTAGGAGCAAAGCCACCGAATGGACCTCCAGGAGCAGAGCCGCTGAACGGACCTCTAGATGAGGCGAGGCAGTGGCTGAGGGATAGAACATCATGATATCATAGCAAGTTAGACAGTAGATGGAAGTCACGCAGGATTGACTATAAGAAGGGCCAGCAAGAGCTGCCCTCTCAAAGGTCAAGCACCAAGCGTTGTCCTAAGTTACACCCTCTATTCACTACATCATCGTAGAAACCGTAACAGTCTCTCCATTGCAAAGAGAGCTACAGAATAGGCAAGGCAGATAGCCCAGGATGCAGGTGCTGTGGGAAGGAAGAGGAGACGGCGGCACAAATCCGGGGTGGTGCGAAGTTTAGAGGGGGAGATGGCCGGCGGGTCTGCGAGCGGTGTATCAGCCACCGGCAACAGAGGGAGCAGAAGGTGATGCCCTGCTGGAGCTGTTGCGCTGGATGGAGAGATGAGTTGAGAAGCGTTCATGTCCTTTAAGTTTTGGGTTTGTGTTATGTTTAGTGAGCGGCACGAGCCGAGCCAGCTCGAGCTCAAAGGAGCCAAGATCACGCTTGTGTTTTTCTTGACAGCTCGCTAAAATGCTTAGCCAGTGCAAGGTTTCATAAACTGTAAATACCTAATATAGTAAAAATTAGAGACTTGGAGCTCATTCTGACCTACCAACAACTTCGAAATGCACAATTTAGCTGATAGTAGTGAGAAAGATGAAAATTTAGCTTAGTTTATTTTAGTTTGTCAATATTATGTATATAATCAATCCAGGCTCGAGCCGAGCTCACTTACTCACGAGCTGGCTCGAGCTCACCCTCCAGCTCGGCTCGAGCTAGCTCGTGCCGCTCACTAGTTATGTTATGTCCTTATTTGTTGAGACTTTATCTCCTTTATTTCCTATGTAGCCAATCTCGCCACGAGTATGAGGTTGCTAATTCCTACAACGAGGGCATGCTAAATCATCAATACACACTCACGTGGCATAGACATCAGGTGATGTGTCCCGTGATCCTGGTTGCATAGTCTTTTTTTTTTTTTTTTTCATTACTCGCATGCCGCCTGACAGGCTATGGCGAGAGATTAAGTACATAATGAGCAGAAGGGAGAATATAGAAGAATAGCAAAAACAAAACGAAGTGTAACCATGTCTTTCAAGAAAGCCAAAACTCGAGTTTTTGGCACCATCTCTAAAGGGGTAGTACAACCAGACTATGGCACTATCAAGTGCCATGGTTCTATACTTGATCACTGTACTATACTGAAGATTTCTGAATACCACCTGTGAGCGTTCCCATTAGAATACCATTACCCTCAACCTCATATCATATACTTATCTTTACTTACATAACTCCAAAGGGTAGGTAAGCTATCAGAAAGGCCACCGTAAGCTTTTGCCAAGTTCCCACAACCCTGGACCACAATAGCGGCGCTAAATTACAGTAGAAGTGAATCCCGCACTCGAAGTTGGCTCGTTGTCCATTCTAAAAGACCAAGGTTACTTGTACCAGTATTTCAGCGATGAGCATTTCAGTTGCTTGTTGGATAGGGGAGCAAGGATGGATTGTCTCTGGTTACGAGACTAGGATAATCTTCTGGGATTAGGAGTTCATGGTCTGGAATTATCTATAGTTGGGGATCGTGCCAACTGGGCGAATCCAGGATTCCAGGGTAAGCGTAAACATTAAAGATACAATAAACAAAAAGGGCTGCTTATGAGACTAAGGGGAAAAAAATGAGAGGGAAAAAAAATGAGAGGAAAAAAATGAGAGAGCAACTTTTCCGGAATCTAGAAAAGGATAGGCAACCAAGTGCTCCCTGTGAGGCTCGAACTCACGACCTTTGGATATCAAATCTTAGCAGATTCGTCATATGCAGTGTATGAGACCAACGCTCTACCAACTGAGCCAAGGAAGCTGATTGGTGGAAATCTCACCACTTTGCATATTTCTATCGAGAGTTTAGTTCGATGCCAATGTTAAGGAGATTACCATAGAGTAACAGTGAAAATCAAGCAGCAGAGCTATGTGATTGCGACCCGTGCGACATCTCCTCCACGGCGTTTTGCTGGCCAATCTCCAATCCCAGCAGTACTGTGTTTGCGCTCGTCTCTGTCTGACAAAATCATAACTGGCAGACTTGAGAATATGGGTTTCACTCAGTGCCTTTCCACCGGCACCTAGATTTCCATATTATTTTTTCCCGTATCTAAGATTGTGCTGTGCAAGTTACCCTCCTTTTTTTTTTTCTTTTTTTTTTTAATAATATCATTACTCGTATGCCGCCCTATGGGCTATAACAAGGTTAAGATAAACGGTCATAAAATCAACGAAATAAAACAAGCTAAAGTAGAGTCAAAATCGGAAAGCTATCTCCCTATCCAATTCATCACTTCTGCCATGGGGTCCTCCTCTCCGTCTCTTGCCGAGGAGGTTTGTGTATCGCCTCCAGCCCGCCTGCACACTTGCGCCTCCAGACCCGCTATCTGTTCCATATCATATATGTGTCGCCGTCTTCTCCTAGTCCTCACACCATCAGCATTCCGGGCTGTCTCCCTCGCCTGTTTTGTGTCTCCATGCCCTCAGGCCCTTTCCTGCTAAGAGGCCCGCCAAGGTATGTACCTATCTACCCAGTCTCTGTAGAGTTACCCTCCTCTTTAAGATATTGTAGTGCAATGTCCTGTCCCAAAGCTTAGTGACCCCTACGTCAAAAGCCACCTTCAATGGCTGTCTGAGGACCCCCGCAATCTTAGCCTGGCAGCCCCAAGGTTGACATGTGATTTCTCCAGGCTTCAGTCCGTGTTTGCAAACCCAGCTGTGGCTGAAACACCTGATAACCGACGTGCGACGCATTCTCAACTGTACTTAATCTTAAGTGGAGCGTTGTCTCTGCCACGCAACAAATAACGTGCACATTGCCAAGGCGTGGCAGGGATATTAATCCAACGTCCCACATGGTTATCATAGGCGGCGCGCAACATGGTCCTGGATAATTTGCCTGCATAGATTCCAATTAACCAAAGGAAGCAAAAAAACCTCCACCATTCAGGTGATGTGCAGGAACTGGGCAGTTTATTTGCGGCTACAGGGGTGGCCGTGCTCGCTGTTGATACTGAAAACTATCCTACTGATGCAAAATATCTCACACTCCATTTGTGGCAGAGGCGCGTCTCATATTTTCAGCGACAAAGTACTGCTGTGGCACTCACAATTAATAAGCAGTGAAGCTGACACTCCACTTTGGACGCTGCATGCCGTAATGCTTACTCCGCAAGGCTAGGAACGGCACAGCTAGAATCAAACCTAGTTAATACACCAAGCCTAACTTGCTTGGCGGAGCCAATCATAACTGGCATGGGGCAGCACTGTGAGTATGTACTTGGATATGGCATATTTAAGTAGGAAGCGCCGATCGCGATTACAGTGGACGTCGAGGTTTAGAAACTATGGAGTACTACTGAGTTAAGAGCAGAGGAGCCGGATGGTGGTACTCGTTACCAGCATTTAGTAATGTAGGTGGGGGCCAAGGTATAGGCCGTGCAAGTGGTCTGTGAGCAGGTGAGGCTAAGGGCTGTACCTGACTTTGGGTATGGAAAATACCCGTCAGTAGTAATATCCATCCCTGATCCGGTAGACTTTTCTCGCACGGCCATAACTGCCCCACCTGCATCACTAATGCTGGTAACGAGTATACCCTGGTTAGAGACTGTTCTTTTTTGCTGCATCAGGAATACTCCAGGTTTTCTCCCCTTCGCGCCCAGTCGCTAATAATCACTGACTTCGCGATAGTAACACTCAATTGCGGGTGCGCTATGACTACTACTACTAATTAGGACTGGTAACTGGTGTAACTGTAGGCAGTACAGGCCATGGTGTTGGCATTTGCTCCCATGAAGATGGAGCACTTTTGAACTACGTGTATCACAACTCAACATCCTCAGACACTCCCTGATTTTTGTTTTACCATGTGAATCAGTTCACTGAATCGATGTCAGCTCTCAGAATGAAAATTGAATAAAAACTGGTGAAGGTAGATGGGGATCAAAAAGCGGTGGTTTCCAGGGATCCAGCCCTGGACCCAGGGATGAAATTCCTTCCGTAGGATTTTCTAGCGTGTGGCGCAGTCGTCCCTCACTGGTGCCAGCAAAATCCCTCTAATAGGTGGATTAGCAAATCCTTGGGTGACTCTTCGAATGTTGTCGGAATGGCTTTGCTCCCAACGAAATTCATGAAATTTAGGAACAGGGGGGTCAGGACAGCGCAAGGGATATTAGTAACGCTGCTTCGCAATCAAGATAGTCAAAACAACATTTTTGCTAGTTGTTGCTGGTGCAACGATCAAAATTGATGGGTCTCGTTCACTTATCCCTAACAGTGTTCCAAAGACTTAGGACCTTCCCGACTATTGAAATCTATAAGACTTTGATACTTACCAAAATTGAAGAAGATAGGGCAGTGTGAAAAGTGGTAGATATTGGGGGCTGCAGCCCTTAATTGCCCGAGGAGATTGGGGGATCTGTCATCGTTGCTACGGAACCGAATCGAATGACTTGCGGCGCAGCGATCCCTAACTCTTCCCTGTTGACATTCCCTAGAATTTGGTAAATCCCTTACGGTCGGAGGGTTGGTGCAACCAGACTAGTAAATCCCTCAAATGCAATCGTCTGGAGTTGTTGGACGTGCGGGTTAGCAGGAGCGTCGCGCGGAGAGTGGGGCTAGCTAAACTAGTGTAATATCTTGGCTGTTTCTTTTGTTTCCTTTTAATATCATTGCTCGCGTGCCGCCCTATAGGCTATGGCGAGGTTAGGTATATAGGAGAGTAAGGAAATAAAGTTAAGAAGAAGCTCTGCCAAGAAGGTAAGGGTCCGTAAGGGACTAAGGAGATACCGCCGGGGAAGATAAGAAACTAAGTGAAAATACTGATCATCGCCCCGCCCACTCCAACAACGCAACCAACGGGTCTCTGCCATCCTCCTTCGCCTTCGGGGGTTCGTTCACTGCCCCCTTACCCCCAGGCCACCTCTGCCTCCTGAGCCTGCATTTCTCCCAGATGTTTTCTGCTGTCTCTTCCCCTTCCCCTCACCGGCGGCACTAGTCTGGACTCTCTGCCTTGCCTATTCTGAACTTCCAGGCCCTGTGGCCTTCCCCCCCCAGCAGCCCTGCCAGCGTGGCTGTCTCGTGATAGTGGTCTGTAACCCAGTCTCAGCCTGTCCCTTTCCTCTGCCCGCTGCGCTTTCGCCTCCATGAGCATTCCGGCCTCCATGATCACTTCGCCCTGGTAAGGCAGGAGAGCGCTGATTTTGGCTGCCTTGTCCACTCTTTCAGCGCCCTCCAGGCCCTTGTGTCCTTTTACCCACACCATTGCCACACCAATCCCCCTCGGGTTGCTCTGCTCTCCCACGCTTCTCTGACTAGGTGGGCCACCCAGCCAGGTGTTGGGCTGCCCTCGGCTATGGATTTGAGTTTCTGAATGGCCACTTTGGAGTCCGTTACTAGGAGTTTCTCCTCGTCCCCCTCTTATAGGGCTTTTAGCCATGGCCACTAGCTCTACATCGTTCACCGTGGCTTTGGCACCTATGTATTTGGCACCTATGTAGAATGAGTGTGACCTTCCCCGCCACAGTCCTACCCCAGTTTTCTCCGTGATCCTGCTCCCGTCAGTATACACCGCTTTCCACCCCTCATCTGACTCCTCTTCGAGCCCTGCCTTGGCGAACAGCTGCATGCGGGGTCACGTGAAAAAAAAAAAAAAAAAAAAAAAGACTCCTCTTCGATTCTTCTCTCCCATTTATGTCTCTCTGCTTGGGCGTCTAGCGTGCTGAGTACCGCCAGTGGGAGGGGGTTCCTCCACATTAGTGAGCCCTCCTCCTCGCTGAGGGGCGCTTCCCCTTCGAACCTTAGCGTCCTGGACTCGACCCGTGCTCTTTCGCCTTCTACGAAGGTGTATACACCTCGCCATAGCCTTACAGGCGGCATGCGAGTAATGATATAAAAAAAAAAAAAAAAAAGAAGGTGTATACTGACTTCAGGTTCGCCAGGCCCTCCACTACGTCTCTACGGGTTCCCCAGGGGGCCCCGGTTATGGTTCTGGCTGTCGTGTACTGCCACTTTTCTAGCTCTCTCAGCATCTGCTCTGGGGGTGCACCTTTCGTGTAGCCCCTCCTCCTCGCCATAGCCTGACAGGCGGCAAGCGAGTAATGATATAAAAAAAAAAAAAAAAAAGTGTAGCCCCTCCATGCCCAGCTCCCCCAGGTGGCGACTGTTCTAGCTATGCTAGTGTATATCTGTCTCCTCTTTGCAGGACCTAGCTGCCCTAGTCTTGTTGCTACTGCCCATGCGGCCTTTTCTAGGCTCAGTCTCTGTCTGAAGTGCCAGTTGAACTTCAGTTCCCAGTCTTCCAGTAAGCCTGCCATACGGTAGTCCGGTCCTTTGACTCCAAAGATCATCACCTCCCTTTTTCCTTGGTCTAGCTCATAGCCTTCCTGATCTAGGATTCTAGCTGGGCCTGGTGGGTTCTAATGGTCACCTCAGCTGCGTGAGTGACTGGCTTGACAAGACTCCATGGAAGTCATCGACGTGTATGCGTATGAAAGTCATTCGGCTGGCTGCTCTGACGAAGGCTGGATTCCTACTAGAAAGAGGAGGTGACCCTTGTAGCGTGCCATCTGTCATTGTGGATGTGGGTCGTCTCTTGCCGCCCCAGCTCAGATTGAAGGACGTGGGCTGCAGGAATCCCTGAACGAAGGCTGCCAGGTTCCTATCCACTCTCTCAATGTGTGCTACTACCCTATCTCGTCTCACGAAGGCAGACTTGACATCTTCGCCCACCAGGGCTACCCATTCCCCCTTGTCTATCCGGCTTCTTACTTCCTTCGACATGTCTCTGTCCAGTCACTTTTTCCGACTGGGATGCGGGTAGGGGTAAGCCACGCTAGCTATTTATGTATTAAAAGCGGCCGCCAATCTAGTAGTACGTACAACCCACGCTCAGATCCATGCAAGGATAGATTGAAACCGTTGGAAAAAATGATCGCGATGTACCTACTACTAGATTGGCGGTGGCTTTTAATACATACATATACAGTACTACTATAGCTAGCGTCACTTACCCCTACCTGCATCCCAGTCAGAAAAGGTGACTGGACAGAGACATTTCGCACTTTCTTTAGGGTTTGTCGCTGTAGATCCTCCGCTCCTCTGCCGCCCATCTCGCCTTCGCGGAACAGGGTATCATATTGTGGGCTTGCAGGATGTTAGCGACCACCTTTGGCCTAGCTTGGTCACCGTGTTGACGAGGGTTATAATATGGGCCTCCAACTATGTACTGATCTCGCGCCTGTCTCACATATTGGCTGTGGCAGCCTAACTATTTACTATTAGAGTAGCCATGATGAACCAAAAGCAGAGAGACATGGTAATCTGGTTTCCGCTCAAGGGCATTAGAAGTACAGGCAACCCTGGCTATAACGAAGCCAAAGAATCCCACCTGTTTTTTTTTCACTACAAGCAAGTTTCACTATAGTGGTTGAGGACGCCTTTAGTCAGCACCTTACCCTGCCATGGCGAACAGCTGCAAGCGGGGTTACGTGAAAAAAAAAAAAAAAAAAAAAAACAGTCAGCACCTTTTGATCCTAAATTTGAACACCGATCACTGATGCAACAAAAATCGTAAAAATTTAACACTGCTTGTAGATTGAAGAGAATAGAGTAAAGAATCAATCGATAATGCATTTGTAATTTTGTAAATTTTTGTGAAAAGGCTATCCCAAGTTAAAGAGAGGTAAATTTTGGCAGAAGACCTCTAATCAAGTTACATACTACTAATACAAATAAGGCAAGTTTAAGAATTAGTAAGCAAGAAGAATATTACTTAAAAGTGTTAAGTTTAAAGCGCATGTAATTACCACTTGCGGGCCAGGGATGCAGCCGATCTTCTCTCACCAGCCATGGGTCCTCTCCTGGGAGGCCACTGGGCGGCTCACCTCAGAGGATGCTTCGAGTTGTACTGTGAGGCGCCGTACTGAGTGTATGTGCAATGTACAAGCAAGATGAGAACAACTGATGCATGTATGTACTAAATATGGTAGAAGGCGATCGGTAAGAACGTAAAAGCAAGCTATATGTCGAGAATAGGCAAAAGTAAAGGAAAACTGAAAGGCAGTAATAATGAACTGAATGTTGAATACAAGAACTGAATGACCACCGCGCACATACTCACCCGGTGCAGTCTGGAAACGGCGGTGGCCCGGAGGGATGACGGAACTAATAAGGCTATCGAAGAATAAGGACAAAGACCCCCTGATGGAACTATTGGAATGGGTCGAAGAGTGAGGACAGAATGAGAGACGGGACAGTCATTTATCTCGGGAGGACGGACTTTTCATATCTTTCTCAGTATTTTCCTACCTTTTCCCTACCACCTAACATGTATATAACCTTTTTTTTTTTTTTTTTTCCTCACGTGACCCCGCGTGCAGCTGTTCGCCATGGCAGGGCCCTGGGTCTAAACCCTCAAAGCCCGGAGGCGGTGGTAGAAGTAGATAGAAATTTCTTTGTTTGTTAAGCCTGTCTCCGGGCTTCGAGGGCTTGCCCAGGGACCCTGCCATGGCCACGTGCTACAAGCGGGGTTATGTGATTTAAAAAAAAAAAAAAAAAAAAAAAAAAGGCTCTGTATATAACCTCGCCATCGCCCATAGGGCGGCACGCGAGTACTGATATAAAAAAAAAAAAAAAGAACTGAATAGATCTGAAGGAAAGAACTTGAACGTTGAGAACGAAGAGCTGTACAGAATTACCACCTCTTATACTGCTGGCCGACCGAATATCCATTTCTAATCATACTTCCCTTCCAGCCTTACCCTCATTCCCAGGATTCGCTTACTGTACAACCCACATGACCTGCGGCTCCCTTGAGTCCAGCGCCAGCGCGGCTATAGCAGTTAGGCGCCATCGCCTACCACACCACTTGCCGATGATTTTTATATATGATAGCACTGAGAAAGAAGGTGTCCATCCAACAAAGGCATGAGGACGGGTCTGACATAGCTACAGTAAGCCAGAATCGGCGCAACTGTGGTGCATAGCTGTGCTAGCCAGGATGGGGATAAAACTCAGTAAGCCAGATAGTACTACTTGCACGGCTGGTCCCAAAGCCGTTGGCCCAAATATCTGCATTTTTGGTGCCTTCCAAGTGGGTCATGTGAGGTAGCCCTCCTCACCGACATGGAGCTGGCATCGGCGCCGCGTTCCGCCTGTGCCTTCCTGCCTCATCTTAGTCCTGCCTTCCCATCTGTCTTGCTGTCGATATTGCTATTGTTTCCTATGTTGGTAGGTCAGACGGATAAAAGGCCGGGGCCCGCTCCTGAAGATAGTCCGTTGTCTTGTTCACCATTAGACGCGTCTGGTTCCTGATCTGTCTACCTTCCCTCGATGCCCGCCGAACCAGACCCTCAGGCCGGTAGCCGTCGAACTGCTGCCGCTGAGCCACCGCCACCGCCACCGAACTGCCGTAGACCGCGCCACCGCCGAACCGTAACCTCCGAAGTCAAACTGTCGCCGCCGCACTACCGTCGCTATCGTACCCCTAGGCAAGGCTATAGCCAGGTGGTCTCGTGCCGAGACCCTCCTATTGGAAAGTTAGGAGATGGCGGGACATAAGCTTTGGACTGTGGGCAAGAGGGGTTGAGAGATTGACGCTGGACAACATTCTGACAACACTCTTGCACCACAAACGCGCATCAAGACAACTGCGAGCTGTAGACCCTGAAGAGACAACCCAACGCAACACCCTCCATCTCCATGGCCTCTGTACATGTGAACTACCCACCACTACTTGCTCGCAGTGCGTTACAGCCAGGGGCCCCCCATCTTGCCCCCTTACCAGAAGCAGTCCGCGTCTCGATTACGGAACGGCTTCGGGCTCCTGGCGCAGGACCATGTGAGGTCACCCGCGCATTCCTGGCTTTGTGCAACTACAACCTCCTTTCACATGCGTCCGCTGAGGAACGAGCGCAAGTGCACGCGCAGCTAACGACAAGCTCTCGAAGGCAACTCACGTTGCTGGCTAGCAACCTTTTGCTGGCACTGCGGAAATGTAAGTCCCATGATTGTTTGTGGGCAGATGGTGCCCTGCGCAGCATCCTCATGTTCTTAGCTTCTGTCCAGAATAGGACGGTGAGGGCGATGCTGATGAGCAATTTCTCGAGTACTTTGCAGGGCAAACTACCGGCGGTTCTTCGCATCACTCTTTTCAGAGAAGGGGGAACAGTCAGACGCCCCACTTGACAACTGCTCTTGCCTCAGAGTCCACCTCATATAGACCCACGCTTAGGTTTTCCACTGCCACTGCTGAGGTGAGGTCCCATCCCCCATTAGTAGCAATATCCCGTTCGAGAGTCTTTCCCACAAATCCCCACCGCATATTATCACAATCCCCACCGCATATTATCACTAACCCCCACAGGCCAAAGTTAGAGACAACTCCCGCTGTGTTGTGTCACAGGATCGCTCACCGGTAGTTGCCCATATAGTCCCGTACTCTTTGGGCTCTCACCCCGGGCCCCTTTCAAGCTCGAGGCCGAATGTGTTCAAGCTTCTCACCTTCTTCGCTGGCCCAACACTTGTCCAACGTCTCTCAGATTATCTCCTAGCCCCCGCAGGTTCAGCTGGACGAACAAGGATTAATCGCCTGGAGAATCTGATCTGCCTGGGCCACAGAAATCACTTTTACTTCAGCCGGGGGTATTTCGTATTGGAGCCAGTTGGAGACCCCCTAGCAACTCTCACACGCCCAGGGGATCTGTTACACAGTTACGAGGTGAGGTTTGCTTGGGTGCCCCGGCATCGCCCACGCCTGCCCGTAGTCGAACGAGGGGAGGGCGGCGATGAGGATGGGGATGAACAGGAGTATGACGAGCAAGACGATCAATGGGATTTGACACAGGTCTTAGACCCTGGCGTTCAGATAGCAGAAGAAGAGGATGAGGACCTTTACACCTACCACGTCCATCGCGTACCACCTCGCAGTCATCGCTCCCATTACAATCTTCGAAGACTTCCACCTGTGCTTGTTAGGACTGGCGACGTTTTCACCCTGAGCACCAACGACCCCCATCGGCATCCATTGCCTCATCCAGATTTGCTGAGACTGCACGCTGCAATGATGAGGCTCTGTAGGGCTGCGGGGTCAATGGCGTATGAGGATGACAGTTTTGACGAGTTTGGGGAAGAAGAGATTGGGAATGGGGATCTCCCGGAGCAGGGTCAGGATACCACTCTTGTGCGGGCTGATGGTGAAGGGGAAACTGCAGCGGTACCACTTATGCTGGAACGAATGCTGCAGGAGGACAGTGATGAGCAACTGTAGCAAAGTTGCCACACGATCAGCACCACTCGTCTCTACCTTCTTCCTCCGCGTCTCTGCTGTCCCGGCGCTCCTCACTGAGGATCCGACAGTCCCTTTCGCAGAACAAGAAGAAGGTAAGGTTGTAGCAATTACAGGTGTGCAAAGGAGGGCAGCAAAAGTGATGGTGCAGAAGGGTCTGGAAGAAAAGGTCTGAAATTGGATGAGCTCGGAGACTAGCTCATAATGAAAACCAACGGAGGTGTTTGAAAAAGAGTATCTAATCAGATAGATCACCCAGGAAGATTTGGATAAGACACTAGCTGAAATAGGGGCGGGATATGGGGTGGTACGAGGATAATGAAGAGGAGATCTTGAAGATGATTATGATAAAGAATGCAGCTACTGGAGTCAATAAGGTAAATTTTCAGACTCCCAGGAAGAAAAGAAGCAATAAAACCAGGTAAGGACAAGAAGAGTTGCCGACAGCAGGGAGGGCACAGGCAAGGGGACGGTCATGTGGCAAATGGGGCAGCATAAGAACAGGGATAGAGACGGATACAGAAAGACAGCAGAAGAGGCAAACAGGACGAAGACAGAGGAAGAAGTAGCATACTGCAGATGGAAAAGAAAGAGAAGAGGAAAGAATTGACCTTGCGAGAAATGCAGAAAAACACAACGGAGCTGCGGAGGTAAAGGCATTGCAGAAAAATGACTCAGAAGATGAGAGGAAGGCAATGGAGGTGGCAGAAGAGGAGGAGAGGTTTAAAAAGGAATCATAGGAACTCATGGCGGTAGAGGTCAAGGCAGCAGGAGTAGAATGGCTAGTGGTAGGGGAGAAAAAAAAAAGAAGTTAACCGTGGCGTTGGTCCACAGGAAGGCAGTACTTAGTGAGCGGCACGAGCTAGCTCGAGCCGAGCTGGAGGGTGAGCTCGAGCCAGCTCGTGAGTAAGTGAGCTCGGCTCGAGCCTGGATTGATTATATACATAATATTGACAAACTAAACTAAACTAAGCTAAATTTTCATCTTTCTCACTACTATCAGCTAAATTGTGCATTTCGAAGTTGTTGGTAGGTCAGAATGAGCTCCAAGTCTCTAATTTTTACTATATTAGGTATTTACAGTTTATGAAACCTTGCACTGGCTAAGCATTTTAGCGAGCTGTCAAGAAAAACACAAGCATGATCTTGGCTCGTTTGAGCTCGAGCTGGCTCGGCTCGTGCCGCTCACTAGCAGTACTAGCATGGGGAGAATGGGATCAGGAAAACCTAAAAGCAGTCATGGAATTCGAGATTTTTTTTTTTTTTCATATCATTACTCGCGTGCCATCCTATGGAATTCGAGAGAGACTCAATTACAGATAACTGTTCGGGGCCAGCCATCTTAGTGGGCCACTCATGACTGGTCCGGCCATGCTAAGACCAATTGCCCGGGCCAGTAGTCCGCATTCCAAGATGAGTGGCCCGGGCTACTGGTCCGAATTCCGAATAAATGCCCTGCATACTTGAGTGGAAAATTTACATTTATCGCCACCCTACAGAGAACCAGATATAGCCGCTCCCGTTGTCTGTCTTGGCGAATATATTGATTCAGTACATATTTCAGATCCTAATTAGTTACAGGGCGCCTCGAGATATTCACTATCACCGCATTCCGTACACTCCTCCACCACTCGCGTCTCTTCCTATCCTGTGCAAGTTCAAACACCAGTCCCTCCCCCTGATCGTTTCAAAGCAAGGCCACTACACCTCCTCTCATTACTCTCCCTCCTCGCCCTTTCAAGATGCCTTACCCAGCGATGCGGCTGTAGAAAGAGCCTACGTACCTGTTCACCTGCTTGTCATCCTGATATGGAATGTCAAAATTGGGCTACAGAAGACTCAGACGATTTTTTCTTTTGTTAGGACCCGGGGCGAGACGTCGCAGCTGCATTGAGGGTCCCAGCACGTAAAGGGTTGTGAGGTTAGGGCCTGATAAGCTCTGATAGAAATCTGCAATAATGTCCGGTCAGACATGAGGGTTCGGAGTGCCGGGGGCCATGACGGAGACTAGTAAGGCCTGAGGGCAACCTCATACTCTATGTATATCTCGCCATAGCCCCCAGGGCGGCACGCGAGTAATGATATTAAAAAAAAAAAAAAAAAACTCTATGTATATAGGTACCGTACTTTTGGCTACTCTGTTTAAGTAATAACAATCATCTCTTCTACCTAAGTTTAACAAGCTCCAATAGATTCCCCCAGGCTTGACCCTTGTGCGGAACGGGAGGCTTTGCTAAATACAGTCTACCCTTGCTATACCGGATCGCTAAAATCTGACAATTTTCGTCAGGTATAGCAAGGTTCCGGTATAGAATAAAATGCTTGGCAGACAGGGAGGTGCTATAATTTTGAAAATTTAAATAATTACTGAAATAGGAAATGAACGAAGTAAACATCAACTTGTTCACATACCCAGCCAAATACACCAATATGCGTCGCTCACAAAATTCAGAAAAAACGTCGGGCCTTCAGTGCGCTTGAGAAGCACCAAATATATAAATGTTGACCAGAGCCAAAGTATGCTAACGAAAAGTGAAGTGAATTTTGTAACATCTTGAGATAAATTGGTAAGATTACTGTACTTTGCCTTAACTGTGATATCCTAAGTATCTAACCTATTATTTAGGGCTGATGAGTAGCTGTATTTACTTTGTCAGATGTCTTGAAACAAAGTGATAAGTGCTTAACAATTAATCTCAGAAATGATACTGTAATTCACCACAATGCGACGTACACCACGTCCCGACGCACGTTTTACACCAAAACCAACCACTCACGACAACAAATATCTCAACCACCAGAATAGAATTTTGTATACAATTTGTAGACTAGACAAATTAAGGACTATTCTTCATATTCCACAACTTAGCTTCTTTACATATGTTGCTTTCAAGGGATTTATCATTCATGAAACTCGCACCATAAATTGGCATAAGCTTGGCATATATTTTTCGCTGTTATATCACTCGTGTTGGATTCCACTCATCACACTCGAATTAATTTTGATAAAAATAGTAGGACACTTGAATATCAATATTTTATCTTATTCAAAGATGTGAGAAGTACATCAAGAAATTTTCCAAACAAGCGGTAGCGTTATTCACAAAATTCATATTCTCATAGAAATTGTATGAAATAATTGTATTGGAAAACTACTGGAAATGGCAATTTGATGTACTGTATGAACTAGGCATTAAATAACATTAAGCTAGTCAGAGCACTAATTATTAAGAGGCCTGTTGGGGAGACTCTAGCCACAATTCTATAGCCATTGTGGTAGAGCGTTGACAGGATGTAGTGCATCCTATCCTGGTGTACAAAACTCTGTTTTGGTGATTGAGATGTATGTTGTCGCGCACAGTCAGTTTTGGTGGTGAAAGACAGTAGCGGTATTCAGATTAGAAAAATCTGGCCAGATATTCCGGATTTTAGAATTTTATCAAGTCCGGAAAATCCGGTCATCTCCATACAAAATTTTATCTGGTATTTTCATGTTATAAACCAGTTAAACCAGTTTATTTTCGCGTTTTTTTGCAGAAAAAATCCGGTCGGATTTTTGCGACAACTGCAGATATATGATGCATTTTGCGGGCCTTGATGCAATATTCAGGACCTGGTGTGCATAAATTCCGGTGGATTTTTGAACCCAAAACCAGTTTCCGATTTGACAAAAAATCCGATTTTCACAAGAGGGTACTCAGACTACAGACCGGATAAACTGGTTTGTCCACCGGATTCCATTTTATATGAGGACAGTCTAATCTGAATACCGCTAGTAGTACATGGAAAAAAAGCAACAAAGTGCCCAAGTTTCCATTACTTGAACAACATTGGTGGTATTCAGATTAGACTGTCTCCACATAAAATGAAATCCGGCAGACAAACCAATTTATCCGGTCTGAAGTCTGAGTACCCTCTTGTGAAAATCGGATTTTTGTCAATTCCGAAACCGGTTTTGGGTCCAGAATCCACCGGAATTTGTGCATGCCAAGAACTGGCAAAAATCCGGATCGGATTTATTTCACGAAAAAATGCGAAATTAAACTGGTTTATACCTTGAGAAAACCAGATAAAATTTTGTATGGAGATGGCCGGATTTTTCTAATCTGAATACTGCTATTGTAGCAAGTGATGATAGCAGCGGTAGTAGCGGCGGTAGTAGAAGTGGTGGCCGCAGTGATGGTAGCCAAGTGTGAAGTTGGGTAGTCTAAGACGTACTGTATTAGTATTAGTGTATCTGGTGTAGCAAATATTATTTGTATGGAGACAGGGGGGTACTTGTCTGGAGGTTTCCGGAATTATTAGGGCGCCGGGTATAGCAAGGGTACTTTTTTTTTTTTTTTTACTTTTAATATATATCTTTACTCGCGTGCCGCCCTGTGGGCTATGGGGAGGTTATGTACAAAGGAGATTTAGGAAATATAGGAAATATAGATAAAGAAAGACCCTCCTAAATGGTAACGATGTGAACACAAAGAAAACTCATCTCCCCGCCCATTCCAGCATCCCGACCAATGGGTCCCTCAGTATAGCAAGGGTAGACTGTACAAAGCGAGCCGTGGTGTTGGACTTGTGGGGATTCCCCTACATTGGACAAGTCTATACGAGTATAGGGAGACCAATTGCCTGCTGGGGCAGTTGGACTGGACAGAATAGATGACAGGGACCGTGGACGGCAGACTGGAAACTCAAAAAAAAAACGGAATGTCTCTGTCCAGTCACTTTCAAGCGGCATGTGAGTAATGATATTAAAAAGAAAAAAAAAAAAAAAACCGGGATCAGCGGCGCTAACTATATAAAGTCGAACATCTCATATTGGATATTGTCGGCGACGTGCCTTTTATCCAATATCGCCTCATATGTTACGGTTTCTACGATGATCTAGTACAGTAAATAGAGGGTGCAACTTAGGACAACGCTTGGTGCTTGACTTTCGAGAGGGCAGCTCTTGCTGGCCCTTCGTATAGTCAACCCTGTGTGTCTTCTGTATATTATAATTGCTATCAAGTATCTATGCTAGCTTGACAGATTGCCCTGCCATGGCGAACAGCTGCAAGCGGGGTTACGTGATTTAAAAAAAAAAAAAAAAAAAAAAAAAAAAAAATTGACAGATTTCCATCAGCTTCGGCAGTCTCATAACTCTAACCGTACCATAGCTCTAGCGTGGACACAACTTTCCCTTGTGACTCCGGCCTTGACTGTTTCTCCGAGGTGTGGCTGTTTCTCCGAAATGTCCGGTCCGTGCTGTCTCACCGCTCTGACCATGCCGGCATTTCTTGTGATACACATCCGTGCCCAACCCATCTTTCATTGCCAGACTGTAGCTATCAGTTGATCAGACCAAATTGTCACTAGCAGCTTTACAGATCAATATGGGTTGATATCCGTAGACCGTGACTCATATCCAGTATTAGAGGTTTATTGAACGGAAAATCTATCTAATACACATAGTGCCAATACATGGATAGAAGCGAGGTAAGAATATACAAGCTCTATATAGAGAAAAAAAATGTAGGATAAGCGCCTTGAGACTTAGAAGAGGTGCCGTTGGGGTCCAGAGGAGGTGCCTTGGGGCCCCGGGATGCTTTGAGATCGAGTGGAGAAGTAGTTGATGATTGTAACTTGACGAGTAGGGCGGACAAGATTGAATGATGCCAACTGACTCTCCAATCAATGAAATGAACTTTCTAGTGCCTCAATCTCACTATCTGATTGAATTGTGGGTGCTGTTTGGATATATGGTTTTAATGTCAAAAGCGCCTTTTCTGTCTCACTTACAGAAACTATAGGTAGCTCTCCTTCATCCTCTTCAGGGAATGATGAGTGGTAGTTGTTTTGAGTCCAAGTCAGATATTCTTCACATGATAGCTTGAGACAAAGGCCTATACACTATGTTCACTTAATGTATTTTACCCGGTAGTGTCATACACTAAGCATTTGTTTATGGCACTATCCAATATGAGAGGGAAAAATTGTTAATGATACCCCTGTCTGGGCTGCCAGACAGGCTATCCATCTAATATTCCCAAATATCCAATACTCTCCATAGTCCCGGGCTCGGGAGAAGACCCCCTATCTAATAGTGGCTAATATCTAGTAGGCGAGGATCCAATATGAAAGGTTCGACTCTATTTTGAAAGCGGCCACTAATCTACTAGTACGTACTCGTTACCAGCATTTAGTGATGCAGGTGGGGGCAAAGTTATAGGCCGTGCAAGCGGTCTGTGAGCAGGTGAGGCTAAGTTCTGTCCCTGACTTTGGGAGCAAAATTGTATGGAAATACCCGTCAGTAGCAATATCCATCCCCAATCCGGTAGGCTTTTCTCGCACGGCCTTAACAGCCTCACCTGCATCACTAAATGCTGGTAACGAGTACAACCCAGGCGGCCAGGCCCACATCCCATGGCTACATCGATCCACTTATTCCAACCTCCTGTGTGAGTGCAGCTGTCGGCGTTATCGTACTCTGGCATCTCTCGATGTTTAGCCAACTCCGGCGATCTTGAGATTGTATGTTGTCTAACATACAATCTATGCCGGCCTTAAATGTCAGGCGGAAGGTTGGGTGTCACGAGCGGTGCAGATAAAAGAGGCCTTGGTGGTATCAAGCTTCATAGTCCATTGCTAATGAGAGTCCTATGCTGACTTGTCAAGATGCTAATGAGGATGAATCAGTGATAGTGGTATTGACTTTTCAAGAAGATGAAATATATGTAGAAAATGGTGACAAGGAATAACAAATTGGAGAATAATTGAGCATATGGTATATGCAACATTTCCTATATCTCTGACGGAACTAGAAGCTTCATAGGTAGGAGATTACGCAGCTTGCCATTCATGCTTTAGCATTGTGATACAATGCAGTGTAACCTGCCCTTATGAACTCACGGGCACGTAGGAGAGATGCAGACATTGTTGTTTTTGCGCTTGGTGCGAGGTACACGTGAGGCAATATGAAGTGAGCAATAGTTGGAGATGAGGCAGTATGACAGGCAGTATTCAAGGCTTTTCTAGATTTCAATTTATCCCTGCACTCCAGGCATGGGTTGTATGTACTAGTAGATTAGCGGTCGCTTGTATCGTTTAGCGACACTTATCCTGGCTGCTGTCCAGTCACTTTCTGACTGGATAGAGACTTTCCGACTCAAGAAGTTAGAACGATGGCAGTACACAGTTGCTAAATCGATAACTGGCGCCCCCAGGGCGCACGGCCGGACATACAGGTGACCCTGGCTATAATGAACCTCCTTTTAGTGAAGATCTGGCTATATGATAGTGAAGGGATGGACGAGCTTCTTCGTCTACACAGGTAAAGAAAGTGCCCTCACTATAGTGAAAACTGGTTATAGTGAAGAAAATCAGTCAGATTCTTGGCCTTCATTTTAGCCAGGTTCACCTGTAGGTGAGGGCCTAGCCAACTTAGAGTCAGTCTAGATATTCACAGAAGGAGAGAGGGTCAAGGTGGAGGGCAGGGGTCATGTGCTGGCCCCCAAGTAGACAGGGGTGAAAAAAATGGTCAAATGCGGAAATTTTCGGTGTATGATATTCAGATCTGAAGTGCAAATTCAGTTTACTAGACCTCCAGCATCATGCCTCCTCAACGTCGCTTTGGACGTGCAACTCTGGAGAAATGGAAGATATGCCGCACTCGCCAGGAAGCGGGACAGCGCCCAGGAGAAATGACTTTAGATGACTTCTGCAAATTATTTCCTAATCCTGATGGCAAGCCAATGGCATTATCTTCAATGTCTATGATATTGAAGCGATCAGATACACTAAAAGGTTTTTTTCCCTTTTTGTACTGAGATTTCTTAAATTAAATCGCCACTCTGCTAAGCCTATTACATAAAGCAGTACTGAAGCCACACCCACGGTATTTCACTATAGCAAGTAGACTTTACCTGTTGCTGAATCAATTAGTTCTCAAAGTCCTTCAATTTCACTATATCGCTTCTTTTTACTGAAAGGCTCTAATTTCATCCCCGGTAACCTTAATTCTTGTGGCTTACTCGAGTTTAATAACTTTTAGAGGCCAGGTATTGATATCTTGGCGCCCATAGCTGAGATGCTCTCCATTTTACTAGCAGATGTTTGACACCAGACTCTCTTCCTTATGCAAATTTCAAGTATGCCAAGAGAGTCTGAGTATGAGAATATTTCATCAATAGTATGCTTCTCTAAAGATATCTCACTATTTCTGGTAGAACTTCTACTCAGTGGTACAGTCTTCGGAGATACTTCTGTTCCGTATGCATTCTTCTACTATACAGAGGTTTATGCGTTGAGTAGCCTAGACAAGCCTATCTCTCAACTTGGCCTGATATTATCCAGAATGACCTCGCAAGCATAAACCTAAGAGATAACCTTGACCAGGTTACTAAGCTGTAGGTCGCCGACGACCTGGTACCAGTGGCTGGACAGCTACTGGATACTCCTATATATCCCGACCATACTACTGGAAGTCACTAGTAGTTCTACCTTTTGGTGTAAAGTCCGCGAATAGTCGATTGCAACTCATAACAGTTGGCAGCACTGTCAACAGTGTTTAAGTTCATCGACAGTATTAGAAAAGAAAAGAAAACTTAAATTTCAATAGTGTCTAACCTATTCATTAGAAATGTCTAATCTCTATACAAAATCTGGTTAGTAGCATCTACAGTCTCCCTAGCAGTGTCTACAGTCTAGCTAGCAGCGTCTAAGGTCTACTTAGAAGCGTCTAAGCTCTACTTAGCAGCGTCTACAGTCTAGCTAGCAGCGTCTAAAGTCTACTTAGCAGTGTCTAAGATGTGGTTAGCAGTATCTAAGGTCTACTTAGCAGCGCCTAAGGTCTGCTTACCAGCGTCTAAGGTCTGGTTGCCGTGTCATGGCGAACAGCTGCAAGCGGGATTGCGTGATTTTCTTTTTTTTCTTTGAAAAAAAAGGAGGTCTAGTTAGCAGCGTCTAAGATCCGCTTAGCAGTGTCTAAAGTCTTCTTAGTAGCGTCTAAGGTCTTCTTGTAGGGCGGCACGCGAGTAATAATATATATAAAAAAACAAAAAAAAGGTCTTCTTAGCAGTACCTAATGTGCTCATTTATAGTATCTAACTTGTCAGTTTATTTTAAGATCATGTAACTCTACTTACAGCTATTTGCTATAGTAAGGCTTCTCCCAGTGCTTGCCTTATACAGTATATGGAAGTATTTTTACATATGCTGTATACATTAAAATATATAAAATAAAGTTCAAATTGGATTCATCTATGATAAAGGAGTTATTACATTCTAGGTGTATAATGAAATTTATATGTACTAATTTGTTATTGTTTTACGTTCCCGACGGTGCCTGGCTATTGCACTTTTTCCGGGACTATACGCGGCATAATGTGGATATGAGACTATACTTTTGTAGATCTATCTATCTAGTACAAACTGTAGCTAGCTAGGTGCTAGCATGCACTTGGCTACTTAGTCTCGGCTTTTCGCAGTCTTGGCGCTCAGACTCTCTTGGCACGCTTAAATAGTTCGCGAGTCTGGTACGAAACATCTCCGAGGTCAAGCTCCGGTCCCGGAGCTGGTTGGCACGTGTTCCGGAGGTGCTAGTGTGTCCTTTAGCGGCACTTGCATTATCAGTTAGAGATAACTGAGGACAAGCACCAATATTCTAATTCCTCTCCGAATTGCTCCAAAAACGCTGGACATAGAAAACTAAGAAGACTACTTATTGAATCCTTCCACGTGCCCTAACTTCATAGCCTCCATGTAATATGGTAACTGAACCATAGTAATATAAATCGGTGATGGTGGGTAGGTACTAGTAGGTATGGGTCTGGTTACGAAACTTATACAGTACCTGAGACTTGGGCTAAGATCGCAGCTTCGGAGTAGTACGAAGTCTACGTAGACGGCTTTACTCTGTTATTATTTTACGTCCCCGACGGTGCCTGGCTATTGCACTTTTTCCGGGACTATACGCGGCATAATGTGGATATGAGACTATACTTTTGTAGATCTATCTATCTAGTACAAATGTAAGTTTCTGACTGTACCGGACGCGGTTAAAACAACACAAATCCTCCATAGAGTCTGGGCACGAGAACAATCCTCAATATACTTTCCAGTCCCGTGACGTAACATCCAATATGAATATTGCTGAAGGGTAAGATACATAAAGATCACTAAAGTTCAGTCTCGAACCATCAGGTCCCCGCGGCAAACATCCAGCCTTATGCCAAGGGTAAGTAAGCACAATATAAAACATGAATTATTGATTTGTACAAAAGAAAAAGAAAATTCTGGTTTAGGGATTGGGAAAAAGATAGACGGGAATTAAAACAAGGGACAAAAGGGGAAAATAAAAAAATAAAAAAGTAGTAATCTCCTTTGTCGTCCGCCCGCAAAATCCGCTCATGCAACGATGAAGGAGGATAATGATTAAAAATTAAAAGAGAGACAAAAGGACGGAAGAAAAACTCGCGATCCTTTTTCAGGAGATTGTATAATACATGCCTTACTTGGACTCCGTCACTCTTCTCTGTCCCCCGCCACTTCCCAATCCATACTTCGCAATCAAAATCAAGAAGTACTCGCTGCCTTTCTCACAACGAACCGAAGGCCGCGGCCGCGGCCTTCAGTTCCGTCTGACTCACATTAATCGACGACACCTCGACACTATGTCCAATTCTCCCCAGGTGCCGATTCCCATTACTTATTGCGGTCTCCGTGCCTCCACTAGCCTCTCCCCTCTCCAAACCTACGTCCTCAAAATCCACCGGGCCGTTATGGTCCTGGAAGCCTCGTGGCCCGACCCTCACGCCCGCATGGCCGCCATGGCTCGATTCCCGTAATGACTCAACGTCAACTGTGACTTCTGCAGTCCTGACAATCGCAATCTTGGGCTGTGTTGGGCCGGATGCTTTAGCATCTCCTTCCTCTGCTTCCACCTCCAAATCCAGGTCCTCGCCTAAGCTGTTCATGCGCGTATGATGAGGCTTCCCAGGCATCCTCCGCCAGAAGTTGGGCTGCGTAAGGGTCTGGTTACCGCCGCGCTCTGCCGCGGGCGGGCTGTATTCGGAGTCGTCGTTGTGAGTGTTCGGGTCCCGGAAGGTCCATTTGCTGAGCTCAATGTTCTGGTCCGAAGTCTTGTTTTCTTTGAAGCGGGCGATCTTGAGGATGAGTTCAGCCATAGACATCTCGATATTGAGTTTGATGAGGAAGCCTGGGGGGTGGAAGGACAAGAAGCTATCGGTTGGGTTAACCATGAACATGTATCAGGTGAATTTAAGGAGACTCACACATAAGCATTTGGATAGCTCATGAAGCCAATGATTATGATCTACATTTGATGAATTAAAATCACGTTATTCACATGATTCCCCAGAGCCGATCAAGGTGTTACTCACGTCCATAGAAATCGAGATCAAGATGATTCTAATGTTGAAATCAGCAAGCCTCTTGTACTTTGTCAAACCACAATCGACTAGTTCCTTCTTCACGATCCGGACAAAAAGGAAGTTGAGAGAGGCGTCTACGAGGAGATAGATGACTTTTTCAATTCGGTCCCAAATGTTGTTGATGTGGGTGTAACTGTCATAAGCTTGACGTTAGCTCAGGAATATCAATGGCAAGTAAACAACGTTTGGTTTAGGCCTGGATATTTACATCGGATCAATCTGCATGACCGCGGGGAGCCAAATCGTTGCAACTACAATGTTGATAATGAGGAAGAGCCCGAACACGCCCCACCGTAGTTGGAGTGCTCGCCGCTTGTTGACCCAGATGACGCTCAGTCGGTTCAGAATGATCTGAAGCTGCGTTTGAATTTGAATAGCCCAAGCGAGAACTAAAATATTTCGACCACTCCAGCATTAGTTTCGGTAATGTTGGATGTCCCAATGTAAAATTCTTATAAGTTATAGGCTTCGCAATTGTCTAGGTGATGGAATTCAAAGAGTACGTTATGAAGAGAGGTAGAATGCTTGCGTACGGATTATGAAGAAAAGTGGAAATCTAATTTTCAAATTCACGAGATTAGTTCACATTATTTGCATAACTTCAAAGAAACTGCAGTTGCGTGGCTACTCACCCATGTTTCACATGTTTCTGTATGAAGAGCCATCCACTCACTCCGTACCCAAGGCTCCCCAAAATGTTCAACCATATAAGCCAAACATACATCGAGCGATGGCGACACCCGGAATTGACCTTCATCGTTTGCTTAAATGCCTTCCATACTGTCAAGAACCCAAAGCCAATTGTGAAACCCCATAATATCAAACAGATCTCGCGGTCTTTCTCTGTGATTGAAAGCGGCACGTAGTGTTTCCCTAGCGCGGGGAATGCTGGCATGTTGCGGTCTCGTGTTCTGAGGAGGTTGCTGCCTGGTGTAGGTACTCGCTACTGAAAGGCTAGAATATATTACAGAAGTATATATAGTCCAGCTGTAGTCACCACCGCTCTGCACCACTATGGTCACGGTATAGCAGACGCGTATGCAGTCTTGCAGTTCCTGAGTAAAGGGAATCCTGGAAACGACAAATCAGAATAAATGTTATCCCTGATTCGAGGAAGGGTGCCCTATACTTATGTACAATTCACACACATATATATACACAACGTCGTCCCAAATTCCAGATCGACCGCAAGGGCTGGACTGCTCCCGGCAGCTTGCATAGGACGCACTATGGGCACTCTTAACCTTCTCCTGGGATAATATACAGGTGACCCCGGCTATAGTGAAACTCCTTATAGTGCAATCCTAGCTATAGTGAAGGAATGGGTGAGATCGTTTGTGCGCGCAGCTAAGGCACCCTGGCTATGGTGAAAAGAAGCGGTATAACCTCGCCATAGCCCATACGGCGGCACACGAGTAATGATATAAAAAAAAAAAAAAAAAAAAAAAGAAGCGCTATAGTGAAATATCGGGGCGTGACCTCAGTACTGCCTTATGTAATTGGCTTAGCAGAGTGGTGATTTAATTCAAGATATCTGAAGACAAAAAAGAAAAAAAAAAAAAACTAGTGTGTATCTGACTGCTTCAATATCATAGACATTGAAGATAATGCTATTGGCTTGCCATCAGGATTCGGAAATAATTTGCAGAAGTCTTGTAAAGTCATTTCTCGTGGGTGCTGTCCCGCATCGTGGGGAGCGCAACATATCATCCATTTCTCTAGAGTTGGATGTCCAAAGCGGCGTTGAGGAGGCATGATGCTGGCAGTTCAGTAAGGAACTAAATTTGCACTTGAGATTCATTTTTTTCATCCCCTGCCTCCTTGGGGGCCAGCACGTGACCTCACGCTATAGTGAAAACTTACTATAGTGGAGAAAACCATACGGATTCTTGGCCTTCGTTATAACAAGGGTTGCCTGTATACCCCCCCCGCCAATTTCTCCGACCTTAAGCGTAGATGCTAACAGCATAGGGCGTAGGGGAAATGACTAGGAAGAGGTTCGGCCGCCGACGGGGATCCTGGAAGCGAAGAACGGATCTGGTACCAACCCCCTCGCCGGTGGGGTCGCTAATGCAGTCTGGGGGAGAGGCTAATATTTAGCTGCGCGATATTAGAATGTTTCCCCGCACTCGAGAATTCGGATAATCGCTGGGGAACTTAGGTTGCGGTTCTTTTCGTAGGGTAAATGTTGAGTCTTTGCCACCAGGAGTACTGCATTCCCCGTATCGACTGACGTCTACTGTAAAGCTGAAAGATGTTTTTATCCAAGTACTGATGGGCAACGAATTGAGGATTCGGAGCTACCGGACACTGGCTCCTCTTCCATCCGGGAGAAGGGGAACCATTCCGTGACTTGCCTGGACAAATCTGAAAAATGGAAGTCCACCAATGTTTGTTCCAGCACACCGATTGATCGGGTGTGCATAGTGTTTGACCACTTGACACTGGAACATCGAGTTCATCCCAAGTTGTGCCTTCCTCCAGAAACTGTGCCATGTACGGTCTAGGGAGAAGGTTACACAGAGCTGCGTGTGATCACATGGCGGTGGAATTACTGCATGCAACTTACTGCAATGAGTGTTGTTTCACTTCTCTGAATAGCGTAAACACTAGGCTAAATTGATATAGAAACGGCGTCAATGTCGATCAACTGGTTGGGCTAGCGGACGAAGGAGCAAAATTTTCACCGGGGTGATATATTAAATGTTATATCGAGGGAATCAAACACCAATAACCCGGTTTCGTGAAATATGCAGGCCGTACCATCCGAAACAAGCTCACCTTCCACGGTTATGGTGCTACCGAGGATAGATCGTGCACAGATGAGGTTCCAAATCGAGTATGGCCTAGCTTATCAAGGTTTGTGAGCATGCATACCAAGACGTTTGATCCCGAGTGATTTTATTAGCCCTACAAGTTTCTTATCTGATTCCTATGGGTATCACAGAACAAACAGCCAATGGAATCCTTTGATGCGGGCCGATTCTGAGAGATAGTATTTTGCAGGTCATGCCTTCTGAAATCCTAGCGAACCGTCGCAGAGTGCAATTCTGAACTAGAGCATGAAGGTGTAGCTGAAGGGACTCGCTTGGGGAACTGTTCTACGGTGTTCTAGGTATAGTAGGAAAATTTTCTTTGGCGCCTATGGATATCAAACTATGATTAGTCTTGCTGATGATGTAAAATTATCGAAGATTCCGGTGACTTTCATCATAGAACACCTCAAAATGTTGAGTCCAGGTATTTCCTTACTATGCAAGCTAGAGGTAGTCGTACGGTATGTGTAATCCTCAAATCTAGAAGTGAACAGCAAAGAGAAAAGGTTTGAGAATAATACTCGAGCTCACGTTTGTAATCGTCCGGCGGCAATAAGACCTTGAACCCAGGGAACCTGGGAGTGTGCGAAGAAGGAGAAGATTCTTATGAGCTTCCGCATGTACTTAGGCCAGAAAATCACAGCGCTGCGCGTAATAGGTTGGCTGTGGCCTTGGGCGAAACGAATGAAAAGGGAGATAAGGAGTATATGCCCAGAGGAGGCTGGAAAATAGCAGAGGAGAGATGTTCCAAATAACTATGCCAAGGTGCGTGGTCACGTGTTTGGCACTTTTAATTGCTGAGGTAACTCTTTCGAGTCGCGCAACTACCAAACGCACACTGCGCTCAGAAGTCCTAACTGTCCGAGTCACCTGCAGACCATGATCTTTTCTTCAAACCATGCCAACTCAAAGGTCCCTGCCACTCCACATGCATCAGCACCTTCTCTATAGACTGGGTGCGGCATGTGTCCCCTTTCGTGCTCTCCCATGCGACGGGTAAGTCATATAGCTGACAAGAATATCATGGACGAACATTGGCTCGCGTTCCAACCGCAGTCGACGCTAGCCTCACTCCTAGAAAGCCGGACAAAGTGCAGAGTGATAAGTCTGGGTACTAACCTATATGGCTGTCAGTTTCCCTGCTCCACGGACGAGTCGTACATACGACAGGACTAGGTTGAGGTTAAGACGTGACTGGATAACCAAAAGTACTATAATGAGGCCAGGGTCTCTAGTTTGTCTGTTTGCAAGAGCAGATGGCATAACGGATAGTCCTTGCTTGAGCTGGCTGCGGGTATGACAAGATTCTTCAGGATACGAGATCTTGAGTCTCAGCCTTATTGCAGTAATGAGTCTAACACGAATTCGAGATACAGTTGGATTGGGGAAAGCAGAAATCCGGAGACGTCCAGCCTGGAGATCAACGGTACTTACCTGCTATTATCGACACGCAAGCCGATTGGTTAGTCATGGCCATCGTTTCCTCTTCTTCGATTCCAGCACTAGTAGAGCTTTGCGGGAGTGGAGATTGCCGTGGATTGGGTGCGAAGGGCTGGCCACCAGCGTCGGCTACCACGCTGGCTATGACAGCTGCACAGATGAGGAGCAGTAGGCTTGGCGATGGAATGTTCCCCAAAGCCTGCTTACCTAATATCATGGGGGGAATCCGGCGTTTTGGTTGGTCTTGCTAATGGAGATGTTGGCAATGGGGAATCTCGAAAATAATTCTGTACCCTTCGGCCTATACGAAGCGCTGATCATGCGAAATCGGCCGCCGAGCCTGCAATTTATTTTCGCCGTCAATTGTGGACAACTGGAACGTCGGCAAAGCACAACTTTACCCTGATGTGTATTTACTACATTTGTTCACAGTAACATGGCCGTGACCCTATTAAACATCGCTAGAAAAGAATCCCAGTATCATAGGTTGGACACTGCCAGAGGATCAACAGTGACTGCGTTCCACTTGACCTCGCGTAAAACTTTGAATGGTGTTCTAACCTAGTCTGATATGTCGTTGCTGATTAGTCTCATGCCATAGGTTATTAAAGTCTGGTCAAACTCAAATTAGCGACAATCCGCCCCGTATAAAAGCCCTCCTCTGCCCTCCAAACATACGCACCCTCAAGTACAGTTTTGAATTTAAACCTCGGTCACATTCTCGTGAGCATCAATTAGTCGTTTCGAACATTTTGAAATACGACCTTCAGAAAGCCCTCACCTGTGGATTCCATCATGTCGAATACCGAGACTTCCATGCTTATCGAGCCATCTGCATCGCAATCTACGACGGCCACTCCATCTATACCAACTGCAGTTCCGAGTTCAGAGGAGCAAGCCATCATATCATCTTCATCTATCTCCATCCCAGCTTGCAGTCTCCTAGTCCCGGCCCAGGTCACTCCTGCCAGCGCCCCGCCGCTGCCCCGCGAAGCCACACCTACCCAAGCCAGACTTGTCGAAGTTCTGATGAGACGCATGTTTGTGCCTGGGGGATTGGGACAAAATTGCCCGGTTACTATTGGTTACCACGTTACCCAAGGCGTGGGCCAGCCTGGATAGGGGTGAAGATAGTCAGGGTGATAATATTCGATGGGTTCACAAAGTGGTTTCCGACCGAGCCGAAGGATGACGCAGAGGAGAGGGCCTGGCTTGAAAGGGCAAGAAGAGAGGCTGATTCCTTGCTGTTGCCGTTTGTGATTCTTGGTGTCACGCGTCCTATGCGATGAACGAGAGACACGAAACAGCGATACAAGATGCTTCAGTATATCATTGTATTCCCAGGCCGGGGACCTGCCCTGCCATGGCGAACAGCTGCAAGCGGGGTTACGAGAAATTAAAAAAAAAAAAAAAAAAAAAAAAAAAAGGCCGGGGACCTGGGGATAGTCCAGAAGCAATGGCGAACAGGTTTTGCTGAACCTCTACATCGACTCTTGGAGGCCAAACTGTGAGTGTTCGGAAGTTTATTGGGTTTGCGTTTCTCAGCCTTTTTTTTTTTTTTTTGACACTTTGTGCAAGTACCTGGCTTGAAGGGGCAATGGGAGGGAATGAGGGGATGTGACTTTAAGGGATGAAATTTTCAATTGCATGCTACATTGAGATTGTCCCGGTTTCGCAATCGATGTACGGATCACTGACCTTCTATCTAAGTGGTTTTCTGGGAATTCCGTTTCGTTTTTCTTTCATCTTCCATTGCATTGCATGGAATGCCCTTTGTAGGTCATGTACCAAAACTTGGAGCTTCAATTTGAATAAGCTTGCACTCTACCTTGCCCTTAGAATATGTTACTTTGCCCCGGTCTGATGTACTTCATTGTTTGCGAAAGGCATGTCGGTTTAAGTAATCTAGGTAGAGATGACACGAAAAACAAGTATGAATCGTCAACGAACATATTGAGACTCACCAGCTCCACATCGCTCTGTTCTGTATAACCCGTCCCGTATTCCAATCTCATCCTATGTCTGCATTCCACCCCCGTATGAGGTTTTCCCGTAATCATCATACTTCGAAGCCATATCACAAGCCGCTCAGTGGTAGATCGAGCCCCGCCTAGGGAGAACTGACTTGTGGATGTTTGCAGAGAATTCTCCCTTGCGAGACAGCGTATGGGCGTTCTTAGGACTTCGATTGAAAGTTACGGAATACAGCTTGCATAGGGCAAACTTATATATACCCCTTCTCTTCTTCCTCTGTTCAACCATAGCAATCATCATCGAACTATCACCAACAAACGCATATTATTGTTACATTCAGCCTTCAATCAAGCAAATAGTTATGTCCCCACTCGATAAGATGTTCGCCCATATCTCAACTTCATCGTGGATCGCCTATACCTCAAATGAAATGATAAGGCACCCGGAGCTTATGGAGAGGTATGGGGAGAGGGCAGCAGAGATGATGGGAGGAGAAGCTTCAGCTTCAGCTTATGTCAGATTTGAGAAAGCCTAGAGAGCGAAAGGAGAAAAGCAGAGAAAAGCTCAAAAAGGCCTGAGGAGCTCGCTGGGAGTTCAAGCTGCAGGATGTGCTGGCTCTTTGGCCGACGGAGAAAGTGCTGTGCAAGCTGGCGGTGTAAGGAGACGTGGAAGAGGATTAGATTTAGACTGTGACTGCGCTTTTTTTTTGTTTTTTTTTTTCTTTTTTTTGGTCTTCGAGATATGAGAAGGTGACGGGGTGATATGGGAAGATGGCGTGATGTACTATATCAAGCTCGGCACCTTGAGAGCGTCTCTTGCTACTAAGCATCTCGAACTAATTATATGTCCACTCCTTGGAAATCACCCGTTACCCTCATCCTTGCAACATCAAAAGCCGTGTGCATACTCTGGCGCTGGGTGTGGTGGTTTAGCTCCCCGGCCCACACTATGTGCGTGCGGATGTGTAATCAACCGCCCCTGCAAACGCAGTAAGCGGCTTTAAGGTTTCCCCTTCCCTAGCTGCCTAACAAGTGGGCACTACGCTGGCGAAGCTTCTCGCATTGTCGACTTCATTCCGACAGCCTCAAAGCATAGATACATCACCACACCTGTCTCCCGGCTTAAAGGAGTCCAAATTCAATTGTGAGACCAGTTACCTTCGTCGCATACTTACCATCATCTCTCAACGCCAGAGCCCTTTGTATCTCGGCAAAATCTTCGCCAGCGTTCTTAAAGCAGCCTACAACCACAACCCGCAAAACCTCCACAATGCCTTCCGATAAACTCGCAGAGCGCTTCTCTGTTGTCCTTGCCTTTGGTGAGAACGAACGGGAGATGAGGACTCTGGCTGAGGGTGAGGGCAAGGATCGGGAGGACGAGGGAGGAGTTAAGTTAGGTGTTGCTGAGCAGGGTGCTGCTGAGCGACAGGGCGATTGTGGGGTATTGAAGACTAAGGATACAAATCAGGGCAAGGAGAAGGGGAATGGTGGAAGGAGAGATGATGGGAATGTAGGATCGACAGGAGTTGGAGAAGAGACAAGGAACGTCAAGATGCCTGGAGTGGACAATACACCTGGCCCAGAGGTGTCTGAGCAGTGTGGGAGCGAGCAGAGGGAAATGAGTGGTGGAGGAGTCGAAAAGGAAGCCCTACACGCTCATACGTGTTCCGTCGACGAAATTACCGAGGAAGGCAACTGCTCGGGTTACCCTGAGAACGAAACTGAGGTGGTTTATAGCGACGAAGGTACCTCTCACTCCCCCGCTTCAAACGTGGATTCCATCTTTGCCGACATCTATCACTGCTAACCCCGTCACTTACCCTACCAGCCTACAGAACTACCATGTCCCAAATCATGACTCTCACTCGCCTCTTCAAACAAATCTCTACTTTAAATAAGCAGATGTGTTCGGAGGTGCGTGCCATTAGCCGTTTTGATCGCGAGCGGTTCAATGTCTCTGGGGGCCTCGGAGGATCAAATGAGAACGATAGCAGCGTTCCAGCTTCTTCAGATCCCAGCTCTGCTCACCATGATTTGCGGGAGAAGGACGGAAGAGACAGCGCGGGTTTGAAGGGGAAAGAGGAAGAGGGTGAGAAGTTAGAGAAGACTATGTCACGTGAGACAAGTTCGCCGGCAACAAGCTTGGAGGAAGGGGTAAGGGAGTTGGTAAAGGCAGAGAGTGAGATGTTTATAGATTTGTTTGGAATGTTGGGGGAGGTTGGCGTTGATACGAAGCGGGGAGATTGGCTCTTAGCAAGGGGGCAGAAAAGGGAGGGAGGATTTTAGAGACACTGTATTAGATTTGAACTGAGGCAAGATTTGCACTGGGTTTTGCGGATAGCGCAGTCTATGTGATAGGTCGGTTTGTCAGGGTAATCAGGCTATCAATTTTTTTCCAATTCTGAAAAAGTTTGATCAAATTTTTTTTTCTGGTGAAATTTGAAAAAAAACGCCGATCGAAAAATTTTGATCGGAGCTTAAACAGGTTTTTTTTTCTTCTTTTTTTTTTATCGGTCAGTTTCGTCCGTTATTTTTTTTTTTCCCTCCACGTGTCAGTCAACCTTTGAAAAAGTTGGGAGTTGCATATTGGGCCTTCTTTATCCGGCATCCCCATCCCCCAGTATGTGGTGTGACTATGGCTTGCGTACACGGTTCTATCTGAAAAAGCACGATCGGATTTCTCCCCAAGTTTTGTTTGAGATTTACTTATCTGACTGGTGAAAAATATGCCAAATTTCGAAAAAAAAAAAAAAAATAATTTTCCAGCCGGATTTACCTATGTTGAATACCACCGTACGAGCCTATGAGAAATAGACTTTACCCATTTTCTCGTTCGGTATGCAGGTTTGTATAGCCGCACAGAACATGTTCCATACAATGGAGCAAACTCAATCTCATATATAACTCATGAAACTCATCGAATTGGCATTATCATAATAGAAACGTATACATCGTGTGCAAAAAAGTAAGCTGTCCAAAATGTCCATCCTCACCCACTGCCCGAAGTTCCCATTTTCCGATGATATTCATAGCTCGAATAACCAGATTCCGACTCCTCAATGTATGTATAATCGTTAGGTAAGAAAAGGTCCGATGTGTTTACCCCTCCCCGCCCTTAGACATCCCCCAAGTTAATGCAAATTTGGCAATAGAGAATGACATGCAGAGGAAAATTAACCCAAGTGAAAAAAGCGAACAAAGAGAGGGATGCAGATGCAAGCTTAAAGTAAAAGGAAAACTCCGGAATACAGCAGGAAAGAAAGAAAAGTCCCAAACCGGAGGATATAAGGAGGAAGGGAAGAAAAAGCAGGAACCGTTTAATCATCAAGATGACCCCTCCCACCTGCTGACATGTAACGTAAAAACGTGAAAACGTAAAAACGTGAAAGATCCCCCACCTACACACCCGTGCCCCAGAAGAGGTAAAATCAGAGCAGATAACCCCCCCCCCCCCCCAGTTTTAGTTAACCGAAGCGAAACCGCTTCACAAAGTCCCCCAAGAAGCGCCGTTGGAGGATGCAGTGATCGAATAATGCGTTGTACAAAAGCAGACCTAAGTGCAGGAGGAAAACGCCAACCCCAGGTATAAGTTGAGAAAACAAAAAGCCAAAGGAAAGGAAAAAAAAAAAATTTAAAACAACACACAAACGCCAGACCACCATGCAGATATTGGATAAGACGAAATATGAAAAGCGATAAAACAGCCCAATCCGCATGCAGACCACTTTTTGGGGTGAGAAAATTTTCCGCCGAAGCAAACAAGGAAGATCGAAAGCGAGTATTGATATAAAAAAAAAAAAAAAGCCACCCAGGATACCCAAACTGACCTTCCCTGCATGTTGATCCAATCACCTGATATATACTCCATACCCCTACCCCAATATTCTCCTCCATTCCTCCTCTCTATTCCGCCGCATCGCCATCCACTTCTGGACTACATCCATCTTAGCCATCCATGGTGTCAGGGTGGAGAGGGAAGAAGGCGCGGGGGATTTGGATGGAGACTGTGAGAATGTTGGATTGGTTGAAGTAGGGATAGGAATGTGTGTTCGCCTGCGGGCGGTTGGTGTTGGGGTTGGTGGAGTGACAGGAGTGAGTGGGGCGGGGTTTGGAGCACGGACATCGCGAGCGGGGGTATTGGGAGCTTTTCTCCCCGGTCCGAATGAAGTACGAGGGGTGAAAGACTCAGGTGTCAGTGCCACCAGAAGCTTCGTTGGAGGAGTGGTAGGCGTGACTTTTGCCCGCGGGGAGGTGACTTTGAGAGGCGTAACAAGGCCACCCTGCCTCGTTGGGATCTTCGAGGGTGTCGGCACCCCTTTTTTTTTCAAGCCCTCCATCTTGACCTTCACCAGGGCCTCTCCAAACACCCGCTTCCTCTCCATCTCTTCCCACTCCAACGCTTGCTGCTCCAGCCACCTCCTGGGATAGTTTCCGGTTGTAAGGAGCTCTGTTTGGAGTGTTAGTATCTCTTCTTTATTATCTTATAGGGGCCTTGTGAGAAGTACGTACCTTTCTTTTCCCGGATGTCCTTCTCCAGTGCTTCCAGTTCTGCCGTGGTAGTCATCCAGGAGAGGTTTGGGTCACTCGGTTGACTGGAGAAACTTGCAGAGCTAGTGTAGCTGGAATCGCTACAGACACTTGAGACTTCGTCAAAGTCGGAGTCGTCAGAGGAGCACAATTCGGCATCTTGAGCAGCACTTGTGTGGGGCTCCTGAACTAGTTCCTCGTCTCCAGTCTCTGGGACCACGGAGATGTCAACGACAGCCGGCTTTTCGTCGTCCTTGGCCTCTGGAAGGTGCTCGACGATGATGGCCTCCAACTGTCCCACAAGAGCCAACAGCTCGTCCAGGAAATTTGTGAACGCGTGTGCCTTCTCATACGGAACAGGCCCAACGGAGACCAGTAGACCGATGCAGCGCATGAGGCCTTCTAGCACTTGATGGTCCTGCTGGCCGTTCAAGCTCTCACTTACAACTGGCATTTCATCCATGCCTTCATGACCAGCGAAGCTGAAATACCGCCCCTGTACGATCCCTTTGGATGGCTCGAGATTCGGTGTCAGTGGTGGCGTAGGAAGAGGTTCACCAATGATATCCGTCTTCTCCTCAAATTTGGCCGCCACAGTGACCACTGGAGACAGCTCAAAATCGCAAACGACCTCAAGTGCTGGGTCCACCTCCGCAACAGTCCAGACTGAGACCTCCAAGGGGGCAGCGCTGGAAGCTCGCGCTCGAGGAATGTCCGTGTCGACCGCATCAAGCTCCATGGCTTCGTTGTCAAAGGCGAAATCCTATTGGTTCCATGGAAAGTAAGGTTAGAAGCCCGTCTTCAATGTTATTCTTGCAAAAATTAATGTGAGGTCAAGTTCACTCACCTCATTATGAGGAAGCATGCACCTATCCTCGGGCTCAGAAACCACTTCAAGACCGCCCGCTGCGGCCTTTCCTCCCCAAATCCTCCTCAGTACCCATACCAACAGGCAGAGTAGTGAGGCAAACACGAGGGAACTCCATACAGCCCACACAATCTATATACACTCCGTTAGCCAGTCAGTCGATACAAACAAATGTCATCGCTATATAAGATGTGGTAGCTCACCTTGGCCTCCACAATATCCTCTATTACCGTTACCGTAGGCTCCAACATTTTTCTGTCGAGACCAGGGATTGAATTAGAGGTGGGCGTTGGTGAGGGCGACCGCACCTCCTGTCCGTCCCCTGCGAGTGACCGCCTGTCATAGGCGCGGCCACGGTAATTGGTGATGGCAAGGAGGACGAATGTTGTAGCCCCGAGGGTGGGGTGCATGATACACTATGAATATTTTTATAGTAGAACAGTCAAGGAAACGATGAGTAAGACGGTAAAGATTCCTCAAAATAGCTTAGTATGAAACTAGGTGAAACTCGAGGTATGGCGTCTGCAGAGATGCGGGTGATGTTAGTGCCTGTTCAATTCCAGGGCAGCTTGAATGCGTCATAGAAACCCAAGCAGCTGGCTTATTTTTTTTTTTATATATATCATTGATCGCGTGCCGCCCTGTGGGCTATGGCAATTTTAAAGCAGCAGGTTTGAAGCAAGGAGAAAATCCAAGAACCCTTCTTTTTTTTTAAAAAAGGAAGAAAATTAAGCCTGCGAGTATTGATATAAAAAAAAAAAAAAAAAAAAAAAGAAAGAAAGAAAATTAAAAGCCAAAAGACCATACAGGAGACCTCGAGTGACCTACTGTAAGCAGATAGCAACGTACTATGGACGGCAAGTGGGTTATTATATAATATCGATACGAGGATGAAACATAAAAGATGAAAGGTGACAAGGTGAGTTGATGTGGTGGGTCGGCGAGCTCTAGACCTCCCTATCAAAGCCAGCACTTAATTGGTTGTTTTTCGTTGTCGCTGCAAAGTCTTGGCTGATGCTAGGTTGCCACGGCGAGAAACTGCCAATCGATTGAATTGCTTAACGAAACACTCTAAAAGTATCTCTGTCAAACAACGATCGAAGACGGTATTCAAATTGTCTGAGCTGTGATGTTGTCTCTTTCAATCAGATATCCAGTGTCAAGTCTGTGCGCTGTGTAGCTATAATCCGAAACTTCAATCGATATCAATAAGAAAGCCTGCGCAGAGAGAACTAACCTGGCGGCGGCTAGGGGGCCTATAAATCCCAGTCTGGGGTGCTAGTTGCCGTACTCGTGAGGTGCTAGTATCAACAAATTAAGTTTGGTTAACAAAGCGGCCGGTCGCAGAGTGTGCCACGGAGGGAAAGAGTTTAAGTTGTGTTACGGTTGGATTCTTGTTTAAATCTTTGGGGTGGGGGATGAGACAGGTAGCTAGGTGGGGAGAGGACAGGGGGGAGGCGACGTGTATCAGATTGCGACGATCATTCTATGACGGCCGCTGCAGGTCAGCGGACCAGAAAAGAGAGGCTTACAGCAGCATATGTATAATATGGCCAATCGCTATGCGATATTTGGAGAAGTACGTCCGTTGTATCGCAGCATCGCTCAAGTCAAGTACTGTAGGAGGTATTAGACCGGTTGCGACACCTCAGAAGGCTGAGCTAAAAGCATGCAGTGATCTGCAGAATGAGATCAGGTTACCTGACAGGTGCCTAGGAATACATCTCTCTGGGAGCAGAGGTAGGCTTTTTCGGGGCATATGCATGCGTGCGCAAAAGAAAATTACTGCTGAAATTCGATTTACAACTTCATGTTGCTGACACGTCGTGAGCAATCAGCAATGTTGGGCCACAGGATTTACAAAGTGATCTCGTGCAGTTACAGAATAGAGTTCTTTAAAGCTTCTAGCCTTGCTTTACTCTCCGCAGTTTGGCTACCAGCTATAGTGCGAGCCAATTTCATACGTCGTACCTGACCCGCAGGAATCTTCCAATAATGTTCGCCTGTATTTGCCGCTAACTCTAGTAGACATTAGTGGCTGCTGAGTAGCCTGGTTGCATAGCTGCGTTTATCATAGATTAGTTGAAATCTTAGGCCTAGTGCACTACTACTGCGACGGCCCGCAACTGGATCAGCAAGACGAAAGCGCTCGATACTAGTACACAACAGCGATTGACCAGACGTCCTCTACCATCAATACGCAGTTACACGTTTAGAACTGGTCTGCAGAGAGGGCTAGCATGAATGCCGAATTCGATCGAGATTCTCATTGTTTACACACGAATGCCTACTCTCCAACTGGAGAAACATAACGATGAAATTCAAATTACGATTCTTTGCGATTTTTCCACCTTCGCATTGAAATGGGGATCTCGCAAATGGCCTACTGCCGGCGCCCAGGTTTCGCGCTCCGAACAACCATTATCGTGACGACTGGGTAGGACAATTCGGGGTTTTCTCTCTCTCCAATGTTTTTAGTTTCTATTCTACGAGTGCCGTTAGCATTACAAGTAACTCCCACTCACATACACTCCCGAGACCGCGAAACATCCCCAGAACCCACGCAACGGCAGACTAAGGCATTCCAAGATCAGCCTAACGAACGGAAAGTCAGATCGGCAACAGCATCAGCAAGAAAACTAGCTATTGCCCTCCAAACTCGATAAATATGATGTTGAAGGGCAATGTAAATTGATATGAGTAATCGGGATGTGGTGGGAGGGTGCACACTTTGTCGCACAGTACAGTAGCTATCCACCATGGTGGCCTACTAGTCTAATCGGCTGGTGGTGCCAAATATGGGCGCGATACAGCCATGCATGAATGAGGCAATTTTTCAGAGCATAGGAGAATGGAAAATGGAGAGCTGTCAGGGAGCAGAACGATGAACAAGGCAAGTTGAGCGATATGAGATGGAAGATTTAACTGAGAAGCCCGATTCGAGCGGCCGCGCGCTGAGTGCGGGCGTTGCCATGGATATGAACGGGTCGATGACTTGTCGGCTCAGCGCAGCATTTAGTTATCGGCAAATTCGCCGTCATGGCCATGTCGCGCTGCTTCCCGATCTCGAAAGTTAAGCTTTCGATTCTGTAAGCTCGTTTCTCGTTTAGCTTGTCCACGGGAAGGCGGCCTGAAGAGCTGCACCTCAAGTCTAGGCCCCCGAATCATCACACTGTTTCACAATCCTCCCCCGCCCTTCTCCTCCCTAGTTCATATCGTTTCTGAGTCTCCTCCCTCCTCTTCTTGGTCATCCTCCTGGTCATCCACCCTTACGCCTCATATGCATCATCCCATTGCCCTGCTTTGTATCGCATATCGTGGCCTACTAGGTCTTCCGTACTCCGTTTACTCTGTCCCGCGTCCCGTTGCAATTCATCGAGGCTTCAATGCATGTCAGCATGGATTGTCCCTCAACTGGCAGGGATAAACATTTGCGAAAGTGATTGTGACGTTTGCGCTTTTAGTGAGGGGAACCAGGATCATGTTGAGACGTTTTTAGCAAGGGTAAAGAAACTGAGGGCGAGGGCAAATTTAGTCCCAAGCTTGCGGCTAATCTGGGTTTGTGGCGTTGGATATCGACATAGGCTAAGCGATAAGGCCACCAGTGAAGCCATTCCAAGTGTTTCATTCAATTAATGGTATTATTTAATGGTGTGAGGAATCCACAAGGGCCGCAACGAACATACACCTGGGGATTTTTATGCAAGCGCAGATCGCAGCTGTCCACGCGCTGTGATTTCTTTCCCATCTCGCAGCTTGCACCGCAGGGGCCGCGCAGGCACAGCTTGGTGCCATAACCAGACCACACCGCTTGGCTGTCGCTACCATCGCTCCAAGTCGGTATACGCATGCACAGCGCATGCCGAGACGGGTATGTGCGTGCATCTTCATGCGCTTTGCACCAAATAGTATTCTATTGCCATGAAAGGCAGTATGCGCCATTGGCCGGATGATCTTCCCAAGTCAAGATAGGTAGCCTGATTCTCTGACTACTAACAGGTAGGTATACGTTAGTAATCCCAAAGCTACGCCAACAGATCAAGCAGAATTGACGCCTGGGGAGAAAGTACAACTACACATTCTTGAAGTGGGCGACCCATGATCCTTACGTAGTCTCCAAGACGCCAGTCCAAGGAGACAAAACAGACTTCAAGCCACAAAGCTTTACCAACTTACGAGACGAAATGGGGCTTCAGATTTAATCTGGTAGAGTATCTAAGTAGTCTGGTTGCCTATCAATAACGATTGTTCGGTATGATATAGGTTCACTCCCATACCCAACCTCTTACTTTCTTTTTTTGATTGGTTCAATGATCTTTTTTTTTTTTTTTTTATATCATTACTCGCATGCCGCCCTGTGCGCTATGGCGAGGGGGTCAATGATCGTATACAGCCCTGCTGGATCATGACGACTTATGAAACAGTTCGATTTACATACTATGTACGTAGTGCTCCTCGAGCAGGGTTCATCGTCTGCAAGTAAGACCGGATACCCACTCCGTGTACAAGTTTCCCATTAAACCCGCAATCTCTGTATACCTGAGACCTCCCAACGTGACATTTTAATCTAGTAAACTTGCCGCCTGCCGTGAGAAAACTTAAAATACATATATCTAGTCCTCAATAGAAGGGATCTTGTTTTGCGTTAGAATCTCAAGGTTAGATGATGGATTGAATGGAATGCAGTGTATCTTGCTTCGCACAAGAAGATACAGTATTTGGTTGTTTGCTCTCATTTCATGTTTTAAGTTTGAGTATTTGACCTTTTGGTAATACAACCCTTCTCGTATACACGCTGTCCTCCAGCGCAGCCCGGAATCCGAACTGATCGTCAGTCTCGAATTCTGGCTTCGTTCAATCCATACAACGTAGTCCCCTTACCTGATCTCGAAGAGTTAGGGAACCAGAAACGTAGTTTTGGGGGGACTATAAGCACACCATTGAAGGAAGTTGGAACGGTTACTGCAATTATGTAGTGTGCACGCGGTATAATCTTGTAACAGGTGCGTGGGACCAGTTTTCCAGTCTCGAAACAGAGTACCACTTAGCTTAGTGGCTGCAGTCTGGGTACGAGAGCAGTGGCTGCAGTTTCCCGACTATGTTGGAGACCGGCGAACTTACAGTTGACTTGACCATCTGATGGTTTAGGGACTTAAAGCGACCAGACTACAGAGGTTCTTGGCGTACAAGAGTCAAAACACTGGATAATCGACTGCCAGTAAAATTTAAAATTACACCAAACATTTAGTCTCGAATCACCAAACGCAGTGCTTCATTAGGTTTCCTGGAGGAGTCAAGTACAGATAGAGCATCTCTTCCTTGAATTCGCTGCACATCTTCGCAGCCAATCATCGAGCAATTTCTTGAGCTCCACCTCGTCTCCAGTATTAGCACTCAATTTTCAGTCTCTCGGGTGACCAAGGGATATGAGTGTTTCGTACATCCCAGACCAGTACGTATGTAAGGCATGAGCTCAACTTTTCTCAAGCCTTGCATAGCCCTAGCTAGGATGGAAAACCCTAAGTTTCGGACCAGACTCAAAGAAGTTCGAATTTAGGGCAAGCTCCAGTAAGAAAAAGCAGAAAAAAGCAATAATCCCAATTCTATGTAAGTCATCCAAGCCAAGACAACCTTTTTGAGCCTCTTACATTAGGCACATGACCCATCCGAGAAAAGGTTTCGTGCCTCCGCCGCAGGCCTGCCCTGCGTGAAACAGACTTATGTGAAACAATTAGAACACAAATCACACACATGCACATACATAAGTACATGTTGAAAAATTAACTTGATTCGATATTTCGCCAAACAAAGGAAAAAAAGGTAAAACAAAACCAAACTCATGTAACCTTCAAAATGCAAGTTCTCCTGCTTTTCTGTATTTTATGTTTTATTATTTATTGATGGACGAGTTCAATAATCCCTCATACGTTTGGCTTATTAACGTAGGCACGAGATTAATGTTAACGTATGTATATACGCTCCAAATTCAGTAACTCTTTTTTTTTTTTTTTTTTATTTCACGTGACCCCGCTTGTAGCTGTTCGCCATGGCAGGGCATTCAGTAACTCCAACCTTTGTTTGTGGGGTACTACAGCCTTGTGCGACCCAAGAGCTTGTTTCGCTGCAATGCAATGAACGTGCAAATATTAATGTAAAATGCCTTATCATGATCATGCAGATGTAATAGTGGTATCCCCCCACCTCCTTATTACCATGTCATCTTTTCATAATCAGTGTATTGGGTAACTGCACCATGAGACTTCGCACCACGCGGTCAACGGGCCGGGGAGATGAAACCAAAAGCCGAAAGTCCTCGTTAATCGCTTATGATGGTTGTCATTGTTTTATCCTGTGTGGGTTTTGTTTTGGATTTTTATACCTCTTATCTGTTACCTTTTGTTATTTTCCCATTATGTCATGTATTTACCCTCGTCATAGCCCTCAGGGCTGCCCTGCCATAGCGAGTAGCGATAAGCGTTTTTTTTTTTTTTTTACTATTATTATCATTACTCGCATGTCGCTATGGCGAGATAGGAGACATAGGAGATAATAACAACTGAAATGTGATAAATGACATGACCTTTTTCCCCTTCGAGTCTAAATCAGAAACATAGGAGCTTTTTTTTTTTTCTTTTTCTATCACATGACCCCGCTTGCAGCTGTTCGCCATGGCAGGGCCCCTGGGTTTGCACCCTCAAAGCCCGGAGGTAGGCTTAAAACATAGGAACTTAACGTCAACTGTAACTCGTCTACTCCCTTCCCGCCCACTATATCATGGCGCCAGTGAGTCTCTCTCCTCTTTCCCTTTCGGGGGTTCTCTCGAGGCTACTTAAAAAAAAAAAAAAAAAAAAAAAAAAAAAAAGACCCTCAGGGCAGTATACGAGTAATAATTTTTTAAACGAAAATAAAATTGGTTACGGGGCCTGTGAACTAGGGGCCGTGGTGGACAAGTGAGATCTGTCGTGAGTCGAGAAAACGGGTAAAGGAGGTATATATGTATCGAACAAAAGCACATAAGAGGTCTAGCCTTAATTTTGGACATTTCTGTGCAAATATCCACTTGGACGGAAAGCGTCTGACTAGGTATATCAAGTCTACCTACGTCAGTGGGCGTTAGCCCGGGTCTTGTGTCCAGCTGTTGACGCGGTTGTCGCGTAAATAAGGCCCCCAACGATAGATATAGCCTGGCTTACCCCTCTTTTGCTCAACAGCACGAACCCATGAAGGGTGGGTTGGCAGAGGCATTATGCAGGAGAGCCTTGGAAGGGAGAGTGGCGACAGGATTGAGAGATACCGCTGTAATGTGGGTAAAACTACATGATGGGATTGAAGGAACAGGAGTGCACTCATGGCATTAAGGATACGGATATGCTTGTCATAGCAGCAGGAGATAGTAACTGGGGAAATGCTTGGGACAGAGGAGAGGAAAAAGGGGGAGAGGCGAGAGGTAATCTGGAAGTGAAGTACGAGCCCCTAGCAACATTTGCTTGGTTGACTAGCGTATACTAGTAGGAGGAGTTACGGGGATGGAGTTGAGGGACATGGAGTCACAACATAGAGGACTCAGACGGACCAGAGTGGAACTGTGCGGAGAACGAGGAGACGTCATGCCCCATTTGTTAGAAGGGTGCAGAATATGGAAAACGAACCAGGTGGAGGTAAGAGTGACACTAGCGGGACCACCCTGAGGGGAGTAGGGAGCGGATGCCAGCCTTTAGGGTTAGCGAGCTCAAAAAGGAACAAAGGTCCAGATTCAGATGATTGATGTGTGGAATGAGATCCTCAGAAGCTGCTCTCCTCTGCTTATCGTCTAGATACAACCTTCCTTATTACATCTTTCCTTCTTAGGGGATACCTTCTAGGTAATTACTATTTTCTATCCATGTGTGTCCTTGCGCAGACTCTTGTTCCTCTACTTACCCGTACGGGAACCTCAAACACTTCTCCAACTTCGTGATACACTCTCTTCCTACCTTAGCAGGAAGTAACTTTACATGGAGCCCTACCATGGCGAACAGCTGCAAGCGAGGTTATGTGAGTAATGATATCTTTTGTTTCTTTTAAAAAAAAGCGACGTTAAGTGATATATATAAAAAAAAAAAAAAAAATTACATGAACATAACAGTGGGAGGAGGGAGGAGGGTGTAGATGACAGTTTTTTTTTTTTTTTTTTTTTTTTTTTTTTTTTTTTTTTTTTTTTTTTTTTTTTTTTTTATTTCATTACTCGCATGCCGCCCTAAGGGCTATGGCGAGGTATGACTGTAGACATTTCATTGGTAGTGGCTCAGTGTTTACTTGTTTACTGAGGTTTACTTTTCTTAACTTCTTTGTACATAGTTTCGACCCTTGGCACCCAGAGCTGGACAACATGCTAGTAGTAATACATAATACATAAAATAAATATAAAAAGCAAACAAAAAACTAAAAAAAGACCAATGATCAAGCAAAAAACCAAGATTCAATAAGCTCCCCATCCATACACAGCTGATGGTCAGCATTCCGTCGAATGAATGTAACAATACTTCACCTCGATACATTGGTGGATTGAACCGCATACTAGCACCTGTCATAGCATGTCCAAAATTCCCTCTAACAATACTAGACCTATATTAAGCATTCAGTACTAGTGATCGCCCAGTATAACCATGTGCTCTACTAGAGGCTGCAAATACTCTAGCTGTATGCTAGTAGGCATTGTATATATGTTCTGGTGAAGGCCGTTATTGAGAAGTAGTAATTGGGAGAAGCAGTTGAGGGCAAACGGCAATCGTTCGTTCGCAAGGTTCACCACGAAAGTTCTGTGAACTGAGTTGAACTCGACGCAATTCACGGACAGAAGTGGGTAGAAGGGCCGCTTTATGTTACACATGCTGCTGCAGTATTATAATATTGTCATAAATTCAAGAGAGGATTTAAAAGAATGCACGGAGGGCTCTTACAAGCCTACTTATACGTAGGCAGTCCTAAGTTTGTCCACTTGCGATCTGCTGCATACATGTTACACTTCCTAAAAAGCGTAAATACACAAGTAGAAACACTTAAATGTGAAGTTTGATGGGTTCAGGCCTCCTCGGATAATAAGCTAACTCACGTTCGCTAGTTATGACGCGTTCATGGACGTTTCGCTTATTTACCCTGAAACAATTACCTTTTGGGTACCATTTTTCTGCTTTCGGTTGTCATCTTATATTGTCTCTTGCCTTGAAATTGCCAAACGCATCAAATTTGTGACTCGCTCTTGAGCGTTTATTACACTTCCTTACCCAAATTTTGCTGATATATTCTCGAATTTTCTTTACCCCAGTTTGACCACTGCTTTATCTGCATAGATGCTCTAGATGAGCTAGAGTTACAGGCCTAGAAAGGCCTCCTTGAGGTGCTACACAGTTGATTCAGTACTATTCACACTTTGCTTACTGGCAGATCTCATCTACAGCCAGCGGTCGACACACCTCGATACCCAACAGCAAGATGCAGTTGAAGTTACGACTGACGAAGACAATGCTACAGCATATGTTGATGACACAATTGGAAAGGATCGAAATCAAACTGCAATGATTTAGGATTGAAAGCCGATTTCCTTAGTGCAATTGAAGAGAAATCTAAGGAATGTTTCTGGGGCTAGTGTTTTACATATTAGTGTTCTGGTCATGTCGGGAATCCCAGTGCGCTGCAGAGCAGCCCCAGTTCTGAGCGGGCCGTGTCGCTAGAGTGTGTGTCAGTGTTGTCAAAGATATTGTGATGTGCACAACCTTTCGGCTTGTTTGAGTGGTAGGCACAGGCAATATAACAGCAGCAGGTATCGCCGTAGCCCATAGGACGGCATGCGATTAATGATATTAAAAAAAAACAAAAAAACAGCAGCAGGTAGTTTAAAAATTCTCAGTGGCGATTTCCGCGGTAGGGACACGGTTAAGGATCATATAGCACGCCAGTTGAACTGGGTAGCAGAGGAAGTTGAGAGTCTCGGTTAATCTAACTAGACGTGAGTGCGCAACTCAGTGAGTGCGCCGCTGTCACCCACAGGCCAAGCCATCGTACGAAAAAGGAAAAATTAAATAAATAAATAAATAAATAAATAAAAAATAAACAAGGTTGCCCTGGTTCCATTAGAATTGAATCATATGAAACGAAGACCATTACAGTATACTCTTGATATAAGAATACTCGATATAAGAATATCTTCGTTGCCTGCCACCTGACGATATTCTTATATCGAGAGTGTACTGTACACTCCATCTTATCTACTTCTAGGATACTGGACAACCCTCTTCCCAAGCTTGAAATAGAACCGAGGCATTCATGTCTATACCTTCACACATACTTGCACCCCCCCTGTCATCGCCAATCAACTGTACCCCACTTCCCACCACCGCTCACTTGCAACCTCCCACCACCGCCTCTCAATCGCACCTGAGCTCAGCAGGCCTTCGAGGAATCACTCGAGTGCCTTTCCCACAGTTCTTCAGGCGGCCACTCCGACGCCCCTTCAGCAGCTTCTTCCCCCCGTACAATCACCCCATCCCACAAGTCCGTCCCATCCCAGCACTCTGTCCAACCGTGCCTGCACCCCAACAGCTGTCTTTACCTCAAGCTAGATAACGCAATTCAAATTACGACTTAATAGGTCGACTGCTCACTGTGCTTCTCTTACATTTTTGGTTTTTTAATGGGAATTTATCAATTTATTTATAGCCACATGAAGCTTTATATATACCGATGGCGTCTTTCTTACAATCAGTTGACAAATACAAGAGGGATTTGCACAGGGCGAGTCTCTAAATTGGGTCGGGAGAGGAATAAATTGCAAAAGGAGGTGTTGCGTAAGTTCGCAAAAAAGAAAAACACCGGGAATGTGAAGTGATCGGACGGACTAGGTGTATAACATGATCGGCGGAGGAACTGAGTTGGGCTGCTAACGCCAAAAAGAAGGGGCGTTGACCTCTTGAAAGACAAGCAATCTGTGCGGACGAGGGATCAGTCTCTTGTATAAAGCACGCCCAAGCTGTACTTACTATGCGAGGGATTGGTGCATAATTTCCAGCAGCGCTAAACTGGTATATTGATTGAATTTATTGCTGGTGTAGTGTCCGAAATTCAAAATTTAGCGATATTCCAGGCCAAAAAGTGGATGCCAAAACATGATATATAACGAATGCGCTGAGGGGGTGCTACTTGTCGGTTCCGTAGAAATGGTAAATTACAGTCCATATTCTACGGTTCCAAATTAACCGAAGAAAGTCTAATTACCGACGACTCAGCTGGTGGATTGCAAGCAAATAGCCGTAGACTATAGTCTCTTGCCAAAACTGAGGAGAGCGTCCAGCGGCTGAGATGTCAAGTCCAAACCAACAACATGCCACGGGGTATCGAACGCAAAAGACCCGGAGGAAGGTGGTTGCGGACAAGTGTGTACGAGACAGATAGAGAAAGGAAGTAGGAAGGTCACTGGGGTTACTTCTTTGACTTCCCACCCGCATGACGTACGAACACCGCGGGCACCACATGTACTTAGCCGTTTAGTTTGTTCTTCTTTCTTTTAACTTTAATAAAACACCTCGCCATAGCCCATAGGGCGGCATGCGAGTACTGATATAAAAAAAAAAAAAAAAAAAAATATCGAACGCAAACTTTTGGTGGAATGGCTCCTCGAAAGATTCAAGGCTGACTACATGTAACCCAGAAAAAGCTTAAGAGCCTGTAATAGTTCCTCAAAAGAAGACACGCTTGGGTTTGGAGCATTACCCTATGTAAGATGGTGGTGACGAGAGAACATTCAAGCGCCGGACAGACTAGGTATCCGTATCAGTCCGCTAAGGCCCTTTTTTTTTTTTTTTTTTTTTTGTCACGTGACCCCACATGCAGCTGTTCGCCATGGCAGGGCCCCTGGGTCTACACCCTCAAAGCCCGGTGGCAGGCTTAATCCGCTAAGGTCGAGAGGGGTATTCAGCCTCACTCTGCCGCCCACAGCCCAGAATTGAAATCTAAGGCTCTATTTGAAATTGAATTACGGTGTGGTTTTTCTCCCAATGTCGTTACTCGTATGCATTTCCTTCCCAATTTCACTTTTGCTGGCATTGACTTTACTTGTGCCTCCAAGTATACCAGGATTTAGCTGATAAGTTCCCCCTCCTCTCTGAGTGTTTCCTTCTTTCTCAACTATCGAATCCCAGTAGTCTGTCCTAAGTCCCAGTTAGCACCCTCAAGCCAATGGCGGACATTCTCTAGTTTCTTCCCCAAGGCTATCCCATGTACCACAATGCCAAACTGCTTCTTCTTCTGAGATGTCTCGATGGTGGTGGCAGAGTGGGGGGGGGGGGTTGTTGGTGATGGGAGGACAATGGTCTCTACCTCCTTGTCACTCAGCTGTCTCTTGATTGAAAGCTGGTCTGGACTGGAGGACTCTTGCCCTTACACTTCCAGCTGGCCTCGGTTGTCGGTGTGGATATGGGTTCTGGGGTGGGCTCGGAGGTAGGTTGCTCTGAGTGCAGGACTTGATTCAGCATGTGAGAGCTTGCGCTGGTGGTGTATGCTGTAGGGCCTTCAAAGACGGTTCCACGTCCAGGCAGCGTGTATTCAAACGTCATTGTAGGTGAGGTGGGCTCTGAAGTGAGTTCCTCTGCGTATGCAACTCTGACGGAAGTTGTAAGTGGTGTTCTGGGCTCCATGGTGAACATCCCATCTACCCGGAGCTGCAACCCCCAAACGTATATAAAGTTTGATCCTATCCGGATGCTTCCCTCACTTCCCCAATTCTTTCCTGGATCCTTCCCATTAGTGAGCGGCACGAGCCGAGCCAGCTCGAGCCAGCTCGCTAAAATGCTTAGCCAGTGCCAGTGCAAGGTTTCATAAACTGTAAATACCTAATATAGTAATAATTAGAGACTTGGAGCTCATTCTGACCTACCAACAACTTCGAAATGCACAATTTAGCTGATAGTAGTGAGAAAGATGAAAATTTAGCTTAGTTTAGTTTAGTTGTCAATATTATGTATATAATCAATCCAGGCTCGAGCTCACTTACTCACGAGCTGGCTCGAGCTCACTTACTCACGAGCTGGCTCGAGCTCACTTACTCACGAGCTGGCTCGAGCTCACTTACTCACGAGCTGGCTCGAGCTCACTTACTCACGAGCTGGCTCGAGCTCACTTACTCACGAGCTGGCTCGAGCTCACTTACTCACGAGCTGGCTCGAGCTCACTTACTCACGAGCTGGCTCGAGCTCACTTACTCACGAGCTGGCTCGAGCTCACTTACTCACGAGCTGGCTCGAGCTCACTTACTCACGAGCTAGCTCGTGCCGCTCACTACTTCCCATTGTAATCTCAAATTCACCTATTTCCTTTGTCGCTTCCATAACAGTGACTGCTGGGTGGCCAGAGGTCAGAAATTCTTCTATTCTTTCAGCATTCTGATTGGCTCCATACCTGGAGTTTGAGCGCTGCTATTGGGTCTTGGCGCAAGGTTGATATGCTGGGAACGGAGGTCAGCAACACGACCGTTGAAACGCCGATTAAATACTGGCGATTAACCCATTTGAGAGTCCAAATCTTACGCGCTTTATTCGACCATTTAAATCTAGTTTGAATACCTCTGTCAGAAATGTCAGCAAGCACCAATGTCAGAGACAACATGGCTCGGATTTGCACAGAAGTTCCGCAACGTGATCGGGACCTGATTGAAGCAGATGAATACCTGACTGATGCCAAGCTTGACAGTTTATGGGACTGGTACTGTGCTCAAACCAGGAGACGATGGATCCGAAAATGATTTTTGTAAAGCCTGTGAACTCGGTAAATCAGGAACCTTATCATGGTGTTACTGTAGATTTCAGAGGTGTTACGGATAGGACATTTTAGGCCCAAAAACCTTACCGAGATAACCTCTTGTGCTCACGTAGCCTGTTCAGTCCAGGCACCACTCGCCACACACCAATTGCTTCCAGCACCTAATCTATTTCTGCACTAGTAATCTCTCTGTCTAGCAATCCTTCACTCACAACCTCCTGAAGCTTCTGTTGTGAGCCTAGCTCCGATAGGAACTCTTCATCTCAAACTAGCTCTTCTTGCCCCTGTTCTTTGTTCCCTCTACATTTCTCTGCAGATCCATTAGCGCTATTATATTCCCTGCATTTGTCTGGTCATTCTTATCTTTCTGGGTCTTGCTCACTGCCTCGAGCAATATTTCTGCTGGGGGCTTTCCCTCTCCTGCCTCCCCTGACCCTCCCTTGCTCTTGAAGAAATCTTCAGTTTCCCACCCCGTGACATCTTCCAGGGTAAACTGGCGTTCCCCATGGATAAGTCTGCTCTTCTTCCCCCACTCCCCGAGTATGCATGGCCCAAAGATAATCCCCTTTCCCTTTCCTAATGCTACTCCAGCCTTGCCTTTCCCCTTTGTCTTTCCTCCAGTCTTTCCTGCCTTTCTCTGCCTTTAGTTGTGCTGAGCTGACCTTTCAGCATCGTGTGTGCTGAGTAGGTTATCCACATAGTCTCAGTTTTCATCCACTCCCCTGCTCTAGCCAATACCAGATCTAGAATGGCCTTTCTGGATGTGCCCTCGACATTTCATGTTCATGTTGTTGTTCCTTTCCTTACCTGCCGTAACAGCCCTCGGCTCTTAGTCCACTCCCTGATGGTTCTTCCTCTAGCATCCTGTTTATCAGACCATTCCTTGTCATGACTGTTGCAATCCCCAATGATCAGGTCTCTCCTCCTCTTTCATTGCTGGGAGTACCTTCGCCGCCAGGCCCCCTGGCCACACTTCCGTTTCCATACCCGACACGTTTCCCAGATGTGTGAGGTGTTTTCTTCCACTTCCCCACACCAGCTGCACTCTGGGCTCTCCGCTTTGTTGATTCTGTACTTCCATGCTCTGAGGCCCTTGCCGCCTAATAGTCCTGCTAGGGTTGCTGTTAGTCCTCCTAGTTGTTCCAGTGGTCGATAGCTCAGGTCCAGCCGGTTCCTTTTTTTTTTTTTTTTTTTTTTATATCATTACTCGCAGGCCGCCCTAAGGGCTATGGCGAGGTTAAGTACAAAGTTGAATGAAATGGAAATGATTTGAAAGGAAAATGTCCTGCATCCCGTCTTGAGCCTTGATGAGTAAAAGCAAAGGGAAAAGGAAAGGGAAAGAAAAGGAAAAGCCCTGCGTCCCGTCTCGAGCCTTGATGAGTGAAAGGAAAAGGAATGTCTGCTGCGGGATAACCGTAATAACTAGGGTGTGGGTCAGTCCTCCTCCTCCCCCAATAGATCCATTAGTGTTCCTTCCTTCGGCTCTGCGGGCCCTTGTCTTTGTGCGCATCTCGGCTTCTGTAACCATCTCGGTCTGATATTGTAGACAGGCCCTGATTTTGGCCGCTTTGTCTGCTTTCTCGTTGCCTTCCATGCCCTCGTGGGCTTTGATCCACATCACGGCGACGTCCAGCCCCCCCCGGTTGACTCTCTTCCCCCACGCTATCCTGACCATGTGTGCTGCCCCTCCGGGTGATGGAAAGTCCTCGGGATATCATTTTCAGTCTCTGAATGGCCACCCTCGAGTCGGACAGCAGCATGACCTCCTCCTCTTCTTTGTCTAGGGCCTTTGCCATGGCGATGAGTTCGGCATCGTTCACTGTGGCTCTGGTCCCTAGGTAGAGTGAGGCCGGTTTGTTTCTCCACAGTCCCACCCCTGTCCTTCCTGTGATCCTGCTGCCGTCTGTGTACACCACCTTCCATCCCGGTTCTTCTTCTTCCTCGATCGTTCCTTCCCATTCATGCGTGCGGGGAGGCCCCGGAAAACTGGGAACATGTACGGAAAGACTGCAAGGCGTGGGCTAGGAAATGCGGGGGGCGGAAGGTATAAGACAGATTGATAAGGGAGTAAACATACGGGAGATCTTGGAATGGGCACGGGGAGAATAGATGAGAGTGACGCATATATTTCACTTATTTTATGTATTTAAATATCGCCATAGCCCATAGGGCGGCATGCGATTAATGAAAGGAAAAAAAAAAAAAAAAAAAAAAAAAAAAAAAAAAAAATTCCCATTCATGCTTTTCTGCCTAGGCGTCTAGGGAGTCGAGTACTGCCAGCGGGAGCGGCTCCTTCCAGTCCAGTGAGCCCATCAGGTACTGTGTGTCCTCCTCGACCTTCAGCGGTGCTTCTTTGTCGAATCTCAGCCTTCTGGCCTCTCTCCTGGTCGACTCACCTTCATGAAGGTATATACCGTTTCCAGGTTGGCTAGGCCCTCTGCCACGTCTCTCCGGGTCCCCCACGGGGCTCTCGTGATTGCTTGTGCTGCCGTGTATTGCCATCGCTGTAGCTGTTCTAGCTTTTATGAACAACACATAAAACTCGCTTGGTTCAAGTCAAATATACTGATGCCACATACTCTGAGAAATGAACTCCGAAATCGAAGCATCAGCTAATAGGCATAACGTCACTGACCGGGATCCGGCGCACTTCCGGAATAAGATCAATAGCCTCCTGTAAGCCCAAATCTTTATAGAAGATAACCAAATTGCACATACAGCTTGGAGAGGTATAGGAAAGTGACTTCCGCACCTCAGTTAGCCAATTGGAAATTTTGAATGATACTCTATGGTAGTAGTTGCCCAATTAGGCATCTGAACCCTATGCAGGTGTAAAATGGCAAGATGGCTATTGAGGACCTTGAGCAAGTGCATATACCTTCTATAGTATGTATTCAAGAGATCTGGAATGTTTCATGATAATTGAATATATATGGAACAAGTGGTGAGCCAATATCCATACATATTTTTTACTGCTAGAAGTGAATTTTGATATTCAGTCTGTATATATTTCTAAAAATATGAAACATGTTCAAAATGCTCTAGAATATAGCTCTACACATAGAGGAATATATCTTGAGTAGTCTATAGGTATAGGTATTGACAGAAAGTAGAGATTAATAGAAATATCTATCTATATATACCCAATTAGGTAATACATATTTCTTAATACACTATATATGAATGCTGCAGTCCTGAGCTATAAAACTTCAGAAATATAATCTAGAGGCCTTTAGAATATTATATAGAAACTTTCAGAGTAATCTAATACTACTTGCTCATTGTAGACATAATTATGTCTTCTTCTATATAAAGACACCTTAAATTTTAGTCTATATGTTATTGCAACATGCATAAATACTATGATTATGACTTAATAATAGCTAATACATCACTAATATCGTACCTTAAGTGCATCGCGCAAGTGTACTAGAAGATTTACTACTTGTTTCTTATTTTTGTTACTTATTTCTACTCTCATATATGCTATTGTATTTCTATAACTTTTTTATTTCCGTACTTAGCTTCCTACTACTCAACTCACTTATAAGGGGTAACTTTCTTATTTATTCTTTTACTATCTCTTCTATGAAATAAATAGCATCTATGAATCCAACTGTTCTCTTTACTTTATCTAGTTCTAAGAAAATAAATAGACCAAATTTAAGAAATTATATGTAACTTTAATATATATAATTAAGTCACTCTAAAAGTTTCTATATAATATTTCAGAAGCTTTTAGATTATATTTCTGAAGTTTCATAGCTCAGGACTGCAGCATTCATATATAGTGTATTACTAAATATGCATTACCTAATTAGGTATGTATAGATAAATATTCTTATTGATCTCTACTTTCTGTCAATACTTATACTTATAGGCTACTTAAAATATATTCTTCTATATGTAGAGTTATATTCTAGAGCATTTTGAACATGTCTCATATTTTTAGAAATATATACAGACTGAATATTAAAATTCACTTCTAGCAGTAAAAAATATGTATGGATATTGGCTCACCACTTGTTCCATATATATTCAATTATCATGAAACATTCCAGATCTCTTGAATACATACTATAGAAGGTATATGCACTTGCTCAAGGTCCTCAATAGCCATCTTGCCATTTTACACCTGCATAGGGTTCAGATGTCTAATTGGGCAACTACTACCATAGAGTTTCATTCAAAATTTCCAATTGGCTAACTGAGGTGCGGAAGTCACTTTCCTATACCTCTCCAAGCTGTATGTGCAATTTGGTTATCTTCTATAAAGATTTGGGCTTACAGGAGGCTATTGATTTTATTCCGGAAGTGCGCCGGATCCCGGTAATGCGCCGGATCCCGGTCAGTGACGTTAGCTTAACAGCCATAATTCAACGACACTTTTCAATCTGCTATTATACTATGTATTTCTCCACCCTTACTTAGGTACTGTGTTCTACCGGGATATTGGACATAACCGGGATATTGTGCACAACAGGGATATTGCGCAACCCCGCATAAGTGAAAATAAGACTATTACAAATTACTGAGTGGGTCAATTACATCAGAAATTTAGGTACATCTCAACTATACATGGGAGAGTAGTTTTGGCACCTCAGTTTGCATCCATTTTTTTTTTTTTTTTTTTTATATCATTACTCGCGTACCGCCCTAAGGGCTATGGCGAGTTGCATCCATTGGAGGATGACATGGTGTAGTGTACTGAGATATACCTAATTAGGCAATAAGGAACCTCTGCTAATAAAATTAGACACAGACTAGCTAGAGTGCTGATGTGCTTAGTTTCATATTATTATATGTCCATGATCATATATACCAAGTTTGATGCTGGTATGAGTATTTTTTTTTTTTTTTTTATATCATTAATCGCTTGCCGCCCCAGGGGCTATGGCGATGAGTTATGAGTTTATAAACACAAAAATAACAGGAGGAAATGAAATGAGAAAGAATCAGTAACCGCGGGAAATAACGAAGCGTCCTCATTCTCCGAGCAACTCCATCAGCTTCCTCAGTGGGTCCTCCCCCCCTCCCCTTCGACCCTTGGTGGTATGAGTATTGTAAGTAGAAGTACTAACTGAAAATATTCAGAAATAGTAGCAATTCAGTAGTAATAGAAGTAGGCAAAGAAATGAGGGATATGATAGGCTTAAGTATGAGTAGAGAGTGTTTTTTTTTTTTTTTTTTTTTTTTTATATATCACATGACCCCGCATGCAGCTGTTCGCCAAGGCAGGGCGAGTAGAGAGAGTTCTTACAACGAAATTATATGGTAAAGATTTATTTTAGTAGTTCTAGAGCCCTATATAATAAGTAAAAGTATGTGAAATAGTATACTACTATTTATATTTAATAAGATATATTATATTATATAATCTAATATACTTAGTATATAAGTGCATACAATAGATTAAATTACTTATACTTACTATACTTTTAACTTTCAGGCTATATACAGATACTAGTCCTTATATCTATTAAAGATATATATAATATTTCTATTTTAGTTTATATTTCAAAGATTTTTTCAAACTTAATACTCTTTTCTTTTATCGATAGACTCAATTATATTTTATATATTATAAATAAATATATAGTATATATAAGTATATTATAGATTTTCATATAAAAGAAGACAACAACAGTAAACACAACATGTAAGTAACGCAAAGGAGTACGAAACCCCGGAGGTGGTCAATTCTCGACCCTGGGCGAGACTTCCCTCTCTATCCACCTCATGAGCTCCACCTGGGCTCCCCTCCTTCTCTCGTCTCCGGTGGCTTGCATATCGCCTCCAGGCCGCCCAGCCATCTCCTCTTCCAAACACGGCACCTGTGCCATATATGCAGCGCCGTTTCCTCCTCATTCCCACACCATCTGCAGTCTGGCCTATCCGACTTGCCAATCTTGTGCCTCCAGGCTTGCACGCCTTTCCTCCCCAGCAGGCCTGCCAGGGTGCGCACCCCGAAGCCCAGTCTCTGCAATCCCAATCTGTTTCTTTCCCCTGCACGCTGTGCCTTGGCTAGTTGGCGCATCCCCGCCGCTGTTACTATCTCATCCTGGTACTGTAGGAAGGCGCCAATCTTTGCTGCCCTGTCTGCCTCGTCGTTACCGCTTAGTCCTTTGTGTCCCTTGACTCACATCGCCGCCACGTCCAGCCCCCCTTGGCTCCCATCCCTTCCCACGCTCGCCTGGCCATGTGTGCAACTCCGTCTGGGGTCGGACTCCCCTCCGCGGTCTTGTGCAGTCTATCGATCGCTACACGGGAGTCTGTGCTGATGAAGAGCTCCTCGTCCCCTGTAGCAGACAGATGAGGGATGGAAAGTGGTGTACACTGACGGGGCAGGATGACGGAAAGAACCGGGGTGAGACTACGGCGGGGAAGGCCCGTTTCCTTCCATCTAGGTGCCAGACCTACGGCGAACGACGCAGAGCTAGTGGCCCTGGCGAAAACGCTGGATGAGGGGGACGAGGAACTACTCATAGGGACGGATTCCAAAGTGGCTATCCAAAAACTCAGGACCCAAGCCGGGGGCCTCCCAATACCTGGAGAGGCGGCTCACCTGGTCAGGGAAGCATGGGAGGGCAGGCCAGCCCGGGGGGATGGACGTGGCAGTGATCTGGGTCAAAGGACACAAGGGCATGGAGGGCGGAAGAGACCCTGGTCGAGCTGATAGACTGGGTGGAGCGATGAGTTTCCTTCGATTTTCCCTTTGTACCCGGTGAATGAATGTGGTTACCGCGATTTGTGATTTGGTATTTTCTAGTTAATCTCCTTTGTGTCTCCTACCTCGCCATAGCCTGTAAGGCGGCATGCAAGTAATGATAGAAAAAAAAAACAAAAACACATCCTCCTGCACCTCCTTCGCGCTCCCTGCTGAGCCCGCATACGAGAATATCAGTCTGACAAATGGAGTTTACCCTGTTGGGAACCGTAAATGTCCCACTCATATTCACGCTAATTTTTCTGCCATTCTTACTTGCATGTAGTTTAATCTACAGCTCTAAACTACCCTCTGTTCTCGAAATCCCGCACCTACTATCCACAGGCTAATAGTAGCTGCGCTACTAATAGCAACTAGTACCTGATAGATATAGCGGTTCGAGAGTGCTGCAGAACATACAATCTCTTGCCCTTCTAGAGGGAGTGAATTTTTATTTTATTTTATTTTTTTTTTTTTTGTATCAGTACTCGCGTGCCGCCCTATGGGCTATGGCGAGAGAGGGAGTGAAGCGGTCCGCAGCAAACAGCAAAGATGAACCAGATCCCGTTGTAGAGGTGCTGAGATGGGTAGAGAGGAGAAATTGGAGGAGGAAACCGCACTTTTTGTGGTTTATTTTGACCAAAATTGCAGCTTTTGATTTTCTTCCTTGTCATTATTTCCTTTGTATTTAATCTCATCATAGCCCACGAGGCGATATACGCGTACTGATATTTATTTAAAAAAAGGAAAAAAAAAAAAATTCGTGACCTTGCATATGCGTCGAGTTACCCTACTACGTACTCTTATGTTAGTTAGACATTCAAAAAAATCCCTATGTTAGGTACAGTAACAGTATTCGTGTGCTATGGGAGTTTTAGGAGCCCAATTCGACAGATGATTGAGACTGACTGGAGATAAACCACTGCTACCACTAGTATTTCCACTACTCTCTGTATTTCATTGTGGCTGCTGTTGTTGCTACTGTTCTGTTCCTGCTGCTGCCTGAGCTACCGTGGGAAGCCGAGGGCTATCCGGAGCCTTGCCGGGCAGAACAATTCATTATGTCAGCTATCTACTGCCAAGCACCCAGAAACGGGCTAGTTCTGTCCATACCGCATTTCGTATAACGCATATATCATCTTAGCTGTCAGAATTCATCTAGTGCAGCACCACAGTTCTTGCGGAAATGCTTCTTCTATCAGATCGGAGGCATGGGTCAAAAATAAATATTCAGCAATGAATATGGTAGGGTGGTTTGTTTTCGATGTGAGTAAGTTTTGTTAAATATGTTTCACTAGGCCGACAGGTTGTTTGGTCGTTAGGCACCGACAACCTCTTTCCCAGAACGAGCGCTCCCCCGAGACGAAACTTATACCACTGTGAAGCTCAAGACCGCCTGAGTACGAATATTGAATTTATTCTCCAGAAATCCAACATCTAAGACCAGTTTTCATCAACAGAGGCTTGTTGAACTTTCAGAGAGCAGCAACAGCGAAAACCATCACGATCCGGGCGATCAGGCTGATTGGAGCCAATGCTTCCAGGTGTAGAAGCACACTCCTGCAGGGGGTATTTCAGCTGCAGGGCCACAACCCAGAGCAAGACCACGATTAGCACGATTGATCGAATAACTGGTGCCACACAAGCTACAGACGCCATAGGAGACTGAGGCGGTGCACATCAATGCAGAGACGAACAGGAAATATATCACGTGACAAGAGACTCGGAATGGGAGATTACAAGAGGCAGCAGACAGCAAGATAGACATTCTTTCTGATGGGGAGAACTGGAGGGCGCTAGGAGGAGGAACAACATTTCATCCAACATTCATGACAGTATATGTAGGTCTAAGAGAGGGAGAAGGATGGTGGCATGTGTATGGAAGGGCAGGGTAAACAGGTTGAAGGTAAAGGGCATGTAGTGGTAGAACAGGAAGGCGTATCGAAGGAGTGTACTGGAACCAAGAGGCCGACTTCGAGAAGGAGCTAGAATGTATCAGCGTGGGCATCCTGGGATTTCCTTTTATCTCATATATACGTAACCTCGCCATAGCCCACCGGGCGGCATGCGAGTAAAGATATTTAAAAAAAAAAAAAAAGGTGTTCATCATCAGCATCACGTGCACATGGAATCTTAGTTGATACATCAAGTCCGAGGCATAGCTACAGAAACTCTGAAACCTCTGGAGCACACTGAATGAATGGGATTCCAAGATTTACCCCGTTCCAATTGATGCATGTAGTTACCCTCGTTCACCAAATGCCAATGTCATATGGTAATGATTACGTCTATGACCGGCATATGAATATCACCGTTTTCCTTATGGTACACCATCGTCACTCATTTTAAGCATTGTTCAGGCCATGTTTATGCAGACTTGGCAGCACAAATTTTCCTGTATCCAGATGAGTAACATTATCAGTCGATTGTTCACCAAATTCCAGGTTTGCTAGGATTTAACTGACTGCCAGGTCAGCTGACCTCTTAATATCCGTTCCCCTACAAAAAAGCAAACAAAAATCCAGTTGCAACCAGTAGATTCCATTCCCTATCCAATCGAGAAGCTTTCAAACACAGGTTCCTACTCCGTCCAAATACCTCCTGAAATCAAAAATTCAGAAAAAAAAGAGCAATAATTGGGGCCAAATGAGAAGCCTACTGACAAAAGAATCCGAGAAACAGGTGAACAAAATGAGAAAAGGAAGCACTCGAGCCCATTCACTCAATAGCAATTCAGGTCTGCATCAAGTCTCTACTGAGAAGGCGAAGCCCTACTTACACAAGCCATCTAGCACTTCTTCCACTGGAATCCAATAATGTGGGTAACCTTGTGGCTGACACTATCAGTAGTGATCAATCCGGAACCCTCCTTGTTGTCCTTGTTGTCAACTCTGATCTGGGTATTGATGTTCAAGGTTGTCTTGGCATCACATGAGCTCCACACGATTGCGGCCTTCTCAATTGTGTCTCTGAACTTGTAATCCCCCTGAATGGGGCCAACCCACGAATTCCAGGTATCTATCTGCCTAATATCTCCTGTGAAGAAGTATGTGCTCTTCTGCATAGCAGTGACCTTGTCATCAAGTGACAAGAATCCACGGTAATCAGTATCATGGACAGTATAAGACCATCCCTGGGGGTAGACCAAGTTGATGTTGATGAGACAGTTCTTGCGGTTCTCTTTGATTGAAATGTCTGGGCCAGCAGTTGCAACATAGGAGCTAAAGCCAATGGCGATATTCGAACCATCAACGGCAAGCTCAAAACTGGCACTGTTAGGAGGGCATCCAGTTCCTGCATAGTCAACGGACTTGATATAGACCTGGTCCTTTGGCGGAGGTTGGGTGGGAGGGACGAGTGGGTGAGCAACCGCAATAGAGGTGAGGAGAAGGAGGACAACGAGAGTGAGGCTGTCGAAGATGTTCTGCATTTTGGTAGAAGGATTGGAGAGAAACGAAAGTAGAAAGCGAAGGTTGGTTAGTGGAACTGAGTGAAGCTTGAAAGAAGTGCTTGATGCTGGAGAGGAGAATAGTGTGTTGGGTGATGGAAAAAGACACAGCATTCAGGGAAGAAAGATGCTTCTTATATATTTGCAGACACTGAACAGCAAAGATATTGATCATACTAGCTCTAACACTATTTGAAGATAGAATAATATCAATCACGTTGCTTGGCTGTACCTTTCGTACCTGGCAGGGTTGTTCATAGCAATTTTTGACCTCGAACAATCTAGGCAATCCAACTTCGCTAGTTTGCATGCATGATCTTGACGAAGGTGCTAAGGATTGCCCAGTGTACATCTCTCCCTTTGCACATCGGCCTAGTTGCTGTTACGCAGCCTCTTTTTTTTTTTTTTTTTTTCATATAACATGACCCCGCTTGTAGCTGTTCGCCATGGCAGGGCAAATTACGCAGCCTCAAGAACCATCAAGTTACCAAATCTGTCTGGCATGCTATTCATAGAATGATGTTTTAGGAAGTACACCTGGTAGAGCTATCGCAAGCGCTTTGGCAGCAGTGAACAAGGTAGTACACAGTTCTTAGAAGTTCAACTAACCCATACTACCCTCATAGGCACCTCCAGGCAGTGGCAGACACGTTTTCACAGGATGGAATCTCTACAAAATATATAAGATCAAGACAAAATATATCAGAGATCCAAGAAGCATCTGCGGTTACAGAGACGTCTAATTTGGACAAATTTCTCTCCAATGATGCTTCCAGCTTTGCATCTAAGAACTCTTTGGTATCGCCACGGGACAGCTCGATAGATTTCTCAGTCTTCCGTCCCACCAGTAGTAGTGTGCGCCATATGTTCCAAGGGCTCCTGGAGCCTATCCAGACTGGGGCTCTGACGTTCATTGGCTCTTATTCTCTTCTGCTTGCTGCATACGTGCAGTTTCACTCGCGGTACACAGGCACAAGTCCATTATGGACAACATCGGACCATAACCTTCTCATAATCTTGAGAACCAAGCCAATGAGCGATGTACCCATCGTCATATTACTCTGGTCGCCCTCATGTCCTCACTAGCACCATGAACGCCAGGGTTGTGCAATTTGCTTCCCTTTCACGGCATTCGGGCTCGCTGACGGCGGAAAGCAGCCGGGCATTGTTATCAGTAATCCGCTATGTATGTGACACGAGAAACCACTGATTACCAGATACCCATAAATAGACCAGGATGCTGTTTACTATTAGCCTAGGTCACTTGCTTTCCACTTTTTGTTTGATTGGCGAGAAGTGGCAATTGTAGCAACAAGTATGCAATCAGAATTGGCTTTGAAGAGCCTGTTGAATCGCATGCCTCGGGGTTCCTGGGATTATGTCTCATGCACCAAACCTCGAGCTTCACGCACTAAGGGATTCTGTTTGGACAACCGTTGCTCCAAGGGCAAGCGATTAATGATATAAAAAAAAAAAAAAAAAAAAAACCGTTGCTCCAAGTAGGGTCTATAACTCGATTGCGTGCCATCCAAATACAGTAGTTGCTCCATTTGTACCTCAACACTACATGTAACTAGTTTGGCCGCTGTTTGTTCATTCGTGTAGGACGGTACAACTTGAATTGGTAAAAAATTCCCATTCCGCATACGTCACGCAACTCACTTTTTCATGCAATGTTACATTGCTGTTACACTAACACTCCTAATTGGCAACTGTCCGTTCATCATATTGCAGATCTCCCGCAAACGGGAAATTCCGTGCCCAATGTGCTATGGTGCTACATCAGTGGAATTGTATTGAAACGCCATGGGCAAACTCTACTCCGCTATGAAATGGACAGTCATACTAGATTTGCTGGCTTTAGACATGTAGCTGCCAATGGATTATATCTATTCCAACAAGTATGTTTAACGCTGGTCGCCTTGGCAGCCTTCCCCACAACCGAGTTTCCTGTCTTAGCAGTCAACAACTCACAAGATATGTATACATCTAATATGGGTGTTGAATCGACTGTAGCCAAATCTACTAAGGTGACTTTACGTCTGAAGAAAAAGATGAAAATGCTACATTTATAGCATCCGCGGTTGTACCATTTCTCCATCTGTCAAATACCCTCCTCCGCCTCCCACAAGCAAATACCACTCGAGATCCACAGCATAGTATATGTACAGTACACACATTCGAAAATGGGGTCTGAATTCTAATCCTCGCACCAGAATTACTGCTTCGGCCTCAGAAATCTCCAATCTCAGATGCCTTTAGCATCACCATAGCTCCCGGGGCGGCACGCGATCACTGATATAAAAAAAAAAAAAAAAAAAAACGATGCCTTTAGCAACTTCAGTACTATGTAAGGACTGTTCCTGTGTGGATATTTGTGCCAATTTGGGTAGTTTTGACATACTTTCGCTTTCGCTTTAGATAAACATCAGTCCTCCGGGAACAAATCCCGAGGGCTGAAGCCAGAGAACAGAATCAATATTGACACTCTGTCCACTTGCATGCCATAGAATTAATTCTGCAGACTCTGCTGTCCCTCCACCTTGCGCATGCCTTCGACAACATCCTCACTTGTACAACCATGATGCCCAGGCCGGATAGACTAAGCTACCTAACTTATGGCCCAGTAACAGCTGTGATTTCTGGCTTGTTCATAACATCCCCATAATTCCCCTCTGTAGGGCTTGCCGACTGTGCATATGAGAACAGAGGAATAAGCCTGTGGACACGAAGAACAGGGACGGGGGACCAGATACCAGATGGGTCTATTTAAGGACAGAACCGGAGAGGATTTAAATACCTCGGGGCTGTATTACCCTGTTTCGGCCCTTGGCTGGGGAGCTAGATTACTGCAAAACGGTGATATGTCATCGGCGATACAAGCAATTGGCACTACTTTGTCCGCCTCCCGGGGTGGGGGTAGCAGCTCGACCGAGTCAGAATTATCAACCAGCAGTCGCTAGATTATGCGTCGAGTAGGACACTGTAGCCGTAGTTGCAATAGGTGATATGATGGGTGATCGCTATAACTCAACAAGGTTGAGTCACCACGCAGCCTACTTTTATGTTGTATTTGAATTATCATTATATTATTGTAAAGGCTACTGGTAGTTCTCGGTTGCTATGCAGGTTCGGTGGTTGCTTTTTTTTTGTTCATTTGAATGACTGCGCACAGGTCTCCGCTGTCTTTTCACATCATGAGAATGCTAGAATACCGCCCCTGACACATGCAACCGCATAACCTCTTAACGCCTAATACGACAATAATACCCAGTTGGCCAACAAAGTCATGGCTGGAGTGGATCGCAAAAAGAAAAAGATAAATAAAAAGCAAGCAGGCAGCATCTTCAAATTGGCTGTTCATGGACTATTTAACAAGGCTCGCAGCTGATGTCCACGAGTAGCCCGCCAACATCGATACTGGTTTGGTTAGTGCAGTGGTGCAGTTTAGGATGACACAAAACAGTGATAACGAGAGAGGGTAGTTTTTTTTTTTTTTTTTTTTATTTCACGTGACCCCGCTTGTAGCTGTTCGCCATGGCAGGAGAGAGGGTAGTTACATAGCTTGATCAGAATGATGGATATGTATTAGGATTTGTTGACGTAGGTACTTACCTAGGTAAATTCGATGCTGACCCAGCGAGGTAAGACTGGGGGTTCTCTTGCCTCACCTTGAGCTGTGCATCTTGTCGATTAGACCTAAACCATACATAAATAAGTCAGTAGTTGCTCAACAATGAAACAACAGCAGAAATGCAGAACATGGACAAATGAAAGGAAATAAAATAAAATAAGCCAAAAATAACAATGCAATATGATACTATGCACATGGAATCTCTGTGCACTCACAATACACTAATTGTTTGTGGAGGCAGCACATTTTATTCGGAAATTATAGTCCAGCCGATTAAAGCTGGTCCGTTCAGAACCCGCATGTCCGCATAGCTCCGAAGTTGCTTATTTCTAAAGAGAGGAACAGCACGTCTTGCGTTCTGTTAAACTTAGGTAGAAGAGATGATTGTTATTACTCCGTAGGCAGAGTTGCCAAAAGTACAGTGTCTATATTCATCGAATATGAGGTTGCTCTCGAGCCTTACTAGCCTCCGTCATGGCCCCCACTAATATTCGACTCCGAACCGCCATGTCCGACCGGACAATACTGCAGATCTCTAACAGTTCGTATTCACAGTCCAACTGATTCAGGCTTTTCCCCGCCGACCTTGTTATAGAGACTTGGTCCGTCTGGAGACCCCACGGAACATTACATCCGTCGTCCCTTGTTGCAGTTATATCTTTTCGTTCCACTCATGCACATTTACTCTCAGTTGTTACATTGTATATGAATCATCCCACAGCGCCCACTTTTGCATCACGATGTTTACTTTACAAGGCACGCATTTCGTGACAATTTTGTCTTCTAGATATGTTATTCCTTCCTATCTTGTCGTGAATTATCTAGCCACGCTATGCTACGCTCTTCATATAAACCTGCTGTTCTTGTGACTCTCCGATCAATAGACTTAACAGTAATCTATCTCTTCCCTTCGTGAATAACCTTACCATGATAAAGCAACCCTCGCATATCCCCTCGTTTTTATAGAACGTGCTTTAGAATAGGGGCCGAGCACTCGTATTCTCCAGTTGCTTTTCTTTTAAGTGGTACACTCTTTTTTTTTTTTTTTTTTTTTTTTATTCACGTAACCCCGCATACAGGCTATCAGCCTATGGCAGGGACCCATATACCCGGGCCAGGTTTGGAACACCTAACTACGGAATCTACATGCACATCTTGAGCACTCAGTGCTCTCCGTCCCCGGCTACCCCAGATCGAGGCAGGCAAACCAGTACTCGACCGGGTCGCCCTCCACACCTTCTTGCTTCCACCCTTTCTCCTCTAGGTCCTCCCAGGACTGCCAGGTGACATGCGCCCCATCTTTGTCCTTCCTCTGGGGTCGCTCCAGTTCGGTGCACCTGAACACCACATGCTCAGCACTCCATGCCTCACCACATGTACATTGTACCTCCTCGCCACTGACCATCCTCCTCCACATAGCTCCGCCTTTTCCAGTCCGCAGCCGTGTGTAATTTGTGAGTGCTCTCCTGCCCCACTTCACGAATTTGCCCTTCCCAAACCCTGCACGCTCCCTCTCCTCTTTTCTTTTTCGAACTAACTCTTGACGCAGCCCACCCTCAGTGGCCTGCCCATCATACCTCATGCACTTGGCCCCCTCTTTGGCCAACTCATCTGCCTTCTCATTGCCTTCTATCCCTACGTGGGCCTTGACCCATGCCAGCTTCACTGCATCCGCCTCCCTTAACCTTTGCCGCCTCTCTGCAATCAGCTCTATCACCCGTGCTAGATCTGCAGTCCTTGCCTTGCCAGTTTTTCCTGCTTTCTGGACTGCACTGATAGCTGCCTGAGAGTCTGCGAGTAGTAGCACTTTTTCACTGCCATCAACTGCTTCAAGGGCACTCTTAAGTGGTACACTCCCTCTTGCTTTGAGATTCACCCACAGCTCAGTCATGCTTCCCACCGCCGACCGTATTATAGAGTTGGTCTGTATGAAGCCTTCAAGCTGAAAGGTTGCTTGCTTTTTAAGAGGTGCATCCTTGTCGCTTTGGACGTAACAGCCCCATTTAGCCAGACTTACGTCTATCGACCGTATTATAGATCTGGTCTGTCTGGAGCCCCCATTTACCCTATGATATAACGAATAACTGGTATGAGGAAATGCAAAAACAAGAAACTATCGAAAACAAAAGCAAACGGGAGTAGGCGACCTACCAAGGAGTATTTTGCGATATCCCTAGTTGAGGGCGCAGAGGAGAACGGCGGCTGTGCAGGTGGAGGTGTAACAAGCGTAGATGCGAGAGGCAGAAGCACAGGCGGTAAGCGGTATCGGCGGAGGTAGGAGAGTCACAGGTGGACCTTTTCAGCCTCGTGACATGTTGCAGTAATCGGACAGGATTGGGATCGACACAGAGAGGCGGTAGGATGGGCGGCAGGAGAGTTAGAGGTGGAGAGGTAGAGGGCCTTCAGAGTGGCTACTGGAGGGGCTGTTGGAGGGACCGTCTTTTTTTTTCTAAAAATATCGTTACTCGCGTGCCGCCCTTACAGGCTATGGCGAGATAGGTACGTAGAAGATAACCTGACTAAGATAAACAGAATAACGACCCTTAAAAGGGATCCTCCAAAACCAACAAGAGCAAACGACGAAAACAAGCACATGAGAATAATGCTATAAGGGAACTCAGGGAGGGACTTAGTGAGCGGCACGAGCTAGCTCGAGCCGAGCTGGAGGGTGAGCTCGAGCTGGCGTGGTATGAGCTCGAGCCTGGATTGATTATATACAGAATATTGACAAACTAAACTAAACTAAGCTAAATTTTCATCTTTCTCACTACTATCAGCTAAATTGTGCATTTCGAAGTTGTTGGTAGGTCAGAATGAGCTCCAAGTCTCTAATTATTACTATAGTAGGTATTTACAGTTTATGAAACCTTGCACTGGCTAAGCATTTTAGCGAGCTGTCAAGAAAAACACAAGCATGATCTTGGCTCGTTTGAGCTCGAGCTGGCTCGGCTCGTGCCGCTCACTAGAGGGACTGTCGGAAGGGCCGTCGGGGCAGTAAGGGAGGCGTAGCTGTGCGAGAGGCGGAGGTGCGAGGGGCCATGCTAGTGGGCCGAAGAAACAGAGAAAGGATGTGAGATGTACAGGCGGTGAGAATCGGAGAGAGAAGCAGCGATACGAGAGGTGAACCCAGCGGCAGAGGGGCACTGGGAATGCGGTCGGAGGAGCCCCAGCTTCAAGAAGATAGGAGTTGTCTACTTGGGCTCAGGCTCGACTCCGAGCTGGGGAAGAGGTCTGCCCAGAATCTCCCCGAGATGGGCTGTAATGCTCCACTTCATTACCATTCGGGGCAACCTAATTTAATTTTGCGCTTTTCTTTTGCACGTTGAGAGGGAGTATGTGGCCCACGATGGGATTTATGCATGTAGATTGATCTTGGTTGCGTTTGCCTTAATAAAATTATTACAGTTGTTGCAAATGTACATCCTCAATTAGTAGAGTGCTTCACCTAGAAACCGATCATCACAGGGAAGCCGATCGAAATCCGTTAACCTACGTACAGAATCACTGTGAATGCAAGTGACCCTCAAGTGGGCTCAAATCAAAGCCGGAGCTTGAGAAAACATAGTAAATTATCTTCCACACTTTTTGCCCCCAGTTTGTAGCACATATACTAGCATGTACTTTTGAGTCACCATGTGTAAATGAGATTACCCGAGGCCTTTGCATCTCAATTCATACTCTGATGCTTATGCTAAACAAGTACACCAAATTTTATGACTATCGGACTCTGCCATGAAGGCAGTATACAAAGATGGCAGTAGGGTCCAGGGGAGGACAGAGGCAGACGTATGGCAGGGCAGTTGGAAAACCGGAATATTTGGGCACGAGGGCCACGGCCGAACTGATAGCCATAGCCAAAGCTCTTGAAACAGGGGGCGAGGAGATCCTAATCATTTCAGACTTGTAAACAGCAGTGGACAAGCTAAAGAAGATCACGGAGGGAAAGCTAACCCCGCACGGCGCCAGCGAAATGTGCAGGAAAGCCTGGGAGGGCAGGGTGGCCTGGGGAAGCCTGGACGTAGCGATAATGTGGGTGAGAGGACACAAAGGCATCAAGGGAAGTGAAGAAGCAGACAAGGCGGCGAAGGTAGGAGCCTTCCTACCCGACCAGCCGGAGACAGTCACGGAAGCAGGCATGCGCATGTCAGCAAGGGCACACTGAGCGCAAGAAAGGAACAGGCTAGGCCTAAGCTACAGACCAGTGCAGAGACTTGGAGGCATGGTGAGAACACTGGCAGGCCTGCTAGGCGGGAAGGCCTGAGGGTCTGGAAACACAAAGTGGGTCAGGCGGACAGCCCGCAATGCAGATGGTGCGGAGAGGAGGAGGAAACGGCGACACACTTATGGGATAGGTGCGAGACGTGGAGGACGAAATGGCCAGGGGGCGGGATGCGCTATACAGGTCGCGGACGAAGGGAAGGGGGACCCGTGATGGACTTGCTGAGGTGGATGGATAGATACAGTAACAGGCCCGCTGTTACCTTACATTACTTATTTTCCTATTTATTTCCTATTTATCTCCGGTGTAACTATTCTCGTCATAGCCCACAGAGCGGCACACGACTAATGATATAAAATAAACATGTCTAAAAGTCTAACTTCCTCACATAGTACATAGAAGTGTATTGTGACAATATTGTTTGTAAACCTATGTAGGATAGTCACGACTCCATCATTAAATCTTGTAGGGCCACTATAACTACATCAGTGAATGAGTACACAGTATGTATTGTAAGCAGCGAATAATATATATATTACACTTTTAACACTTATACCTATGAGATACATGGCAGTGGAGCCCTGCCATGGCGAACAGCTATAAGCGGGGTTACGTGAAATAAAAAAAAAAAAAAAAAAAAAAAAAAACATGGAAGTGGAAATAGGTTTACTAGTCAAGCCTCAGTTTGTCCATGTTGTGAGATAATTCTCTATGGTTTGGACCCTCCTCACCATAGAAATCACCTCGCCATAGCCCTTAGGGCGGGATGCGAGTACTGATATAAAAAAAAAAAACCATAGAAATCAATATGTCAATAGTGTCTGTAACAGAGGTGGTAGACAGCGAGAATTAACCTCCACCAGGCGAGATACAAACTTGACTAGCAATGATCACTAGTTCTTCTTATCAGCTCACATCGCCTTCAAAATGGCGACGCATTTCCTGCTGTCACATATCTCATGCATGTTATATACATACATATTGCATATGCGAAGCTCATTCGTGGTCGGCCCTTCACACCTCATCGAGCAGTCACAGTGCCTGTGATAGTATCATCAAGCTATCAGGATATGTTTCTGAATCTCGATGGACTCATATTGGAATACACTTCTATGTGCTATGTGAGGAAGTTAGGCTTTTACAGATATGTGTACCTTGCAGTGCTCAACTGCCCCAACCCTTTGTCAGTACTGCAATTCATTCAGAAAACATTTCCCTATTTTTATTATATAGCTTTACAGAGGCTCTGAACTTCTTCTCTATAAAGCAATAGCTCAATACTGTGATCAGCCTGAGTAAGTGAAAATGTACTCGTTGACGTGACAATAACCTTCTGCATATTAGTCCAATAGTCACAAAACTTTGTATACTTGTTTAGCATAAGCAACAGAGTATGAATTGAGATCCAAAGGCCTCGCGTAATGTCATTCACACGTGGTGACTCAAAAGTACCTGCTAGGTCGCCTACTCCCATTTGCTTTTGTTTTCAATAGCTATGGTTTTCGCATTTCCTCTAATAACAACTCGATAATTGATGAACGACTTGATTCTTAATTATTCCTCAAGACTCTGGACAATCTGCCCTCTCTAGATACAAAATAATAACATAGTACAGAAATAGTAACATAGAAATGAACGTAGCATGAGGTTATCAGCTCTGCAGTGCATTGTCCTCTGTGAAAAAAGCCTGCAAGGTAGGGTGCTCTGGACAAATGCATACTCTTAGTGAGCGGCACGAGCTAGCTCGAGCCGAGCTGGAGGGTGAGCTCGAGCTGGCTCGGCTCGTGCCGCTCACTACATACTCTTTGTCAGGAGAGAGCTTTGTCCAGGACAGCTTTCTCCAGGACAGCTTTGTCCAGTTCAGCGTCCAGCGCTATGCTGCAAGCCACACCCGCATGCGGCAACAACCTGACATTCAACATCCTCATACCAGTTATTCATACCAAGGGCATGTTCATCGTGAGTATCGTAGGGGGCCTTCGGGTAAATGGGGCTGTAAACCGACTAGGTCTACAATACGGTCGGCAGAGGAAAGCATGGCTAAATTGAGCTGTTTTTTTTGTTTTTTTCTAAAAAAATCACGTAACCCCGCTTACGGCACTAAGCCACGGCAGGGTTCCTGGGCAAGCCCTCATAGCCCGGAGACAGGCTAAAAGAAAATTCCTACGTACATGGCCTCACCGCGCCGTTGACCCCCGCTCTCCTACCTTCTAGAATAAATTGAGTTGTTGAAGAAAGAGACAGGATGGGACTGAATTACAGGCCGCCACAGCGACTGGGGGACTGACAGCCACGCTGGCGGAGCTGCTAGGGGGGGGAAAGGCATTCGGGCCTGGAAGTTCAGGATAGGCACAGCGGAGAGTCCGGAGTGTCGATGGTGTGGGGAAGGGGACGAGACGGCGGAACACATTTGGAAAGCATGCAGAGTCTGGGGGCAGAGATGGCCCGGGGGGGCAGAGATGGCCCGGGGGGCAGGGGGCGGCGAGAGAACCTCCAAAGACGAAGGAGGAGGGAAGAGACCTGTTGGCGGCGATGCTGGAGTGGGCGGGGCGGTGAGCCATTTTCGGGGGCAGTGTTTTATTTTTCCTTTTCAATTTTCATTATCTCTTATGTACCTAATCTCACCGTAGCTCCCTGGGCGGCAGGCGAGTAATGATATTTAAAAAAAATCAAAAAAAAAAAAGGTGTAAGACTTGAAATACAAGGAACTTTTCAGTGGGGACTTCAGACAAGTTAATTCTATAATATGGTCGGCGGTGGAAAGCCTGACTGAGCTGGGTGAATCTCAAACCAAGAGAGAGTATACCACTGGAAAAAAGACAATGATCGGAGACGGATTAGTCCCTTATCTAAAGCATGCTAAAGTAGTACTATGTGCGAAATTGTTCCTTACATAGGAGGTCTAGACAGGCCAGTTCTCCATAATATGGCAGGCGGAGGAAATCCTGTGTCAGTTGGACCGTCAATATGAACTAAAGACGTTCTCTTCCACTCCTAAAAAAAACTGCACCTTTGGGGTTATGGGTACATGCAGGTCTTAAAGGGACCAGGTTCAATGAGTTGGACTATAACGTCCAAAATAAAATGTGCTGCCTCCAATAAATTACTGCGTATTGTGAGGGTTTGGTGTAGATGGTGTCATGCTAGAATGTAGTTTTTCTCATTTTATGTTATTTTATTTTATTTGTCAACGTTCTGGATCTGTGCCATTGATTCATTGCTGAGCAATGACTGACTTCTTTATGTCTGGGTTAGATCTAATTGACGTAATGCACATCTCCAGGACAAGGCAAGAGAACTGCATGTCTTATCTCCCCACCAACATCGAATCTACCTATGTAAGTATCTACGTCAACAAAATCATAATACATACCCATCACTCCAACCCAGCCACGTAACTGCGCTCCCATTATCAGTTTGTTTTTTTTATGTCATCCTAAACTGCACCACTACGCTAACCAACCAGTATCGATGTTGGTGGACCGCTCGTGGACATCATTTCCGAAGCTTGTTGAAATAGTCTATTGAGCGGCCAATTTGCAGGCACTCCCTGTTCTTTTTCCTTTTTTTTTTTTTAGCAGATCCCCTTCCAGTCAAGGCTTTTATTGGCGAACTGGGCGTTTATCATGATCGTATCAGCGGATAAGTTGTAGGGCCATGTGTCTGGGGTTGTATACTGGTATTATCGTGATGTGGAAAGAAAGCGGAGCAAGGTTACCTCTGCGATCATTCAAATGAACAAAAAATGCAATCACTCAAGCTGCATACCAACCGAAAAGTACCAGTAGTCTTTGCAATCATAATTATTCAAATAAAACAGAAATAGTAGCCTGCGTGATGAGTCAACCTCTAAGTAGTTGAGCTGTAGTGATTACTCATCATGTCGCTCAGCTAAGGCTACATTGTCCCTAGGGATTCGACCCATAGTCTAGAAACCGTCAGTTGATGATTCCGACTCGGTTGAGCCGCTACCGCCACCCCCAAGAAGCTGACGAAACGTACCAGTAAATGCCCGGTAACACCTACCAATAGAGTATGCCAATTGCTTATACCGCCGACGACATATCACAGTCTGCCTGTAGTCTTACCTCCCAGCGAAGGGCCCAAACAGCATAATAGAACCCCGAGGCATTCCCTTGAATAATCCCCCCTCCGGCCCTCTCATTAATTAGCACCATCTGGTATCTTTCCCTTCGTCCCTTGTCATAATCCGTTCCACAGTCTTCTTCCTCTGTCCTCATTCGCGCAATTGGCGTGCCCTACAGCTGGGAATTAACGGGATGTTATGAACCAAGCAAGAAACCATGGCTGTTACTGGGTCGTAAGTTAGGTAGCTTGGTCTATTTGGCCTGTGCATCGTGGTTGTACATGTGAGGACATTGTTGAAGGCGTGCGCAAGGTGGAGGGGCAGCAGAGTCTGCAGAATGAATTCTATGGTATGCAAGGGGACGGAGTGTGTCAATATTGATTCTGTTCTCTGGCTTCAGCCCTCGGGATTTGTTCCCGGAGGACTGACGTATTTCTAAAGCGAAAGCGAAAACATGTCAAAGCTACCCAAATAGGCAGAAATATCCACACAGGAACAGTCCTTACATAGTACTGAAGGCGTCTGAATCGGAGATTGCCGAGACTGAAGCAGTAATTCTGGTGCGAAGATTAGAATTCAGACCCAATTTTTGAATGTGTGTACCGTACATATACTATGCTGTGGATCTCGAGCTGGTATTTGCTTGTGGGTGCCGAAGGAGGTAATTTCGCAGGTGGAGAACTGAGCTATAAATGTAGCTTTTTTGCCTTGTTTCTTCAGAAGCGGAATCACCTCATCAGATTTAGCTACAACCAATTCATCGCCCATATCAGATACCTATATATTGTGAGTTAGTGACTCCCACGACAGGAAACTCGGTTGTGGGGAAGGGTGCCAAGGTGCCCAGCGTTACACATACTTATGCTACATGTCTAAAACCAGCCAATTTGATACGACTGTCCATTTCATTATGGGCGGTAGAGTTTTGCCCAGGAGTTCCGCTGCAAGTCTAGTTCCGCCCAGCTGGGGTAATTCATAGTTGTACCACCGAAAATACAATAGCTAAGACCCCTGCTGCAGCATAGCGGAATCCAACACGGGATTTCCCATTTGCAGGAGATCTGCAAATGATGAACGGGTAGTCCAATTACAAGTGTTAGTGTAACACCTGTGTAACATTGCATGAAAGTGGGTTGTGTGACATGCGGCATGGGAATTTTCAACCATTCAGGTCTCACAGTTCTACACAAAAGAACTGGCAGCGGCATGAGCTGGAGGCTGGGCGCATGAGGCATGAGCCCAGCAGTCTCTAGACATAAGCATTCAATTACAAATTCTTCAAAGCAAATTTGATTGCATAACTTGTAGCTACAAATGCCACGTTTCCCTAGTCGACAAGAAAGTGAAGAGCAAAGTGGTCCTAGGCTAATAGTAAGGAGCACCTGTTCTATTTACGGGTATCCAGTAATCAGTGGTTTTTCGCGTCACATACTGAGCGGGTTACTGATAACAATGTCCGGTCGCTTTCCGCCCACCCGAGTTACCTGAAAGGGAAGCAAATTCCAAAACCCTGGAATCCGTTACAACGCAGCAACGTAGTGAGGACGGGAGAGTGGGCGAAGTAATATTCTGATGACTACGGGCACATCTCTCATTGGACAAGAGGTACATTGCCTCAATTCTGAAAATTATTATAAGCTTATGCTTCGATGTTGTACATCATGGACCTGTGCCTGTATACGCGAGAGAAACCCCGTGCATGTAGCAAGCAGAAGACAATATGAACCTATCAAGGTCTAAACCCCAGCCTGAAGAACCCTGTAACATATGACACATCACACTACTACCGCTGGGACAGAAGACTCAAAGCTCTGGCGAGCTGTCCAGCCATTGAGAGAAATTTGCCCATATTAGACAGCTCTGTAACCCCAGATGCTGCCTGAATCTCTGATCTATTTTGTCTTAGATCTTACATACTTTTTGGAGATTCCAGCCTGTGAAAACGTGTCTGTCACTACCTGGAGGTGCCCAGGAAGGTAGTATGAGTTAGTTGAAATTCTAAGATTAGAATTGTAGAGTACATTAATCAATGCTTCCAGATCGCATGCGATAGCTCTACCAGGTGTCCTTTCTGCAGCCTCCTTCTATGAATAGCATACCCGACAGATTTGGTAATAGTGTGGCTCTTGAGGCTGTGTAACAACAAGCATGTCTGATATGCACATGGAGAGACATCGACTGGGCAATCCTTAGACAAGATCATGCATGCAAACTAGCGAAGTTCGAATTGCCCAGGCTGTTTGAGACCCAAGATTGTGATGAAAAAGCCGCCAGGTACGAAAGGTACAACCTAGCATGGTGATTGATGTCATTCTATCTTCACATGCTATCAGAGCAAGCATGATCAATAACTTCGCTACTCAGAGTCTGGAAATATATAAGAAGCATCTTTCTTCTCTAAATGCTTTCTCTTTTTCATCACCCAACACACTCTTCTCCTGTCCAGCACCGAGCACTCCTCCCAAGCTTCACTCTCACTACCAAAAGCAACCTTCGCTTTCAACTTTCGTTTCTCTCAATCCTTCTACCAAAATGCAGACCATCTTCGACAGTCTTACCCTCTTTATTCTCCTCCTCTTCACCTCTGTCGTGGTTGCTCAAGAGCCACTCGTTCCTCCCTCCCCACCGCCACCAAAGGACCAGGTCTATATCAAGTCCATTGAGTATGCAGGAACTGGATGCCCTGCTGGCTCCGTTGCTGCTGTGCTTGCTGTTGATGGTTCGAATGTTGCCATTGCCTTCGACGCCTACGTAGCAAGTGTCGGCCCAGGGATTGCAATCACAGAGAACCGCAAGAACTGTCTCATCAACATCAACTTGGTCTACCCCCAGGGATGGTCTTATACCATCCATGACACTGACTACCGTGGATTTGTGTCACTTGATGACAAGGTCACAGCTCTGCAGAAGAGCACATACTTCTTCACAGGAGAGACTGATCAGATGGAAGCCTGGAGTTCTTGGACTGGTCCCATCGAGCTGGATTACAAGTTCACGGATACAATTGAGAAGGCCGCAATCGTGTGGAGCTCATGTGATGCCAAGACCACCTTGAACATCAATACCCAGATCAGAGTTGACAACAAGGCCAACAAGGCGGGTTCAGGTTTGATCACTACTGATGTTATCACCCACAAGGTTACCCACGTTCTTGGATTCCAGTGGAAGCAGTGCTAGATGGCTAGTGTGAGTAGGGCTTAGCCCCCTCAGCACGGACTTGATACAGAACTTGAAGTGAGATTGAGTGAATGAGGTCGAGTGCTTTCTTTTCTCTCTCTCTCTCTCTCTCTCTTTTTTTTTTATTTTTTATTTTTTTTTTTAATAATAATATAACCTCTTTCTCCGATTCTTTTGTCAGTAAGCCTTTCATTTGGCACCAAGTGTTGCTCTTTTACCCACATTTTTTTTGATTTCACGAGGTATTTGGACGGATTGTGAACATTGGTCTGGAAGCTTCTTGGTTGGATACGGAATGGGAATCTACTGGGTGCAACTAGATTTTGTTCACTTTTTTGTAATGAAACGGATGATTGGGAGTTCAACTGACCTTAAAGTTAGTAAAATCCTAGCAAACCTGAGCTTTGGTGAAGAATCGATGATGTTACTAATATTGATACAAGAAAAAAAATTTGTGCTGCCAAGCCCGTATAAAAATCACCGAATACTGCTTAGTGAGTGACTATGGCGTACCGTAATTCTTTTTTTTTCTTTTATATCATTGCTCGCTTGCCGCATACCGTAAGGAAAAGAGCGATCTTCACATTTCTAACACAATAAATCCGGTCATAAACGTGATGCCATGTGAAATTGCCAGTTGGTGAAGAGGGTAACTGCGTGAATAATTGGAACAAGGGTAAATTTTGGGAATCCCATTCATTCATTGTGCTCCGTAGAGTTTCTGTAGCTATGCCCTGGACTTGATGTATAAATTCAGACTCCATGTGCATGTGATACTGATGAACACATAAAACGCCCTTGATTTAAGTAATTTAATACAAACACACTGATGCCACATGTTTACCTCTGAGAAATGGACTCCGAATTCGAAGCATCAGGCAATAGGCATAGCTCAACAGCAATTATTTGATGACATTTCTCAAACTCCAATTGCTCTACCCTTCCGTAGCCATATTCAAAGATGGCAGTCTCAGTGAGGAAGGAGGGGTTGGAGGTGGATGGTGCTGGAAGCAGGTAGTGGCAGGAGAGTCAAAAGGGTCCCGGTCGGTCGGCGCCAAGGCTACTGTGTGGGATGGTGAGGTCGCAGGTATGCAAGGTGCCCTCGAGGCGGTTGATGGCAGGGCGAAAGTGTTACTGCTCGCAGACTCTCAGGCAGCAATCAGCGCAGTCAAGACAGCAGGGAAAACTGGAAAAGCGAGGACTGCGGACCTGGCACGTGTGGTAGAGCTCGTGGCAGAAAGGCGACGGAACTTGAGAGATCCCGGAGCTGTGAGGCTTGCGTGGGTCAGGGCCCATGTGGGGATAGAGGGTAATGAGATGGCAGATGAGAGGGCCAAAGAGGGGGCCAGATGCATGAGGTACGATGGGCGGGCCACTGAGGGTGGACTGCGCCAGGAGTTAGTTCGAAAGAGAAGGAGACTCAGGAGAGGGAGCGAGCTGGGCTCGGGAAGGGCAAGTTCGTGAAGTGGTGCAGAAGGGCCCTCACTAACTACACCTGGCTGCGGACTGAGAAAGGCGGAGCCATGTGGAGGAGGAAAATCATTGGAGAGGAGGCGCGGTGCTCTTGTGGAGTAGCTTGGAGTGCAGAAGATGTGGGTGTTTGAGTGTGGCGAGCTGGAGCGACCCAAGAGAAAGAAGGAGAATGGTGAGCTGGTCACCTGGCAGTGCTGGGAGGACTTAGAGCGGAAGGGGTGGAGGGGAACGCAGGAGGGAGGAGGGGGCAACCCAGTCGAGGAATGGTTCACCGGCCTCGAACTGGGATAACCGAAGGCCGGAGGGTATGTTGTGTACCAATTGCGTACGTAGTACAGTCTACCCTTGCTATACCGAAAATTGAAACGGAGCCATTATTCCGTTCGCACTCAAACTCCTCTTGCTATAACGAAAATCCACCAAATAACGAAACGAAATTTAGATTGAGTGGAAGTTATTTCTGTCTACATACAAATAATTCTTGCTATAACGAAAAATGGCTAGTGGAATGCATGACTAATCAAGAACCACCCAATTGCACAACTATAGACTTTCTAGTTAGTTTTCGCCCAATTCCACAAAAAAGGATTGTACCGGATTCATTGTGAAATGCTTTCGAACTGCGTCTAGGGTTTCTTTTTGTTTTTTGCAGCTCCAGTCTTCTTTTTGCATAGTTGCTGCTTTTCTAACCTGAGGTTCGGCTTTGTAGGTAATTTTGCTTCAACAACATGATTGATTTTTGTTATCTGCATAGTACCTCATCAATACTTCTGTACTCTCAATTTTGTACTCTCATTTTTCCCTACTCCGGTTATTTCCATAAGGAGGAAAATCACAGAGTTAAAACCTGTTGCCATAAAGTCCTTAGGTACTCGGGCTTCTAAATTCAGCTGCCAAGGACATGACTAATCTTGCCACAATATTCTATAACGAAACCTTGCTATAACGAAAAAAAAGTGCCAGATTTTTGGTTTTCGTTATAGCAAGGGTAGACTGTATAGATAGGTAATTAGCTGCTTTAACCTGACCCGGGTATACAGGTCCTTGCCATAGGCTGGTAGCCTGTATGCGGGGTTATGTGACCAAAAAAAAACAAAAAAAAACACTGTAGTACAAAAAATATAGGTAACTTCTTACGCTCCGAAGTAATTGCAGGCGGAGAAGTCACGTGTACTCACAAAGGGAGTGTATCATATGTACGGCTGCAGCTAACACTAGTGAATTGACTAGTGTGGTGGTACCCTCAGCAAGTGCTTTGTTCCTGGCGGTTAGCACCTAAGCACTGAATGTGAGCCTAGCGGAGTCCAACCATTTTTTTTGAAACTCCGCTTAGTCAGCGTCTGGTGACAAAACTATTTGCGGCTCTTTTTGGCATGACTTTGCGGTAGTACTACGTGCATACTGGTAACGCTGGGCACCTTGGCACCCTCCCCCACAGCCGAATGCAGGCAATATCTCATGGAATATAGTGCTGGTATATACAATGAATTAATTATAGACTATATTGACTGTGTTGATTCTGAATTTGAAAGAAAAAATACGATTGCCACATCTAGAGCATCTATAGTTGTATCACCTCTGCATCTGTCTCAACTATACAATATCATGACTGTAGTCAACTGCCCAACTCAATTAGTCCGTACCACCAGCTCTTTAAAATTATCTCCTTATGTATTTCTTTGTATTTTGTAACTTTAGAGAGTGTCTATATATTAGTACCATTATTTAATACTGTAGTATTACTATGTATCTGCATAAGCGAAAATGTATTATTGGATATGACAGTGCCACTCTTTATAATCGCCTATAGGCTTAGTCTTCTGTGCTTGCTTGAGATTGTGTACTAGTATAGCTCAAATAGTACAGTATGATAATGATGCGATTATTACTAATACGTATCGTATGTATGTGAAGTTGCATATTTGACATATCTGACATGGCAGGCCACTTATTCTACAGTTGTGGTGGCCTCATGACACTGCCAAACTTGCTGTATGATACATCTTTAGTATAGGTAATAGAGTATACATTAAATGAATAAGAACTCACATAGGATCATTGACATAGCGCGCCCCAGACAGCCCCTTCAACAGCCCCTGCAGCAGCCGCAACACCGTTTTGCGTGCCCCTCTCGCACCACCCCCTTCAACCTTTCCCTCACAGCCCCCCCTCCCCCACTTCCTCTCAATCGCATCCTCATGCATCAGCCGTAATAGTATCGCAAACCCCTCCCGTCGCCTTTCAATTACACTCCCTTCCAGCAGCTGCTCGAGCAACTACTCGGGTAATTCCGCCAGTAGCCGCTCAAGCGTCCGCTTCGACGCCCCTCAAGTAGTCCTCCGCCTCCATATTACAACCGCGTCCAACAGCCCCGCCCACCGCTGCCTCTTCACTCATCCAACCGTGCCGGCACTTCAGCAGCTCCTTGCATAGCTTTTCCTGGGTTGCTCAAATTACTCCTTGGTAAATCCACTATTCCTATGTGCTGTCCTTATATTTTTTTGTTTTACAAGGAAGTTTATTAATTTCCTTTGTACCCATTGAAATATATATCGATGGAATCATCCTTATAATCCATTGGTGGATTACACAGGAGTACACAGGAGCTTTAGACATGACCAGGTCTATAAATATGGCCAGCGGAGGAATGCCCGGCTAAGTTGGGCGATTGATTCCAGGCGTTGTGCCATATGTCTGGCTTGTGGGTATATGGGGCTTGCAGGTATACGGGGGGCTGTGGGAATATGAGACTCCTGACGGACCAGGTCTATAACGTCGCCTGCAGAGGAAGCGGGTTGAGCGCCGTTATTCCCCGGGGATTAGTCTTGTGGATAAGGGATCAGTCTCTTGTCTAAAGCATGCCCAGGCTTTGCTAGGTAGGAGATTGGTTCTTACTTGGGGGATCCAGATGGACCAGGTCTATAACATTGTTGGAAGAATAAATCTGACTGAGTTGGGCCGTGAATGTCAATGCAAGAGGTGCTGTTCCTCTTCAAAAACAAGTCACCAGTAGGTATCATGAGTGATTTTGCTAGTACGAGGGTTTCTTATTCAAGTGGGCAAACAGGGATTTATTTTGTGAATCTCAGGAATTGGCGGACATGGGGGTTCTTCAGTATTATCTAGTCAATTTAATTTGATTCGGGCTGGCGGTAGGTAGCCACCAGGGAGGGCTACCTCTGACGTAGGTCGAAAAATTAGATAGCCACCCGAGTAGAAGAGGGTCCGGAGGGGTAATCCACAGGCTTTGAACACCTTGGATTACCACCTGCTTCATGTTCTTATCCCTTTCCTGCATGCCTAGTTTCATATCATACACAAACTGTTGTGGGGATTTACGATGCACTTATAATTTAGCACCTTTTGTACATAAACAATCTTTCGTTTTCACTAAATTAAAAAGCGCAAAGGCATAAACTTTGGAAGGGTCACGTGCCGTATATTTCACACGCGTGTCCTTGCGTATGATTGCACAGAACATAAGCTTCCCCACACTGAAAAGGACGGTGTTATGGATATAAAGTCTTGTATATACTTCCGTATAGAGATTGCTCCCAAAACAGGTAATTCGCCACATGGATGTATTGACCAGCAATTCTTGACATTGCTGAATTGTCACCCGCTACCTTTTCGTATGTAGTCATGGTTACCCAGACAACCGGTTTCCACGTACCCCTGACACCCTGTCAAGCATTTGTGCATACATCTTCCCCACACACGACCCCCCTCCCCCCCCACAAGACGGCCCCATCACGTCCACATACATGCAGCCAACCATTTTCCAACAAAAAGCAGCAAACACTCAGAAACATAGAAATTCAAATCAGCCAAGCGAAGCCGAGATCCCATTCCGATCTCACATAACCAGGGAACAGCAAACAAACAGATACGAACGACCTCAATCCACGCAATCCATGCGCGTCAGCTGCAGAAACAACCTATTCCTCCAAATTCATACGACCAAACGAAATGCAAGCTTCTTTCTCTTTTACGATATATTCAAGAAATACTGCAAGCAAGAACTAAGATAAAAAGAAGACAAACGCAACGACACCCCTGCCAGCGGGCCTAGCCCTTCACTTCTTTAACCTCCACCTTCAACATCACCGTCAACTCTAACCTCCGTGTCATCGTCTCCTTGCTCAACCGCCCTTTCTCTCCCCCGAGCTACTCATAGACCGCCACCCCCGCCTGTGCCAATGTCCTTCTGCTTCTCTTTCCCCCCTTTTCAACCACTGGGCGACCTCCTCCACGTCAAGGTCAATGGCGGAGCCTTTAAGAGCCTGAATCCCTGCTCAAGGATTTGCTTCCGCCATTTCTCCATTGCCTCTGTACGTTTTGACCTCTTGGGGCCTATTCGCAGAAGAATGCGTACCAGTACGCATATTGTCATCATCCTACCTGCGGAATGATTCTCTTCTCAGGCAGTATTGCAGAAGCGCAGATTGACCTCCTCCTCGCCAGTACAGGCGGATCGGACAATTGAGGATTCTCAAAGGCCTCCGCGGTTTTGCCTATATCAGATCCAGACTCAACCCCGCTTGCATCAACGTCTCCGGACCTACTGCCGCTAGCAACGAAGCTCTGGCTATGCTGTTTTGCGGACTTGATGCCCCTCTCCATCAGGTGCTTTTTTTTCATACGAGGTTTCTCAAGTATTGCAGTAATGGCAGTAGAGTGTCCAAGCTTGGCCTCCCAGCGCTGTGTTTTCCGCACATGATGTCCCTCTCCATAAGGTGCTTCTTTTTCGAAAGAGGGTTGTCAACCCTCCCAACTGCCCGAGGAATTCTTCCGCACGCAAGAGAGGCATGATATCGTGGAGCTTTTCTTCCCACTTAGCGCTCCAAGCTGCAGATGTCTTCTGTTTGTTGTTGGGCCTGCACTCTTCAGTCTTTTTGTGCACCTCCGAATACTACATATATTGAGAGCTCTTAGCGCGCTGAGTTTTTTTGATTTAATCTTCATTGCAAAATAGCAAACCCCTCAAGCTTCTCTCTTACAGTGAAGTGGGAGTGTTTTTTCTGCGATCACCCTCGTTGCAACACATTAATCCCCCACCAAGCGCCAATAGGAATTCTCAAGCACCGGCCACAGCCATTAATAAGAAGGCGATGAACCTTCCTCCGGAGGTTTCCGCCCCGCACCCGAAACTCTCGGATCTGTCGAAATATTAGAATGGGTTTTGTTAAGTAGCAGCTGAGGGAAATAGGTCAAGGGTGAACCATGGTTCTGGCATTATTGTGGAAGGCTAGGTCAAGAGAGGCCACACTAACGACAATATCAAAGGTGCAATTACTACTCAGTATATAGCAGGGGGAGCCATAATATGCACCGCAATTGGACCAGCAGTGCCCGTTCCAATAGACTTCGTAGTTCCTGAGCCTACACCACCAACACTTATAAGCTCAAAAACAGTTTGCATCCAGAAAAACCTACTCCGGAGCCTACACCACAATATTGCCAAGCTCATTTACAATGCTACACTCGGTGGAATCTACCCCCTGATGGCAGCCTGACAATAGAGCCGAGATATAACATCTGGAAGTGTGGTCGGTCCCTCCAACCCGTAGCTGCAAGGGCTACTACTGGAAAAAGGGGCAAAGAACCAACGGAGAAAGAAGTAAACATGCAGATGCTGGCCAGGGTAAAATCAGGGGAAGGCGTTGACGTGACTTTGTTCTTTATCCTTGTACGTGACTAGGTACTCTTTTCGCCTTCATTATTAGCGAAGATCGTGGGGTCATGAATTTTCGTACGTACAATAAATAAAACAAATAAATAAATAAATATAAGATTTGATCCTTTTGACCATTATATGGGTAGATCAACATTATTCCAGAATCACAAGAATACTGATAGAGGGATGGGGTAAACTTCCGGGGGATAGACCATTAAATTAGGCCGTAGAATGCTTATTCCAGCAAATGTGGAAGCGACACCTTATTAAGTTCGTAAATCCTTTGTTTATTTTCGGAAGGATGTTGGGCGCGGGGACGAGGTCAGGTGGGACATCAGGCAGACCATGCATAAGAGGGAGCTGGCTCCAGGGGTGGAAATAGTCTTTATTATGTCTATTAATCTTGTCTCTGTTAGCTTTGTCCTGTATGTAATTTTGTGCTTCCTGTTCGCTAGGTCTGTCAAATTGCAAATCAAAGTGCTCCCATACAAAAATGTTCGACTCACTGTTGAACACCACTTTCTATCTAGTCCCATAGCAACGGGGAGCAGGTACGTACCGGGAACCGCATGTGAGGACCCTTGGCACTGCATAATTGAACCTTATTTCCGACATCCTAAAGTAGAGTATATGTGAGGAGAATCTGGGCACGAGAACAAATGTGAGGGCCTCCTGAAGTCAACCGTAGCGATGCAATTAGTGGGACAACAAATTGCAGCTGTTGGGGCAACACACAACGTAGCTCTGTGAGGATTCAACGTGCTTCTCGGGAAAAATACCAATGGTCTTCACTACTACTATAAGCTCTCCTTCAACTTCAACAAATCTTGAAAACATTTGACAAGTATGCACAGATTGTGAATAAGCAATACAGCATAACGCTGAGGTCACAGCCCTGGTTTGGGCAGGCGTGAGAGGAATATTGCAGGTTTGATTCATTGGAGTATTACTATTCTGATTGATCACTGTTAGGTTGCTTTAGATCATATGGAGATCGCTGAAGCCTTGAACAAGCTACTGCTACAATTGTTGAAAAGGTGGCACTGTGCGATTTCTATGTACTTATATATGCGGAAGTATCGTGGAAGAATACTGCATCATCTTCTGCAACAATGGAGCACCTTCAGCAAGTCCTGAATTCGGCTTTAGAGATTTTCAAGCTGCCCTGAGTTCTGTTTCTCGCACAAAATTCAGTAGCGACTTCATTCCCGGCCAGCAACTCCATTTTCGACCCATTTAGGGAGCTCTGCAGGTGTAAGGGCTCCTGTAGAGGTTGCCCCTTCCAGGCTACTATGTATTACACACAGCCGGGATATTGCGCACGTACGAGGATACCACAACGAACAATTACTATGAGTGCGAGTGACCCCCAAGTAAGCTCAAATTGAAACTCGAGCCTGGAAGAATACCTACAGTAAATTATCCTCCGCATATTTCCTAGACCTGTTATAACATCTATGTAATGACATATTTGGTATAGATAAAATCCTATGTTGGACATTCCCTGAGTCACCATGTGTAAATAACTCTACCTGGGACTTTATTGATCTTGAGCTATACTCTGTTGGCTACGCTGAGAAAGTATAGAAAGTTTAGTGGTACAGGGGCTAACATGCAGAGAATTGTAGTATTATATTGAAAGGTACATGTTTGCTTATACGTATGCACAGGAATACGGGGCTATTATGCAGTGGAAGAACATGGTGTAGACTCTCTAGAGCCGTAAAATAGAGATACATGATATATAATAAGGTATTTTCTAAACTGCTGGCAGCGCTGTCTAATGAATTTGGGCTATTGAGTACTATTACAAAGAAAGTCTACGAGGGAGACTCTGCGCAGCTCTATGGTACTTACTTACCTAGGTAATACGCCACTCTTGCTGCACCCTGCACACTGCCGACTCAAGTGACCATATGACATCTAAATCCATTAGCCCACGTTAATCCGAGCACTCCCAAACTTTCTATACTTTCTCAGAATAGCCAACAAAGTATACGTCAAAATTAATAAGGCCCCAGATAGGATCATTGACACATGGTAACTCAGAGTAAGTCCAGCATAGGATTTTGTATAGACCAAATAGGTCATTACTTATATGCTACAAATAGGCCTAGCAAATGTACGGAGGATAATTTACTGTGTTCTCCCATACTCTGACTTCAATTTGAGCCCACTTGAGTGTCATTTGCACTCACTGTATTTTTTTGTGGTGGCATCTTGATTGTGTGTAATATCCCCGTAGTGCGCGTAAGCTCCAGTGTTACAGGATTTTACCTCTGTAGGTATCCTAGTATATCAAAAAGGGCTGCAGCTCTTGCCCAACATTACCCACAACAGCTTCTATGGCCTCAACCACGTTCTTGCCTATCGCAGCTACGACTACAGTGTCCCTATTGGACTCATAGTCTAGCAACCACCGGTTGATGATTCCAGCTCAGTTGAGCCGCTACCACCACACTCGAGAGGCCGACAACACGTACCAGTGGAACATACTGATTGCCTGCAGTCTTACTCCTTAGTCAAGGGCCGAAAGAGCATAATAGAACCGTGAGACACCTCTTCTACAAAGTCTTCACTGATCCCTACCTGTGGTCCAGTCATTCAATAGACCATTTGACACCTTGTCCCTCGTCCCTTGCCTTAATATGTGTCCACAGTCTGCTTCTTCCATCCTCATACGCACAATCGGGATGTCTTACTGGTGGGATTTAAAGGGATGTTATCAAACCAAGCCACGAACTACCAACCAGCGGTTCCTGGACTATAAATTAGGTTGCTTAGTCTATTCGTCCTGTGTATCGTGTCGAGGGCATGTGCGAGGGCATGCAGGAGGAGATGCTGTGGTTGGCGTGTAGCGTGAGGGCGGAGCTGAGGAGGAGGACGGGGGTGCCAGGTAGGGGTGGGGGTTAAAAAAGATTGCAGTTCTGTAGTACGTAAAATCTGTAGTACGTATGTAGATGGATGTGTTAGTATTGATTCTATTCTCTGCCTTCAGACCTCGAGATTTATTCCCGGAGGAATGGCCTCTTTGTAAGCTACTATAACAAGCTATCCAAATAGGAACAGTCCTTACATAATACCGAAAATTGTTGGAGGTGTCTGGAGGAGGAGAGGCAGCCTCTATATAAGCTGCTACAACTATAGTGCTCAATTTAGAGCCAGTTGTATTGGGATCATAGTTACTGGGATCGGAGTCGAGATCGGTGCAGTAAATCTGGTGCGAGAATGGGAATTCAGGCTATATATTTGAGTGTGTGTACGGTATTATGCTATAGATCTCAAGCTTTTACTAACCTCACATTGCAATATACCACTTGTAGTACTATTGCCACTATTGCGTGAGCAGGTAGGTTGTTACGTGAGTATCCTGTATACGGTGTTTGCTTGTGAGCGCCCTAGGTGGAGAGAAACAACTGTGGGTGCTATAGATGCAGTTGTTTTCGTTTTTTCCCCTTCGGATACGGAATCAGCTCAGTAGATTTAGCTACAATAGATTCATCGCACATGTTATATATATACACTTTGTGAGTTATTATATTGACTGCTAAGACAGTAAATTCAGATGTCGCCAAGGAGCGCGGGTTCAGCCATACTTAAGCCCCTAGTTATGTATCCTATGACTCATGTGATAAAAAAAAAAAAAAAAAAAAAAAATGTATCCTACGACACTGTTGGGATGCCCCGCCATGGCGAACAGCTGCAAGCGGGGTTACGTGAAATTAAAAAAAAAAAAAAAGAAAAAAATACTGTTAGGATAGATATCGATCCATTGGCAGATATTCAGTATGTCTACAGTCAGCAAATTTGGTATTTGCCCAAGGGTGTTGAAGTTTGGTCAGAGAGTTCCACTGCATGTCTCGTTCATCCCAGTCGGGGTGCTTCATAGTACGTACAGTAGTTGTTGTACTGAAAATAGCTAGTCCCACTGATGCAGCAGCCTTAAGAAGTAGAATTAACCACATGGAGCATGGGATATCCGAGATCCGCATGATGACGAGTTGACAGTAGCCAATTACTTACTAGTGTTCGTGTAATAGCTGTGTAACATTGCATGAAAAGGTGGGGTTTGTGTAACATTTATGGGATACGAATTTTTGGCTTACAGTTCTAATTTTGCTACACAAAGGCACAGACAGCGACCTAGAGTTCGGGTGGAGCAACTAGTGCATGGGATGGAGTCACATCATGGGGGTCTGCCGAGCGTACTTGGTACTTAAGGCTTTATTAGAAGTATACTTATTTTCCGCTGTTTTTAATGCGATTCATTTTAGTTGGGGGAGCCGCTGTCGTACCCGTTCAATTATAGAAGTGCTATCATATGAGAGTCGGAATTTTAATGCTGTAGGTTGCCGCAGCAGCCTCCTTGTTGTAATTTCCTCGGTTGGCATAGCCAGCACCCATGTTAGTGTGTCTTAGTGCTCAAATACCAATTGCAACCTCAAGGTTCAGTTTTGATAAAGCACAAGCCTCCTTTGGCCCCCAACTGGTAAACACCATCTTAAGATTATTGTTGACTGAACTATTTGAACATACACCTCTCAAATGAGTGCCTACTAGCGTTTCACACAATTGATTCTGCCACTACTAGACACCAGTACATTTGAACTTTTTAGGATTACGTTACCAGAGTTCGCAAAAGCTATAATTGGAATTTCAGGAAACTCAGACAGCTTGAATGTGGACTGTGAGCGTAGTATCGCCGTACTCTGGCAATGTATTCATAAAAAGCCATGTCAGAACAGGAATCCTATGGAAGCTCTACAGAAGGCATTGTAGACAACACGTGGGTTGTTATCTCCTGCACTGGGTTGAAAATCCATACATTTGGTAGCACCTACACCTGCATGCATTATGTCCATATTCATCGCATAATGCTTAATTTTTTTTTTTTTCTTTTTCCCACAATGCTTATGCTTGCCACTTTTCAATCACGTAGCACCATGTTTAGCTAAAATTTGGGCATTTCTCAGAATGCCACGATAACCCAATCAACCGGAGGGTTAAATAACACAGAGCGGCCTGGCTTGTTTGTGTGAATCTAGTAATCGGTGGCTTTTCAATGCCACATAAATAGCGAGCCAATAATAATGTCTCGTTGCTTTCCCACTGAGAATGCCATTAGCAAGCTCGAATGACCTGAAAGGGAAAAAAGATTTCACAACCCTGGAGTTCATGGTACAACGCAGCAACGTGGTGAGGACGTGAGGGTGTCAGCAATGGTATTTTAATGACTACAGGTGCTTACATATTGGACAAGAGGCACTTATTACTTGGGAACCTAAGACTATGCCAAGGGTATGCTTTGATCACGGACTTGTCCCTGCATATCGAGAGTGAAACCTCGCGTGTACAGCAAGAAGGAGATAATCAAGAGCAGATGAAGATGTTGAATCCAAGTCTGGATCGGTACTGGGGAACCCTGGTACATACGGCACAGCTCACCATGATCATCTAAAATATCTGTAGATTTTTAGCGGCTTGGCCTCAATTCCCCATTGGCTCTTATAAAAGTATAGGTCTGCTCTCTGTGGCTGCATCGAAAAAGATCGTGTAGCAGCTACTGCAAAAGTCATGTATTTCATTCAAGACTAGAATCAAGCTCCGAATCTAGATCAAGCTCCATTTATAACATCACAACGTTGATTTCGGCGTGTCTCATATCTTGTATTAAGGCCTTTGGACTTAGACGTGGAGAATTGGCGGTGTAGTTTAGCGTTGGCAGTGCAGTGCAGCATTCTTTTAGTACGAAAAGCAGATATATGGCGTTGGTACGTGCGTGAGGTATTCCGGTCAGGAGACTACGTGCGTAGTTGGATCTGATCTATACGACTACAGGGAAAATGGGGTACAATACAGGGATTTGGCTACAGCGGCATAGCTTGGTGTAACCAATGAAAGTTGTACTTTTCTGTACTTCGTTGCATGTTGCTGTAGACTGTTTACCTCTCCTACTACAACAACTGAGTGCTCGAGCGAGCTGTCCTGTAGGAGCCGCACAGACTTCTTAATTATAGGGCAGGATGCACCCTCAGAGCGAAGTTTACCCATATTAGACGACTGTGTGGCCGATATTCTGCTTGGGAATCTCAGATTTACTTTGGTGTGACTGTACATACTCCTGGGAGGTCCTAGCTCGTGGAAACGTGTCGGTCACTACTTGGATGGTACCTACGGAGAGGTGAGATTGTAGGACCACAATTATCTACTATCGTGATGAATACTGCCACATCGCGTACCATAGCTCTATCAGGTGTCCTTCCCTCAGCCTCCTTCTATGAATAGCATGCCAGACAAAGTTGGTAACTTTGTGGTCTTGAGGCTGTGTAACAACAACCGGGTCTGCTATGCAAGTGGAGAGACATCAAAGTGTTTACTGGTCAGCCCTTTGAGACCTCACCATAGCCTGTAAGGCGGAATGCAAGTAAGGATTAGGAAGAAAAAGGAAAAAAAATGAAAGCCCCTTTGAACCTTAGTCAAGACCGTACATGAAAATTGGCGAAGTTGGTTTGCTCATGCTGTTTGATAGGTCCAAAATCGCTCTTTGTGTGGTGAAAAGCCCTGCCAGGCATGAAAGGTTAGAACTTAGCAATGCAGTCAATGCCATGCTCTCTTTGCATGACCTCAGAGTAGTACAATTAATGACTCGAAAGTCTTTTCTTTTTTTCCTTTTTTTTCACGTGACCACGCTTGCAGCTGTTCGCCGACTCGAAAGTCTGTAAATATATAAGAGGCATCTTTCTTCCCTAGATGCTGTCTCTTTTTTCATCATCCAACGCACTCTTCTCCTGTCCAGCACCGAGCACTCCTCTCAAGCTCCACTCTCACTACCTCAAGCAACCTTCGTTTTCAACTGTCACTTCTCTCAAATCCTTCTGTCAAAATGCAGACCATCTTCAATAGCCTCACTCTCTTTGTCCTCCTCCTCCTCACCTCGGTTGCGGTTGCTCAAGAGCCACTCGTTCCTCCCACCCCACCCCCACCAAAGGACCAGGTCTACATCAAGTCTATTGAGTATGCAGGAAGTGGATGCCCTGCTGGCTCCGTTGCTGCTGTGCTTGCTGTTGATGGTTCGAATGTTGCTATTGCCTTCGACTCCTACGTAGCAAGTGTCGGCCCAGGGATTCCAATCACAGAGAACCGCAAGAACTGTCTCATCAACATCAACTTGGTCTACCCTCAAGGGTGGTCTTATACTGTTTACACTACTGACTACCGCGGATTCGTGTCACTTGATGACAAGGTCACTGCTTTGCAGAAGAGTTCATACTTCTTCACAGGAGACAGTAATCAGATGGATGCCTTTAGTACTTGGACTGGCCCCGTCAATGAGGATTACAAGTTCACGGACGACATTGAGAAGGCCGCAATCGTGTGGAGCTCATGCAATGCCAAGACCACCTTGAACATCAATACCCAGATCAGAGTTGACAACAAGGCCAACAAGGCGGGTTCAGGTTTGATCACTACTGATGTTATCACCCACAAGGTTACCCATATTCTTGGATTCCAGTGGAAGCAGTGCTAGATGGCTGGTAGGAGTAGGGCTTAGCACCCTGAGTGGGGACTTGTTGCCCTGAACTTGAATTGGGATTGATTGAATGAGCTCGAGTGCTGTTTCCCCCTTTCTTTCCGATTGTTTTTTCTGTAGACTTCCTAGTTTGCCGCAATTGTCCTGCTCTTTTTTTTGTTTTTCCTGCGTTTCGAAGGTTTGGATGGGAAGGGAATATGGGTTTGGAAGCTTCCGGGCCGGGTTGGATACTGGAATAGGAATCGACTAGTTGCAACTGGTTTTTAATTGGCCATTTTTTTGTTCTTAGCTTATTAATAAAAACCGTAGTACTACACCAAAACCGTTGGAATGGCGTGAGATTACTTGGAACGCATTTGACTGCTGAGGGTAATAGATGATCAAGATGTCAACTGACGTTGCAGTTAATAAAATCCTAGCCAACGTACCAGGGATCTAGGTAAGGATCCAGTCATGTGACTAGGATGGAGACAAGTGAAGCTGCTGAGATTTGCACTGCGAAGTCAGAGTAAACATGATCCGAACAAAGCTTCAATGAGTCACTGCCGTGTATAGGAAGGGAAACCAGCCATATTCATGCTTGCTGACACAGTAAATCAGATCATAGACGTAATCACTACCATATGAAAATTGGCAGTTGGTGAACGAGATGGTAACTTCCTCAGATAAACTCTGAACTGCGCCCACTATTGGAACGAGGTAAATTTTCGGGGATCCAGTTTTTAGTCAGTGTACAATTCCCGTAGCTATATATATGCCCTGGACTTGGGTTGATACATCAATTGTGACTCCATGAGCATGTGACGCTCATGATGATCATATAACACCTGCTTTGGGCTAAACGGACGATTTGGTTGAGTGATTTGTTCATTGTACTACTAGATCCGAACCATCAGTTAATAGGCATAGCTCAACAACCGTTATATTCAATGGCTCTATCTTTACGAAACCGTCAACTCAAATGCATGTACCCCAACTGAGCCTGCATATGAGAATGCCAGCCTGACAAACATCTGATTTACCCCATCGAAAATCCGCAAACGCCTGCACAGTATATAATTTTTCCTCTCAACGTCACTCTTACCCGTGTTCAAAATCCACAATTCTAAAACCGCCAACTCTGCTCAAAATCTCGCAAGCACTATCCGCAGTCAAGATCAACCTAGTGGATATCAAATTCAATTTTTGAACGTACGATATGTACTATGTAGGTAAAAGGTCCCCGCTTCATAATACACGGCTTTTAGACTGCACAGAGGCCGCAACTGTACCATGATTCGTAAAAAAAAAAAAAAAAAGAAAGAGGAAAGAAAACTTGAAAGTTTCAAATGTGTACGTTCGCAGAAAAACATTCCCAAACGTGATGATCCCCGAACACAGATCCCACAAACATATCGATATACCAAGTAAAAAAAAAAAAAAAAAAAAACCGAAACCCGATCAAAAACTCACAAAGAAAAGAAAAATCAATGAGGAAGGAGGTTGTGTATTTACAGTGAATCCGCCCTCATCTGCGCATCAAACTCCCCTCCCAACCTCAACACCCCCTCCAGAATCTTGCTACTCAACTTCGTCTCCCGCCTCGCCGCGATCCTCAACCCAGTCTTGACCGCATTCTTAATCTCCCTACCATTCACCGCATCCCACTTCTTCGCCAGGGCGACAATACCCGGCTCCTCACCCTCCGCCGGCGCTGTCAAGAGTCCCTCCTCCAACGCCTCCTTCGGCAATTTGCCCAGGAAGTTCCTCCACACCTCAGTTCGCGCCTCCTCCGTCAGATCCTGGTACCGCATGGCCATGTGGATCCTGCTCTTGAACGCCGGGTCAAACTTTTCTACGCGGTTGGTGGTCAGGAACATGACACCGCGGAAGTACTCGAGCAAGCGCAGGAAGATGCCGACCATCGCGTTGCGGACGATGCTGTTGCCGACGCCGCGGGCCTCGAGGAAGATGTCGGCCTCGTCGATGAGAAGGATGGCGTTCCATGTCCCGGCCACCTCGAGAATCTCCGCAAGGGTTCTCTCGAGACCCTCGGGCTCGGTGCCGAGCTCGCCAGAGGTAACGGAGTAGAGCGGGCGGCGGGTGTACTCAGCGACTGACTCGGCGGTAAGAGTCTTACCTACACCAGGAGGCCCGTGCAGAACGGCCACCAAGCCCAAACCCTTGCTCGGGATGAAGTCGTCAAAATTGTACTTATTGTCCGTTTGCTTCGGCTGCGTAGTTCCGCTGGAGACACTCTCTGTACGGGCCTCCACCAAACTCAAGATGAGCTCCTTCTGCTCCTCGGGAAGCACAAGTTTATCGAACGCATCCGGGGCCCAGACAACCTCCTGCAACTGGCTCAGCGCGAACTCCGCCCACTTCTTCTCTGACAACGCAAAGCCGCGTGCATAGGGATTGACCAGGAGCGCCTGGTCGTCGGTCAACGGGATGTAGAACTTGCCTTCCTTGGTGAGGATGCGTTCCACGAATTCGTGCTTTGTGTTGTTGGTCTCCAGGTCAACCTTCGCCACACCAAAGCCGTCTTCGAATGGGTCTCGGGCACGGTTCCAGGAGTATCGATCCTCCTCGCTCGCGAATGGATTGACCGACTGTAGGGAGTTGATTGTGATGGCACGTTCCGGGTTGATGCGTGCAAATGTTGCCGGGTCAATCATGACACGCCCGTTGATGCTATAATATGTTCGTCGTTGGTTCACAATCGGCCCGAGGGCGCGGCCCTTGAAGGTCATGTACGAGGGGCCCGACGCCTGCAGGCGCTCAGCCTTGCGCCCTCGCTCGGTTAGCTCGGCAATGACAGCCTCTAGATCCGGGACATGTTGTAGGGGAATGCAGGGAAGAGAGGCGATGGGCATTGTGCCCTCGAAAGGAGGGATTGCCGCTGCCACTGCCGAATAGCCAAAGGCCAGCCCATCATGATCGACACAAAAGCTGTCAAGATGGAACCTTGGGTTGCATCCTTCGGTGACCTCGACACCTTTGTGTAGCAGATATACAGCAGGCTCTCCGTTGTGGACGTGCGTCAGGAACCTTGTGAGTGGCGGGAAAATGGTCCAGAGGAGATCGTATGAGATGAGGCCCTGTGGGACAAGGGAGTTGTAGGTTGCAATTTCGTTGCGGAGTTCCGTGTGGATGAAGCGAATGAAAAGGTTCAGGTATTTCAGGTCATCTGTGAGCTCCTCAAGGCTCCTCTCGAGGTACGAGTTGAGCCTGAAGAGCTCTCGCGTACCGCCGGCCTCCAATGCAGCGTCCTCGTCCTCGTCCTCGTCCTCAACCTTCTCCTTCTCCTTCTCTGCTGCCGGTTTCTCCTCCTCCTCGCCCTTTTCTTTCTTTTCAGCCTCCTCCTTTGCTGCCTTTTCCTTCAACTCCTCAAGCCGTGCCTGCCACTTGGCCTGCTCCTCTTCAAATCTTTTATAGTGGAAGAATAACGGCTTTGGTGGGCAATTCAGCACCACCTGTTCAGTCTTGAAGCTCTGCCCAGGATAGCTATCCCCGATGATATCGACACATAGCTGCTTCAGCACCGGTGCTTTGATCTCTAGAAGCTTTCTGGTGAACTCGCCCTTGGTGTTGAATGCCGAAGTCAACGTCAGCGCATAGCCGGCAAATTCGTCTCGGTTTTTCGCCTGGTTATTTTTTGTCGCGGGCACAGTGACGTACTCGCCGGAGGAGGCGTCGTATTTCGTGATGAGGTTGATGAGTCTTGGCTTCATTGGCTCTGGGGGGGGCTCGTCCTGGTTGCCCAGGCCGTCGTCGGACAATGCGGCATCCTGCTTATCTTCTGTTGCGGTCTCCGACTCGCATTGCGGCTTCTCTTCTTTCACTTCGGAGACGTCGGCGGGTTTGTCATCTCCGATCGTGCTGCTGGCAGGGGTTGGGACGACAGTGGAAGGGCCAGTAGTGCTAGCCTCAACGTCCTCAGTGCGGCCAGCGGCGTTCTCGCAGCAGGAGCCCGCCATCGTATCGTATCGTCTTTAATCTAGGCGTCGGGGAGGGAATCAAAGGGAAGGAGAGAGAGATTAAATGCGTTCCTCTAATCTTTCCGAAGCGGGGGGGGAGAGGGGGGGGGAATGAAGTAAAGCTTGAAGGTATACGTTGGGATATCTTATTGTTCCTTCTGCAACTGCAATTGATTGCCTTCTGACAGGAATGGCGGAGGTGCTGATTCTTATATAGACACCCCTGCGCGAAGCCAGCTAACAGTCATACCGTCGCCCCACCTTTCGCTACGAAAGTGTGAGGAATTTGTAGCGGCAGTCGCCGGCGGCATATGCTGAAAGGCTTCTTGCGGGAGGAATTCGCCCTGAGCGATGACCCCCGCAAGAAGCCTTGTCGCAGCTCGACATCTGCATAACACGAATCGATATTCCTGGATTCACGCCGATCGGGCCGACCAGGAATTCTTTGTTTATGTGTTGTCTTGTTGCTACTGCAATGGCCAAGTTAGCGGCAATTTGAACTGTTCCTTGCCGGACTTTTGTGATACCTACGTCTATTCGGGGTTAACGTTGTCATGCAAAGGCTGCCCTTGGTGCCTAGACTACACCACTTCTGATGCGATCGCTCCATCTCAGGCAGATTTACCATCGAGCTAGAAGCGGGTTGTTAATGAGTCATTAGAACTACCTTTCCGTCGTTGACTGCGATCTCAATATCGACATGCCCGTACCACAGAAACTCTCATGCAAGCTTGAAGTGCTTTTTCCCAGCCTCCCAAGATCTATGGCAGATAATCCGCCTGAATGTGTCAACATTGCGCATTGCTGAGTACGTAGGACTACAATGAAACATTCTGAAGCGCACAATCTCAGCCTCAATGAGTCACGTACGTCACAATTCAATGTCCAAATTTGGGAAAGTACAACCTTGATTTTCCTTTGTCGCGCGAGCCCAAGTTTGTTGTTCTCGTCGCTCCCTAGGTAGACTTTGGCGGATGACTTGAACCTGTGCAGTCCATTGCGTATTTTGTTGAGTCCTAGCCCTCTTCTCGCTAACATTTACCCTCTTGCCGCGTGAGACATCATGCAATGCTGGCTACATGCAATGGACTCCACTCATACATGACTCAAGTCAACAGCCATGCTCTGAACGATCGACAACTGAACTCCCGACAATTTTTTTTCCCTCAGGTGTTTGAATCTGACTCCTACTCAGATTTCCCAGCAGCAGTCACCATCAAGGCCTCCGTCAGTTAGATACCATCAAAACTATTACTTTCGCAGGCTGCAATGTGATTTCTCACGGGCCTCTGAAAGTAGTAGCCTAGGTGAATGCGTGATAAAATCCAGCTAGTGTTTAGATAATACAACGCTTAGGCACAGCCAACACAAGCTTCACAATACAGGATTCAATCAAATCTCTAGCTCGGTGAATAAAGTCCGCTAAATCCACTTAAACGCAATGAAATGCGCATGTCAGCAAATGGTATGTATCGCTGCAGCTTGCGGAGGTATCATAGTATTGATGACGTGCCCTATCTATCTATCAAAAAGATTCACAAAATGAGCTCCCCTGCACGTATGTGCGCCGAATTTCTGGAGAATATAGTGGCAACTATGACTTACCTATATAGATTGCTCTCATGTGTCGGCTTTCTACCAAAAGAGAACTACCTGACGCACTGCTAGTTTAGCAACCAGATTAACTAATTCATCTCAACTAGGATCCATCCGTATACACATACCCCTGAAAATATAAAGTGGATAGCAGTAGAAAGTGCATGTAGGTTTACCAAGAGGCTCAAAAACACAAGATAACGTTCTCTTACGTCAGCCCTCTAGTCCCACAACACAAGGTACCATTACCCCGCTTCATCTTTACCCCGCAAAGAGTGTGCACAATTAAAGCTATGACTATGACTACCGTAGATAGAAACCAAGTAAAAAAATTCCAGCACAAGCTACCAGTACCGTATGGGTAACGATGTGCACACCGGTAACGCTGGGCACCTTGGCGCTGGTTTTGCACCCTCCCCAACATGTCAGGCATATCTCACAGAATATATTTCTAATATGTATGATGAATTAATTATAGACCATATTGACTGCGCTGATTCTGAATTTGAAGGGAAAAAAGTGAAAATGCTACTCCTACAGCACCTACAGTTGCCACACCCCTCTACCTTATGAAATAACCTTCTCTGGTACCTACCAGCAAATACTAACTCACTGCAACGCTCTACCTGCTCATGCAATAGTAGGAATGGTAGCAATGGTACTACCAGTGTTATATTACAATACATGAGTAGTAATAGCTTGAGATCTGTAACATAGCACTGTATGCTCCTGTAGTAACAAATTGTGCATAACTAAGAAATTGAGCATTTTCCGGATGCCACAACAAAAAATTCCTGTGAGTGCAAATAGCTCTCAAGGGGGCTCAAATTGAAGCCAGAGCATGGCAAAATACATGGAATTATCTTCCGCATATTTATTGAGCTAATTTTTAGGAGTTAAGTAGTGACCTATTTGGAATATCCCAAATCCTATACTAGACATACTCTGAGCTGCCAAGTGTCCATAATCCTACCTGAAATCTTACTTAACTTGACATATACTCTATTACCTATTCTAAGAAAGCGTAGCTAGTTTGGTCATGTTTGGCCACGTTATGGGGTCATCATGGCTATAGAGTAAGCAGCCTGCCTATGTTAGTTAGGTATGCCACACCGTGACTAGTTTTCAGCTACCCAAAACCATTACCCCATACTACTAGCTGTTATAAATATCTTCTTCTGTATATCTTTATATTTGTAGCTTTAGAGAGTATCTACACATCAGTTGTACTCTATAACAGTGTAGTACTAATATGTACCTGCATAACCGACAATATACTATTGATATGATAGCCCCACTCTAGATATTAATCTAGATACCTATAGTTTGTGCCGGTTTCGAGACTATGTACAGCTCGTATAGCACTACATGATGATGATGATGATGCAATTATTACTGTTGCATATCGTATGTGTGCGATGCTGCATATCTAACATATCTGACATATGCGGGCTGCTCACTCTACGGTTATTGTGACTCCTTGACATCGCCAAACTTGCTATACTTCCTCAGAATAGGTAATAGAATATATGTCAAGATGAATAAGATCTCAGACAGGATCATTGACACTTGGCAGCTCAGAGTATATCTAGCATAGGATTTGGGATATACTAAATAGGTCACTACTCACCTCCTAAAAATTGGCTCAATAAATATGCGGAAGATAATTCCATGTATTCCACCATGCTCTGGCTTCAATTTGAGCCCTCTTGAGAGCTATTTGCACTCACAGGAATTTTTTGTTGTCACATCCGGAAAATGTTCAATTTCTTAGTTATGCACGATTTCTTGCTACAGGAGCATACAGTGCTATGTTACAGATCTCAAGCTGTTATTACTCATGTATTGTAATATAGCACTGGTAGTACCATTGCTACCATTCCTACTATTGCATGAACAGGTAGAGCATTGCAGTGAGTTGGTATTTGCTAGTAGGTGCTAGAGGAGGTTATTTCATAAGGTAGAGGGGTGAGGCAACTGTAGATGCTGTAGAAGTAGCATTTTCACTTTTTTCCCTTCAAATTCAGAATCAGCGCAGTCAATATAGTCTATAATTAATTCATCATACATATTAGAAATATATTCTGTGAGATATGCCTGACATTTTGATGTTGGGGAGGGTGCAAAACCGGCGCCAAGGTGCCCAGCGTTACCGGTGTGCACATCGTTACCCATACGGTACTGGTATGTACCATTATTACGATGTCGGGCGCCGAATTTCTGGAGAATATAATGGCAACTGTGGCTTGCCTATATAGATTGCTCTCATGCGTCCGCTTTCTACCAAAAGAGAACTACCTGACGCACTGCTAGTTTAGCAACCAGATTAACTAATTCATCTCAACTAGGATCCATCCGTATACACATACCCCTGAAAATATAAAGTGAATAGCAGTAGAAAGTGCATGTAGAATAAACTGGTTTACCAAGAGGCTCAAAAACACAGGATAACGATTCTCTTACGTCAGCTCTCTAGCCCCACAACACAAGGTACCATTACCCCGCTTCATCTTTACCCCGCAAAGAGTGTGCACAATTAAAGCTATGACTATGACTACCGTACATAGAAAGCTTTTCCAGCAAGTAAAAAAATTCCACCTAACGAGGCAAAAGACAACATAAAACAGACACCGCAATTCTTCCAACCGCTCCACAAACATCAATAGCATTATTATCTCGATAGATTCGTGAGGGAACTTTCTTGGAAAACTCCAACTTGCTGAACTGAAATCCATATATTTGTTCATCACTCAATTAACCAGTGTATATGATATTGATATTTTATCTCTGCTGCCCACAAGAAGTAGCTACGTAGCCTCGTTTATTAGTTCCCGTAGGCGATGGATTTCGCAAAGACGTTCCTTGTGTATATTTTGGTGAAGGGGTAGTAGTAAATGGGAAACGCAGTTGAGGACAAGCAGGAATCGTTCCTTCGGCTTGAAACTCACGGAGAACGCTCTGTGCGCTGAAATAAAATCACAATTCACTCCCGGAAAGAACATATGAGGGGGGGTAGAGCTCTGTTACTCATGCTACTTAAGAAGTGGAGATTATTGTATAGCTGGGAATGCCAGATCTTCATGCGCGGTGTCAATCTAGCGACTATGCATATGGTGCCGGAGGTTAATACTCAACATGTTGTAACATTCCCGGCCAGCATGCACCATATGTGTCATTTTGCTGCTTGCAATCGAGCAGTCGCGCACCCTTCAGCCACGGTCACTTTACACGGTCGCATTACACGCTCGTTTTGCTGCCCACGCTCGCGCTCATAGAAGGTTTTTCCAGAGTCTTACATTAGAAGGAATAAAGCTAATAGATATAACAGAAGATGCCTTAAAGGTAAATTACAAGAATTGATTGAGGGGCGAGGACATATTGTTTTATTTTATCCTCGATTTCATTGTGAAATGAATTTCATAGAACTATATTGGGGTGCAGCAAAGAAATATGCTCGTGAGAACTGAGTATTCTATTGCAGGTCTACGAGAAACTATATTCAAAGCTCTTTTTTCTATTTCAGACATCTCTATTTGGCGTTATTATAATAAGTGTCTTCGTATTATGCAGGCATATAAGGATGGTCATCATTATGGTACAGAGGCCTTCAAAAATCATGTATATAAGAGTCACTGGTAGTCTCATAGTCACCGGCAGGTGCGAGAGGAGGAAACCCTTTGATCACTAATCCATTTGTATGGGGCTTGGCATGTAACATTTTCTACATTTCCTAAAAAAAGTAAAAAAACTTTGAACCTTTTCAGTTTTACAACGAATAAAGATTTTGCCATGAAAATATCATAGAATGATAGAGCGTCTCAAATAGTATAGTTTTTGATGTTTCTACCTTAGTTCATATCAGGTTGTGGTTGCTGATAGGTTTTGCGTTGCGTTGGTTGTGTCGCAAATTTCATTTTGATTATTACACCCTAGTACCGTATATTTCAACAAGCTTCTTCCGGAAGACATGGGAAGTGTCAGAAAGCGAAAGTTCTTAAGGACCTCTATCCTAACTTTACTAAACGAACCCGCCTTCCAATCTCCGCTTATGCTTTTTTCTCTTTAATATTATTACTCGCATGCCGCCCTGAGGGCTATGGCGAAATTAAGTACATAAGAAATAAGTAGGTAACAGAGGAAGGAAAGATATGAGAAATATGGAACTGATCTTCGTCATGCCGTCCCCCATGACTGATTATGTAACCCTTAATTGTGAATGAGAAGACAAAGGAGAAATGTTCGTCGATTTTTGTTATGTGCTCGCCCATATCAGCATGTCCGCCCTCCGCTTATGCAAAATCCGAATTTTTCCCACCTCATTATGCCTATCAAACCTAATTCTCTCCCACACCATTCTCACTGTGGTCCAAGGTTTGTATGCAAAACTTGAGTTATTCCCATGGCAGGTGTCATGTATACCCAAACTTGGTTTCATCTACATAAATTTTCCTGCATTGACGCCAGAGCAGGTGTCAGGGCGATCTTGTGAACTAGTCCCGATACCTTTTCGGGTGTAACTGTGAATCATACTGCACTGACCCCCAACACTGCTATAGTGACACCAAAATGCAGCATAAAATATATACCTCAGTTTGCAATCAAGATTTTGAGAACTCTTGTGACACCTGATACCAGCATACTAAGTATAGTACACGATACACAGGTATAATACTAATGATACTCTGGAAGAGTGTACTTGAAATACCTGCCTATGGAGTCATGACTTGAAACTGCCTGGCAGACTAAATATGGCACAGTTTCAACTGTATACATATGCAGAAAACACAAACCCTTCCATAATTGTTTTTTTGTGTCAACAGATTTGAATTTTGTAGCTCAAGTTTATGCTCGCATGTATTGCCCAGTGTTATAGTAGCAGTGTTAAGCCATGTAATGAAGTTGAGGGAACTTGGCCTGCTCTTTGCAAATTGGTTCGATTCTTCAATATGATATTCTACTGCGGTGTCGTAACGTTCCACAAGAATGCTACAGCTGGGTGTCACGTTTCTAATCAGCGGAGTTGCACACCCGGCTGCGGTGTAAGTTACAACACCCGAGAAATTGACACCCCGCCCGTGTGTAGTGACTACACCCGGCACTTTGCACCGCAGTGTTCTCCCGAACCTCGCCCACTCCTCATCGGTACACAGGTGTTGTGTAGCTCGCTCTAATCAAGCCGATCTCCGACCCAACAGCGTCTCCCGTGCAACTTGGGCCGCCTTTACTCTCACACTACTCAAGGAAAGCAATACAATATCTGGATAAGGCGCTTTGGAGTCCAACAGTATTGTTGGCGCGGAGAGGGTAGTGAGAGTTCTCAGATTCGCGTGAGCATCCTGTGGACCGAGCAGGAATCCGGTGAAAGGCGTATGGGCGAGAACGTTGGAGTGAGGCATTACAATAGCCGAGCATGGAGGTCAAAGTGTCACAGTTTCTGTATAGTAACTTCTCCAATCGCAAGTGACTGTGGGTAGATTTCATGATACCAAGCACAGGTCTTTTTATCGAAGCCTAATGAAAATAGCGCGTGCCATGCATTCCATAAAACTAATGCATTTCCTCGGTATGGCATGAATTCGGAAAATATAGTCAAAATTACCGTGAAATTAGCTCAAGGACCGTCCCTTATTACCAAATTGATGCAATTCCGCCTTCGGTCTTGGGTTCCCTAATGACGATTGGTCTGTTAATGTATGTGATAGCTCTAGTTACACAATTTCGTCACCCAATATCAGAATCAATGCTCATAGACTATAGGGTGTTTACAATTCATTTTCAAGTCCAGAATTCGTCTCCCATGAATTCTTTCGTTCATCACAGCACACCACAAAAATATGCATAGCTTGCGTCCTGCCATGGCGAAGAGCCGCATGCGGGGTCATGTGACAAAAAAAAAAAAAAAAAAATGCATAGCTTGCCAGTAAGTAGTTAATCCTTTATGATGTATACCTACGGACGGTCCTGAGCCCGGCTGTTTTTTTGGGCCCCTTCTGGCAGAAGGACATAATAGTCTCTTGTGTGCCAACTCCACTGTTGCTACCAAATAAAGCATGGATTAGCTATTCTCAGGTCCTTTCTGAGATTGTATATGCAAATTCAGCATGTATACTATCTTGCACTATAAGATGAGGGAGAAGCAGCATTGTAGCATGTTATAAAATGAGATGGCACGTAATAGAGCAGGGGAAGACTGAATAATTTATTGATGATCTATTTAATACAGTACGAGGTTCCCAGAGCACTGTATATAACAGAAATACAGAGCATGAGTTACCAAAAAGCAAAGACCAGTGACACATTAGAGATACCAGTAACTGCGCGTTGGAATGGTCGTGGATTAGGGTCTTCTAACACAGCACATATACATAGAGTTGTAACAACGTGAACGACTAGCTTCGGAGGGCATTGACAACGGGGTGGATTAGGAGAGGCCCGATGGAATTAGAAAATCTAGTGAACCTTCTAATGTCTGAGGGAGAGAAAAAAAAAAGAAAAGAAAAAAAAGCTAGGGCCCATTTCTCGACCAGCGCCTCAATGAGAGTTTTTGCCTATTCCACGTTGCTGCCAACTCATCCCAAGACTGCACCAATTGCCCAGTGTTCCCAACCGGCCAGGCCGCTGACCAGAATGAAAGGGCCCAGGCCGGCCAGGCCAAGGTTCAGGGCAGGAGGGCTTGTTACGAGGCTCTTCAGGGGCCACCTTCAGGTTACTTGGACACGGATTTAATATAAACCTTTCGATATCTTCGGATACCTATCTAGACTTTTTTTATTGAGCAGCACTTTTTGCAGGTATTCAGGTAAGTAATTTTTTTTTAGTATCGCTTGACTATATACTAATTTCTTATTAGTACTGCAGGGAGACAGACATTCCAACCACCGGTACTAGTGATGATGATTCCTTCAGTAATCTTCACTCTCCATAGTGCAGTTCAAGTTTTGATCTTGCATCGACGATTCCCTGCAGTCAAATCTGATGCCGAAATCGGGTCTTCTGGAATCTGGGTTACAAAAATCTGGTGGAAGCTGTGCATGGCACGTAATGGAAAGCGACAGTGTAAAATCAGTAAGCAAAATCCTAAACATTAGAGAATGAGGTATACGTAGAAGCTAGAGGACGTTCTGTATATAGCTACTGTATAATTTAACTCACACTGCAACCTGAATGGTCTGAACCGGCCTGGGCGGCCTGGGCCGGCCTGAAACATTAACTGATATTCTCACAAAGCCCGGCCTCAGAGGCAAGTAACTCAAGCATTTCTCTCATGACATCCAGGTCCTCTGCGATTGATAAAGGCAGGCTTCGACATGTGTCTTCGAGGGATGGTGATGGCAAGATTGCTATGGCATCTACTGTACTTACACCGAGAAAGGGATAAGTTCCATTCACTAGATTTGACACGGCTACCCGTGTTCTTACCCACACGCCAGTGGTACATTGGCAAATGGCAAATGGGTCGACCTATCCACCAAACTAGATACAAGCATGTCCAATATGAGAAGGATTTTGTATGAAAGGCTACAACCCTGACCACTCTCCTACAAATCAAGAAACAAATATATATAGGCATATTCTTAAGTTTCTGCTTGGTCTTGTTTTACTGTTCCTGCTCCAGCTCACTACTTGCTGCTCCTGCCCCTAATCCTGTTCGCCAATCCGGCCTTCCGCTACTACTCCCCTCGCTGCTCACTCTAGCCGGAGTCGTTGTCTGCCACATTTATTTCATACAACCCCAATGCTATGACACTTCCGACAGCAAAAGTGCTTATCGACCCGAACGAAATTGGAAGTCTCACACCATTTACATTTATATATGAACGGCTCAAAGGAGCGTTTAAGACGATCTTCACCAAGCACCGCACGCTGGCCTCCAGGTAACTCTACCACAAGGCCAATTTCGTCGTCCATATAATTACATCCTGGACATTTGATGCTCATCCTCCCCTTATATTTGCAGGTGGTGCATTGTCGAAATAAAAGGTGATTGCTAGATGCAGTAGCTACTTGTAAAGTCTTTGGATTTTCACCATTTTTGTGAGGCTCTTCGACCCGCGGTGGTGTTTTGATCGCAGGCAACAACATGACCACAGCCTTGGCAAACTGCGGACAAGCAAGGAGTGTCTCACCAAATGCGTTCTTATCTCTAAAACCATCTAATGACCAGGCGCAGTATTGAGCAAAGTACTTCAGTAGCTTCTCTGATGGGACAGCAATGTAGGATGATGAAGTTGTGTTACCGGTTCCACATGGGAGATTCTCAAAGGCGTAGGTTATGGCAGATAGGATTGCCGCAATATCCTCTTCCTTAGAGACCGTGCCGACGTGGGCTAGCAATTCAGTGATTTTTGAGTAGGCGAGACCCTTCAGGAGTAACGTATTGAAGCGGTGTGCAAGCACATAGATTTTGGTATGATAAAGTAGAGTCGAAGAGCTTTCCGGAAGAGGGCTGCATCACTCATATCGTGTTAACATAGGCATGTGGGATATCTGGGTAATAAAATAGCGTATACTTGCAAACGCGCGTAGGAGGCTCACTTACGTTGTATAATCTTTTGAATAGGCCCACAGGAGGAATGCTCTCATTGTCGGCTCATCAACATCGCTCAATTCCATAACATCCTTCAGGCCTTCTTTCACGTCGTTGATGACATGCTTGTGTAGTTCCGGAGAAAGTGATGCGAGCAAGTCCCGATGCACATAAAACTCTGGCTTCTTTTTTGGTAGGTTCGCTGAGGGGGAACAATCGGTGCGGTTATTGACCGTACCTTTTGGATCATTTAGTACAATCTTGAAAAAGGAGGACTGTAGAAAGTCGTGACTTGGACTATGTCATGGGGTGTCAGTGGAGGTCAGTTGAAGGATTACAGCCAAAGGCATGAAGGTCATACGTACTCCATTATCAATGAGCCTCTGTAAGACGTAATCTAGGCACTGGAGACTGTAAAATCATAGCAAGACTCTCACAGCAGCAAAGCTATGAGAGTCAGGTCGGAGTAATGTCCTGAGTTGTGATTTCCTTTATAGGCTGGGAGTTACTGGTACTACGCTGCGCCGACCCCCTACTGTAGTTACCCAACTACCCGGAGCCAGGGGATATTCGTTGCGTTCGCTGTGCGTCCAGTAGATTTCAAAATACCAAATTTTGCCTTGCTGTGATGTAATGCTTTTGCTGGCTGTCAGTTCACGTTGGTTCGAGAATGTGTTAACGTATCGTATGTGATGTTCGCTGAGGGGGAGGCTTATTAAGCAGATGCTGGTCAGATGGGTGCTGCTAATTACTGAAGCATTCTTGGCAGGCAACCACTCTACACTACACACTAAATCATAAAAATTAAAGCAAGATAAGGAGTACTGTATCCAAAGCACTTAGAACTGTAAAACTTCTAAGACCAGAAACAACTGTTCTCCGGAGTAAGCAATATGTCGTAGTTTTCCCCGTACGCAAAAACACGTTCTGAGGAAATTTACTTCGATTGAAACCAGTGGTAAGCTGTAACATAGAGGTAGCGGTAACAGCGGCGGTAACAGTGACAGAAGCCGCAAGACCCAGTTGCGCGTGCCAGAGGATGTTTTTATCAACAGAACATCTATACATAACCATAATTATTCACTTTCTCTGGGTACCATTTCCTGGGAAGGTTATATATTTTGCGGGGTGGGTTCTACCATCAGTCGCCTCCAAAGTGACACCAGGAACAGTGTCGACATCTCGGGCTCTTTTAAGTGGTCAAGTGGGGAGAGAACTCGGAGGAGTCTTAGCAGATTGCCACATCCAGAAGTCCACACATTTGGTATAGCTTGCCCAGTTGGTATTAGTCTAGCTTGCAATACTTGGTCAGTAAAACAATGGACGACTCAACTTCATCCAATTGCGTCACGTTTACATCTTGACTTGGTCCCTCATGCGTGGTATCTTCGTGGTTTTTTTTTTTTTTTAATATCATTGATTGCGTGCCGCCCTATGGGCTATGGCGAGTTTTAATTACATAGGAGATAAGAGCAGAAAAAAGAAGTGGAAAGGTAATAGATAAGTAAGATGACGAAGTTAGGGAAAATTAGTGTGTGTCCCCTTAGCGCTCCACCCATCTGATCAGTTCCGCCAACCGGTCCCTTCATCTTGGTAGTGCTTCTCGGCCCCGGGCCACTTTCTCTTCCATATCCGTCCCAGATGTGTTCTGATGTCTCTTCCTCCTCCTCACACCATCTGCAGTCTGGCCCGTCTGCCTTGCCTATCCCGTATCGGTGGGCCCGTAAACCCTTGCCGATCCCTTGCCTCGCCCTGGATCTGTGCATCACGTCAATTAGATCTGGCCCATACGTGAACACGTCAGTCATCGCTCAGCAATGGAACAACGGCACAAATGCAAAACATTGACAAATAAAAAAAATTCAAATAAAATGAGACAAATTTAACATTCTATCCATATCGAACTTCTTTGTACTCATAATACACACTAATTTTGTGTAGGCAGCACATTTTGTTTTGGACATTATAGTCCTCCACCTCATTAAACCTGGTCCCTCTAAGACCCGCAAGTACCCATAGCTCCGAAGGTGCATCTTTATTTTTTAGTAAGGACAACATCTTGAGTTCGTGTTGACGGCCCAACTGAGTCAGGCTTTCGTCTGCCAACTGTATTATGAAGAACTAGTCCATCTAGACCCCCCATGTAAGACACAATCTCCCACATAGCACACTTGAATATGCTATTGATAAGAGACCAATTCCTCTCCAATCACTTGTCTTTCAAGTAGTATACTTCCTCTTGTTTTGAGATTTGCCAGCTCAGTCAGGCTTTCCACCGACAGTCATATTATAGAATTGATCCGTCTGAAGCCTTCACACTGAGAAGTTTCTTGTATTTTAAAAGGTGTATCCTCTCTCACTTTGCACCTAACAGTCCAATTTAGCCAAGGGTTTCCTCTACCGACTGTATTGTAGACTTGGTCCATCTGGAGCCCCCATTTACCCGAAGGCCCTCTACAACACTCATTATGAAAATGAGCAACTAGTATGAGAAAATATAAAAAGAGTAACTGTCGAAAACAAAAGCAAATGGGAGTAGGTGACCTACCAAGGAATATTTTACGTTATCTCTAACTGAGAAGGCGTAGAGGGAAATGGCATCTACGACTCTACGAGGCAGAAGTGGGACAAGCACAGATGCGCGAGGCAGAAGCACAGGCAGTAGGAGCAGTATAGGTGGAGGTAGGAGAATATGAGATAGAAGAGTCAGAGATAGTTTTCAGTTCCATGATATGTTGCAGAAGTGCCACTACACATATGGGAGCAGGGGAGACGATAGGATAGGCAATAAAAAAGGAAAAAGGGGAAAAGTAGAGAGTCTTCAGAGTGAGTACTAGGAGGAGCCATTGGAGGGACTGTTAGAGGCTCTCACAGAGGGAATAGGAGAGGCACAGCTGCATACGAGGTAGGGAGTACGAGAGGCCGTGGTAGTACGCTGAATCTATAGGAGAAAGGATATAAGACGTTACAGGTGGTGGGAGAATTGAAAGAGAAGCAGCGGTATGAGAGGTGATGGGAACAGTGGAAGGGCAATAGGAATTGTGGTCGGAGAGGCAGCAGTTACAAGAGAATACGAGTTATCTACTTGGCTTGGACTCGAATTGGAGCTAGGAAAGAGGGGTATCCAGAAACTTCCTACGATAGACTGTAATACTCCTATTCCTAAGATTTAGTTCTAGTAGAACTGGGGTTCTCTGTTTTAATTTTGTGCTTTTATTTTGCACATTGAGAGGGAGTAAGTGGGAAGAGATTTATGTATGTAGATTAATCTTGGGTACATTTGCCTCAGGAACTTATTACAGTTGTTGCAAAGTACATCCTCAATTACTTTACTAATCAAGGTTCAACTAGAAAGGTATTGACTATTGGCGGCTATGCATGAGATCTCCCAGTAAGAAATATTTGAGTCTTACCAAATCCACTAAGAAGCACTTCAAGGAGGCCTTGAAGGGTCTGAATATTTATTCTCATAACTAAGTCCAAAAGCAGGAGGCTATCTTAGCACATTACTATCTGGGCAGCAGACGCAATCAATCACCTGTACCCTTCTCTGACCTGGATGCTTTCCATTCCAATACAGTCGAACTTGTCATATTTGGATTCTATGTAACTGGATAGCCTCTCATATTGGATAGAATGTTTGACACAAGCTCGAGCCCAAAATAGGCAATGGATATTCGCTCTACTAGATATCCACCCAAGCTGAGCAGCCAAGAACAGTATTGATAGCAAATCAGTGTTCGTTTATTTGATGAGAGAATCTCACTAAGACCAAACTTTGCTCATGATAGTTTAGTAATTCAAGACTTGCACCCCTGTACGGAATTCTACTAAGCCGTCTTATCCAATATGACAAGCTGAACTATAATCTCCACGCGCCATATCAAACTTTGGTCCCGTACCATAATTCAGCTCTTTACCCTCCGTCACCTCCACCACTCCAAAGAAATACTCCGTCCAATCCATCCCGAGTTTCCTCATCCAGTCGCCACTCGGTGACGTCAATCGCAGCCCATTCCGCCGTAACGCTTGTAGCGTTTCGTGTTCCCGTCTTTCCTTCCCGTTCAACCTGTCCAGCCCTCTATACATATAGTGATGATTCTCGTTATTCATTTGTGGTTCAATGAATTGATCTATGTTGTGCTCTCCTATGGATACAATATACGCCGTTGGAGAGCTCTTCGCACGTCCGACAACTGCCTCCAGGAAGGTGGCCATGGCTTGTTTGTCTAGCTGCTGTACTCCTACCAACTCCACACCTTCAATCGTTAGCTCCGACGTCGGAACGGTGCGAGCCGGATTGCTCTCCGGAACGTAGTACAGCGTGTGTGTGAGGTCATAGTCGTATCCAGATGGGTAGATTTCAACGTACCCAATACTGCGTCCGGGTAAAAATTGACAAAGCATGGAGTACTGACCCCAGCGAAAACGATCGAAAAGCGGTTGGTGGCTGAGCAGGACCCCACGGGTCGATGGGCGATGGCGAGCGTTTTTGGAACGCTCCAGTCATGACTTGTATTGCCAGGGATAAGATTTTGTACCGAGATATCGATGGCGTAGTGTTTGGATAGAAAGTCGCGTTGCTTCGAGTCAAGTTTTGGCGACCGTTTGAAGTCGTGGGTCAACAATCCGCTTGCCAGTCCGGGGCACATTCGTTTGTGGATCCCCTGCCAGTCTGCTCTCTGGCATTCCCGACTGCAGTACCAGACTTGCTTACATTCCCCACAATGTTTGGTTGCGTCGTGGGTGCAACTGTTATAGCCACACTTGTGAGTATTGGTGTTCGTCAACTTGGAATCCGGCATATTATATAACGTGGTATTAGTTCTTGGATGAATAATTGGGGTACCGTCGCAAGTCGGTTATTAGGACATGCTGAGGACTTGGATATGCCCTTTATTCATCAACGGAGTTCAGGCCCCCAATGCCAAGTAGAGTTTTGTAGTGAAAATAAACATGGTGAAGTACAGTCCCTAGCCAAAAGTCTTGGTAATTGCGATCTGAGCGCCCGCTGATAGCATAGTTCTTATTCACAAAATTGCAATATCTCAAGGACAAGCAATCCGATTAGCCTGCTACTTGAACTAGGGAGAGTATATAGTGTATAGCAAAGTTCTAGTACAGGAATATATGTAAGTGCAAAGAGTTGAGTGTACTCTTCAGGAAAATTTCTAGTAACTGGCAGATTACACCCATATACCACCATATGTTGGAAGCCTATAAATTTCTGTTATTAGAATTATATTCCTAGTGATAGAATTTTTTAATGATAGAACATACTCCAAACTTCATAATTCTGGTTATAGAACAGTAGGAAGCCTAGCAATCCTGCGAGCGTCCCCACACTGTGACCGAGGCTCCGAGCCTCTGGAGGGGCCTGTTAGTTCATATTCAGTCGGTTTCTCTCTTCCGCTCTCTGTGCTTTAGCGATTTAACAGTGACTCTTAGCAATATGAGCTATCAGGGATATTTGCCTCGTCATAGTTTGCTGGGGCAGCACACGAGTAATGAAAGATATACACATTGGGGACATTCGAAGATAGACTAACAGTCAACAATTTAATCGGGAATTCTGAACGGTCTAATCGATTGAATGGTTTGAATACATCTTCCCCATGTTGCGACTGTTCAAAAGTTGCTAAATAATGCATCGTTGGAAACAACGGTCTAATTCTTTGGGGCCAGTCGTTTTAGCCGGGCCAGTTGATCATGAGTGGGGAATGCATCAACTAACATGGATAGTGCTACGAACATCATCCTCAAACTTTTGTGGAAGAAATGCGGGGCCGGGGTCATTGATCAATGGCCCGATTAGATGACTGGCTCCGAACATAATTAAGAATTTTTAATCGCTCTTGCAGTCGGAATATTTCCCCTCTTATAACGCCTTTGAAACACATCCTGACAAAATCGATTTTTCTTCACATGAGCACATTTAAATTTGGTGGAGGAATTGTACTAGAAGTCTCGCAGTTCTGTTCTCGTACACAATCGCAGTTTTATCCTCAAGGTGGCAAAGTTGCTATGAGCGATGAAAAGATAAGTCTAGTTAAGTATGCAAAGCAATGGTAGTGTAGCAACATATACGGAAAAGGTGCGCAGGGATGCGTGTTGCATTGTTCACACTTATGTCTTGTATTCAATGTATAGTATGTGCTCCTAACATCCACCTATCTATAACGTAGATGTTGCTACAGGTAGTAGGGACTAGCCTTGGCATCGCTGTCGCCATCAGCATCCTTGTTCTGGTTCTTTTTTTTTTTTTTTTTTTTCACATCACGTAACCCCGCTTGCAGCGCCAAGTCATGGCAGGTCCCTGGGCAAGCCCTCAAAGCCCGGAGACAGGCTTAACAAAGAAAGTTTTCTATATACACATCCCCGTTCCACCCCCTTCTAAAGACCTGATTCCAGAAACTTCCGGACAGTTCTTCCGGTTTCTGCATCAGGGAGGCTCCCCTATATCTCTCCACCTCTCCCCCCTCCCCTCTCCTCCACACCTTCGCATCCCGGCTTGTTCTGGTTCGAGACTGTCCTTGTTCAAATTTTCCACCGATTAACCCCATCTAAGAGTCCAAACCATAAGCGCTTTATTCGAGTTTGAATCTACTTCGAATACCTGGTTTAGAAATGTCCGCAAGTGCCATCATCACAGACAATATGGCTCGGGGCTGCACAGAAGTTCCTCAACGTGATCGGGATCTGATGGACGCAGATGACTACCTGACTGATACCAAGCTTGACAGTTTATGGGACTGGTACTGTGCTGCGAACCGGCAGAAGATGGATCCACAAATGATTTTTATAAAGCTTGTGAACTCGGTACTTATCATGGTGTTACTGTGCATCACAGAGCTATTATTGATAAGACATTTTAGGCCCGAAAACCTTATCGAGATAACCTCTTGCGCTCACGTGGCCTGTTCAGTCCAGGAACTACTCGCTACACACCAAGTGAATATACGACAACTGAAGATATTGCTGAGGGGCAACAACTATCAGATGAAAGCAAGGACCAATCTGCCACACAAGCACTACATACCAACCTTACGCTTGCATTGGATTCATTGCAAACAAAGCAAATAATTGTAAATCAACTCCAGGACCGCATCAAAGCTATGGATCAAGAGCAGCAGGAATATGAACAGAAAGTACAAGATGAGAAAAAGAAATTGGAGCTCGATCTTGAAACAATTAGAGCAGAGTATGAGCAGCATCACAGTCCCACGCCAATACGTGTAGCAATCAAAGTAGGAAACAGCAAGGACGAGAGGTTCATTCAGATAGTAAATGGCCAACCGCGGGTTCATGTGGCAACGCCTAGCCCACCTGGTACTACTATTAGTATCAGTGCACAGGAGACTTTCGAACTCTTGCGACATTCGAACAACATGGTTTCCTTCAAGTCTACCTTCTACCCGAATACATATCTAAGCGCTGATGCATCTAAGGTTCGCAACGGGGTGAATAATCCTGGGGGGTCTGTCGGTTGCAGCAATAGTTGTGGCAGTGCGGAGAAGTTTTGGATTCATCGGGCATTTGATGCCAAAGTGGGGATTGAGCTTGTGGATTTCCAGGACCGTTTCCTCAGTGTGTATGACAACACAATCCGTTTACAGGGTTTTAAGACTGTGTCAGAGTTATTTTATCTTGTGTGGGTTCCTCACCATAACCCTCATCATTTCAGATGTTTGGTTAAGTAAGCAACCAAATCAGCAGGTGAGGATTTGCAGTAGATTGTGACAAAACTCAACTGGTCGGCTATAACATTGACCATGCAAGGATATTGTTCAGGATTATGCATGGCCTTGCCTCGGAACTGTATGATATTTCTTAAAAAACTGTGGAAGAATTGCACCCGTACAATCGTTTCTTTCCTTGTAGCTTTTCATTGCTTAACAATATCTACAATTGAACTGTTATGATAACTTCATCGAATCTACATTAGACCCTTTGCTGAGTGACCAACTTGTCCAATGTTTTCCCTCGCCGCAGATAAGGAGGCGATGGAGAGAACTCGGACTGCAGGTTATGTCAGGCAGCGGATGAGGAGGCGGCCCACTAGTGGCGTGGATTGCAAAGCCCGAGGGCCCGTGGATGCCGTGAGAGGAGCTCTTGGGAAATCCCGTGCCGAAAGCAAAAGCGGACAGAATCAAGAAGTTTGGCGAACAGAGGCCTTGTGAGGTCGGGCCATGTCGTAAGGATGGAGATCGCGAACTTTCCCCATTCTTGTTGAAAAGAAGCTTACACTGAAGGCTTGTGTAGTACGGTCAGTCCAGCTTAAAGAATATCTCAGTTCCAGAGCCATGTTGCATGTGTTACGGCTAAGACTTACTCGATAAGAGGAACACTTACCCTGAACCATTAGTAAGACCAATGCTGACAGAGCGGACTGATCACCCGTTAGGCTTGGCAGAAGGTTCTTTGTCTTTCGAATAGGGTAGTGCTAAGGAAGTGTGTGTCATTATTTATGGTAAGGCTTCGGACCTCTAAGGCACTCAGTTTATGAAGCTAATATGCGCACATGCATTAGTACATATCACTATCTTGCGTCTGTACTATTTTTGCATGTTTCTGTTACGTTGACCTGTTACCACATGTATTGGCATTGATAAGGAATTGTCAATTGTATGAGGCGCTCAAGTCTATATAAGCGCTGGTGATAGCATAGGTAGAAGAATCAAGACACTAGCGGTGTTCTAAGTTCTCTATAACTCTGAAACCTATCGTTTCCTTATTACGCCCGTGAACCGCTCCGCTCCGCTGCGCGCCCCACGCCGGGTAGCTGCCCTTCCGGTCCGCCGTATATACGCCTCCGTAGCTGTAACATCCAGTTCCAGCGCACGGCGAAGCCTAGCCCCTCACGCCCGTAACAGCATGACGCTGAGCTGATAGTTGTGGTAGATTTGTTAAGGGTGAAGAGGAGGAAAGCTCTTAACAATATGAGCTATCATGCATATTCAGTCATACCCCTCTCGGGGTATACAAGTAATGGGGAAAAAACATATATATTGAGTTATTCAGAGCTAAGCTAAGCTAAACGGTGAACAATTTATTCGGGAATTCTGAACGGCCTAATGGAGTCAAATGATTTGAATACATGCGCCCTATATTGCGACTCTTCAAAAGTTGCCAAATAAGGCACAGTTTGAAATAACGGTCTAATTAAGGATTTTCAATCACTCTATTGACCCCCATAATATGATCAAACTGGCTATACTTCCTCATCATGGGTAATAGAGTATACATCAAGATGAGTAAGATCTCAGGTAGGATCAGACACTTGGCAGCTCAAAGTATGTCTAGCATAGGATTTGGTATAAACAAAATTGGTCACTACACAAATCTTAAAAATTGGCCTAATGAATATGCAGATCATAATTCCATTTATTCTACCATTCTCTGGCTTCAATTTGAGCCCACTTGAAGGCTATTTGCACTTACAGGAACTTCCTGTTGTGGCATCTGGAAAATGCACAATATTTTAGTTGCGCGCAATATTTTGGTACAGGAACATACAGTGCTATGTTGTAGATCTCAAGCTTTGACTAAACATGTATTGCAATATAGCACTTGTCACTATTGCATGAGCAGATGGAGCGTTGCAAAGAGTGGGTATTTGCTGGGGAGTACTGCGGGGGCTATTTTACAAGGTACAAAATCGATACAATTGTAGATGCTACAGATGTAGCATTTCTCGCTTTTTTTCTTTCAAATTGAGAATCAGTGCAGTCAATATAGTCTATAACTAATTCATTGTATATACCAGTGCCATATACTGCGAGATATTGCCTGCATTCGGTTGTGGGGGGGATGCCAAGTTGCCTGGCGTTACATCGCTACATAGTAGTACTATAGCGGGGCCTAGCCTTGGCTCCAGAATGCAACTTGGCCTGTCAGCCTTGGCATCGCTGTCGACACTTGAACGACCGTTCAATTAAGAGCATTTAAGGCGCATCAGTATCCTTTTTTAATTTTTCCACTCATTGACCCATCCAATAGTACAAACCATAAGCACTTTATTCGCCCGTTTAAATCTACTTTCAATACCCTCTTTAAAATGTCTGCAAGTGCCAATATCACAGACAACATGGCTCGGGGCTGCACAGAAGTTTTGCAACGTGATCGGGACTTGATGGACGCAGATGATTACCTGACTGATACCAAGCTTGACAGTTTATGGGACTGGTACTGTGCTGCGAACCGGCAGAAGATGGATCCACAAATGATTTTTGTAAAGCTTGTGAACTCGGTAAATCATGGTCTGACTGTAGGTCTCGGAGCTGTTACTGATAAGACATTTAGACCCGAAAACCTTATGGAGATAGCCTCTTGCACTCACGTGGCCTGTTCAGTCCAGGCACCACTCGCTACACACCAAGTGAATGTACGACAACTGAAGACATCGCTGAGGGGCAACAACCATCACATGAAGGCGAGGGCAAATCTGCCACACAAGCACTACATACAGACCTTACGCTTGCATTGGATTCATTGCAAACAAAGCAAATAATCGTAAATCAACTCCAGGACCGCATCAAAGCTATGGATCAAGCGCAGCAGGAATATGAACAGAAAGTACAAGATGAGAAAAAGAAATTGGAGCTGGATCTTGAAACAATCAGAGCAGAGTATGAGCAGCATCACAGCCCTACGCCAATACGTGTAGCAATCAAAGTAGCAAACAGCAAGGATGAGAGGTTCATTCAGATAGAAAACGGCCAGGCGCGGGTTCATGTAGCCCCATCTATTGGAACTACTACTAGTATCAGTGCACAGGAGACTTTCGAACTTTTGCGGCATCCGAGCGGCATGGTTTCCTTCAAGCCTATCTCCTACCCGAATACATATCTAAGTGCCGATGCATCTAAAGTTTGCAAATGGGTGAATAATCCTGGGGGGTCTGTCGGTTGCAGCAATAGTTGTGGCAGTGCGGAGAAGTTTTGGATTCATCGGGCATTTGATGCCAAAGTGGGGATTGAGCTTGTGGATTTCCGGGACCGTTTCCTCTGTGTGCATGGTGACGCAGTTCGAGTACAGGGTTATAAGTGTGTATCGGAGTTATTTTATCTTGTGTGGGTTCCTCACCATAACCCTAATAGATGAGATGTTTGGTTGAGTAAGCAGCCAAATCAGCAGGTGAGAATTTTCCGTGGATTGTGACAAAACTCAACTGGTCAACTATAACAAGGATATTGTTCAGGATTATGCATGGCCTTGCCTCGGAACTGTATGATATTTCTTAAAAAACTGTGGAATCATTGCACCCGTACAATCGTTTCTTACCTTGTAGCTTTTCATTGCTTAACAATGTCTACAATTGAACTGTTACGATAACTTCATCGAATCTACATTAGACCCTTTTTGTCCAATGTTTTCCCTCGCCGCAGATAAGGAGGCGATGGAGAGGGCTCGGACTGCAGGTTATGTGAGGCAGCGAATGAGGAGGCGTGTAACAATCCAACCCAGACCCCTCGCCCAAGACCCTCCAGCTCCGGTCCTATACTGGCAACCAACATACGACTCGCCAGTACTCGTACACGTGCAGCTGACCCTGACACCCTTGCAATTCGCCGCACTCCTTCTAGCACTCCGATATATATCCCTGCACCTGTGAGCACGCTTAAGCGACATGGCCGCCAGCATCCCGGTCATCGCTTAACAGCCCGAACCCGAAGAACCTGCCAGAACCTGCTAGAAGAACCCGGATCCCCAGAACCCGCCGGAAAGCCGCAGAACCCGCCGGAAAGCCGTAGAACCTGCCGGAAGCCATAGAACCTGCCGGAAAGCCGTAGAATCTGCTGGAAACAGGTATCGCCGAGCTTATTCCCTGGTATTCCTGACGCTTCTACCCGCTTCCAGTCATTTCCCTGGCCATCCATGTACTTCCTGTCATTTCCTTTGTTTTCCATGTACTTCTAGTCGCTTCTCGGTTTTCCATGTACTTCGTTTGTTTGCTTGTTTGCTTGTTTGCTTGTTTGCCTGGATTTCCCACCGAGGGTTTTCTATAAAGAGGCCCTCCTCCCTCCTCCCTCTTGCTTGTCCACGCAACAACTTGTATCCTACTCAAGTTGTGTATTTAGCTTTTAATACATCTACCTCTCGATATCATATAGCTCCGACCGCCTCTGCCTCCGTTCCACTGTGAAATCGCCTCGGCGCCCGCCGCCCACCCCGTACCCAGATCTTGTACCTTGACCTGACCCGGACCCGTTCATCACAAGGCGGCCCACTAGTGCCGTGGATTGCAAAGCCCGAGGGCCCGTGGATGCCGTGAGAGGAGCTCTTGGGAAAGCCCGTGCCAAAAGTGGAAGCGGACAGAATCAAGAAGTTTGGCGAGCAGAGACCTTGTGAGGAAGGGCCATATGTCGTAGGGATGGAGATCGTGATTGACATGGGCAAGGACATGACTTTCTCTTTCCTTATCGATTTAACCGGGAGGACGCAGTTAGCATTATGTTCTTTTCCTTATTCACTTACTTTTCCAATTATTCCCGTTGTACCTAACCTCGCTATAGCCCACAGGGGCGGCAAGCGAGTAATGATATTTTAGGAAAAAAAATGGAGATCGTGAATTTCCCCTATGCTTGTCGATGAAAAGAAGCTTACATTGAAAGCTTGTGTAGTACGTGCAGTACAACTTGAAGAATATCTCGGCTCCAGGCCATGTGGCATGACGCTGGGCTGATAGTTGTGGTAGATTTGTGACAGGTGAAGAGGAGGAAAGCTCTTAACAATATGAGCTATCATGCATATTCAGTCATACCCCTCGGGGGGCATCCAAGCAATGGGGAAAAAATATATATATCGAGTTATTCAGAGCTAAGCTAAGCTAAACGGTCAACAATTCATTCGGGAATTTTGAACGGTCTAATGGGGGTCAAATGATTTGAATACATGGGCTCTATATTGCGACTCTTCAAAAGTTGCCAAATAAGGCACAGTTTGAAATAACGGTCTAATTATGGAGTCTTAATTATTCTATTGACCCCCATAACATCACCAAACTGGCTATACCTTCTCATCATAGGTGATAGAGTATACATCAAGATGAATAAGATCTCAGGTAGGATCAGACACTTGGCAGCTCAAAGTATGTCTAGCATAGGATTTGGTATAAACAAAATTGGTCACTACACATATCTTAAAAATTGGCATTAATGAATATGCAGAACATAATTCCATTTATTCTACCATTCTCTGGCTTCAATTTGAGCCCACTTGAAGACTATTTGCACTTACAGGAACTTCCTGTTGTCGCATTGCGCGCAATATTTTGGTACAGGAACATACAGTGCTATGTTGTAGATCTTAAGCAAACATGTATTGCAATATAGCACTTGTCACTATTGCATAAGCAGATGGAGCGTTGCAAAGAGTGGGTACTTGCTGGGGAGTACTGGGGGGGTTATTTTACAAGGTACAAAATCGATACAATTGTAGATGCTACGGATGTAGCATTTCTCGCTTTTTTTCTTTCAAATTGAGAATCAGTGCAGTCAATATAGTCTATAACTAATTCATTGTATATACCGGTGCCATATACTGCGAGATATTGCCTGCATTCGGTGGTGGGGGGGGATGCCAAGTTGCCTAGCGTTACATCGTTATCTACTTGATACAGCCTTGGCTCCAGAATGCAACCAGACTAGCTTGGCCTGTCAGCCTTGGCATCGCTGTCGACACTTGAACGACCGCCAATTAAGAGCATTCAAGGCGCATCGGTACTCTAATTTAATTTTTCCACCCATTAACCCATTTAATAGTACAAACCATAAGCGCTTTATTCGACCATTTAAATCTACTTCGAAGACCCCCTTTAGAAATGTCAGCAAGTGCCATCATCACAGGCAACATGGCTTGGGGCTGCACAGAAGTTTTGCAACGTGATCGGGACTTGATGGACGCAGATGACTACCTGACTGATACCAAGCTTGACAGTTTATGGGACTGGTACTGTGCTGCGAACCGGCAGAAGATGGATCCACAAATGATTTTTGTAAAGCTTGTGAACTCGGTAAATCATGGTCTGACTGTAGGTCTCGGAGCTGTTACTGATAAGACAGTTAGGCCCGAAAACCTTATCGAGATAGCCTCTTGCACGCACGTGGCCAGTTCACTCCAGGCACCACTCGCTACACACCAAGTGAATGTACGACAACTGAAGACATCGCTGAGGGGCAACAACCATCACATGAAGGCGAGGACAAATCTGCCATACAAGCACTACATACAGACCTTACAATCACCTTGGATTCATTGCAAACAAAGCAAATGATCATAAATCAACTTCAGGACCACATCAGAGCTATGGATCAAGAGCAGCAGGAATATGAACGGAAAGTACAAGGCGAGAAACAGAAATTGGAGCTGGATCTCAAGACAATCAGAGCAGAGCATGAGCAGTGCCCCAATCTTGCCCGAATACGTGTAGCAATCAAGGCAGCACACAGCAATCAGAGGTTCATCCAGATTCTCAGGGGCCGGCCGCGGGTTCACGTGGCCCCATCTAGTGGACCTCCTACTAGTATTAGTGTACTGGAGACTTTCGAACTTTTGCGACATCCGAACGGCATGGTTTCCTTCAAGCCTACCTCCTACCCAAATACATATCTAAGCGCTGATGCATCTAAGGTTCGCAACGGGGTGAATAATCCTGGGGGGACCGTCAGTTGCAGCAATAGTTGTGGCAGTGCGGAGAAGTTTTGGATTCATCGGGCATTTGATGCCAAAGTGGGGATTGAGCTCGTAGATTTCCAGGGGCGTTTCCTCAGTGTGGATAATGATGAAGTTTGTGTGCAGGGTTTTAAGTCTCCCCCCGAGCTATTTTATCTTGTGTGGGTTCCTCGCCATAGCCCCGACCATATAAAATGTTTCGGTTAAGTATGTGACAAATTCAGCAGGCGAGAATTGGCAGATTTTTTTTTTTTTTTTTTAATATCATTAATCACTTGCCGCCCTAAGGGCTATGGCGATTGGCAGTAGATTGTGAAAATCCCCCCTGGTTAGCTATAAGATTGATTATGCGAGGATTGTGCTCAGGATTATGTATGGCCTTGCCGCCGAACTGACATTTCTTCAATAACTGTGGGCTCATTGCACCCGTACAATCGTTCTTTTTTTAATTATTATTTTTATCATTACTCGCATGCCGCCTATGGGCTATGGCGAGCGTACAATCGTTTCTTACCTTGTAGCTTTTCGTTATTTAACAATGTCTTCAAATTGAACTGTTACGATAACCTCACAGAACCTACATCAGTATTAAGGGTCGCTCTCGGGTGAGTCGTAACGAAAAGAAACGGTGTTTGAGTGAAGTATATATCCTGTGCCTATCGAAGAGAAGAGAACAGAAGAAAGAAGATCAGGACAATAGAAAGACCTGCCACAACCCCGGCAGCCCAACCACCTCAGGTACCTCCTTCCTCATCCAGTATCCTCATACTCTGCGGTACAATCCGCATTCTCTTTCCGTAACAGTTAGACTCCTTATTGAGTGTCGTACCTGTCCAACGTTTCTCCCTCTCCGGAGATAGCGAGGCGACGGACAGGACTTGGACTGCAGGTAATGTCAGGCAGCGGACGAGACACGCCCCACTCGTGTCGTGGTTTGCAAGGGCCGAGGCTCGTCGACATCGTGAGAGGAGTTCATATGAAAGCCTGCGCTAAAGGAGGTGGAAGCAGCAGAATCAAGGCGTTTGCGGAGCAGCGGCCCTGTGGGGAAGCACCATGCTGTCGTAGGGGGGGAGATCTTGAAAAGAAACTTACACTGAAACCTTGTGTAGTACGTGGTACAACTGAAAGTATATCTCCGTTCCAGGGCCACGTTGCATGAGGCTGAGCTGATGATTGAGGCAGATTTGTTAAGGAGCAAGAGGAAGAAGAGCTCCTAACCATTTCAGCCGTACAGGCGGTGAGTTGATTAGAATATGCATATCAAGAGGATCAGCTAGGCAGCGGTAGGTAGACCCACGCCGGGTTAGGCGAGCAAGCTATAGAGGCGGAATTGAAAATTTGCGAGAAGGGCTCAAGCGATGTAGCTCCTATTTGGGTCAAGAGACACAGAGGTATAGAGGAATGGGAATGAGGAGACGAGGTCCCGAAGGTAAGGGCATACCAACTACTGCAAGAAGGGATGGTCACTGAGGCGGAGATGGGCGCAAATCTAGACTTCAAGAGACAGAGATTCAAGGACAGGAATAGGCTAGGATTGGCGTATAGGCCATTGCTGAAACTATATTAGGGAAATTGGTACAAGTGCTGGAAGCTCTTGGGCTAAGAGCATGAAAGTTCAAGATAGCAATGACAGAAGGGCTAAAATGCAGGTGCTGTGTGGAAGAGGAGAAGGAGACATCCCAACATCTGTGGGACAGGTGTGAGTTGTAGAAAATAAGATGATCGGAACGAGAAAGGAGAGGGGGTGGGACGCAGTAACATTGGTGAGCGAAAGTAATGCGACGCAAGGGGTGGAAGGTGTCGCCCACAGGTGATTGGGCGTAATTCTCGGTTGCTTTCTTAAGTAGGCTTTGTCGCCCTAGCCCATGAGGCGGTATGCGAGTAATTATTTTAAAGAGACAAATTTACACTAACAAAAAAAGCAAATCTGGCTGTTGTTACTACAGTAGAGAGGTAAAAAGTAACGGGGATACTTTATGTAATGCGTGCCTGATCTTTTCTGGGCCGCTTTTTTTTTTTTTTTTTTTTAGTTTGTGTTTTTAGTATGAATTCTTCTCATTTTACATACCTACTAGCCAGTAAAATATGTATTCGGACAGGGGTACTAAAGCACAACATGCGCTATGTCCGAATACATATTTTACTAGCTAGTAGCTACCGGTACTAGCTCTGATATGTTAGGTGCTCCTTTTTTTTTTGTTTGAAAATCTTCACTCGCATGCCGCCCTGTGGGCAAAGGTGCTCCTTATAAGGATTCTATTTTGAATTTATAAAGTGCTCTTGTAGATTGGGTTTTCAATACGTAGGTACATATTTACATGTAAGTAGTCTTCGACCACCGAAGTGGCGTTTTATTTGGAATTAAGAATGCAGATGCACAGTAGGAACTCGATCCAGCATATGGTAGACAGGGAGGGTTTTGTGGGATACCTGTGCATGAAATGTGTTGCAAAGGGAGAAACATCGTGTGGTACGGTTATGATACGTGATTGTCTACTTCGCCCAATGCACCCGAAGCTTAAGTGGAACTACAGTAGTTTGGTTAAATTAATATGATATAGTGCACTTGAACACACATAGGCGCAGATTTACATTGTACTGTGGTGTAGCAGTTGAAATGCTAGCACATTGATTCTAGTAGTACCTTCGAGTCCCGCTCCGCCGGAGTAACCGGCTCTCCGTGTTATCTCCGCGCATAATGTAGCGCTAGACCATTACCTGGTCTTTTTATGCGAGTACGGTAATGATATTACATTAAAAGGGAAAGAAAAAGAAACAGAAATAAATCTGGTTTATTTGTCCAAAGCTATCGAGCATGCCAATAGTCAGGAGCGTTGCGATGAGTGCATGTATTCTACTACCAGTGGACAAACTCGAATCCATGAATCAGCTAGCTACATGCAGGCGCAGCTGAGGGGGTTAAATTACATGCAACCGGGGAGCACGTGCACCCTCGGCAGGACCATGCACTGCTGGCCAATATCTATGAAATGAAATTCTATTCAACGTTCCTCTCCGAGAGCCTGGGCATGTATAACACTACCCATTGTCAAAGTCTTGGAGCGACTTATCTCTATCCGCTCAAATTTAATGGTCTGCTACGACAGTAACATTTGGAAAAGTACGGCATATTCCAGTACTCGAGTGCCCAATAAAAAAATCACGGATGTTGTGAAACCAGGCTACTAGTACTGTCAATTTTATATCAAACCCACGAAGAGGATTGATGTAAGAATTAAATGTATACTGTGCTTTGACCTTAGAATATTGCTCCCATCTTGTCTGCTTACTCATCACCTCCATTTCTGAATAGAAGGTATAACTTCTAGTCTACATAACAACATGAAGCTGTATTTAAAAATTGTTTTGGAGAATATATGGAACTATTCTCCGATATGCTGGGACTTTTTTGCCTTTCATATGCATGCCATCTAATTGTTCAGAATTTATTGTGCCAAGTAACAAGGAAAAATATCGAAATATTAAGATCCGGTCGCCGGCCAGCTTTCCGAAGAGATTATCATCTCATGTCTACAATTACGGTACACCCAATCTCGATGTACACCTGCAATACCTATCTTCGCCTCTGAGCCAAGGAATCCATCCCCACTAGGAGCATTACATGCATTCGTGAGCTTACAAAGATACTTAGTAACAAGGTCCCCGTCATCTTTTCCCACTGCAAATCCGTAGGAACCAGTAAAAAAGAAAAAAGATTTTTATTAATAGCAACACAATTATTATTTACCGATAGGTAGCCCCCTACCTAATCCAGCCCCCTATTTGTCGTTTGCATGCATGTAGTCATCCCACGCTTACCATAGAACTAAACTTTTCCTGCTAGTGCTTGTTTTCTCGCCTAACTTGTTAGTTTAGCCTAACATTATGTCTTGGTCTTAGCGTCAGTAGTGGGATCAATGGAGCTAGCTTACATCAGAAGCTAAGAAACGTTGAATCGGGAATTTCCTTATTTAGGTAATGTATTGAACATTGATGATTTTACTCTGTTCAATTGTGTCGCAATTTTTATAAGGGGGATTAAGACTGAATGGACAAGTTTTTCCATTCGGTGCTTCAATGGTAGGTATTCGGTTCGAAAGGTTGTAGTTTGGTAGTTGAATGCAAAATTCTACTCGGAGATGCACAAGGCAGGGAATAAATCAGGATGAGTAATGCTAAGGAATAATGAATATGTTCAATTCAATTTACTATCGCGGAGGCACGGTACAGTAACGATTCGTCATTATGTCAATGGTATTAAGAGTATGAGACTAAAGAATGGTACACTTTCAGCTTAGCTAATACCACTGCCAAGACCTCATTTGCAGCTCTATTCTGTCGCTCTTTAGTTTCGCCAAGCCTCTCCACCAAACTTGTTCTCGTGCCCAGATTCTCCACTATAACTGGAGCTGAGGCAGTGTCAAGTTACAAGACTAGGGCTGAGGGTTTTCTCTCCATCCGCGCGCTTGGAAACATTAAAGTAATGACCAGAGATCTTGGCACTCTCTCGGCTACAGGGATGGAAAAAGATGAGCCCTCGTGAGATATGTACAAACTTTCTCACTCAGCGTTGGAGGGAAAGACTATAGTTGATACATAGTATTGGTTGCACCAATCGTTCGGGCCGAATACTAATACAACAAATCAGAGACTATCCCAAGTCAATACAGCGAGGTGAAAAGTAAGTAGTCGCCCTCTTAAGATGTCAATACTAGTACCAGCCATAAACTTTTGCACTTGTTATATGCTAACTTAAGCCTCAATGAAAAATTGGTCAAGTCTCCGAAATGAAAATTGTCACGGGATAAATGTTTCGGATTTACAACCGAATGGAACTCGCCGATTCCGGTGTGGTTATGATAGATTCCTAGAAGTACACCCAAGGGTTACAACTCGACGTCATTGCCAAAAAATCATCTACTCAAAGCCGACAAGATTTTTCTCAGAAAAAATAAGATTATTTGATATCAATACCCAATTTTACTATTTTAACAATAAATCAAAGCGAAACAGTGGCTCTTTCTCTCCGATAAGATTGCGGTCGCTGCAGCCATGGGGCGGGAACGGTCTAGCGCAGGCGGTGTTGAAGTTTCTCTACACCGGACATGCAGTAAAGTATCGGAGTAAGCAAATAATGGTCATCACATTTGAGGTGCTTTCCAAATTCGATCAGGAAATGCCAAGCATTCTCACGGGACTATGTGGAAAGAGATTGGTCGTGCTTCTATATTTGTGTACGTTACCTTCTTCCCCTGTCAAATTGGGATTCGGTGTTTTGGAAGCTTCCGCGCATCGCATGAAACGACAAAGTCCCTTAAATTTACTGCAGGCTGATGATGACAGTGCAGGGTTACAAGGTACTTGAGGGCGTAGCAACGTGGGGAAGTTTCCACAGTTGTTCTCGAAGGGCGGGAACGGTTGCCCAGCCCCCCATGTCCCTGTTATGCCCGGCGCATACCGCTCTACCGGCTGTACAATTTTTTTTTTCTGACGCGGTGAGCGAAAACCTGGCGCGAAGAGAGGAAGCCTTCCCGGAATTGGGAACTCGGGTAGTAGTATCTGACGCGAGCGAATCGGGGTCGAGATGGATACAAATACCCCCTCTCCATCCACCCCACAAGCTCTCCTCTCCATTCCTCAGTCCTCACCAAACCAACCAACAAAGCACAGCAAAGTCATCGGCCCGCGGTCGACGATTATCTCCTTTGTGTTTTTTTTTCTCTTTTCCTCTAATCTCCCCTTTTCTGCTTTTCGCCTCTTATTCATCGGAGTTTTTCTGAAGGGCCTTTTTTCTTTCACTAGAAAAGAAGACTGTGATAGAGAGACTTCCCGATTCGATTCGATTCGACTTTTTTGCCTTGACGGTTTTTTTTCACTTCGATTAGTTCCGGGCATTTTGGTTCCTGGGACATTTTTTTACACATCTTAGACAAGCGGTAGATAAGACTTCATTGTCCGGAGACATCGTTTGCCTGTTCCCGCATTTTTCCTTTTTTTCCTTCGCATCGATATCCGATAGCCATATACCCCTCCCCCGCCGTCAGTTTTCCTAGAAGCAAAAAACCGAAGCAAGCAGCCTAGCGCTCAAGCACGAAAAGAAAAGAATAAACACAAAAAAAAAAAAAAACAGCCAACATAAAAAGACAAAATGAACAGCAAGCTATTGTTCCTCTGGGTCACGCTCTCCCTCGGCCTGGTTTCCGCAGCACAGCAAGGAAAGAGAGATGGTGATGATGAATGGCATACCTTGGTCAGGAAGGGGGGAACTACGCGGCGCCGACGCCAACCCCGCCAACATACGAGCCCCCGCAGCCAGTAGAGTCCGCGCCGTGCGAGTACGGAAAGGACTGCAGTCCTCCTAAGAATCCTCCGGAGAATCCAGGACCACAATGCGAGTTTGGAGCGGAGCCGGATGGAAAGACTTGTAACCCACCACCACCAGCGCCTCCTCCACCAAGCTGTCAGTACGGTGTCGAGCCTGATAAAAAGACTTGCTCCCCACCACCACCGGCACCTCCTGCACCAAGCTGTGAACATGGTTTCGAGTCTGATGGAAAGACTTGCTCTCCCGCCCCACCACCACCTCCTCCTGAAAAGCCAAAGTGCGATTATGGAAAGGACGAGTACAATAATTGCAAGCCTCCTCCGGTTACCACCACCTCTGAGGCCCCCCCGCCAGTAACGGAGACTCCTCCTCCGGTTACCACCACCTCTGAGGTCCCCCCGCCAGTAACGGAGACTCCTCCACCACCAGCTCCTCCACAGTGCGAGCACGGCTTTGAGCCAGACGGAGTGACTTGTTCCCCACCTCCCCCAGAGCAGCCCCAGTGCGAGTACGGCAAGGACGGACAGAATAACTGCAACCCTCCTCCAACAACTACCACTTCCGAGGTCCCTCCAAAGAAGACCGAGACCCCCCCACCAGAGAAACCCCAATGCGAGTATGGCACAGATGAGAACAATGCTTGCAAGCCACCACCAGAGAAACCCCAATGCGAGTATGGCACAGATGAGAACAATGCTTGCAAGCCACCACCAGCCGTTACCACCACCAAGGAAGTACCACCTCCACCACCAGCCGTTACCACCACCAAGGAAGTACCTCCTCCACCACCAGCCGTTACCACCACAAAGGAAGTACCACCTCCACCAACTGAGACCTGCCCAGTCAACGACAACGGCGAATGCAAGGACTGCTCTTCCTGCGATGGTGGCTACACTCCACCCCCACCTGGCCCTGACTCCCCACCGCCATCCTACATTGACTGGCCCTGCCGCGATCCGAAGAAGTGCCCTCCTCCACCTGGCTGCTTCTGGCCCCCTTCTTGCAAAGACGCCGATTCCTGCGTCCCAGAGATCTGCACTGACCCTGAAGAATGCCCTGCCCCAGTCGGCTACCCTTGCGCAGATGGTAAGTGCAAGCCCGAGCCCTGCACCGACGCTAAGAAGTGCCCTCCACCACCCGGCACCGTCTGGCCTTGCGAGGACCCCAGCAAATGCGTCTGCCCTGGCCCATGCACCGATATTTCCAAGTGCCCTGCACCACCAGGAACGTACTGGCCCTGCTCAGACCCAAGCAAGTGCACTCCGGTCCTATGCGAAGATCCAAAGAACTGCCCTACTGGCGGCGAAGGGAATCAGGTCAGTACCACTGCGCCACCAAGCAAGCCAAGTGGATACGAGGCCCCAAGCACCACTTTCACTACTGTGACCAAGACTCCATTCCCCGGCAATGATACAAGTGGACAAAACATTACTACGCCAAAAGGGCCAAAGCCGGATGAATATAATGGCGGTGCCCCATCCTTGGCGGTCGGGGCTGGCTTTGGGTTCGTGACATTTGCGCTCTTCTTGGTGCTAGTCTAAGTGAAGTGTATTATGGTTTCGGTAGCGATGATATAGGGTAAGGTGTTGGTTTCAATCTGATGGATGGTAATTGGGGCTTCTTGTTCATAGTTTCTTGTTCTTCCTTTCTTTGCTCCTTTCTTACTCTGGCGTCTTGTTTTCTTATTATCAGCTATACCATACAATCTGTCTTCTGTTTTCTTTTTTTTTTCTCTGGTTGGTCTACTGCGCTATAGATTTTCTTATGTCTTTCAATTGCTTTCGGTATTTTTTTTGGCTTCTGACGGTATATTTACATGGGGGTTCAACTATATACATAATGATTTCATTGTAGTGTCTTTTGGCTTGATATCTCAATTTTGCGGAGGAAATATGTTGGTTAAGTGCTGGAAACTAAGTAGTGTTAATGAAAAATCTGAGGACTGTCTTATCTATCATACATACTACAGTAGCATTTGATATTGTTCTTCTTTGCCATTTTTGAGTTCGAAATCATGCGAGCTGGTTAAAATTGACTATATCCTAGCAGCGGGTAGCGAATAGTTTCCGACAGGTAATCAAATCCGTAAAATATACTTAGCGCTGAGATGAGCTTAATCACCTGCCTATCACAGATGTAGGGATATTGATGCAGGTGGTGTGTAAGCGTCACATGCCTATACATATTTCACCGGATGTTCAGGGACTTACCGGTAGATACTGTGAGTAAGCGGTTTGGCAAAGCTGGAAAAAAAAAAAGAAAAAGAAAAAAAAAAAAAGAAACCATTCGGAAATTAGATCTATGAAATTCATCCCACGGATGCAGTTGGGAGTAGAGTCGTAAGCAGACATATCGGGGACTGCATTCGGGATATAGTTTTTGTAAAAATAAAATTGTTGTAAGATGGCAACCTTTATTCTGATTTGGTTGGTACCCGAAGGAGGTGCGATAAATATACGGTTAATTACTAATGGTCTATGGGTGTGGGGGATAGGGCTGATTAGAGTCTGAGGGGGAAATAAAGGTAAGTACAGTCCGACCTTGCTATAATGAACACGTAAAATTTGGCCTTTTGTTTCACTACAGCAAAGTTTTCAGTATAGAAAACTGGGGCAAATTACAACCTCTGTATTGACTTACTAGTAATGGAAATAGCTACATTAAGAAATCATTTGAATAGGACAGTGGTGGTAGTGATAGAAATAGAAATGTAAGGAGCAGTGGTAGTGGGAGAAGAATATAACTTAGATGTAAATCAGGAGTAGATTGAGATTCGTCATCAGGACGCTAACAGTGAAGATGTCTACTAGCAAACGGTGAGCATTCATACAAACAACATACCCGGAATGAACAGACACTTCACAACTTCGTTTAAACCAACTCTAGCACTTAGTGACATAGTTGCTGTTTGCTGGGCTGCTTGGGAATTACTGGTGCGCAGGAGGCAAGGCGGTAGCAGGGGGGTTTCAATGGATAAGATCAACTACTTTTCATTATAGCAAGAACAATTTGTATGTAGATAAAAATAACTTCCTAGAGTATTTTTTTCATTACACTATTTGGTGCGATTTCATTAAAGCAAGGTCAAATTGCATGGGAATGGAGATCCAAGAGCACGGTGTATTCATAATAGCAAGGTTTCCACTATAGCGGGGTTCATTATAGCAAGGTCGGACTGTAAGTAGCTCCGGTTAGAATCATTCAGAAGCCGTCAAGAACAATGTATTGTGGAAGGAACATAAACGGGGTCTTGAAAGGGTTGAGGGAATGGACGTATATGATAGGGAGGGTAGATGGGCCAGAGTGTAGATGGTGTGGCATGGAAGAGGAAACATCTGAACACATCTGGTCCAGATTTGAGCTTTGGAGGAGGAGGTGGCCAGGGAGGTGACATTGGAGGGTAGCGCACTTTTTGTGATTTATTTTGACCAAAATTACCTATTTCGATCTTCTTCCGTCTTATTATTTCCTTTATGTTTAATCTCGTCATAGCCTACGAGGCGGTATACGACTACAGTACTGATTTTTTTTCGAAAAGAAAAAAAAACGGGTCTTGAATACATGTTGGGTACCTAATTACAAATCACATTTACGTCCTAAGGCGGAAGGTTCGCGCAACGGAGAAGCACCCTTATGTCGCACAGAGGGTGAACTTGATCATTGTAGGCATGGAGCTGTGTAAAAGTTTGGCAAGCATGTACGTATTGTTGACGTCGTATTGGTAACGTGGTGAAAGCGGAAATTGAAGTGAAGGAAGAGGTGGTTATGGAGAACAGGGGAGGGGTAGATATTGAGTACACGCCATCAGGCTCAGGGGTAAAATACATCCATTGAAGCTAAGTGAACCTTCCCTTGCTGGCAGGGCCGTACTTATTCCACCCTAAAGCGGAGCCTTTGTCTCATTAGTACAGTAGAGTTGCCGTTAGCGCAATAGTCACGGATTCAATGAAATAGCTGAGGTAAAATAAAATTTTCGCTATTGTGACTGGGACAAGAAAGTTCTTAAAATGGCAACTTTAAGTCACAGGACAGGTTGTCAGCAAGAAAAGCTCAAATCCACTACATGAAATAAAAAAAAAAAAAAAAAAAAAAAAAAATCAAATCCACTACAGCACCAGCCGAAGAATCGGAAGTGAGTTTGACAAAAGGAAAGGGGTGAAGAGAAAGGTATTATATTGATAACGTTTAATTGGATGACTCGAGCTCGCTGTATACTGCTGAGACGTGCTCGGCCTGATCCCTCCAAAAATACTGAGCTCCTCTCAACATCATGTGGGCGCACCAAAGAAACCCTGAACAAAAGAAGCTTTCGTTAGTTTATCTAAAGGGTTATTGGACGACTCTGCCTGATGCTAATAGTGCTGGCAACTGTAATCACATGAGGCGAAAGCTTAGGGTTCCGAGATTGAGGGCAACAATCAGGGGCACGTAATGCTTAAGTCATGAATTCGACTCTGGTTTGCGGATGAGTTGTTTTTTTTTTTTTTTTTTTTCATTAATCGCGTGCCGCCCTATGGGCTATGGCGATGGCGGATGAGTTGTGGAGCTGTCGCGTCATTATAACAAGCGAGGGAGGACTGGAGTAAAGATATAGAACGACAACAACAGGGCTATTGTGAGGAGAATTGAGTGCAGCTTTGCGAATGCCCCGACGAGCCACCCGTTAACCGTCGAACTGCAGAACAGAGAGCTTTTTCCAAGCTACGTTGGAGGTGATACGTAGTTATGGTGGCATCCTGTAGGAGAAGGCTGATTAGGTGTTCAAAAAACTGTAAGGGGGATAATTAGGGTTCACAAAGCAGAGATGGGACCTGAACGGAGCTAGCTTCATCAGGTAGAGTTCAGGCAGACTGTCAAGTAGTCTGGTTGGCTCTCAAGTGTAGAAAGGCTATTAACATCAACTGGGCGGACGACTTGTGCGCTGAAAGTTGTGTCGTCAGGGTAACGGTAAATGTGAGGTTTCGTAGCAAAGCCTTGAGATTCTACTTGCGTTGAGACAGTGAGATGACGTATCACTTAAGCATTAATTGCAGCAAGCAATGTGTGATTGGCGTGCGTAGAGGTTACAGGGGTACATCTCAACGCTGAATGACCTTAGGTTCCAGTTCCGTAGCCCACAAGGCCCACAATACACCATACGTACTTTTTCGTGTCTCTAATGTGTTAACGCTAATGACAATAATTTTTTGGCATCGCAGTTCAGGCTAAGTCTCGTTAAGTCAAGCTGCCGTTGTTCCTTTCCTCTTGTGGTATGCGCTTGAGGGTAAACGTGGCCCATTAGCATGCCAGTCCCTGATGTAGCGATGAACCAAAGTTATGAAACTTTGAATTTGACGGGAAACTAGACTAGACTGCCTGAGTTTGAGCCCATCGTAAGTACGCTTAAAGGAGCGTCATGAATTTCTTCACTTGTGTGTTTAAGCTAAATGTTGTCCTCAATAAAGGCAGTTAGAGCTCAGTTCAATATATCGACTTCAGTAGCATATAGCCATATCCGCCACCCGGGTCCATCATCTTACACTGCCGGTATAGCGGCTCTACAAAGTTAACAGTAAATACATGATCTATAGCCGTTTCTTTAGCACCTTACTTTGCACCCTCTGCATGACGTGAAGCATCCTGATATCATGCTTAAATAGAGCGCCCCTAGCCATTCACAACACATTTTTTTTCACACCCTCAGCTCCGCCACTCAAGATAGTAAATTCCTCAGACACTCCTTTTTCTGCTGTTGTGAAACGATGCAAAGTACGCTCCTTCTTCAGATTTTGTTTGCCTATCTGGCCGCAGCGCAGCTTCAGGACCTGAATGCGGAGGTGAGTTCCTTCTCCACGTTCCCAGGAACATTGCTTGCGACTCGGGCTAGATTGCTAGTCGGCTAGCTTTGGTGAAGTAGTGATCGACCTTTATGTCGTTACTTGTACACCGCCCCGGGAGCTATGACGCGATTAGTGATCCATCGATCAGCTGAACTTACTCTTTCTTTTTCCAACATTCAGGCCCCTGATGATGCAACTGGGCCCCCAGAAACCGTTCAAGATGGCGCTGTTATTCTTCCTACGGCAACTCTGAGCACCGGGGTTCCCGCAACCACTATCCTGCCCGGTGTACAGCCTGGTGGCCCTGGCGGCCCCGGAGGAGCCACAGGGCCTGGTAACAATCCTAACGTACCGCTCCCTCCTAGTGCCAGTGAGTCTGTGATTCCACCTGGAGGCACCTCCGGCGAGCCTGTCGGCATCCTCCCGCCTGCCCCCGAGCCTCAGCCCGGCCCAGGTCATCGCCCTCCAGGTCTGGGTCCGCAACCAGGCCCGGGTCCACAGCCAGGCCCGGGCCCACAGCCAGGCCCGGGTCCACAGCCAGGTCCGGGTCCACAACCAGGCCCAGGCCCACAGCCTGTGCCAGGGCCTATCGTCGGCCCTGAGCTTCCACCAGGACCATCTCCAACGGGCGAAATCATTGGGCCGTACCCAGTTCCTGTTCCCGGCCCTGGCAGCACAGGAGCTCCGGGACATCCCACACCTAATGAACTCAGTAGCGCCATTATCGGAGGCGGCGGTGGCGCAGGAGGGCCTAGCAGCACTGCAATTGTGGGCGCTCCAGGGCCGATCGAGACCGGGCCCCCAGCGACTCCACCTCAGTACGTCTCTGGCGCTGGAGTGGTCAACTCCACTTTCGGCAGTGCACTCGCACTACTCGTTTGTGGGCTCTTTGCGCTCATGAGATAAGGGAAGCAGCCATTTCCTGGGGAGATACTGTCCGTTGGGGCACGGTGCAGCGTGCTCTTTCGTCGGCGACCTTGCTTTTTACTCTTGTCATTGGCACCTTCGGACGACAAACCACTGGTTCTCTTCCACACCTCTCGACTCAGTTCCCATGCCATCTTGTTACCTTTCTAGTTCCCCTTTTCCCACCTTAAGAGTATTCATCACTATTCGCTCATTGGTTACACTCTGCAAGTCTTCGCTGCTTTACTTTACCGCACCAATAACCAGCACTACGAAAATTTACCATAAAAATTGCAAAAGGGCATAGCCAAATTCTCACAAGACGTTCTCTACCCATTTCAACAATTGGGTTGCGGGGGCTAACGACTTGTCGTGACTCGCCCACACGAACAACCTCAGGGTAACCGCCCAAGCACCTCTTATTCAGGCCCCCTCACTATTGCGATTACTACGTTCATTCGTTCCGAGTTCCAAGTTATGTTCGTTCGTTCCCGTTATTGCCGTTCATTTTCAGAGATCCAGAGATCCAGGGATAGTTTTACATCGCTAAGTATCACTAAATCGAACAAAAAAAGGTAAAATGCAAAATTACAAAAAAAAGAAAAGGTTTATCTCTTTTTTCCGTGGTATAAGACAGATGAATGTTTACATTTCATTGAAAGCGATGTTATAATTCGGGCAGCCAGGGCAGTAGCACCAGATTACTATGTTTCAGCAGCAGATGTACAAGGCAAAAAAGGCAAATGGCAAAGGTAAAGCAAGGCAAAGTCAAATTACAATTTATGTGAAATGTGGAAAGTGCGTAGGCAAAGCAGAGCAAGAACGAAAAAAAGAAAATGGAAGGAAAAAACACAATATATGTTTGTGTGTCGTGTGTTGCTTGATATTTTGTTTTCGTATGTATGTATGTATGCTGGCAATAAAACGATGTGCCATCGTAAAATAAGTTCATACTTTAAGTAAGCGGAACACTGTGGCTGATAACCCACTGGGGCCGGCCGGGCGAGTGAGACGGTGCATTGGGCAGCCGCTAAGGTCTTGGATCTTTCCTATCTGCTGCGGAAATTCATATTTGTACAGTATCATGTTCACTCAACTTCAGAAGGCAAGGCAGTGATCGAGTTTAGCCTTCCCGCCCGTCCCCTGCTAACATAGGGTATGCGCACGTGAACATGCAGCGCGTCTCACTCACAACCCTGTGCACCACTGCAGCACTCGACATCTCCACATGTTTTCTAGCAAACACTTTAGGTGGAGGATAGGAAAACGTTCATAGGAGCCTGAGATTATAGCATATGGCTGCTTTTCTGCCTTATACTGTAGGTCTAAACTATTCCCTCCAGTAGTGCTAATGCACGCATGTTTGATCTTCTGCATGCAAAGTATTTAATTGATTACTTACAGGTAAACAACGGCTAGTCTTATAGCTAACTAGAGAATAACAAGGCATTAACCCATGCAAGCCTTAACAACCATTGACAAGAGCGATATCTGAACAGGAATTGTAATTAAATCCAAACTTCATGTTACACCAGAGACCTCTAGGTACTAAACATAGTCCTTCGATAAATGTACTTACCCCTGCTTGATAGTATTTCATGGCAAAACAAAGACTGCCAGCGATAAAGCGTGAAGCCGCCACTCCGAACGGGCCGAAACCCTACTTTAAGTCCTACTTCTTCTTGACCTGTACATGGCTAGCTAGCTCAATTGCAATTTTGCAGGTTCCAACACCTAGTTCAATTCTCACATTCATGCCCCTCGTGGTTTGTGTACACCCACATGTGAAGCAATATATGCACCAATGGTGCTTACTAGCTATAGCATTTAGACGTAAAATTACTAGGCAAAAGTCTTGGCGATCGCTGATATCTTGGCATCACAAAATGCTTGTTGCGGAGCTTCGATTATCCATATCTCCACAATGCATAGCTTAATTTCAGAACTTTATCTGCAATTTGTAGATTTATGCCTTCAAGGTAAAGGCAAGTCATGAGAGCAGTTGTAGTCAATTATACAGTCAACTGACAAGGGGAGCAATAAAAGTGTTTTTATTGATAGTCTCTTTACAAAACAGTGCAGCTGTGTGCTAGGAAAAATTTTTAGTGACTGATCAATTTCGCTATAGAAAAAAATATTGAGCCAATCCTAGTTCATATTTTTTATATGTTTTTCTGTGGTGTTGTGAGCTCTGTAGAGAGCGTTGAAACGCAATTTTAAGCCTCAAATTGGCAATTTTGTATGGGAATTTTGAGATCTTGGCATTCATTAGTGCTTGTAATTTTTTTTGGACAGTTCTACCAGTACTGGATAGGATACGATCTGTGGATAGGAAGCGACCGGATAGAAATCAGGAGACAGCCCCGTCCTCCTCCAATTATTACTGTATCTCTTTCAATATTGATGCTATTCACATACAATCATCTTCATATCATGGCTTGCATCAAGAAGTAGCTACCTCAGGGCCTTACTCGTGCTATAGCATGGAGGCTAAGAATCCAGAAGTTAGTTTAGCAAAAGTAGGGGTTATTTTGATACCAATTTTTTTTTTTTTTTTTAAAAAAAAAATCATTAATCGCGTGCCGCCCTATGGGCTATGGCGATGTTTTAGTTACAAAAATGGAACGACATGTAAGGAGATAGGAGATGTAAGAAAATTGCTCTGTCTGCTTGAAAGAAAAGGGAAAATCATAATGAGGTAAGAAAACTCTTATAGTCCCGCCCAGTCCAGTATGTCCGCCAGTGTCTCTCCGCTGCCGTCTTCCTGCTTCCGGGGTCGGCATAGGTCGTCTTTGCCTTTTGGGCATTTCCGTCTCCAGACCTTGCACTGTGTTAGGATGTGTCGGGTGGTTTCGTTGTCTTCGCCGCACCAACGGCATTCAGGGCTGTCTCCGGTGCCGATTTTGTGTTGCCAGTAGCGTAGGCCCTTTCCACCAAGGATCCCGGCTAGGGTTGCGACCCTGCTGCCGAGGCGTTGTGGTGTGATACCAATTCAACTACCCTGAGCCATCGACTACGAGGGGTACAGAAGGGCTGTATAGAGGCTCATGAGATGCAGCTTCTCACTAAAAGTGAGGAAAATGCACTCATCACTTGGACGACTACCATGAGTGACCTGGGCTTGCCAGTGAATCTCCAAATGTTACACGCAATAGCCATTTAGATCTTCTGTGTCTGGCAAAGCAACAAATTACCATGCCGCACAGGGAGCCACCAAATCGATATATCTGGGCACATACGCCACAGTTAACGATGCGGAGTTAATCGCCATAAGCGAAGCCTTGGACACGACGGAAGGGGAACTCCTGATACTCACCGACTCCAAAGTCGCCATAGCCAAGCTGAGGGGCATCGCCAACGGCAACCACACCCAGGAAGGAACGGCACACAAAGCTAGAACGGCCTGGGAGAGACGGATTACCAAGGCGACCGGGACCTAGCAGTAATGTGGATCAAAGGGCACAAAGGCATCCAGGGAAACGAAGAAGCGGACGAAGCAGCCAAGATAGGCACCTTCTTACAGTACTTACCCGAGGTCGTCACCGAAGCTGGGTTGAGACAGAACGCCAGGCAAGCGAGGGCTCAAGAAAGAAACAGACTTGACTTATCCTACCGCCCATTACAGAGGCTTGGAAAACAGGTATCGAAGCTCGCGGGACTACTAGGCGCGAAAGCCCTACGAGCCTGGAGACACAAAATAGGGAAGGCAAACCGCCCGGACTGTCGCTGGTACGGCGAACACGACGAGACTACGAAACACCTCCTCGAAGCCTGCCGGGTGTGGTGAATGAGATGGCCCGGAGGAATGGAGGACATACGGAGACCGCCGAGGGTAGGAGACGACGACCTGGACCCATTACATAGCTTGATGGAACTAATTGGAGAAGAGGGATGAGTGGTAGGAGACGGTTCCGTTATTTGTTCAGTTATTTCACTTTTATTCCGTTATCTGTTCATTTATTTCAATTTTACTCGGAGGAGACAAAGGTCATTATGTATGTAACTACAACCTCGCCATAGCCCTTAGGGCGGCAAGCGAGTAATGATATTAAAAAAAAAAAAAAAAAATTACCATGCCCTCACTGGCACTGCAGTTCCTCACTTGCCACCCCACAATCAATGCCAAATATATTCAATACCTTCCGAGAATACGGGTGAAGCAGGGCATGAATGTGGTAGCTCAATGTACATTTTATAAGACATTGTGTAATACTATTCAATTTTGCCATGTTACTCCTGACAACTTTTTGGAATTGCAGTGAGAAGGGTATTATCATGGAAAATACCCATAAAAATCTCCGCAAGTCAATTGTGCATGCTAGGCCTGGTCGTAAGGTCACAGCCACTGATGGTAGTCGAGAGATTGTCACGCCACTTGAGACTGTGAATGCTGCAGGCAAGATTATACCACCATTTATTGTGTCGCAGGCAAAAAGTCATTGGCACAGCTACTACGGTAAGGATGATGCGCATAAGCGGCCAGCAAGCTTTGATTACTCTAAGCACAGTTACTTAGATGATGGCCTCAGTCTTGAGTGTATGAAGTATCATTTTGAGCTGCATATGCGCCCTGGTACTGCATCCTTCGAGCCGCTGGCAGCAACCTCTGAACCAGCAACAATCCCTCCAGCACCCACTCGAATTACCAAAAGTGTCGGCACCTCCAACCTACCTAGCATCGAAAGTATACCTAGCAATTCTGCCAATTCTTCAAGATTGCTGCACAGGAGAGGATTGCAGCAGTAGCCACAAAGGAAAAAAGGGTGCAGATAAGCTCGAAAAGTAGAAAGCTGCTGCAGCCAAAAAGGAGGCCGCAGCAGCAGCTCATGTAGCAGCAGCCGCTGAGAAAGCTACCAACCGTGGACAGGGGCATGGGTGCAGGCGTGGGTGAAGCTATAGACGAGGGGTTCTTGTGGTTGGTGTTAAGCGAGGGTCGGAGCTCATAGTAGTGGGGAGTGCGGTGGAGCCTTTCGAGTTGAATTCTGCATCACTGGAGTAACTGGAGGTGTCTGGAGGAGAGATGGTGGCTCCCACACAAGCCTTTTCACCTATAGAGCTTAATTCGGAACCAGCTGAGTCAGGATTTGAGTTCTTGCGGTCAGAATTGGAGATTGACAAGGTTGAGGCACCCTTCTAGTGCGGGAAATGGAATTTGACTGTATATTTGAACATGCGTACAGTGCCATGCTGCAGATCTTGAGCTTCTGTTAATCCTATATTATAGTACAGTGTTTGGATATATCAGCATGAGTAGTACTGTGATAGTGGGGGTGCTGTATCATGAGTATGAGCTTATAGGAGCCGGAGCGGGTTATTTTGTGGAGGTGATGAAACGTATAAAATTGTAGATCTGAAGATATAGCCTTCTCATCATTTTTTTTTTTTTTTTTTTTTTTTTCAAATTCGGAATCAGCGCATTTGGTTTAGCCTATATTCAATTTATTGCATATGTAGCTCATATATTCCTGAAGATAATATAAAATAGCATCTGCATTTCCGGGTAAGGAATGGTGCGAAATACCCCAGTCGTTTCCTATCTGCAGATCGTATCCTATCCAGTACTGGTATTTCCTAGATAAAAAATCCTCATTGCCACTCTCATTTAGTTGACGAAGCATAGGCTTCATAAAAGTAGCAGGTTTTTGTATATAGTGCCTAATGGCCAAGATAATATGTTTCAATGTTACACTACAATCCTGCTGCATAAGTAGAAGCCTATATTATCCTATTGTTCTATACCCTGTAGCATCATCAGTTCAAGTTGTAAGTTAATCGGGTCATTTGTCACTGTATATCTCAATTTCTTCCTCTTTGGACCCTATCGCTGACAGCGCTCAGATCACAATCACCAAGACTTTTGCTTGGTAATTATAATATCCGCATTACTATTTGCACCAATTTCATCCATGTATGAGCGTTGGAATTGGTAGCCATGGTTCGATATCCAAACTTCAGTTCAGTTCCTATGACAGGCAACGTTATGCTATCTACAGTATCGTTGACGGTTACTATACAGCCGATACGTTAGATTATGTGGCTCTACTGTATCCCTTAGGTCATATGCAAATATGCATACTATTGAGGGAGCAATGTTGCGAGGCATTTCCCCAGTGGAGTGAACGTGGGGAAGTTTTCATGCTTTACAATCTGAATGTGCGTTCACGTATAGCTCAACGACACTGCAGCAGGCAGCTCTATTGTTGATTATCGCAGGGGTATGGTGTAATTAGAAATAGGGTTAAGGGTCAGGGCATCTCATACCGGTACTTGTTCAATTTGTATCCGGGTAATCGTGCGGTAAGAAATTGACTGCAGCCAATAGAATCATGCAAAGTCATGTGAGAGGTTAACGTAGTATGGCTGCACGCAGTGCACCTGGATTGGCGATTGACCATTAGCTCGATTGAGCCGGAATTTTCCCGAATGCTCTGTTTCAACTGCACGAACCACCCAAGCATTGGGCTTTGGCAGCTAGGTATTAGATTAAATGGCGATGTTTTCAATATAATACACTAAAAGCTCTTTTTTTTTTTTATATATCATTACTCGTGTGTCGCCCTGTGGGCTATGATGAGACGCACTAAAACCTCGTGGGTGCAACATCATGCTACCTCGACGATCATAGCTTTTGGCTTGATGCCGTCAAGGCTAGTAGTATGTATTTTAAACTAATCAGTAAACATATTGGGCATCAATATACAGACTACTTACTAATTCAACATGCAGTCGAAAATATCACACCCATGTGTGACTGATGAAAAGGCGAGCCGGTCTTGATTCAGGAAATACTGTATGTTTGTATCAAGCGCAGCCATATGGAGATTTAGCTTGCAAATCTTCTCCTCAATAACGGAAAGAACAGATTTAACATCCGATATGTAATGAGGTACTAGTTTATAACGCTAAAGCACGTTTCATGTATCATGTAGGCATTAGGCCGCGGAAAGGTACTAGAATTCTTACGGGAGACGGGAAGCGTTTGATTCTTGGCTACAAATGTAGCCGATTTCCGCATTTAATTCGCCAGTGCGCCTTATCCTATATGACGAGCCGGAATTCCAGCGATATTCCATGCAATACTGCCAAGGCTCCTCACCATTGAGATCCCAAAGCGTGGAACATTACATTCCGTTTGTTCCAGTACTGAAGTAGATGATATGGCTTACATGAACGTTGCCTTCAGCGAACTCGATATCCAGGCAACAGGGTTTAAGAGCTTCACGTATGATGACAAGTAGGCTATGTCGCCGATCATGGTGTGCCTGCGCTGATGCAGTGTTTCATATGAAAATATATTTCCTTCGTAATGTTTGCTACAGCTTCAGCAATAGATTTATCACCTGCAGCATTTCTTTGACCTCGAAAATTGGTTTTCGCAATTATATTGAGCTCAGAAAACAATCCAAGCTTCATCTTGATGTGAACCAGTGCAAACAAGCAGGCATAGAGTGAACTCATCCTTGCAAGCACGTTAGCCTGCGATTTGTGAAGTGTGTAACATTATGCCTAGTGTCTATGCCGGTAAATATACCTCTATTGCAGCAGGGAAGGGCAATCCTTGTTCAGGGCGCACAGATAAACAAAGGAACAAATGAACCGCACAGGGGAATCTTTGAATTTGTATTTTGTTAGATCCAGAGCTGCACCAAACACTCATTTTCCAGTTCTGCAGGAAGATTAAAGTAATATTTGTCACTTGCAAGAAATTCATTGCCGGTCCTTGATATACTAATAGGTTTCAATTAGTCTCGTGCTTAATCATGCGGACAATTCCTTGTACTTTAGCCAAGATCCCACAATGCCGATGTGCATTGCTTCCACCTGCAGTTTGTAGTCTGTTCACGGAAGCTCCTCTAGCTTTATGCCGCCAATATATCGCAGAGTGCCTAGCCGCTTCGCGTTGCTCGTTGGTTAGCTCAACTATGATGCCGAAATTGTGAAACACATTGTATAGCTCACTATAGGTGCCTGTGCACAATAAATTTGGGCAAAATTTCACTCCAAGGAATATCGTTATTTGCTCTTATCAGAGGCGGGTGAAGAGTGGGTTAAAAAAAAAAAAAAAAAAAAAAAAAAAACCAAGGAATTTCGTTACTTGCTCCTATCAGAGGCTGGTGAGGAGTAGGTTAATGTAAGGAAACGGTGAGTGATTATAGAGACGTTTCATGATCATTGGCTATTGACTTCAGCAGGTAATCCCGTGCCGTTTTTGATGAATGGTGACGTGGTTTGAACCAAACCTCCCTAGCAGTTAACATTGACAGTATCGGGAACGCCAAACCCAGTGATACATTTTGCGCATTGCATGTCTATTGTAAGCCCCCACCTGATCACCATTGATTTCCTAGGTTTGCAGACCTCACTGATTTTCAAACGGATACGATATCGGCTCCTTAATTATTCGATAATCATTCATCAGCCACTATCTCCATCAACCACTGGTCACGGATTTGCCCTGACTGTTCCTTTTCGTACAGCGTGGGGTCTCTTCTCATTTCCCTTCATCACCAATGTAGAAGGAATAAGGGTGCCTGACCGTGGTTCCATTTTGCTTTCCGTGCGCCATGTATGCAATTACTTTATCGTACGCCCAGGAAATACTGCTGCAACAGTGACAAACTGGCAGGTACCAAACGCCTTTCGTAATGCTTAGGCATTCGTCGAAGGTTGACTATAGGCTTTTCAGATACTCAATAGGCTCGTGTCAAGTTTACCGGACCCTTGGTCAGATATGATGAGGAAATTCACATTCAATTCATCCGACCGCTCGAGATGGGTGCCGGAAAACAATATTCACTAAATGAACCGCAATTAAATCTGCTTGAAGACTTCTGCTGTTTTTGACCTTTGAAACGTAAGGTAACACCTGCTGTGGCTGTAACCCCAGCTATATTGGAAGCATTTAGATTACCGAGAATATCGCCATAGCCCTCAGGGCGGCATACGATATATGATATTAAAAAAAAAAAAAAGAAAAAAAAAAAAGATCCGAGAATAGAAGTCTGGAATACCAGACGTTCAATATCTCAACGAGATAACGGGAATCAGAGTTGACCATTCATACATATGACTCTCACATAAAATTATCATGCCCTCACTCCTGGACATTTTGAAATCGGTACCGCTGCGTGCGTGTAGTATCAAACTACAGAGCGCGTTGGATTCCGTTATCATCTGCCACGTGCACAGAACGAAGCTCACGTGCTACCACCTTCACGATGGCTACGCAGGAACGAGTTATTAGGGCCTTTTCCTTTACCTTATTATTATCATCATAGTTTAGTTTCTCTACAGTTTCCCTGCATTATTTCGCTGTATCTCTCATGTAACTAAATCGCCATAGCCCTTAGGGCGGCAAGCGATCAATGATATAAAAATAAAAATAAAAATTCTGCCGCTGCACTAACAAGTTTTGGGGATGCTGGAATACTATGCGCTTTCTGCCGTGTCTCATGAAGCTGTTCACTACGGAATAAGATTAAGTAATTGGAAATTAACGATACTGGTAGATATGAAAGTAGGTGCAAAGTAGTCTAGTTGTACCATCTAACAAGTTGTATGTGAAAGTGCCTCCAGGGCGAAAGCTCTCCGAGTCTTGCGTAAGAACCTTTATCTCTTACCAGATCTAAGTCTCTCCGCTGAGCAAGTTGTATGGGCCTACTAACAGTACATACAGAAGTCCTTCATTGCCTGTCACCGTTCGGGGCCAACCTTCTTATCCGGGCTAGTGGATAACTGGACTACTCATCACAGGGACAGGTGACTGATCAATTTACAAGGATGAAGACCAAAAACGAGCCAAGATGCATAATTAGATACATGAGTAGAGATGTTGCCGCTTTACAGTACATGGTTTCTTAATTGACATGCTTTTTTTGTCCTTCCACTAAATCGTCACTTACTACCATTCACTATGACAGGTCAACTGACATGCATAGTGCTAGAAACACCACTCCGTTTACATGATTTTTTAACTGGCCTTAATAGTTCTATGAACATCATCATTGCCCTCTTGATGCGCCTCATCATCTCAGTCTTGAAGTCTAAGTTTGTCAGGTTCAAGACGATAGCGATTGTAGTGTTGCAGAGGCTGGAGGTAACGTTCAAATTCTTGTTGAATATCTGAACCGAAAGGCTCACAAGTTGAGGAGGCATCTTCAATAAGATCTAGAAGGGAGAATAATGAGAGGTGTGGTGGCCTTGGTTTGAAACGAGCAGGAGGAGAGACTGCTATTAGAATTTGCACAGGACAGGAAGAGATGCAAGTGGTGGAGGAGTGTAGGGAATGCGGTGATAGTGAATATCTCGAGATGCCCTATAACTAATTAGGGTACTTAATAAGTATATTCGCCAAGACAGACAACAGGAGCGGCTACGTCTGTATGGCGCCGATAAATGCAACTTTTTACTCAAATATGCAGGGTATGTATTCGGAATTCGGACCAGTAACCCGGGACAGTCAGCACAAATGTGGATGGCCTGGGCCATCCACTTATGTGTGGAAGAAATGGCTGGCCCGAGCCAGTGATGAGTGGCCCGCTAAGACGGCTAGCCCCAAACACCACTAAGTCTAACTAAGTAAAGTTCAGAGATGACTATCATAAATTATAGCTTCGGCATTATTATGAATATTTCCTCACCGTCCACGGTGTCCACTACCTGTTAGCTGTGATACAGTAGGATAAGTGGCAACACAATCAGCACCACACCCTCAACACTAAACTTGTTGCTGGATATCCCATCCCAAGTCGGATTTGTACCAACACATATACCTCCATGTAAACAATATATTTGCTGAGGTCAAAGCATTACTTATGTCTAATCTCCATCACCCCACAAGCCTCGCGTGCACAGAGGGAAAGGGCATTGTCTTGAAGGACTAACTAGCCGGAAGCTGTCACGCTATTCTAATACCCATGACTGAGACAGGCTTAGTACCTCGCCATAGCACTTAGGGCGGCATGCGAATAATGATATAAAATATAAAAAAAGGACAGGCTTAGTACGAATTTGAGACAAGAATTATCAACAGGTCATGGATAGCTTACTGCAGCCGTTAAGGTAAGATAATCGAGAAAGTCGGAAAGTCCGCGGGGATGTAACGTACAATTCCAAACTAGATTTTGTCCAGGAGTGGTCTAGGTTGATCATGTACACCACCTTGCCTAGGCTTTTCTGGCATGCGTGCGGATGTGGGTACAATTTTCCAACAATGAGCTGCAAGGGTCTGCAGGCAATGTGGAGTACAAGCAGCTTCAGTTAAAGAAACCAGCAGTGTGGGCTTCACCTGTAGCTGTGTCTTCTTTGCATGCATATGTACGCAGCACATAAATGCGGCACAGCCGACTCTAACGAGTTCATCTTTGCGAAAACGCCTTTAACTTGTCTGAAAACGTGATCTTCGGCCTCGTAATCTAGACCAGCTCCTTGAAAAGGAAGGCGTTGTTGTGTAGAACACAATGGTGATAGCATCAGGACCTGCTAGATGTTACAACTCTAATTATTAACTCGCAAGTCAACATACCGTCCTGTTATGCAACACCGTTACCTTGTAGTCCGACCTACATCACGATGGCACTATCTGAACCCGCTGCTGTGCACTAGCGACAGTACACTGTTAGGCCGACAGTAGGCTAATGGTTTGAACTGCAGGGCCTGTGCTCAGGATCTGAGACCCGCGGATGATCTCGATATCGATCTACCTAGTCTAACAACGGCAATGAGTCCACATTTTTGCTGTTACTGTGGAATGACCCACAACAAGCCTCTCATTTGCAATCGCGGTATCATTGTGATGTGCAACTAGATTCAACTCTTTGATAGCATGCTTGTACCCTGCTTATGATCACTACAAATGCATAATCCATGTCAACTATTCGCTCACACCGATATCTACAACCATTGTGCAGAGAATCTGGTTATCAGATGGCAAGGGGACGAATAAACTCTAGTGAGTATGCTTGTCAGAGTAAGATTATTCCTCATCTTGCTCCGTATAGCGGTGAGGGATGACGACGATCTTGTCCATAAGTAAGGCGACGACTTTTTACTGACGGTGGGTCTATTTTCATCACGAAGAAATAGAAAACAAACCAGCATCAGATTGATTTACCATATACACATCTCGTTCACTGAGGTCACTTCAAAGCAACGAGATTTTAAAGGCAAGTCAATATGCATTGTGGCGTACTTGCTGCCCTTGTTAACATGAAAACTCTCTATTCAGATAATGCTGCAAATAAAACTCCTATCCTAGACCCAGCTACAGCAGCAACCAGGTCGGTATCAATTTCAAAGTCCCGCAAAAGTGTACACGTACGTTGTATACGCATACCGAGATATTCCATATCGATTTACTGTAACTGTTCAAGCACCAGGAAGCCTCTACCTTCATCTAACGCAAACACCCTTCGGGGACTATATATTCTCCGACAGACTAAGTCCCGAAGGCTAGTGCTGACTGGGGCTCGCCTACTTCTTAAAACGCCAGGTTGCGGCTTGACCTGGTCACATTAAGTTAGTATGATTATCAATCCTTCGTTGACAGTACGCAGTTTGATCTGTAAATTGAACCATTAGTTGGCAGTTATATAATGTGTATAGTACTATCGATCACGCAAAGCTTTATTCATCAAGCATACCCATGTCGCACTACTCGATCATAGCCAATAAAATCACAGGCCAAGACCCATTCACCTTACGATATGTGTCTCGGTGTCCTTTAGCAAATAAAAAACATTCCAACATTCGGTGAAATTTTATGCCGCAATACCAACCCCCACTTCCCCATGACTGATATTTCATTACGTATACTCGTATGTCGAGTCTACTTATATCAATTTTGCATCGCAGCGCTGACAGATTCATGATATCATTATAGTCTCTGAATAGGTTGCATATGAAAGCCCCGATATAGCCATCGCATATGGCAAGATGAATAAATACAAACTCAGGTGCTACAGGCTCCTTGTGCTTGTAGCTAGCATACATATCCTAATGAGGCTAACACATGTCGTATCTCGGATGAATCCACATCCTAAGTTTTTCTTATTGTTTTATTTTTGATTTGATTTCATCTGCATGTTCGTTCTATGGAAGTTTTGAAACTTCCCATAGTTCGTCTGTGCATACACTGAAACACTTCGAGCAGTGTACGTTGTGGATACAACTTCAGCATCTTCTTCGTCCCCAACTCTTGTCAATTAGAAATTTAGGACGCAATTGGCACGCGCTGAGCCAAGCCACTAGTGCAGCAGCATGGACCATACAACTCCGTCCCAAGGCTCCTCCAATAATTTGACTTTTCATAAGGCTTTTCCGATATCCGTATCAACCTCCTCAATCCTGCTCTGCGCTCGGACGCTTGCTTCTAAATTGGGACTCTTCTCCTACTTGCTAAGACGCAGTGCAACACTCCACGGGTTACGCAACCGCTTGCGCAAACTCACGATCAATTCAAGTCTGCGGACGTCTATGCGTGTATAATTTCCTCCGTTTGTCAGCAAAAGTGGGAGTACATAAATATTGAGAGTATATGATTGTGATGTTACATAGGGTGCACAGCCCCGACCATATGCATGCCAGGTCTTGCGGCAGGCACGTGTAACAATTAAATTCTGTTCAGCTAGTATAAACTGACCCCAGCCGTGCTCTTGTTTCATCCGTGATATACTCACATTGGGTGGAAAGCTGCCAAACGTGTATGCAACACCAATGTCATTGATGCGATCGCTGGTATTGCTTTGCCTTCTGCAATGGTGCCTTCCTCGGGCGCTGGCTCTCTGTTTCACCAGACTTCACAACTTGATGTATCTTCTTATACTGTAGCTAGAAGTTAGGTGAATAGGCATAGATATATCGTAGTACTACCTGATGATATCTATATATTTCCATATCAATGGGAACAGCAACGTCCATTGAGAAAATTTCTTCCTTATTCATAAAACACGTGTTTTACATATGTACAGTTTCTTTTGAAGGATTTCCAAAAAAAAACAGGAAATATCCGATTTCGTGTGCCCGACATGCAAAGCGGGGAAACTTTCAGTGTGCTGGAAACGAAATGTCATTGGATAAAAACGTTTCTGTGTGACACCATCATTATTAGAACTGTCTAAAAAAAAGAAAAAAGAAAAAAAGAACTGTGATTGAGTAACCTGATATGCCCATCAGAGTGATTGGCTCTGCATATCTACAAATACCTATATGCGGCCTCTGCTTTAGATAGTCACCATAAAGACGCAAGGCAGAATATGCTATACCGTGATAACCCACCCGTAAGCTCTAGTGCAGAACCGCCGCTTCGTACGATATTCAACTGCGATTTTAACTGTTTACCCTCCAACCCAACCATAGGGCATATTTTACTATAAGGCCTTTATTGTGTAGCCGCCCCCCTGCTAGCTTTGTGCCCCAAACAGATAAGTTTTTCACTCATTGGCCTACTGTGGACATAGCTACGGTAACCAGCAGCATCCTATGCTTATTGGATTCTCACTGGCTCGTATTGTACAGCGCCTATAGTTCGCGGGTATTTCATTAAATGCTCCAATATTTGAATTAGTGAGCCCCGCCTTACCTGGGTGACGTATTCACACATCCATCATGACAGAAAACGCTTGCTGCCCTGTCATGCGGGTTCATAGCAAATATCTGCCCAATACTGCATAAGGACACCAGGGTACACCACCACAATAGCAGCTGATCGTCAAAGTTTCATGCATAATTGGGATGGCATGCTAAGTGGTATTGTATGCATTCTGCACCCCGCTACAGTAATCCGCACTTGGTCTTTTAACAGCACCTAAATTTACCACCCCTGCAACCCTGACTAACTGTGCGCACAATAATTTTAGTTTTCAGATGAATCTATTCTTAGAGTACACATCCTAGCTTTTATCATAATGTTGCCCTTGCAGGCAATGTATCACTAAGATGTACGTCCGCTAAGGTAAGGAGGCCAATGGAGGGTGTTGAGGCTCACAAATTAATTAGTGAGATGAAAGGAAAAGGGTTCGGGTAGATCTAGAGCAACGATGATGTGAAATGGGATGACATGTCAAGTCTAAATACAAGCAATAACTGGTCCACACAAATTTCGTCGCAATTTGTCACTGTTCACAGAAAGATCTCATTTCAGGCATGGAGGCGAATGTCTAATCATTTTATAGTCGTTTGTATCTCAATGCCACATTTCTGGTTCCCTGGTTTATTCGATCAAATTCCAAACAGAAAAAATACAAACCCATATCTCCGAGCTGTAAACAAAGCGAAAAAGAGACCCAAATGAACACCTGTTAGTAAAGAAAACGCTCGCTATCAACACAAAAGAAAAAAAGCAAATGAACCCGTCCTAGTATAAAAGTAAAAACCCAGAAAGGAAGAAGAAAAAAGAATAGAACAAGAAAAGTAAAAAGTAGCCAGCCCAATAAAAAGACACAGGAAAAAGAAACGAAGCTCTCCTGTTGAACCATGTAGACCTTATTGTGTGCCCAAGCCCTATACCCGATTTCCGACTGCAAGTGATTCCATCAAATCGTTTTGCCCCTTGTTCCCTACCGAATCCCTTCACACTGCTTGCAATACCATATTCCGTGCTCTGATTCCTATGTCCGAAAAAAAAGGATTAAGTAGAAGAAGGAAAAGAAGCAAGAACGCGTTGCCATCCAAACAAAAGGTGGTATAGTAACAATGACATGAACGAACGTAGGCTATGTGCAGGGAATAATTGGGCGCACAGCGCCAGAGCAAGGAGGCTTGGTCTGGTGAAGCGAGGGGGGTGTGGGGAGTGAGAAAACAACTTGCAAATGTAATGAAACGAAGCCCATAGTTTATCAAAGATGCAAACGCCGTGCGCAAACAAAGCAGACAAAGGAAAAGAACAAAACTGAAAACCATTCTTCAGATCATCAAGAAGTCCCATCCGTTAGCAACCATGACATCTCTCCATCGGCAGCCGCCCATCGCTGTGGCTGGGTTGTCCTCGAGACGCCACACCTCGCCAAGAAGCCTGAACATCCTGCCCCAAGATCCTTCGGTGCCCTCCGCTCCGAGCATGTCGTTTCGCCTGTATAGGAATTGTCGGAAGAGGCTGCCTTGAGTGGAGACGCTGCCGCCAATCAGGTACACCCAGACAAGAGACCGGTCGAACCCATCGACGCCCCCCGGGATCCGCTCGAGCGTAGCCACAAGCTTGTTCAGCAGCTCCTTAACCTGGATCTGGTTCCTGTCGAATCCAGGTACTAGCGAGCACAAGTAGATGCGGGCTGCGTATCGGAACGCGTCCGTCATGTGGTGCGCAAGTGTGGTCTGGTTGATTCCGCCGTCGGAGCGGACGATTGGGCCCACCGGGAGGCCACCGCTCGCTGCAAGGGCAATGTCTTCGGTCTCATCGATCTTGCTGGCGAGAGACTTAACATGTTCGCAGAGATCCATGTCGGAGAGCATGTTGTCGTTCTTAAGGGCCTCGAGGCATGCGATTTCGGAGATCAGGTACATCACTTGGTCGTCGCAGCCCATGAGCTCCATGAGACCCGAGTAGCCGCGGCAGAGGTGTTTCTCGCGATAGGTATCAGCGAACTGCGGTGCGCGGCCAAGCATGGTTGCACCGAGGATGTCAACCCACGCAGTTAAGGTCATGTTGATAGGTGCGGGCGCGTACTGAGCCGGGATGCCGCCTGGGGCTGTTATCTCGTTGAGTGCTTGGGTCAGGTTGAGCTTATGCACAAGGGAAGTCGCTGCCTGGAAATGGCTGTGCCATGGAATGTCGGGAAGGGTGTCATCTGGATGCCCGACGACGCATTGGAAGAGGATCATGGCAAGGGTGGCCTCCAGGATCTGCAGATGATCGGTGTCGTTCTTAAGGGTCTCGCAGAGCTCCGAGATCGTAGCATATCGGTGTCTCATGATATCTTGGTCAATGTATTCGGATGGGATCTGCTGTGTTGACTTGAGGTGAAGAGCCGCGACTGAGAGACAGCAATGCATGTAGCATTTATTCGTTGCAAGGGCGGGGAGCACAACTTCCTGTGTCGCCATGCCGCGGAGGCTGATGTCGAGTATGGGGAAGATGAGGCGGACAACAGACGCGAGGAAATGGTCGAAGAGCTGCCTGTCGCTGTCTTCTACCGGGAGGCATGGTGCTGAGGAGGTTGTGGAAGAGAGAAGTTCGGATGTGGTGGATATCGATGAAGGAGTGGGCTGGCCGAAGGCGAAATCAAGGAACTGGAAGTTCTCGATGCCTTCCATCTCGGGGCTGCCCATGTTCGAGTGGAAGCCATCGAGGCCGTTGAAGGTGGTGTCGCCGGGCGCGACCGACAGTCCGGCGCCGTACGAGGGCCGCCGGAAGGCTGTAGTTGTGAAGGCACTTGAGTTCTTGCGTACGGGAAAGCTGTTGACGAAGGTTTGCTTCTCAGTGATTACATCTACGTCGAAGGCGCCGAAGGGATATCCAGCATGTTGGGTGTGTGGGTGGGCGTGGAATGCGTGGAGTTGCTGAGTGTCCATGGGCATACCGTACAGGCCATCATCGAGGTCATTCTCCAGCGAGTATCCGCTCTCGATGCTCAGCGACCGCCGGCGTGAGCCAGGCAAGCCGAGCTGACTTGATCGATCGCTGGTGCAGTCGCTTGTCGGGGCGCTCCTTGAGAGCTCTGGAGGCGAGTCGGCGCTCAGTGGTGATACCTGAGCCTTCTCTGAGAGCTTTGTGCGCTTGATCAGCATCTTGATGGCCTCCTTCTGCCGCTTCCTTTGGTCCACATTGCTCCACCATACTGGTCTCTTGTATTCACAGTTCAAGCCGAGGTGTTTGCAGGCCTTGCAGAGCGGCTTTCCCTCGTCGCATTTTTTCCGTCGTAGTCGGCAGGTGAAGCATCCTATGAATCCCTAAATTAGTACATCAAGTGCTGACAATACCTCTTATCTCAATGGAAATTGAAAACGGAAACGGCGGTCCCACCTGTCCGAGAGCGACGATGTGTCTTTGTGCTAGTTTTGGGAGCCTTAGGCTGCATTGTTGGTATTGATGTTATCGTTGTGGTAGCCAGTGTGTATAAATCCTAAGCGTAATGACGCTACAAGAGGAGATGCTGGGAATGTGTTGCTAATGTGTTGCTAGCCCTTAACTATTAATCTCTTGACCGCGGGTGTTGCAATGAGTATATTGGATAGACACAGAGCTTGTCGAGTCTTGATTAAATTGAAAGCGGAATGGTGCCAGTCGCTCGCGACGTCGAAAACACTTGAACGAAAATAAATTAAGAAAAACTGAGGAAATAGGAACCAAAAACTTAAATTCTAGCGTGCTAATCTATGATTGAATTGCCGAGCGAAGATGATGCGGACAGAAAAGGAAAATATATTGCCCAACTGTTGAATGGAAGAAATGCTGATAGCGATTAGAGGGAGGGGTGCTGAGCGTCGAATAGCTCTCACTTGCTCATTCCAAGGGTTGCGGGATATGTTTACTTATGTATACGGCAAAAGTAATGCAACCAAAATGGGGGGACCACTGCGCAGTGACGGAGGGGTAACAGGATGAGATCAGGCTGGGAGGGCTGAGCAGCTGAGTGGTCGGTGCGTTAGGATAATACCTCCTTGTGCCGTGTGTTGGTTTGACGGGTAGTTCTGTGCGAATGCAAAGAGCGGACTTGTTCTTTATACACGCGCCTGATTAACGGTTAACTGGGGGGAGGGGAAAGCAAGGGGAATTGGTATTGGGACAGTGGGAGGGGGGTTGGTGGTCATGGATGTCTAGGAGAGGAACCCTGACACTAATTGGGTGGGTAGAAATACTGACTTTACTGGTGTCTCGCTTTACTTTTTTCTTCTTCAACTGTGTGGGGGGGGGAGATGCGCACGTGTATTCAGCAAGCTAAACACATCGGTACACAAGCAAAAAAGTGAAAATAGTACATGGGGGAGCAAAAAGCAAGAAAAATCGGCGTGCATTTGCAAGGGTCCGGGGCAGTTGGTTGTGAGCAGGGCCAATGGGTACGAAAGTCAGCCAGGGTAGTGGGTGAGGTGATGGGGTGGCTACTTTTGCAGCTTGGGGTGCGTGCAGGGGATGAACAACCGTAAATTGATAATGTGTTTCCTGCACCTTGTTATTATTTTAGACCGCACTATGAACTGCAACCCCTAGTCAGTTCATCGTCACATCCAAAAAGCGAAAATCGTGCCTGGCTGATCAGGTGCGGGGGGAAGAGAGGATCATGCAGTTCAGGTACTTGAGAGCAGCTCTTATGCATGTAGATAGCATGCACGACACTATGCAGTTTTTAATTAAAATGAACATTTCATGACTCTTGTGGCCTGAAGAGGTACATTGAATAATGACGTGGATTACCAGTCATGACAGCCCGTGTACTTACATCCTCGTAAGAAATAAAATTGACAGGTCCATGCTTCATGGGGTGCAGTACGTACACTATCGTCTTATGAAGCACATAGATTTATGATTTACTGCGTTTCGCACTGTTAATGGACTCGTTTTTCTTTTTCTTTTTCAGACTCGACTACAAAATGAGAAGTGTAGCACATGAAAAGCAAGATAAGTACGAAATTCTGCTAACACAGGACTCTTACAAATCTTCATTGAAATTCCATTGAAACGAAACAACTTCCCCAGAATTCATGCTCTTGTCATTGCATTGACTGACGAGATGATCCTGTCCTAATCAAGACAAGTGTATTATCTTCTCACCATAATGTGTGCCCTCGCCAGAGGATAAAATCGCCACCTACGGCCGCAAATGGGTCTATAATACAAATTCCAATATCCCCTATATGCATCTTGTCATATTTGTGTTAGGTTATCCATTCCATAAGCGTACCAATCGCGCGCAGTTGTATTTCAAAACCCCCACCTGGAAAAATCGGGTAAGTGATATCCGGATACCCCCGAAGTCCATGTACATGTATAATACGTAGGTTGGAGCCATAAAAGGAAAGGGGTTTAGAAATCCGGACTGTTCGCTTAGTAAAATGTGAGGATTATTTAGCTATTGGAAAATTACACCAGCCTAGTATCGTGCGCTCCCCACTTTCGCTCACTACCAGTACTCAAGCTCAGTATAAATTACGATGTCCTGGGGAATGCGCTAGTGTAAACTGTAAGGTACCGCAGCGCTGCATTAGTCCCCGTCCCGAGAAAGGCGCTTCACCATTAGACTAACGCTTCACAGTTTCGAACCGGTGTTCCATAGAGTAGTGGTAGCTTCTAAAGTCACCAGTGACCAAGAGACTAATACTGTAGAACGTCAATTACCTTTTTAAGACAACGTCAGGTGGGTTTCTGCCCAGGTATATTCTTGGCATTATGCATGACGAGCCTTGTTCTTCTGTTAACACCCTCAATTTCCCAGTCCAGCGGCCACCTCTCTTCATCTCCGACCTTCAAGTTTAAACCACGTAATCTTCACCCCTTCGTGATCCTTGTGCGACTCTATTTCTCGTAGTGCCTTTCCATTCTGAAAATATACACAATTAAATACATACTCTCAGGGTTTTGAGAGCTCTCGAAGACCTACTTCTCTGGATGGAAAATTCCGTTGAGATTGCCTTGACCAGCGAGTGTCACTCTGAAACAGCCCAATTGTACTACCTGTATGCACGTAAGAACCCAATTAAGGCTTACGGCGGCAGTAAGGGAAGTTCCGAAGACCGCAGCGCCCCGCGATGTTCCTGTGAGCACTGCCTAGCGTGCCTCCTACCTGACACGAGGAACTTAGTCTTTTTTGGATATCATTTTTGATATGGTATGAAACAATTCCCGTAGAGTACCGAAGACAGGCCTAGTAGGACTAAGAATGCTTGTGCGATGTTAAGAATGGACATTGAGCTCGTTTGTTAGGGAAATATCTTTGTTACTAAGTATATACATTTCCGTCACCAGAATGGATTTATTCTTCGTCAAAATCAAAAATGTCGAAATGCGACCGAGAATTGAAAATTGTCTGGAAACCAAATCAGGAGCATGTTTGAGGAAGCACTAGGATATATTCTGAAATTATGATAGTAATTTCAATTTTGTAGTACTTTGGACTAGCTGCGCTCGTTCCCGAGCTGTAAGTTCAGACGAATGGCTTGTCGTGTAGCTTCCCTCGTTCAAGGCGCTGTCCTCGTATTGCCTTTCATGATTTTGTTTTTATGTACTTGTTCTCCCTGTGCATTAGCCAATAAAGTTTAACAATGACATTGAACAAACCCCTGCCTCGCTTGCTAGGAAGGAGTTGAAGCATCAAAGGCAAGCTAGGAAACACCAGATAACACTCATTCGATATTGCACTGATATAGATTCTATGCATCTGTGGCTTAGGGATGAGACAAGCTGATTACGGGCTGGGCACCACCGGAGGGCTGTTTTGGTATGTGAAAATGGCGAAGCCAACAAACCTGAAACGTTTGTACAGCCAAAAATATGTGGGGGCGTCTCGAAATGATGCCTGCTTGTGTTGCCGGTGCTGAAGGTAGGGCTTCTAGAAGGATGCGAGCGGGTTCTTTTCCGCCCCGGCGGATGTGCAGCGCCTCTAGGAGCTGCTCCTCGTCACCGGAGAAATCTTGTAGGCAGGAAGTCTGGCGAGGCAGATAGGTACCAGGGTTGGCAAGCATCCCTTGCAGAAATGTACAGGTTGGAAGGTGTTATCCATTGCTACTCGAGACCTCAATGGCGCTATACCTTGAGATGACAAGGAAAATAGACTGACATGGGAGTTTCAGCCGCCGTGAGGAGATTCAAATAAATGCGATTGTTGACTGCTGCCCAGAAGAGTTGACATCGCGCATCTATCCAGTAATTAGTTAGTTTGCAAACGGTAAACGAAGAGTCTTGTAGACTATACAATCGATATACAACTAGTTAGCAAGACTAGATATGCAAAGTATGTATGACACTTCCCTTGCTAACAGGATCGACCCTCAAGCTGATAGCACCCCGCATATCCACCCCGCCTGGTGTCAGTAGTGAGTCCTATCACGGACAACTTTGTCATATGCATATTGTACCAGTCGCAATCGCCATCATGACAAGCCTCATTTGCTCTTGTAGAGCTACCAGCATTCACCGGTAGGAGACCCATCTATCAGTGATCCCATGCGGGGTAAAACACAAGCCGGTATATTGTTTTACCCTTATCTTTTTGGAAATCTGGAAGCCGCATTGTTTTGGACAGATTAACGTTATCTATTTTCTCCATTTTTCTCCGTCCTATCATCGGTAGAGGATATATGCAATTTTTCTCAGAACCTTGTTCGGCACATTTGGCATCTTAGCTAGGAAGAGCATCTCGCAAGCGTGCGGTCAGTTTGAGTCAAACACTGCTAGTGTCACAATAGGGTGGTTGCGAGTGTTGCTATATATATCTTACCATGATGGCATGAGGTGCGGCGCATCTGGGATCCTGACCCGCATGCATATACCAAACTAGTTCGCACACAACCCAATGTTCTGGTATGTATTTTTGTCAAGTAGTCCGGTGGGTAGCACGCAATAGCATTTGGAATATTCGCGCGGGGGACAATGACGTTGCAGCATATTGTTACAACAACGCAAGCTACACAGATCTGGAAACACCCCAGGAATGTCTGAGGAAGAGTGAACCAGGAATTCAGAAGGCGTAATTGGTACCGCGCGATAATATTTGCTGGAGTGCTGGTATATGCACGCCTTCAACTCAGAACCTAGATTATCCTTATGCAAGTTGTTAACGATGCATATGGCACAGCGGGTAGCTATCGTGACGTTGATGTAGTCCATGAGACTAGATGTATCAATCCGACCGTCACATCAAGCAAGTGCTACGCTAAAATTCGAAGCCGCAGGCGCAGCATCAGCTCCGGTAGCAGCATAGCAGTATTCTTCTAAAGAAATTGAGTTACCTCCATGCGGTGGGCATAAACGTCAACGCAGCTGTGTATATGTCGTCGTTTTGAAATCGGCGCGCGGAAATGCTACCGCTATGGAAGCTCTCTACTTAGCCGAGTGAGATCGAGAACACAGCCGAAACAAAACATTCTTGTACTAGTATTCATTCTTCCTTAGCCCCTGTACTGTACAGCAAAGTAAATATCATGACCGGCTAATTGTAGCATAATCCCACAATGTCAGGCGGAAGTCTTTTCGTAGTTAGCATGACCACAAGAAATCGAAATTGTTACTCGATATTCTGGGGCCCGAGGCAAAGGGCGAGCTCAAACAACACGGTAAGCTTGGTGAGGTAGCTGGATTAATAATACTTCTATTCCACTGGTGCTAAACAATAAGTGTAACCGTACAGGTGTTATACCGGGAGCCAATATTCAAGTCCTTTACTTCTGCTAGCAAGATCTCCGGTATATCAAATAAGGCGAGGCATCATTTGACGCAGACTCCGTGGATCCTAACTTGTGGATTAGCACGCCTTAAAGTTCTAGAAATTACCATCCAACGCAAAGGGACAAAAGGAATATAAATTCATCATGTTTTCCAGTATAGGGAATCCTTATACGTGTAGACCACGCCCTGTCATGCCCAAGATCTCATCCGGCTCCTGTATACTACTGTTTTCCGGATGATTCCATGTGCATGAGTATTTATGCACCAAGCTGCTTGTATACGTCTTAGTAGCACTCTGTACGGTACCAGCTCAGAGGTTTGCTCAACATCCTTGCCCTGTTATAACATTGCCGACTGTGATTGAGCAGCAGTAATATAACAATATCTGATCTTCTAGAAACTACTCCGTTATATACATTAATACATATTAATATAATTTTACGAACCAATATTAACAGGATAACTATAAGAATCTGCCAGCGCCAAAATTACGCTAAGTACCCGATAAATACCTCCTCAAAAAACATTCAGTACATATATTTTATGAAGGCATATCATATTTGTATATCGATTTGGTAGCAAGTCACATGTGTTAAGTGTTAAAACCAACAATAAACTAATATGAAACCAGATCTACCATTCTGGACTGAACAGTGATAGTTTGGAACTCATTTGACTCAGTTAGGACCTCAGATGTAGATCCACACAGGGACATGCTTGTTCGACGATCAGCGCGGTCTTCTTGATATTGCCTTGGTTGGCATCAAATGTAAATTAAAAAAAAAATGGAATTCAACTGCAAATGCTTCGACACCAATTCCGATTGCAGATTTCAGCATACAGATGCTTGGTTAGTTGAGCATACATTTTCCTCATTCTTTCTCAGTACGGTAAATAATTTATTTTCCGATTTATGTCGTTACGTTATTTGCTAGACACTAGGGGACCGTTGGGCTGCATGTCTCACATATCCAAGGGATACAACTTCCTGGCCTTGGGAAGGACCGGAGCGAGGTTCGTAATATTCCGCTGTCAACTTGGAAGTGAAAACGGTGTGCAAAGGCCTCGTAATGAAGCTGTGCTATTCAGGAATTCGAAGCGTGAATCATTAATGTGTAAGGATCTGCTTAATCGATTGCAAGTTCTAGCGATATCTTTAAACAGCAGCATATCAAATTCTAGATCCTACCTAACTCAACATGGCTGGATATCTTCACATCGAATGAGTGCTATTACTTACAGGGAGACGTGCTCGTATACTGGTCTCCCTATTGGCGTGCGGACCTTACCGAACTGCCCGAACTTAGCTTTAGGATGAACCTAGTTGTTAGGTAACCCGTAACGACTCACTTGTGAGAGCGTCCTAATAGCATGTGTATGGCTGCCGATCCTTGTGCCATCTTGTTGGTAACGATGCATAAATATGAACCATGTGTTTAATTAAGGGAAGTTCAAAACTGGAATATGTCATTTCTGCTGTAATGATTGGTGGGTGCCAAGACTTGTTATCGATAACCACCGATAGGAAAAAAGCAAGATAAAAATTGTGATAACAAGTAACATCGAATTGATATGCAGATAAGAACAATTTTGGGTTGTGTCAAATGAGGTAAAATATACTTAACGGGCTAGTGCAGATCCTATAAGGCTAGTTCCCGAGAGGGGGAAGCTAAATTAGGCGAAAATAAGAAATTGAAACTAAATGCTATATTTAGTAATAACATGTTATGGATTTTCGGCGGGCATTAAAGACATTGGTCAGCTTAGATATACCAACTCGAGGAATTTAACTGCGAACTGCTACCAATTTAGGGACGCAAATTTTTCCTGTTCTGCACCACCAGTGTGAGGTCATATTATGACATCTTGAAGTTTGATTTTCATAGGTTTGCTATTTCGGGTCAATTAGTTGTTAATACATTGCAGAATACATTGCAGGTAGTTGGATCATATCGCAAGTGATGATCGGGATCTAGACCCCTTCACAGCGAACTAAAGCTAGTCGTCTTCGGTAGGCTGATCCGTACATTGCGGGATTCCGAACCACTCATTGAGGAGAATCGGCACCAAAGTTGCACACTTGGAGCGAAATTTATCCTTGTTGGAATCAGAATTCAGGAACCACGCGCACCATCAACAGTACGAATTTGTGACACAAACCCGACTGAATGATGATCGGACCCTGTAAGGTGAACTTGAATAGATCTGTCGGGTCATAAGAACCAGCACGTGGGGTACGACAATACTGAACTTCGATGTCATCTAGTACTCACTTAATTCGGACATACAGCGATCTCGTGGTATCCAAGACCACTGGTTTCTATTATACCAGTTGGGTATACAAGTATCACTCCTAGTGATGCATCATTTGAACGACAATTCCAACGTGAACTCGAAAGGTATATAGAAATGTAGAAGTGGTTAGTATCCAGACACGGACCACTCTCATTAATTACCAAAATCCATAGCTAATCTCGGATGGTGCTTGTCATGTTGAACTTAGAATGAGAGATTTGCATCACACTGGGATTCTGGGACATGACCGCTAAGATTTACCGTAATGATTCATCCGTCCAGGCTTATCCACTACCGAGCCAATGTGAATCAAGCAACACTTGGTGCTAGGTAACAGGGGTCCAGTGCCTCATGGTAGCAGCTAGCTTATGCTGACCATTTCCCAGGGACACCGGCGACGCACTCGAACGAAATAAGAAATGCAAAATCAAATAAGGAACTGAGACATGCATCGTACAGTTCATGCAGTGTGGTTCTATTTAGGTTGGGCAATCGGATACAATAGAACGAATTGGGCAGGGTTTGTATTGTCTAGGATAAAATTAGAGATCTGCCATACGTAGCCAGTTAATTAAGTGGAGTTGAGTGAAAAGCTGGGCTAAGAATTGCGACCCTGCAAATCTAAGTCACTGAACTAATCCGGAAGTCGTGAATATGCCTAGAGCTATACGCATATCAAAAGAGAATCGTTCTTACATATTCAATTGCTTGAAAGTTGGTTTGCGCTGGGTAGGGTCATATTTTATTCATAATTTCCTTCTGAAGTGACAGTAATCTGTCCCTCTGCTGAGTCAATATTCTTCGTAACTAGTTTGCTTGCTTACGCGTGATCCGTGATTGTAATTTCGTCATATGATCTGGGTGCAGCTGACTCAGGTTTTCACCTTTAAGTAATGTTGAATGTACTATATATTCAATGCATTCGGAAATTTAACTCCTCGTACATTAACATCCTCTCTAACAGCTACTAGAATATCCTATGAACCGTATGGCAGAAGTGATATCGATAGAACTCTTTGGGTGCTAACAAGCGTGTAGTCGCATGATATAGTGGTCTTTATATTTTATTCTTATCACTATCCAGGTCTATGTTACCTTAGGTATGCTCTAGTAGCTTGGAATCATTAAATGGTCGGATCATTTTGATAGAAATTAAAGCTGACGAAAAGCTGCAAGCGGCAGCTCCGAACCTTGTTAGTGACAGTAACTAACAGACCTACTATCCCTTGCACCAACAGGTTGGTAAGCAGCGTTGCGCACTGCCGTCGGTAGGACTTCGCCCTTGCTGGAACCATGGCTTGGCCCTGCGTAACAATGTCAGGTGACCATTCTAACAGGTCTCATGCGAAAAGCTCACTATACATCCGAGGAATATATTCAAGCTCAAGCTCACGTACCCTACCATTTGTGCAATTGCTCGCTTCCGGCTGCGCAGAAGATTAGCACATGTATTCGAATGGTGCTGACCGAATACGATCATTGAGACTTTTACCATAAAGTATGTTCATGTGTTTGCATTCTTTCGCATGACTGCAGCCTACTTAATGATAGCTGCAAACCTCCTACTATAAGCTAGAATCGCATCGAAGGATTGCATATATATACCAGCTGTCAGCTCTCGGCACGCAGTTTCCATATTTCCTATTCGCGTTCTTAAGGGGCCGAGTCCAGAGTAACGGTTCGCTGTAATTAATGGGACTGATACTGAATCCGGAACTTCCCATGTTAGCTGTCAGCAATTGGATAATCTTTGCCATTTTTCACTCACCGTGCTTCATTGAATTGGGCATAATGGACTCTACGATATATCCATATCACAAGTGCCGGCTTTTACTAGTACGATTTAACAACCGAATCGAAATAAACTGGGATAAAGAGAGGGGTATTTACAAAGCTTGCAGGGACATCCTGACCACGATGCAGATTGCTGATAAAGCAAATTTCGAAGGAATTGTCTCTTTGGACTAGCGTGTGTCTGCACTACAATTCCACATGAGCTCATTTTTTGCCAGCCTTTGCCATGTTTGTTAAAATTTTTGTTTACATAACTGCGTGTCAAAAACTACAGCAACATAATTGTTTGGAATACCTTACGCTCGCCTAGACAGGTATCTGCAGCTGCATATACATAAATGGAGGTTAATTCAAAGTTTTATGATATGTTGTTACGCAGCTGTGAGGCTCGGTTTGACTATGAACAGTAAGAACAATGAAAGTAATTCGTCATCTAGCCTGTACCTTTCAACTCGCTGATTAGCTCAGACCTGATGCCAACCAGACAACTATCGAACATAACTTATTTATTCTCAGCAACATTGACATGCATGTCATGCTGCTTCATACTCCGTTGTCAATTATTGATACAGCATTGATCATAAACGTGGCTTATGAACTACAGTTACCACTGGAACTCGCTGCTCACTTTACAAGGTAGTATTAGCGACTTAATTCATTCTCCGACAAGTTGGATACTATGGCAAGTTCTGATGGATGGCTGAATGCTCCACTCCTTTATAGACATGCGGGCTTCAACACCTGCAGAATGCGTGGTAGAATGAATCGGAATCACAGTCATGGTAGCCTCCGGCCAGCCTTCGTTTGAGATTAGGCTTCGGTATTGTGGGGTACCTGGTACGAGAACTCGGGCGCCCCGCATGTTCCTGGGCATTCTATTGTATCGATTGTGTAGATATGACGATACTACATGTATTAGTATAGAAAGTATACATGAGGAACAGCAGATAATAATATAGGACATGGAATATTACCTGTACGTTCATATCGCCTTTCTTTTGAAATCCAATTTTCTGGAGCTATTATTATCAGGGCTGCAAAGGAATGACATGGCCTTACAATTTGATTTATGTGATATGATACTACTACTAGTAGGAAAAGTCACAAAGATGAAAGGGAAATTGCTAGCCAGTTTGGGGTCACTGCAGAAAGGCATCGAGTACTTGAAGTCATTGCGGTCATTGCGCGACAAGTCGTATGTGTGGTATCGCGGTGTCTCAAAGCTAGCCTTAAGTGCCGTTCTGCATGTTGCAGAGGCTCGACGTATTCCAAATAGGGAACTAACCATTTGTAAGTAACGCTGCAGCCAAGTAATTCTACTCGTAGATAAGGTTTTGATTAGCAGTCCGGTAACTTCGGAAACCATTCCAATCCCGCTCGAGCTGGAAGAGCAATAGATCCTTCCCGCGCCCATGTCACTCATTATATATTTGAGTACCTCTTAAGAATTGGACTGTAAGATATACCAGTAGTTTTGCTTGCTTACCTTTTTAAGTGTTTCACTCCACTCTGCGAATAAGGTAGTTATAAACATATATAAGACAACAAATTACCAAAAGATTGATTACATAACACATTTGCCAAGATGCTTCAGTAGCAACGTATGTACTAAGCGCCTGGTCCGAGGCTAAATAAGGTGAGCTTATGCAATTGTATGGCTTGGATTCCTAGAAATGGACGTAAAGCCATTGTGACAATTAAGACGATTATTTTCCGGACCATGCGTCAATTATCGCATCACTCGTTTTTCCACTTATCCGATGTATATTCTAACGCCTATTTAGATGCCTTAATTCCAGCAGAAGAAATGCATTAAAGCAACAATTCTAGCCGTACGTACAAAGAGCCCAATGCCATCCTAGCGTGTATGAATACTGTTATGGCTACATATAGGGGAAAACAGAAATATCAAGCCCATTTTATAGCGCACTAATTAGGTCTTATAAATCCCGATCCCGAATGGTCAGGACTGGTGTGTGGTATCTGATCATGAACCTTGTGGCCAGGCTTGAAGTGGAGGCATATAATTTACGGCAGTCACATAGGATTGTCAATCACTGATATCAAAGCACATTTCGATTGTGTGATGTCCAACCAATACCAGCATCTTTCTTACGCCTTATGTAGGCGATATCTCATGCCATGCCTAATCTCCGAATTTTCGCATTTTTCACTAGTGATGTCCATCGGCACATGAAGGTAGCCTTCCGTTGTTGGAACTCCCACCTCAGTTCTCACACGCCAATGGAAAGTTGCGACAGCCCTAGCCCATGAAGGAAACGTCGGTAAGCGTTGTCGTCAGGCCCTACGACTCAGGAACAGGTACAGTTACACCTTGCTATACCGGACGACTAAAATCCAGCATTTTCTGTCCGGTTTAACCTAGCGTCCGGTATAACAAATTTTGCAGGGGTGGCCGCTAGGGGGTACAGAACTTAGTAAGCCAATTGAGAGGTATGATATGTCTGGAGACTGGTGTTCCAGGGCGTATCCTCTTCCTAATCTCCTCAGATATTACATAACTTCAAACAATGAATTCAAGAAATAAAGAACATTTCAAAAACACCACAATAACACACTAAAGGTACAAAAAGCAGTCTCATGATTTTGGCCTGTGTCTGGTTCAGCTAACTAGTTTATATGTAATTTGAATTTAAAAGTCTACAGTTTTGTTGTCCGGCCCAGTTTAACTGGGCATCCGGTATAGCTAATTGTTTTGTATGTAAATTGCAAAAACCGTCAAGGGTCGTCCGGTATAGGCGCTAGGTAAATCTGTATCACGTAAGTAGTCCCCCCTGTATTGTCGGTGCATTACACATGAAAAAATAAACGAAAAAAAGAATTCAAAATATGCCCTGGTCCCCCAACCATGTACCGAAGCTTTGGATAAAAACCCTGGGCCACTCGGAGTTGCGGTCATACAAACGAGCACAGGTCCAGCCTTGAGCTAGAGATGTGGCGGAGCAGGAAAGGGAGATACTCGGATTAGTTTCGATATCGAAGTACTTATTTCAAGTTCCCAGGGCCTTAGGGAGAATTCTACATCTCGTGCGCCGGGCCTTCTGCTTCTCCCTAACTAATCTACCCCTAGGAAGATGCAAGAAGTTTGTACAGGCCACTTTGCAGTTATGCCGGTCGTACTCGGGAAAGTGATCCAGCCCGACTGTCCAGCCGTTAGAAAAATCTCTGGCAATTAACATCCCTTTTGCTGTTCATGCAGTGATAATGCTTGGCTTGTGACAAACAGACAAGGGCAAGGAGTTCTGTTCCATGTGCTTAAGCTTCTCGAGCTGCGCGTGATAGGATCAATGCTAGAGGCATCCGGGACAGGAATCCGCAGTTGCCACTTGCAACCTGCACTGCCTATGCCAAGCCTAGGGCTGGCGGTAGGCACACCCGCCCGATAACCATGACCACTTTGTGGCCCAAGCCTCCAACAACAGCCATTGCATGGATAATTGTAGGCTAACAAGACGAATTTCTCGCAGTGTGAGGCTAAGCTTCTCCAGTGCCTTCTGGAAAAACCTGAAACGAAGCGAGGCAACCAAGGTACCAAACTGGCGGGGCAGAAACGCAATGAAGAGCGAATTAAAGGTCTACTATACTTAGAACGCGGGGTGTGGGGGATGCTTCCGTTTCAGATTGATCGACATTGAGGCCTATATAGCGCCCGAGGGGCCGAGGAGCTTTTGTGTGACGGAGTGTATTAGCTGCACACATGTCGCATTTTCTGGTTACTGTTAACAGTTCAATGGCGAAAATGGCTGTACAGCTGACAGGGGATAGGATCGTGAGGTTAGCGTCGGGAGAGGCTTCCACCGGTTTATACCAATGCAGGAAGTATTCAGACTGCTCTGTGGACACTGCAGCGGAGAAGGCAGCTTGCTTCTGTCAATAATATTGGGGGTGGAAGTGAATTTGAAGCTGCATTACGGGTAGTAAAATGCTCTTGCCATAATAGGTTGAATCTCCGGGCTGTCACACCATCTACAAACAGTTGCCTGGAGCCAGATGTACTTGGCCGAAGAGGGTGCATCGCCATTTGATGGTTTATCCTAGGCCCAATGGTTACAATTCGTGAATAACCAGGATCAAATAACGACCATTCCTCTATTGGCATCACTCTCAGTGTACGCATGGTGCCACACGGGTCATCCATTATTTACATCACCAAACAACTAATAATTTCCACCGAGCCATGAAAGGCAGGTGCGAGCATAGTAACTCCCAGATATATTCGTCCTAGTATAGCCACCAAGGGTCCCACTCCACGCGAGATAACAGAATCCATGCCAACCCCGGTGTATATTAGACCACGTGCAACATCTTTTGCGATGACAGGTCGGCCAGATGTATAGCAAGGTGCACTCGGAAGAATACCAGTGGCTTCATACTAGCATATATTGCAAATCATTGTCCGTGCGCTTCGGATCAATCTGGGATAGTTCTAGAAACCTGGAAAGGCAAGGCCACCAAGCTTCAGAAACGTGTCTGATGATTGAGTAGAAGGCGACATATGAGAAAAGCAATTACTATACTTGTTTCACGATATACTATATGCGAGAAAGCACAAGGACAAGGCTTAATGCTTGGCGCAATTAGGATTCTATAGCTAAATATAACCTCAAGCAGATTCCATTTTTTTATTTTTTTTTTATTTCATTACTCGCGTGCCGCCCTATGGGCTAGCAGATTCCATTGCACCGGCTTATTTATAAGTAAATAGTATTGTTTATATTTAATAACTACGCAGACCTGCAAAAGCATACATGTATGAAACCACAGAAAATGCCAGAAGCTGGTACGCAGACAGGCGCTGGCCGCAATGAAGAACGTTACCTGAGGACTTCAACTGTATGTATATGCCGTATGTCATGTCCGTTCGCATATAGTTGTCATTCATTATCCTAGCTAGAATTGCGGGTAACTCTCCCGTACATCTGCAAACGGGTGGCGCGGTATATAGGGAGCCTGATAAGGCGAAATTTGCTCGTCATGAATCGTGACATCCTGAAGGTATGATGATTTCCTGAGAGAGCTTGCAGAACAGCACAGTTTCAAGTTGAGTGATCGGTCATGGTCGCCTAGCTACAGTATTCTAAAGCTATCCAAGTACAGTTAATATGACCTGAATTACCATTCAGACGATATTGTGATGTGGCCCGCAGCATGGCCTTCAGGAACTTTGTTCATGACTTTGATTTCCCAAGATGCTGGTAGCCGGACATATTAGGTACGACTATCCATATAATGCATCTGAGGGTACGTAAGAATGCAGATTCCGTTTTGACGGTGAGCGATGTAGCTACGCCTACTGAAAGTAAAATAGGTCTGAGAACTGTATAAATTTGCAATGCGGATGAAAAGGAAATTCAGTTACTAGACCATAACCGTCTAGCTAACTTGTCATTGCCAAGCATCATTTGTACTATCATTGCAGTCTCTGCACCCGCTTCGTACAGTCAGATGAATAAGGGTGGGCTCACCTCACGTGAGTTTGAGGTAACGTGATTCAGCCCTATATGCGTCCTGAACACCACCTGCCGGGGCAGCCTTTGGGGTGCGGATATGGGGGTGTGGGATTGCACGCCTCGCTGCGGCAATCTGAAGCAATATGGCAGTCGACGATATACTCATTTCTAATTGATATGCATTGTGGTAAACGTGCACGTGTCCCATGCGGTGACCGGGTGCCCACGTACCCATACACCATGCAGAATCCCGAAGAAACACTTTCGCGAGTTTGGGATAAGGCCATCATGTATTGCCAGCAAATGCCCTTATATAAACTGCCCAATGGGAGACTGTTTAAATCGAAGGAGAAGGTTTGGGATCCGATGGAAGAGCCTGCTTGTCGTCTCATATGGAACGCTGTGTATGGGCGGACGGGCAACTCATCCTTGCATTTGCAAGGCAATGGGCATTGCCCATAGTTACATGCGTGCAAATGTTCTGGAAGACCAATAGCGAAGCAGGTCATGGCTATCGCTCTAGATTGAATACTACTCCACGCGGCTTGCAGCCTTATAACTTTCAATAGAACTGTTAATATAAAGATGTATAGGTCATTAGATTATGTATGACACAAGAGCCGTGGCCACCAAGGCCGGGCCTGCGAACATTACAGTAGTTGAAAATCGGAAGCAGCTCCGATGTTAAGATATTTCGAGTCGTTAGTGAACATCCACAGGTTGATGCTGGTTGAAAGTTTATACATGCGCATACTGCCTATGCAAACACCCTCCGCTAAGCCCGAGGGCTTCTCACTACCAGCATAAAACTCCATAAAGCCTTATAACGTTCTTATTGTGCGCCAACGGAAGAATCATGAGTCATCATTTCCTTTGTAGTCCCTCTCTGTGATCGACAACTATGTTTATGTAGATTGTAGGTATTGAAGAAATGAAGCCTTAGCTTTAGGAGTATGAGAATGGGACATTTTTCTATCCAAACACACCGAGGCCAAGCTGCGTCTAGCACCGCCATTCATGCAGCTGCTCTTGAATTTGTCCACACTTAACTCAATGGATTGATGTATCCAATATTTCAAGTTTACACGTTCCTCTGGTACCTTGCTTGAGTTCGTTGCAGTAATCAGGCACCCATGTACTCACAGGCCCAGTTTGAGCTTCTATATCTTCGTGCACGCCAATTGTCTTACCAGTGCTTGGGTAATATAACCTGAAGCTTATTGGATGACACGCAACCCAGCTTTATTGACTGTGATACTGATAGGTCTAAATACGTAAATGGGTCTCCAGCCCGGGAGCAAAACGATATACTTTGACTTCCACAAAGCTGCTGTGATCTCGTGAGCTTATCGTTGGCACGTCAGCAGGCATGACGAAGTTGACCAGTAATGCCTCAGGATGTGGGTCCCAGGAACATGCACACAGTACACACAGAGGGTTATTCTATATTACGTTCCACACGATGCATATATTGCCATTTTTAGACACTGGATAGCAGCGAGGGGATATAGGCTCTGAACTATCGATTCATGTCACTATGATCATTCAGGCACCGACTATAGCCCCACGAATACATCCATGCGGATTATGGATGAAGATATTCAATTTGCTGCCAAGGCAGGCTACATAGCGAACGAGCCATATTCGATACCGTCTTTTCCTTGATCAACAGAAGTTTGATAGTTACCTTGGGTCGCTATAGAGTGGGTAATTCCTAAATCTTTGATTTAATGCCACTATCATGATGGTCAACAAAACTGTTGAAATGCAGGAGGAGGTCAGCCACCTGGGTGTTTCACTGTTCATATTTGGTTGCAAATATCAACGTTAAAACCCATACTAAGGCTGATAAACCAAGCACCTGGCTGTAGGGACATATTGGAGAAATATCACATAACCCCGCTTGCAGCCATAGCAGGGTCCCTGGGTCGAAGCCCTCAATGCGCAGAGACGGACATAACAGAAAACCTAGAGCTAGCTACACTATCCTCCCTCCTGTTCCCCTGTCCTCCCACCATTTATACGCTTATGGAGTAGAGTAGCTGCTCGAGGATATCCATCTCTTCGCCATTCTCCTGCCTTCCCATCTACCTGTCTTCACCTACATCCTCCCATCTCTGCCACCCTCCTGCCACCACTAGGGGAAAAGCCGGCATCGTGATACACGGTATCGCACTGAGGAAAGACCTGGGAAAGGTCAAACAGTGGTTGGAAGCTGCGAATAAGGAGTTAGGGAAGATAAGGGGGATTCGCTGGCTTAGGAAGAGGGACGTGTTGGAGGAGGAAGGCAAGAAAACCAGCTCGGTGGTGATTTACCTGGGAAAAGAGATGGATGTCGAGAAGGTGAGGCTGAGTGGACGATGGCACAAGTCGGTCCGGTATGAGTCGGAGAGGGGACGGAAGTAGGAGATACCGGGCGCCACCCGCATCATGGAGGAGTTCGCGGGCAATACATGTAGGTAGTTAGGTAGTTGGTTGAGAGTAGTTATTTGGGGTTGTTGACTTCTTCGTTTCTTTCTCTCTTTTAATAAAGACCTCGCCATAGCCCTTCGGGCGGTCTGCGAGTATTGATATAAAAAAAAAAAAAAAAAAAAAAAAAAAATCTGCCACCCTCCTGGGTATACCATCGCCCTACACCTGAACGCCAGATGTTTTGCAGTTTGTCTCTCTCTGCATTCGTCCTATCTTCGTCTCCCATTCATTCCTCATGCCCTTCCCTGTCCTCAGCCGTGAGAGGATGGTAGGCAAGTAGCATATGTAGCAATGCCATTCTGATCCGACTAGGATATTACTCCATGATTTTCCCTCCTTCTTGATATTTTAGCTCCAGCATACTCCTATATGCATATCATGCGGAACAAGGTGCTTAAGCTTACTTAATGAGGTTTAACGGGTAGATGTAAACTAATTGCTAGCAATCCAATGTAGGTGCACCCTACTATGCAGGAGCAGAGCAGCACGAATCGGCCCAATGCACGCGTCGCTAACATGGTTAAACCTCACTATTAATTTGTTGAGATAGAGGGCCCTGCTGTAAAGGAAAGCCAACGAACAATTCATGAAAATCTGTTCAAGGTGAGATTTGCTGCAATTGAAGTACTGGAACGGTCCGACCCGTTGCGGATCCCTGTGCAGCCTCACAACTGTGGGAGCTAGGTATAACTAACCTTAGGATTAGATGCCTGAGATTATCATACTTTATCCAAGCCAGCATAACGTGATTCATTGCTCAAGGGCATCATCGAGTTCAACAGTATCCCCTCACACCCGATCATTAGATTTCGCAATCAGGCCAGCACGGCATTGATACGTCAAGGATTTTCTGTTACTTAAAGATCCGGTTTCATCTACTTCTGCTTCCCTGTCTGGTGCCCTGGTCTACAGCTACTTAATAAAAGCGTAGCTCACTAGAAAATAATATACACTCGCTGGCCTGATGCATGTGTGTGAGGTCAATTCTTTCACCATGAGTCCAGCAAGACGGTACCCTTTTTTCTTTTTTTTGGTTCAGTACTCGTATGCGGTCCTGCTGGACCGTGATGAGAGCTATTGAATAGCTATCTACAAGAAGTTAAAAGAAAAAGGCCTCTGCTACCGCTTCCATGAACTCCCGAACTCCACCTCTCCTCCTTTGGTGTTAGTCAGCTCCTGCTCTCCCCACCTTAAGGCCATCGGCCCTTGTCACCCCCGACACCCCTTAAACAAATAAGCTGCCGTTTCCTCTACCGAGTAATGAACAAAAATAAAAGAGGTTAGTTCTTTCCACCGAGGGACATCTCAGACTTCCACGTCACTGGCTTGTAGCACTGTACAGAACGACAAAGGAATAGGACGCATGATAGTTCGAGATATGCTGAAAAGGCTATCCACTTGCAAATCTATGTGGATTGGTTGAACTTGCCGTACAGTGTAAAATAAGAATCTGTGTAAAAGCATGATTTGGATATCTTGCATTTGTCCTGCACATGCGTTGTATCAGACTGCTGTTTATTTCCCCTCTAGGCACGCCATTTAATGCGACAGCGCTGTCGTCGAGGCCAAGTGCTACAGTAACTCTTGACCATCCGGCCCTCAGTCCACGGAACCTTTTCGAAAGCTCGTCATGCTGGCCAGATCTTCCATCAAATTCTCAACAAAGGCAATTGTGAGAACAAACTTTTGTTGGGCTTGGGAACCTGATAACTCTTGACGCGCGGCACCATGTTTAAACGTTTCACGAGCTTCAAAATTCGAAGCTTACGTGTGCCTTTACCTAGCTCTAGATTTTCACACGCATGCTTTGAAGCTGGCGAGAAGCCGTTTGCGTGGTACAGACAATGAACTGTAGCTCTTGCTGAATGCAGTAGATTGTTATCCCCCCGCGCGTCTGGTTTATTCAAGTCGAGCAAGATACTGTATCGGCCGTGGATAATAAGCTTTCGGCTACTGTGTTCTTGGGCATGCTGGTAATTAGCTTGGGAGTTGCTACAGCACATGCATGTAGGATGCCATTGAAATAGAACGGTGAGTTTAGGACGAATCTGCAGTGGCTGCACTTCCGAGCTGGAAAAAATAGAGTTGGCGGTTCTCTCGCATGTACAGTATTGTCAATGTAGCTATGTAGGCTACGTCGACCTCGGCTTCCGAAGATCGGTATGGCCTGGCTGCCTTTCAATAGTAATTATCTGTTGCAATAGCTGGAGTGACTTACGCTTTGGGTCTCCATGCATCTGGCCAGTCAGCTACTTATATGCATGGGTGTCTGTATATATGTCGAGGCCGGTTGAAGGTAAATGAAGTCACACAGCAGTGAATACTGTTCTAGAGCATAATGACGAGTCTGATCACTTCTGGTGCTCAAATGCTGCTTATAGTCATGACTTTCAATCTTTGTGCACACACCAAGGGATACAGTAAAACAATACTTTTTTTTTTTTTTTTTTTTTTTTTTTTAATCACATAACCCCGCTTGTAGCACTTGGCCATGGCAGGGTCCCTGGGCAAGCCCTCATAGCCCGGAGACAGGCTAAACTAACTCTCTACGTACATGGCCCCCACGCGCCGTCGCCCCCGCTCTCCTAGCTTCTAGAACTCGACCCCAGCGAAGAAATTCTCCAAAACGTCATACTCCTCCCCATTCCCATTCTCCGCCTTTCTCTTCCAATTCTTTTCCATGTCGCCCCACCTCTCAAAGCCTTCTGGACGGTTCTTCTGGTTTCTGCATCGGAAAGCGAGGTGCTCCCCGGTTTGCACCTCCCCGCACCTGCACTTATCCGACTCAGCCGCCCCTATCCTCTTCAACCACACTGCACACCTCCCTCTCTCCAGGCGCAAGGCAGTGAAATTGGATACTGCTATCCTATTCCACTCCATGACCTTTCCTCCTCCAAAGCCGTCCACTTCTCTCTTCTCCTTCCTCCACGCCTTCACCCTCTGGCGCACCCCACTTCCGGTGGCCACCTCCTTCCCCTGCATCACCGTCCCCTTCTTCGCCCACTCATCCGCCTTCTCATTGCCTGCGATTCCGATGTGAGCTTTTACCCACAACAGTTTCGCATCCCCCCCTTCTTCTTTCTCCTCGCCACTGCATTCACCACCCTTCTCACATCCTCCGTCTTTCCCTTTCCCTCCCTGCCTGCCTTCTGAATCGCCATGACAGCAGCTTCAGAATCTAAGCAAACCAGGACCGGTACCTCCTCCGGTACACTCTCCAGCGCACTTCTCACCCCCCTCACCTCCCCGTCAAAAACCGTCGCCGTTCTCCCTACTACCTCCGCCACCACCGCTGATCTCCCCCACACCCCCGCCCTCACCTTGCTGTCCTCGACCTTACTACCATCCGAGAAGAGAACCGCTCTCCCTCTTCCGGCTTCCTCAACCGAGGTCTCCCACTCTTCTCTCCCTCCCCCCTTTCTACCTAGCCTCTCTGCGCACTCCACTTTCACCTTCTCACACTCTCCTCCCATGAGATCTCCTCGCCCTCCTCCGAGAACCTTGACCACTGCCCCTGCCAGCGGTCCAAAACGCTTTCATATCCATCCCCCTCTTCCAGGGCCACTGCACCCCCCAGTCCTTCCAGTTCCTCGTCCCCTCCTCCTTCTCCTCATTCCCTCTCCTGAAATCTCCTGTGCATAGTTCTGCAAGCTCCGATGGTACCTCCACTTCCCGAACCATCGCCCTTGCCTGTGCTGCGTCCAGGATCACCTCCGCCCCTCCACTCCGCACACTGCGTTCACCCCCTCTACCCCTGTGCCTCTCCCCCCTCCAGCTGCCTTCTTTAATGCTTGCAGCTGTACTCTCTCCATTTCTCTTCTCCATTCCTTCTGTCCTCTCCAACCTATCTCACTACCCCACATGGCCACCGCTCTAATCATGCCCGTATAAATCTGTCTCCAGCTCCTCGGGCTTATTCCCCAATCCCTATTTCCCAACCCCGCTAGTGCTCCGGTCAACCTTCTTGCTCTGCTGACTCTGTTTTTTCCAGTGTGCCGTAAAGGTCAAATTTTCATCAAAGATGACCCCCAGCCACTTCAGAAACTCCCCCTCCTTCTTCTGCCTCTTTCCTACGCCAAACGTTATCATCTCCCACTTCGACTCTTCCAGTGGGATCTGATCCTCCTCTGCCACCTCCTTCACCTCCTTCTTTACCTTCTCTCGCAGCCTCCCCATATCCCAATAGCCATGCCAGTCTAGGACCGTCACTGCTATATCGTCCACATACGAAGGCGCCTCAACCTCCACTCCTGTCGCTACCCCCCTTACTCTCTTCTCAATCTTCTCCATTGTTGGTGCCATAAAAATCAAGAAGAGAACTGGTGACAGTGGGGACCCCTGTGGGACTCCTACATTCGCCTTCCCTCTTCCTCTCACTCTTCCATCCCACTCCACACCGAATTCTCTCATCCCCATGAAGTTCTCCAGCCACCTCCTCTTCTTTCTTACCTCCACGCTCCCTTCTCCTCTATCCTTCTCAATACCACCTCCTTTCTAACAATGTTGAACCCCCCCTTTACATCTGCTGTGACCCATGCTGCCCTCCCCCCTCTGTGCAGGCACCTCTGTGCCTTTGTCACCGCCCTCGCCATTGCTTGCACTGCATTTCTGCCCTTCCTCGCACCCAGCTGCAGTTTATGGAAGAGTCCTGTTTCCCTCTGGAGCCGGTTCGCCATTACCTTCTCTCCGATCTTGCCTATACAGTTTATCAGGTTGATCGGTCTCCAGGCCTTCGTTGTTCTAATATCCTTGCCTGGTTTCGGTATCATAACAACCTTCATTTCCTTCCACTCCTTGGGAATCTGGTTCTGCATCCACTTCTCTGCAACCTCGTTCACCAGCTGGTCTCCGAATGGTGTCTTCAATGCCGCTTTGATAAGGCGATATCCAATTCCATCTGGACCTGGCGCTGATGTGTTTTTTTGTGCTTCTTAGGGCCGCTTTCACCTCCTCCTCTACTCTTCTTCTTTCCTCCACGCCCCTCCATTGTCTGTCTCTATCCTCTCTCCCTCCCTCTACCTCTCCGCTCTCCTGAGTCTCCTCCTCTTCCTCTTTGAAGGCGAAGTTCCTCTTCACCAGAGCTTCCGCCTTTTCTACATCCCTTCCAGCTCCCTCCCCTCCTCATCCATGAGAGTCCCCATCTTTTCTCCTCTCCCAAAGGGGTTCTTCGCCACCCTCACTAACCTCCATGGATCACTGACTCCCTCCTCTTCTATGAACTCTCTCCAACACCTTTTTCTCCTCCCGGATCTTCCACTTCATTTTCTGTACCGCTGCCTTCCAACCCCTCACTCTTTCCTCATTTGCCAGTCTCGCACGAGCTCCCACGCCTCCTCTTGCAAGCCTGTTTACCTCCTTTCTCAGCTCCTCAATCTCCTCGCTCCACCACTTCTTGCTTTTTCCGCTCACTCTGACCTTCTTCTCAAGTGATCTCTTCCACCTCTTGAGTTTTCTGGTATGCATCCCCCTCACCTATTCTCTCCACCCACTCTTTTCTCTCCTGCTCTCCCCACTCTCCATTCAACCCCTCAATCTCTTTCTCCATCCGCTCCCAGTCTATACGTACCCTTACCTCTTCTTCCTCTCCCTCTCTTTTCTTCTCGAACTCCACTACCAGTGCTGAATGGTCCGAACCTAAATCTAGATACTCCACCTCTACCCCCTCACCCCTCGGTACCAAACCAGATCAATCCTTGATTCTTTCAGTCGCCCTTCTACGTCTCTCCTCCATGTTCCTACTCTCTCCCCAGCCAGGCTAAATCCCGCCCCCTCCATTTTCTCCCTCAAGATCTTTCCTCTGCTATTCTCTCCTGTCCCCTCCAAGCTCCACAACTCACTATGTGCATTCCAGTCACCTAGTATCACACAGTCTCCTTCCACTTCCAGCACCCTCTCTAGCCACCCTTCAAACTCCTCTCCCCGATCTACATATACCCCCCCACTACCACATCACCCACTCTATCCCACACAACATTGTCCCCCCCCTTCTCCCCTCCCATACCTTCTCCCTCCTCTTTCCCATCCTACTACCCTGGTCTCCGCCCTACTTCCCCTCTTCTCTTCAGCCCTGGGTGAGTTCCTGTCTTCCACCCTGACTCCTCCTTCCTCTTCCAAACTTCTCCCTCAAAACCCAAGTCCCACCCTTCCTTGAAAATATTCTCCCTCCATACATGGCCTACCACACTACCCCTCCTACGTTCAGGTATCCTACCTTCACCATAATGCGTCTGGTACTCCACTGCTCTCAGCCTCCCACCCATCCTGAGGCGCTCTCCCAAACAGGTCTCCCAGCTTGATGGTGGGTCGATGTATTGATCCCTCCATATCACTTCTTGAGTCAATCTCCATTCTCTCTCCCCCCTTTCTCTCTCTCAAAAAAACCCCCAACCCTAACCTTGCTGCCTCCTCATCCCAGTTTTCTAATGAGAACCTGATTCCGGTCTCCTTTTCTACTTCCTTCCCCTTCCCTTATCCACTACCTTTGCTGCCTTACTTCCCTCCTCCTGCTTCTTCTTCATTGGTGTCTCCTCTACTCTTTCTCTCTTCTGACTCTGGTTTGGAACTACCGGCTTAGGTCTCTCTGGACAGATTCTAGCAATATGGCCCCACTTGCCACACGCATAAACATGCCATCTGGCCCCTCTGAAACCTGCACTCCCTCGCCAGATGTCCTTTCTTCCCGCACTTGAAACAACCTGTCCCTGACTCCTCTGGCTGCTTTCCTGCGTACCTGCTACCTGCGCCTGTTGCCCCCTTGGAAATATGCCGGGGGTACGTTTATTACTCCTCCCCCTATTCTTTGTTGCTGCTGCTGCTGCTGTGGCTGCTCCACTCCTGCTGCTGCTATATTAGCATAACTTACTCGCACATCTCCCTGCATGTGCGCTCCTGGCTTATATTTCTCTACCACCTTCCTCTCTCCTCCCCATATTAAACCTTTCTTCAGCACCTTCACTGCCTCTTCCGCATTCACCACTTCAAACTTCAACTGCGATACCCGTGGAGGACCCATAAGTGGCACCACTCCAAAACGTACTGGTGGCCTGGATCCAAACTTAATGTCTGGGTTCTCCTCTTTCAACTTCTTTTTCATCACCTCATGTCTCCTCTCCCATCCTTGTAGTCTGCCCCCTTCATCACCAGGGGGACTGCATCCTTGTTATAGACCTCCACCTTTAGAAGATCCTCCCCAAAAATTAGACGCATCCATGCCCGAACTTCTCCATGACCTCCTTCGCCTTCTCCTCCTCCCTGATATCCACTAGGAGCCATGTCCTCTCAAATTTTGATGCCGCTGGATTCCGTGACACCTGTGCTACCTTCCACCCCTTTTCTCCTTCTACCTTCGCCGATGTCTCCCAGAGGGACTCACACCTCTCCAATAAAATTTCCCTCTCCTCAAGCCCCTCCCTTCCATATGGTACCTGTTTCTTATGTACCGTCCTCAGTGTTCTCTTCCACAACTTTTTTCCCCTCACAATTGTCCAGGTCTCCCCCTCAATCCTCTTCTCTGCTTCTGCTGCTGCTTTCTCTGCTTCTCTCTCAGCTTCCTTTCTCTCTCCTCCAAAGCTGCCACCTCCTCCTGTGAGGTCCCCGGCGTCTCCATTGCCTCTTGTACCTTCTTTAGAACCTCCACCCTCTGCATTGCCTTCTTCCTCTCCTCTGTAATCTTCTTTTTTACTTATTTCTTCTGCCTCCTTCCTCTTCTCCTCCTCTCTCTTCCTCTTTCTTTCCCCTCTTCCTGCATTTTTCGGATTTC